>CM041782.1:140179302-140779302 GCA_023374045.1 Limonium bicolor
TAACCAAACTAGGGTGTGGACTACCTCAAATTGAAGAACTTAATTTTTCTTCATGAGCCGGAATCGAATTACGAGATTTCATTGTTTTATATATAATAATAAAGATACACCGCACACGAATGATACCCCTCGGCAACAAACAAAACAAGAAGAATAAATCTGGCTCCGATACCACTGTAAGAATTTATATAGATTATGGTACCTGCCCCTTGACCGTAGTGGAATAACTAGGATCGTTTTTCTTGTTTGTTTTTAACCGAATCTTTCTTTCCTTGTTTTCAGTTGATGAAGCCATCGCATCTACCAGATGGATGAGGCCACAACAGCTGTCCCCACATTGTCCACAGCTTAAGAACCCTAACACGTTTTTTTTGGCATTTTGTGGTAGTTAGGATTTATTAATATTTCCCGGGATACTAATTCCAGAGTCTCTATTTATAATAATAATATAAGTAGATTAGAATAACAAATATTTTTACTAATATAAAATAAAAAAATATTGAAATACCCCAAACCTTGGTATGTTGTGTAAATGTTAAACTATGGTATTTAAAGGCTAAAAGTGCCTTAGAAACATAAATGAACCATTTAAACCATGGTAAAACACAATAAAACACTAAGACACGGTTTGAGCAAAAACATGCTCTAAGCTTGGAGTGAACTTGGTTAGGACCCAAAGAGCCTACCAAGACTTGTAATATTAATTATGACTTTATAAGGCTAATTAAGTGCTTAGGAAACTTTGGTAGACAATGAAACCAAACAAAACACAAATAAATACCTTAAAGTCAATAAGAGCAAAAATGTGCTCTAAGCTTGGGATAAATTTGTATAAGACCTAATGGTCATACCTATATCTTATAAATATGTTAATGAACATATTAAATCAATTACCAAAGAAAACCAAGCTTGAAAACAAGTTAAAACACAAAATGTGCTTTAAGGAGTCTTAAAGCACGTTTTGAAAAATTGTCTTGTAAATGAGTTTTGAATGGCTAAATGTCCATCATTACTCTTAAATATATATGTGTACTATATAGTATCACATTTGGATGTCTATATCAATGGGAAATCAAAAATTTCACTTCTATGTGCCTTGTTTTGTGAATAGTGATTTTTATAAGCTAGTTTGTAACATATGTTATCATAAGTAATTAAGTTGACAAATAAAGACTAAAGTACCCTTCTAACTAAATGGGGGCCGGTTTTTCAAGGGTGAGTCACCACCATGTAAAAATCAATTAAGGAAAGGAAGGGTAGGAAGGTAAAAAGGAGAAAGTTACCTTATAATACAAATATCTTGTTAAAGCAAGTTCTATCTTCATTTCTCCTTTCCTTCTTCATTTCACACGTCTCCAACCTCCCTTCTTGCTCTCTTTTACGAGCTGCTACAGCAACACCAACACCACCATTGTTTTCCATCTTTGACCACTTGTAACTCCTAGCTCCATGGTCCAAATTCAATTCCAAGACCACCATTCTTCTAGTTGGAGCAAGCTCTACACTTCTACCTTTTCAAATCTTCAAGAACTCAATTTCGGTGCCAAGGAGATTCACCATTGATGGAGCTTGGGCTCACCTTTTCACATATTATTGTTCTCCTTTGCTTCTAGGTAAGGAATCTCAAAGAAAAATCAAGTTTCCTCTCCTTTTAGTACATGGCCGAAAATTCACCTCACCATGGTGTCTTTACCTTGCTTTTTTTAGCTTCATTTGAATCTTCCAAGGGCTTGGTGGAGTCCTCTCTTGATATATATTCAAGCTCTCTTTCCATTCCAAGGTAAAACAATCATTTTAATACCTTAAGATAATATATGCAAACCTAGGGTTTACAATGAGATGAAGCATAAAGCTTATATACTCATTTCAATATTGGTATATTGTTTAGTAGTTGACAAGGAAAGAAATGCCTTACCGGTTTTAAGAGGAAACAAGAAAGAAGTTTAAGTGGAAAAAGAGGTAAATATGCTATCTCAATGTGGTTTAATGCCTTAGGAGAAATGAGCTTATAATGCTTGCTTAAACTACCTAAAGAGCAAATGGTGAATGACTTAGTAAGATGTTCTCAAGGAGACTAGTAAGGAACATATGTCTTGGTGTGTGTAATTGCAGGTCAAAGGCTTATGTATTGTGGAGATTCAGTGTTTAAGGATTATGCAATTTAAGGGCCTAAGAGCCATGTTATTTAAGGGCCTAAGTGCCAAGCAAGTTTAATTATGCACTATATTGTGATGTAGTGTAAATTTGGTGAAGTTTTGTGAGTGATAGTGTTCTTGATGGATTTAGGTGTTCTTGAATGTTTAATGGTGGAAACAATGTGCTTTGGTGTAACAAAATGCTAGGAGAACCTATGTCGAAATTTAGGAAATGCATAAGGAGTTCATGATGTTTAAAAAGAATTTTGATGAACTAGGAAGTGTTCTAGAGTGTAACAAGGACTTAGGCATGATCTTGAGGTTTTAGTAAGTACCAAAGTCACTTTGGGACTTAGGTAAATACTTAGGCAACCTTTGGTAAATAAGGAGAAAGTGTAAACTTGGAAAAGAATTTTCAAGAAGGATATAAGGAGTTAGTTGTGAGAGATGATGCTTGGGAGATGATGTTAAAATAAGGAGAAAGCTTTTGGGATAGTAGTTATCATAGGTATGAAACATCACTTGAAAAACTAGGAGAAAACATTGTAAGTGTTAGGAATTTCGTGAAGATATAAGTAAAGGTTTAAGGAATTAGAAAATGAGTTTTATGAGTGTTTAAGGATGTCTTAAGGTGTGTTTAAAGTGCCCAAATGAGGTTAGGGGGTACTAGGTTATATGGGGTGAAGTTTGGAGTTGAATGTGAAAAGGAAAACAAAGGTCTGGGGCAGACCGAACTTGCAAGTTCGGTCGAGCCCAGTTTACCCTGCGAGAATTGGCTTCTGGAATGGACCGACCTTGGGGACCGGACTTGCAAGGTCGGTCGGGCTTGTATTTTGTGTACGGATTAAGTTTCTGGAACCGACCGAACATGGGACCGGACTTGGCAAGTTCGGTCGGGCTAAATTTTCAAAGGGAAGAAACTCTCGGGAATAGACCGAACATGCGACCAAACTTACAAGGTCGGTCGGGGTAGAAAATTTTGACGGAAATGTGTTCTGGAATGGACCGAACTTGGACAAGTTCGGTCGGTAAGGTCGGTCGGACCAAAAATGTTGTTTATGGTTATAAAATGATATGTAATGATGGGGATTGATGGTTAATGATGTTATGAGGTTGTTAAGGACTGTTCAGGTGAGTTTTAATGACAAATAAGGGGGTGAAAAGTGAAGTAAAATGGAAGAGTGAAACATGTTAAAAATGTAAAGGTATTTAACTAGTTAAACGGGGTTAACTATGGTCATTCGACGTTACACAAACACAATACCCCAATGTTAATGAAGGTAACTTTAATGTACCAGTTGTTCGAGAATTGTTCGAGGAACGTAAGTGGACTTGGTAAAGTGGACTCCGGTGATAGGTATGGTTTTCTTGCAACCTGTGTCCTACCGGATTACACCGGCTTGTATGCCAATGTGTTTTGCTGAGTGTTTGCCACCTTGTAAGATTAAAACATGTAATGAGTTTATAGTAATTCTTTTATGTGGCGCATCTGGTCTCCGATACCGTTTAACCTCGAATAAGTGTTGAACCTTAGCTAACTAGAACTAGGAGCACGTGAGAGATCGGTATTTGGAGTTAACGACCCAAACCCTGGGAACGTTCTAACCACGGCTATGTGTGAGTTAGTTGGATATTGTAGTTGTATGCAAGTGTGTGAACCTCCCTTGTGTGCTTAACTCGGTTATGATACCGTATGGTGTGTGGATGTGATAAGTTCCATAGTGGAACTCTAACTACTTCTTTATAAGTATATATGTACTAACGGGGGGTGAGGAGTCCGGTATGTTTGGCCACGCGTGTGATGGACGGGAGTCGATGTCATATCCGGTTCGGCTCTCTTGGTGTATGTATAGGTTGTATTCCAATTTGGTTTCTACCTTCCCTTAGCTTATCCAAAGCTAATTACTGACTCACGTCGGGCCACAGGGGCATACGAATGTTATTTCGGTGTGCTTGGGATTACTATATCCGATACACCTTGGTTTAAGTTAACCGTTCGATATAACTGGACGGTAACGAGGTTGGTAACGAGCTTAGCATGAGATTGGCAATAATCTCTAGGCTCACTATATATACTAACTATGGTGGAAGGTTCCTTGTGTGAACCGGTCTTATGGTGTTTGTGTTGTTATTGTGCTAAGCAATTTCCCCTGCTATGCTATGATATATACGTTAGGTGTTTAAAATGAATGCGATGTTGTCATGTGTACGCCGAAACAAGAAAGGTTTTGTTATGTTTTGTTATGTGAGGAATGAGATATGTTGTAGGATATGGAGTGTGTGGATCATGGAAATGAATCCCAGTTTGTGACAAGAGGCGTTTAAGGATAACCCGATTAATGGGTACGTATCGTTCATTAAGGAAGTAGCTCCGTTTTAGAGGAGGGCCACTCTAAGGTTAAAGGAATCATTGGATGATTTGTTAGGTGTGGATGTGTTGGTTATATGTTGAGCCCTATTGTTGGGTGTATGCAAAGGGTGTGTTTATGGTTTGTATGCATGATTTAAGTATAATCAACTCCATGCTAAGACGACAATTAGTTGTGCGTGGCCCGGTAGCATGTGGGCTGCGGGATTACCATACCAGCAAAGGTGTTGAGCCCCTTGGGGGCCACCCTTTCTCTCCTTTTCTATTTCAGGTACAAGGAGCTAGAAGCCGTTCGAGAGTAGGACGGGGTAGTCATTGTACATGGGTATTCATTTAAGTGTATGTATGCAGTAGGTGTAGTAAGACCGAAATTGTTGTCGGCATCAGTTTATAAATACTCGGTATAGTTGAAAGGTGTATGTTGTTGTTGTTGTTAATGGAAAGGGATAATAATGTGTAGTCGCTCGGGAATCTAGTCCATCAGACCGGTACAATGTATATGTAATAGCCTTGTTAGCCACGTGGGTGGTTAACGGCGTGTAACACCAACGAGATAAGTAATGTGAGGAGGTTTGTTTTTCCGCTGCAGTTTATTGTCAAGTGTGTTAATGTGGATGGGGTGTTACAAAAAGTGGTATCAGAGCGAAGTATCGCTCTGATGACTGAATTACCGAGCTTAGGAAGTACCGAGTTAGGATTTTATTACTTTGGGTTAAGGGTTGAGTGATAGCGTGAGAGATACGCTAGTTAGGAACTACGTGAATACTGAAAACCTACTATATCCATCCTGCCCTCCACAATCCCTGTATATAACTTTGGGAAACAACGCCAGAGAGATGAAAGTCCTCTCTTACTCGGGAATACCCGATCTGGCTGTTATTAAGTACCTCTAAGGGTATGGAGAACCTGTCATACGGTAGATCCCAAAAACTGGGAATCCCGGAGACGGTTCCCATCTAAACAAGTGTTAACCGCATTTCATAGCGAAGAGTAAAGAATCAGTGTATAGAAGAATAAAATTTCCGGCAACCTGGGTCGACATGCCGAGCAGTCGAGAATAGCCAGTTTGCAACGCACCAAGTGCAACAGGCAAGAAGTGGATTAATAAAACCCGAGACGAGTGTCTACGGGACCACAGTTGATAAATAATACGCCAACGGTATACCAACCGACAAGGGAACTACAACGTAGTGCCCAAATACGTGGAACAGGCTACAAAGAGAATACAATACTAAGAAAAAGGGGTCTCCTAGAATGGGAAACCACCCTAGTTGATGATTACCATGGGAAGACAGTGAGAAGTCACGTAGAGGAGTTATTATCAAGACAGTAAGATCAGTGAGGGCCAACAAGGCCACTGATGACAGTGGGGTAAAGACAATACCCCAACCGGTATGTGTTAAACCGATAGCCAGCTAGCATGGCGCACTTGCCATAGCAAGTGCTGCTATAACAGGGCTGTTCGGGAAATTTATAACCACTACGAAGTACTTGGTAAAGTACCATGAAGTTAAGTGAGGTCATTATAACCATGGAAGGGCTTAACAGTCTAACCTCTGTAATTGGAAGTACACCAGTCAGCAAGAAGCTAGACTTGGCTAAGGTAAGAAGATGTTGTGAAACCATGAAAAATTTTCTTTCAAACCCAGATTTATCTAAACTCTTTCTTTCAAAACAGATTTTCTTTCAAACCAACACTTCTTTCCAACCTTTTTTAAATCAAACCAGTGAAACCAGGGGCAGTTGACAAGGATACAACAGTGGATAAACTTTCCCTCGATTAAGTTCGGGAAGCAAGGAATGAATATTGTCACGGGACAATATAAGGGAATTGACAACAAAATACTTCACCTAGGCGTGTGACGGACACTACAAGTGTACCAACTGTGTTGTGGGACGACCGCACTGCGATAGGAGCATGTGGGCCTGACAGACCTACTTATAGGTTAGTTGGGTAAGTAGTAATGTATCAGTATGATACCCCATATAGTATACGAGTAGAGTCCAGAACACGGGAAGTAGTCGACTCCGTTCTACGGTCAGCAGTGTAAATCAAACAAGAACTAAGGATTACCATGAATGGTTGAAGTTAAGGAACTCAGTTAAGTTAACGAGACCAAAGGAATTAGTGAATCCCTTCAAGGAAATGTTTAAGAGTCAGGAGGTGCGAAGTGCACTAACTGAATGTAAAGACATCATATATGACTTAAGGATCCTCAGGGATAAACATGATAGCTGGAATGGTGACCCAGCCTAATGTGGACACATTAACGTGCAATGAACGGGATGAAACTCCCAGAATCAATACCTACACTATCTGGAAATGTTGATCTTCACAGAAGAAGATAATAACCAGTGAAGAACGCAAAAAGGCGTGGCTAACGGAATGTACCCATGAGTGCAAGCCAGATGTAATGGCATATGTTAGTAACACCCGGGAGCAATCCTGAGGGGTGTTTGGATTAAACATTGTTAGATGGAGCAATATAACAGAAGCATAAGATTTGAAACAATTACTCGGATTAGACAATGAAGGAAACCCACTTAACCGTAGGACCCTAAGTTGCCAAGGAGACAACTTGGAAGGAATCGTGACCGTAAGGCTTATAAGCCACAACAACTTGTGTTATGTAAATGTGATTGGTTACAGAAGTATATGTTACACAAGGAAATAGAGCAGAGAACGAACCACTGCATTAAGAGTGGGGATACCTCTCGATATTGTGAGACCGCAGGAGCGGTAGTTATTAGTTATGTGAGTCAAGTCCAAGAAATATGTTAAGGACGGACGACGTTATTATTGAAAGAGAGCAGTTAGCTCAGTAGTATGTGTGTATGAAGTGAAACACCGAGCTGAATAATGCCGGCTTGTGACTCGAATGATCGATGCTCAAGGAGCATTCAGTAGTCATCCAAATGAGTGATGAACCATAATGTGAATAATACAAGTATATGTGTGGAAGTTAAGTGACAGTAAATACTAGTAAGCTAATGTTATACAAGGAGTAAGAGCACGGTGCGCAATAAGCGACGTTGTGTGAGTATTGTTAGATGATAAAATGGGGAGTGAGCAGAGTTATGAGTTAGACCCAGTGGAGGCACAACAGTAAATGATAGCAAACGAACCGAGCAGTAAGCCGGTGACAAGTTATGTGATAAGAATTTCAGTAAAACACAGTGTGAATTCCTATCGCAATCGCATGAGAGATTTACTGTCAAGAGTTTACGCCTTTGCACTCTGTATGACTGAGTGTTTTGGTATTGCACTTGCGCAGTAATGATCAAGTGGGATAGCTAGGAATCAGAAGCATGGTAATTGTGGAGGAATAATGTTATAATGGCCGATGCATAGGTAATGCAAGGCCGCAGGAATGAAAGAATACATGTACAAAATCAAAGGTGGAGACATGATTAACAGTAAGTGACTACAGTAACACTAAATACCAAATCTCAGTATGAGATATACCCCAGGTGTGGGAAATAACTGAGAGAGCACTACACATTAGGTAGTAGCTCAATCTCAACCGACAGAAGTCGGTAGAAGCTAGTCAATCATTGTGAATTACATAGTAGTTTACGTGTAAGCTATTGGAGAAGTGGATGGAAAATTGTGAAACTCACCGAATTCGCTCAGGGTAAGAGATACCATACATTGGAGATGTACAATACAGTAACAGTAACGAATGGGGCAAACTAGCCCTATATATAATCAGAATGGCGCAGCAGAGGCCAGTGAGCCCATGCATCAAATGCCGATATACATGGTGAATATAAAAATGGCTAGCTATCAATGCCTAAAAGCCTCACAGGCCAGGACCGAAACCGGTTATGAGTTAGATAAACTCCTAGGAAAATTCTTGGTTTAAGAACTAAACCGCCAATATGGTTAAGATCCTCTAATCATAATCCATTGTGTAATAGACCGCGTGGAAGTCAAAACACTTCACGACGGCAGAACGTTTTAAGCCAAGGTTTAGTGATTGATTACGTGGGCGTAATCCCTTTTAAGGGGGGTAGAGCGCAAAACCACTTAGGTGTTTTACCGTACAAGTGTACGTGAACTATGTTGTGCATAGCACAAAAATGATTTGCTATGATGGTTGGCGCGTGTGTTATATAAACATACGCATTCATTCGTGGTTAAATTGTGGTAATTGCGCACAGAGGATGCGAATACCATTGTGGGAAGTGTGTTTATTTGTTAATAGTGGTGTGTGAGAGTACAAGTGGAAGGGAGTAAAGAAACTCCCGGGGAACTAAAACCCCGACGGTGCATAAATGTAAACCATGTATTG
The DNA here is from genome assembly GCA_023374045.1 of Limonium bicolor. Lineage (NCBI taxonomy): Eukaryota > Viridiplantae > Streptophyta > Magnoliopsida > Caryophyllales > Plumbaginaceae > Limonium > Limonium bicolor. The sequence continues at coordinate 140,188,101 of CM041782.1, forward strand.
TATTTTGATAAAAAAAAAATATGATATATATACAGTGTTGTGATTTATGAGGGGTATAAGACCGACATAGAACCTAGTGAGAATTAAATTCCCTGGGTAACTTGAATTAAGTTGGATTTGGGTGATGATTGATGGACGGAGTTCTATCCCTTGGAGATGTAATGATTATGACTAGAAGGATTTAAAGATAGAAAATGGGATACGCTTGAATTAGTTGTTGGTTAGAAAAAGAAGTGGGGAGGTGAAACTTGATTATCATGAGATCAAGGGAAGCCGAACACAAATTGGGGTGGAAAGATAGTTCAACACTGATGTGATCACATCAGGGTTGGATGACTCTGAAGCTCCCTGTAAGTGGTCACAAACAACCATGTCAAGAAAAATACAAGGAGCTAAATCGGACTTGGAGTTGTGTGGTGTTTTAAAAGATTTCAATTGGTGTTTTCAAACAATCGATTAATATTTGAATAAAAGATCTTCTTATACTTAACCTAGTAAAGAATATTTTTGTAGTACTTGCTCACGAGCTGAGGAGTATGAGCCTTTGTCTTCGGACCGGTGACATGAGAGTAATATATGTGTGAAAATTAAGTGAATGTTTGATCTCCCAAAGGAACGGGGACTAGAAGGTGTCCATCGCGACCGGGTTCTGCGGGATCACAGTGTATATGTACTCAACGTGGGATTCGAACCCATGGAGAGATGGAAAAGGTATTTCTGTTTGATATACATGCTAAGACATGTTGTGTGGAGTAAGTAATAAATATTATTTTAGACCTTGAGTTCTAATGTGGGTGGGTTCTGAATTGATTGTGTTACCCGGGCCTACGAGTCCAAATGTGGTTATGTCACCCAGACCTAAGAGTCTGAGGGATATTATGTAAGTGCAAGTGTGGTGAAGGTACCCGGACCATTAAGTTCGAGGTTACCATGTGAGTATGATATTTTATGTATAATGTGGATATGTTGCCCGGACCATTAAGTCCGAGGTTGGATGTAAAGGGTGGTTGGTAATGGAAGTTTTATGGCTATAAGTAATTCCCGTATTCTAATCCAATGATGCGAGGAAATGTGAACTTCGAGGACGAAGTTCTTTTAAGGGGGGTAGATTGAAATACCCCAAACCTTGGTTATGTTGTGTAAATGTTAAACTATGGTATTTAAAGGCTAAAAAGTGCCTTAGAAACATAAATGAACCATTTAAACCATGGTAAAACACAATAAAACACTAAGACACGGTTTGAGAAAAACATGCTCTAAGCTTAGAGTGAACTTGGTTAGGACCCAAAGAGCCTACCAAGACTTGATAGTATTTAATTATGACTTTATAAGGCTAATTAAGTCCTTAGGAAACTTTGGTAGACAATGAAACCAAACAAAACACAAATAATACCTTAAAGTCAATAAGAGCAAAAATGTGCTCTAAGCTTGGGATAAATTTGTATAAGACCTAATGGTCATACCTATATCTTATAAATATGTTAATGAACATATTAAATCAATTACCAAAGAAAACCAAGCTTAAAAACAAGTTAAAACACAAAATGTGCTTTAAGGAGTCTTAAAGCACGTTTTTGAAAAATTGTCTTGTAAATGAGTTTTGAATGGCTAAATGTCCATCATTACTCTTAAATATATATGTGTACTATATAGTATCACATTGGATGTCTATATCAATGGGAAATCAAAAATTTCACTTCTATGTGCCTTGTTTTATGAATAGTGATTTTTATAAGCTAGTTTGTAACATATGTTATCATAAGTAATTAAGTTGACAAATAAAGACTAAAGTACCCTTCTAATAATGGGGGCCGGTTTTTCAAGGGTGAGTCACCACCATGTAAAAATCAATTAAGGAAAGGAAGGGTAGGAAGGTAAAAAGGAGAAGTTACCTTATAATACAATATCTTGTTAAAGCAAGTTTCTTTTCAGTCTCCTTTCCTTCTTCATTTCACACGTCTCCAACCTCCCTTCTTGCTCTCTTTTACGAGCTGCTACAGCACACCAACACCACCATTGTTTTCCATCTTTGACCACTTGTAACTCCTAGCTCCATGGTCCAAATTCAATTCCAAGACCACCATTCTTCTAGTTGGAGCAAGCTCTACACTTCTACCTTTTCAAATCTTCAAGAACTCAATTTCGGTGCCAAGGAGATTCACCATTGATGGAGCTTGGGCTCACCTTTTCACATATATTATGTTCTCCTTTGCTTCTAGGTAAGGAATCTCAAAGAAAAATCAAGTTTCCTCTCCTTTTAGTACATGGCCGAAAATTCACCTCACCATGGTGTCTTTACCTTGCTTGTTTTAGCTTCATTTGAATCTTCCAAGGGCTTGGTGGAGTCCTCTCTTGATATATATTCAAGCTCTCTTTCCATTCCAAGGTAAAACAATCATTTTAATACCTTAAGATAATATATGCAAACCTAGGGTTTACAATGAGATGAAGCATAAAGCTTATATACTCATTTCAATATTGGTATATTGTTTAGTAGTTGACAAGGAAAGAAATGCCTTACCGGTTTTAAGAGGAAACAAGAAAGAAGTTTAAGTGGAAAAGAGGTAAATATGCTATCTCAATGTGGTTTAATGCCTTAGGAGAAATGAGCTTATAATGCTTGCTTAAACTACCTAAAGAGCAAATGGTGAATGACTTAGTAAGATGTTCTCAAGGAGACTAGTAAAGGAACATATGTCTTGGTGTGTGTAATTGCAGGTCAAAGGCTTATGTATTGTGGAGATTCAGTGTTTAAGGATTATGCAATTTAAGGGCCTAAGAGCCATGTTATTTAAGGGCCTAAGTGCCAAGCAAGTTTAATTATGCACTATATTGTGATGTAGTGTAAATTTGGTGAAGTTTTGTGAGTGATAGTGTTCTTGATGGATTTAGGTGTTCTTGAATGTTTAATGGTGGAAACAATGTGCTTTGGTGTAACAAAATGCTAGGAGAACCTATGTCGAAATTTAGGAAATGCATAAGGAGTTCATGATGTTTTAAAAAGAATTTTGATGAACTAGGAAGTGTTCTAGAGTGTAACAAGGACTTAGGCATGATCTTGAGGTTTTAGTAAGTACCAAAGTCACTTTGGGACTTAGGTAAATACTTAGGCAAACTTTGGTAAATAAGGAGAAAGTGTAAACTTGGAAAAGAATTTTCAAGAAGGATATAAGGAGTTAGTTGTGAGAGATGATGCTTGGGAGATGATGTTAAAATAAGGAGAAAGCTTTTGGGATAGTAGTTATCATAGGTATGAAACACCACTTGAAAAACTAGGAGAGAACATTGTAAGTGTTAGGAATTTCGTGAAGATATAAGTAAAGGTTTAAGGAATTAGAAAATGAGTTTTATGAGTGTTTAAGGATGTCTTAAGGTGTGTTTAAAGTGCCCAAATGAGGTTAGGTGTACTAGGTTATATAGGGTGAAGTTTGGAGTTGAATGTGAAAAGGAAAACAAAGGTCTGGGGCAGACCGAACTTGCGACCGAACTTGCAAGTTCGGTCCAGCCCAGTTTACCCTGCGAGAATTGGCTTCTGGAATGGACCGACCTTGGGGACCGGACTTGCAAGGTCGGTCGGGCTTGTATTTTGTGTACGGATTAAGTTTCTGGAACCGACCGAACATGGGACCGGACTTGGCAAGTTCGGTCGGGCTAAATTTTCAAAGGGAAGAAACTCTCGGGAATAGACCGAACATGCGACCGAACTTACAAGGTCGGTCGGGGTAGAAAATTTTGACGGAAATGTGTTCTGGAATGGACCGAACTTGGACAAGTTCGGTCGGTAAGGTCGGTCGGACCAAAAATGTTGTTTATGGTTATAAAATGATATGTAATGATGGGGATTGATGGTTAATGATGTTATGAGGTTGTTAAGGACTTGTTAGGTGAGTTTTAATGACAAATAAGGGGGTGAAAAGTGAAGTAAAATGGAAGAGTGAAACATGTTAAAAATGTAAAGGTATTTAACTAGTTAAACGGGGTTAACTATGGTCATTCGACGTTACACAAACACATTACCCCAATGTTAATGAAGGTAACTTTAATGTACCAGTTGTTCGAGAATTGTTCGAGGAACGTAAGTGGACTTGGTAAAGTGGACTCCGGTGATAGGTATGGTTTTCTTGCAACCTGTGTCCTACCGGATTACACCGGCTTGTATGCCAATGTGTTTTGCTGAGGTTTGCCACCTTGTAAGATTAAAACATGTAATGAGTTTATAGTAATTCTTTTATGTGGCGAATCTGGTCTCCGATACCGTTTAACCTCGAATAAGTGTTGAACCTTAGCTAACTAGAACTAGGAGCACGTGAGAGATCGGTATTTGGAGTTAACGACCCAAACCCTGGGAACGTTCTAACCACGGCTATGTGTGAGTTAGTTGGATATTGTTGTTGTATGCAAGTGTGTGAACCTCCCTTGTGTGCTTAACTCGGTTATGATACCGTATGGTGTGTGGATGTGATAAGTTCCATAGTGGAACTCTAACTACTTCTTTATAAGTATATATGTACTAACGGGGGGGTGAGGAGTCCGGTATGTTCCGGCCACGCGTGTGATGGACGGGAGTCGATGTCATATCCGGTTCGGCTCTCTTGGTGTATGTATAGGTTGTATTCCAATTTGGTTTCTACCTTCCCTTAGCTTATCCAAAGCTAATTACTGACTCACGTCGGGCCACAGGGGCATACGAATGTTATTTCGGTGTGCTTGGGATTACTATATCCGACACACCTTGAGTTTAAGTTAACCGTTCGATATAACTGGACGGTAACGAGGTTGGTAACGAGCTTAGCATGAGATTGGCAATAATCTCTAGGCTCACTATATACTAACTATGGTGGAAGGTTCCTTGTGTGAACCGGTCTTATGGTGTTTGTGTTGTTATTGTGCTAAGCAATTTCCCCTGTTATGCTATGATATATATACGTTAGGTGTTTAAAATGAATGCGATGTGTCATGTGTACGCCGAAACAAGAAAGGTTTTGTTATGTTTTGTTATGTGAGGAATGAGATATGTTGTAGGATATGGAGTGTGTGGATCATGGAAATGAATCCCAGTTTGTGAGAAGAGGCGTTTAAGGATAACCCGATTAATGGGTACGTGTCGTTCATTAAGGAAGTAGCTCCGTTTTAGAGGAGAGCCACTCTAAGGTTAAAGGAATCATTGGATGATTGTTAGGTGTGGATGTGTTGGTTATATGTTGAGCCCTATTGTTGGGTGTATGCAAAGGGTTGTGTGTTTATGGTTTGTATGCATGATTAAGTATAATCAACTGCATGCTAGGACGACAATTAGTTGTGCGTGGCCCGGTAGCATGTGGGCTGCGGGATTACCATACCAGCAAAGGTGCTGAGCCCCTTGGGGGCCACCCTTTCTCTCCTTTTCTATTTCAGGTACAAGGAGCTAGAAGCCGTTCGAGAGTAGGACGGGGTAGTCATTGTACATGGGTATTCATTTAAGTGTATGTATGCAGTAGGTGTAGTAAGACCGAAATTGTTGTCGGCATCAGTTTATAAATACTCGGTATAGTTGAAAGGTGTATGTTGTTGTGTTGTTAATGGAAAGGGATAATAATGTGTAGTCGCTCGGGAATCTAGTCCATCAGACCGGTACAATGTATATGTAATAGCCTTGTTAGCCACGTGGGTGGTTAACGGCGTGTAACACCAACGAGATAAGTAATGTGAGGAGGTTTGTTTTTCCACTGCAGTTTATTGTAAGTGTGTTAATGTTGGAGGGGTGTTACAAATATTGTCTTTACTACATTAAAATAACCAACACATTATCGTAATAGGAGCAACATATATGATCAATTTGTATGGATTTCAACAAAACATATAGAAGTTCATGAAATATAGAACAATTTCCACGAAAGCCAAAATTTCACTATGATCCTAGTTTCCTCACCATCCGATGCATGTTTACAAGTTTTATTATATTTAATGATGGATCTACTCCACAGTTGAAATATCTTGATGAATATGCTTCATAGTTAGAAATATCTTTCTAGAGCTTTGCTCTTGCTCTTACATATTCTTCCTTGCATACATGGGTCTTCCATGCTTCCTTCTTCACCTCTATCAAACAGGTATCATAGAGTTGATGTGTTCTCATATGCTTCAAAATATAATGTTTTTCCTATTTTTCAGCTTTACCTCATTTGGAGGATTGCAGCCATCACATATCTTTGATTTCTCCATTCTCACTCTTTGCATAGAGACAAAAACAGATTTAGTTTGGAATTAATTACGCTGAAAGGAGAGGCAACACAGCTGTATATACAGTGCGGGCCAAGGCAGCAGTGCCACGTTCTAACAAAAAATAAATTAATTAAAAGAATTGAAATGTCTTTTTTTTAAAAAAATGATAATAGACAAACACTTGTGACGGTAGCCCAAGTATTCCATTCGTGGTTCACTTCCGGTTATCACAAGGTCATTATAATGGTGTATTCACTTTTTTTGTTTAGTAATTTACCGCAAAGCAGTTCAGGCACAGTATGCATCAATCGATAAACTTGTCACAAGTAGTCTTAACAATGACATCAAGAAGAAAAATATAACATTAGCCGAGGTGGGGTAGCAAGTTGTATGAGTAGATGAATGTGTGCATTGGTGCAGAACTAGTAATGTGCTTCAATTTCATCCAGCCCTAAACATCTCTTTTGATTGTTGAGCAGAGTGGAAAACAATATGGTGGAGCAGAGTAACCGAAGATTTGTTTGTTTCTCAATTCCCAAATCTTCCACAAGTTATGAATGAGGGTAGAGGTCCAAGTCTTCATCAACTTTCTGTGCAAGGATAAAGATGACCAATGTTCGAATATGAGTAATCCTGAATCAGGAAAGATGATGCATATATTTCATCAGGGGAGGATGGAAGTCCATAGTGTTCTTGTGTGGGAGCAGTGTTGAAAGATGTGATTAGTAGTTTCTAAGTTATTGACAAGACTGTTTGTAAGCAAATATCTCTTGTTGGGGGTAGAAGGGGCTTGTGTTGTCGTTGAGGGGTAGATGAAGAGTATGGTGCTTAAAGAGTTTTTTGATTACCAGAGGCCAACAAAAACTATCCATCTTTCACCATGGCTTGAGTTAGGGGTATGAATCTCGTATGGTTGCTACATTATTGCTAGACCACATAGTGACTTATGAAGAATACTTATCCACTCTGAGAACCCTTTGGGTCCCATAAGCCATTGTTGGTATCTAGCTGCTTAGAGTAATGGTGCTGTAACACCCTACTACGCAAACACATTACTTGAATCGCAGCAGAAAGTAAACGACTAAACAGTAACTAAACGATTGGTGCTACAACGCCGTCAACCACCCACGTGGTTAACAAGGCTGAATAAATACAAGTGTACCGGTCTGATGATCAGACTCCCGAGCATAGAACTAATAACCATATATATACATCAACAAAATACCGAGTGTTTACACAAATCCTTCACTGTATACCGTCACTGTAAACTGTCATAATCAAGTATATAATACGCCACGGGAGCACAGGCGCATCCCGGGCAAACATCCAAAAGTACTCCAAAAGTAAACTACACCCTAGGATCTAGAGCCACTCCGCTTCTTCGATCCTCATCCTGCAGTAAAAGAAATATGGATCCCCCGAGGGGGTCAGCAACCCTTGGCTGGCATGGTTAACGCGCAGCCCATCGACTACCGGAATGCGCGCAACTATTTGTCATGATGACATGGTATTTATTTTAAAACACACAATTTATACATATATAACATAACATGGGTATTGTACACATCATAACACACATCACACACATACAATTCCTTTAGGAAAAGAACCAACACAGTTAGTCCCATTGAGAGCCTAGAGAATGTTGCCATGCTCATACTTAGCTCGTTACATAACTCGTTACCGTCCGGTTAGATTGAACGGTTAACTTAACACAAGGTGCCTCGGATATAGTGATCCAAGCACACCGAAATAACACATAGTATGCCCCTATGGCCCGACGTGGGTCAGTAAAATAGCCTTGGTTAAGCTAAAGGGAAGGTTAGAAACCAAATTGGAAACTTAACCATAACATACAGAGAGAGTCGAACCGGTTATGACATCGACTCCCATACTCACACGCGTGGCCGGAACAGACCGGACTCCTCACTTCCCCCGTTAGCCCTTGTTAGTAGTCCATCATTGAACTCAACAAATAATTCACAATAATAGGTCAAGTCTTGTTAGACACACAAGGGAAGAGAGAGTCATACTTAACAACATAATAGTATTTAACAACTGTAAACTCTTTACATGGTTTAATCTTACAAAGTCATAACACACAGAAAAACAAACAACACACAAGCCGGTGTAAACCGGTAGGCAACAGACTGCAAGAAAACCATACCTTGGTCCTTGCCTCGACTGATTTCCACCTTGCGAGAATCCTAAACACATTAGTAACATCGGTTAATTATTTATTTAACTTCAAACTTACTAAGTATTTCACATGATTGTATGACATGTTTTAGTGTCTATGCTACCCTAGGTTATCTTCATTATACACCCTAGGGTTAACTACATAAGTCACATTCTTTTCTGTTTTTTTTTTTACAAGTTTAGGTCCGACGACCTTGCCGACCAAACTTGTCCAAGTTCGGTCGATTCCAGAACACATTTCCGTCAAAATTTTCTACTCCGACCGAACTTACCAAGTCCGGTCCTATGTTCGGTCTTTTCCCGAGAGTTTCTCCCCTTTGTAAATTTAGCCCGACCGAACTTACCAAGTCCGGTCCCATGTTCGGTCGGTTCCAGTAACTCAATCCGTACACAAAATACAAGCCCGGCCGACCTTGCAAGTTCGGTCCCCAAGGTCGGTCCATTCCAGAAGCCAATTCTCGCAGGTAAACTGGGCTCGACCGAACTTGCAAGTTCGGTCGCAAGTTCGGTCTGCCCCAGACCTTTGTTTTCCTTTTCACATTCAACTCCAAACTTCACCCCATACAACTAGTACCCCCTAACCTCATTTGGGCACTTCAAACACACCTTAAGACATCCTTAAACACTTATAAAACTCATTTTCTATTTCCTTAAGCCTTTACCCATTTCTTCACAAAATTCCTAACACTTACAATGTTTTCTCCTAGTTTTTCAAGTGGTGTTTCATACCTATGATAACTACTATCCCAAAATGCTTTCTCCTTATTTAACATCATCCCAAGCATCATCCCTCACAACTAACTCCTTATATCCATCTTGACAATTCTTTTCCAAGTTTACACTTTCTCCTTATTACCAAAGTTTGCCTAAGTATTTACCTAAGTCCCAAGGTGGCTTTGGTACTTGCTAAAACCTCAAGATCATGCCTAAGTCCTTGTTACACTCTAGAGCACTTCCTAGTTCCTCACAATTCCTTTAGAGCACCATGAACTCCTTATACATTTCCTAAATTTCGACATAAGTTCTCCTAGTATTTTGTTTCACCATAGCACACTGTTTTCATCATTAAACATCCAAGAACACAAAGAACACCAAGAACACTTTCTTACACAACTTCACCAAATTCACACTACATCACAATATAGTGCATAATTTAAATTGCATGGCACTTAGGCCCTTAAAATGCATGGCTCTTAGGCCCTTAAAGTGCTTAAATCATAAACACTGAATTTCCACAATAATATGCCTTTAACCTGCGATTACATACAACAAGACATATGTTATTTTACTAGTCTGCTTGAGAACATTTACTAGGTCATTCACCATTTGCTCTTTAGGTAGTTTTAATAAGCATTTATAAGCTTTTCTCCTAAGGCATTAAACAACATTAGGTTAGTAGATTTACCTCTTTTCCAAAACACTTCCTTCTTGTTTTCCTTACAAAACCGCATGGTATTTTGATTCCTTGTCAAACTCTAAACAATATACAAACATTATAATGAGTATTCAAGCTATAAGCTTCATCTCATTGTAAACCCTAATTTTTACATTGTTTCAAAAACATTAATGTAGTTGTTTTAACCTTGATCTTTGAAGAGAGTTTTAATATACAACAAGAGAGGACTCCACCTAGTCCATGAAGAGTTGGAATGAAGCTAGAACAAGGTCACACAAAGAGCTATATCAATGTGTATTTTCGGTCAAGGCAAAAATATGGAGGAAACATGATTTTTCTTTGTGATTCCTTACCTAGAAGCAAGGGAGATCAACAATATGTCAAAATACAAGCTCAAGCTCCTTCAATGGTAGAAAACCTTGGCACCGAAATGGGGCTCTTGGAGTTTTGAGAAGATATGAATGAAGAGCTTGATGAGAGGAAGAGATTGGTGGTGTTTGTTTTTGATTTGAACAAGGGAGTAAGATTTTACAAGAGATCAAAGAAGAGGTTTAATGGAGGTGGTGTGTATTACCGTGGAAGAGAAGGAAGAAGAGAGGTGTGGAGCCGTGTGAACAAGGGAGGAAATGAGAGAGAGAATGAGATAGAATTTGCTTTTAAGAGATATTTATGCTTATAAAGTAAAAAGTAAGTTAATTAGCTTTCTTTACTTACTTATTATATCAACTAGAGAGTGGTGAGTCACCACACTTAAAAACCGGCCCCTTTATTAGTATGGGGTATTTAGTCTTTGTTTGTCAATTTAATTACTTAATACAACATATGTTATAAACTAGCTTATAAAAATCACTATTCACCTAAACAAGGCACTTAGAAGTGAAATTTTTGATTTCCCATTAATATAGCCACCCAAATGTGATACTATATAGTACACATATATTTAAGAGTAATGATGGACATTTAGCCACTCAAAACTCATTTCAAGACAATTTTTCAAAAAATGTGCTTTAAGACTCCTTAAAGCACATTTGTGTTTTAACTTGTTTTCGAGCTTGGTTTTCTTTGGTAATTGGTTTAATAAGTTCATTAGTATATAGATGAGGTCTTTGTAAGTTCATTAGGTCTTCACCAAGTTTATCCCAAGCTTAGAGCACATTTTGGCTCTTATTGACTTTAAAGCACATTTTGTTTTTCTTTAGTTTAAATTTGTTACTAAGGTTTCTAAGACTCTTTTTAGTCTTATTACACCATATTTAGGTGTTTAAACAACACAACTAGGTTTGGGGTATTTCAATCTACCCCCCTTAAAAGAACTTGTCCCCAAAGTTCATACTTCCACATAACCTAAACATTAGAACATGAGAACACATATCAACAACACTTCTATATCACATTAACAACATCTTACATCATATCGGACACATGGTCCAAACAACAAAACATCACAACATCGTTCAGACTCAGCGGTCTGTAACATAACATAGACAATGTATACATATAATGTCGCACACAACCATAACCGAAACGGCTTACCCCCCTTAAATAGGGGTACGCCCCGTACCCTATACATACAAACACTAAGAAGTAAACAACGACGGTTACTTCGCCTTCATCTTATCTTCCAGCTCCCAATGGCCTCCTCAACGTCCTGGTTAGACCAGAGAACCTTCACCAGCTCACAGACTTATGGCGAGTGTCTCGAGTCTTAGTGTCCAGAATCCGTACCAGAGTCTCCACTGATCGCATGGTCGGCTCAAAAGTTAGCCTTTCAGGCTGAAGCACATGAGACGGATGAGACATATACTTCTTCAATGGACACATGAAATACATCATGTACCTTGCCCAGCTCGGCGGTAAGTCAAGTCAAGCACCGGGCCGATCCGCTCCGTCACATAAAGGCCCATATATTTTGGCTCAATTGCCTTTCTGGCCAAAACGAAACACTCCCTTCATGGGGATACTCTCAAACAATACCTGATCGCCCACGGCGAACTCCAGGTCACGTCGGCGCACATCTGCGTACGACTTCTGTCTATCCTGAGCTGCTTTCATATTAGCCCTGATCTGGCGAACTTCTGCTTGAACTTGCTCAAGATACTCTGGTCCTATAATGACCGTCTCACTCGACTCATCCCAGCATAATGGCGTGCGGCATTGTCTACCGTACAATGCCTGGAAGGGAGACATCTTGATCGATGCATGATAAGTGTTGTAACTAAACTCGATCAGATGTAACTTATCAATCCAGCTGGTCTGAAAGTCAAGTGCACATGCACGTAGCATATCCTCAAGTGTCTGAATAGTGCGCTCACTCTGACCATCGGTCTCTGGGTGAAACACTGTACTCAATTTCAGTTCAGTACCCAATGCTCTCGTGTAGACTTCCAATATCTGGATAAGAATCTGGTATCTCTGTCAGATACAATTGTCTTTGGTACACCATGATGTCTTACTTCTTTCAATTTCTTTATCGAATAGTTCTACCAATCTTGCCACTTTCCAGGTGTCCTTCATCGGAATGAATCGGGCCACCTTGGTCAGTCGGTCAGCAACAACCCAAATCATATTCAGACCTCCCCTTGCAGGTGGAAGCCCTACTACGAAGTCCATAGATATGTCATGGAACTTCCATTCCGGCACTGGCATTGGCTGCACCATACCACCAGGCCGTCGGTGCTCAAACTTGACCTTCTGACAAGTGACACCTCAACACATAGTCATTCACATCCTTTTTCATTCCAGCCCACCAGAAATATCTTTTCATACCTTTATACATCTTTGAAGCTTCGGGGTGAATCGAAGTAGTAGAACAATGGGATTCACTCAATATGCGCTCCTTCAACTCAGCGCTACTCCTGGGTATACACAATCGGCCATTAAGCCTAATCAGGTCATCATCGTGGAGTCTGAAGTCGTACTTCTGACCTCGAATGTGCCATCAAATAAGCTTCTGCCTAATCTCAACATCATGTACTGATCCGTCATCTGAGCACTCCGCACCTCTTCAACCAAGCCAGTATGAGAGACTAGCGAATGGAGAGAGTGCTCGGCGACTCAATGCGTCAGCTACCACATTTGCCTTACCCTCCTTGTACTGTAAATTGATGTCATAATCATTCAGAAATTCAACCCACCTTCTTTGCCTCATGTTCAACTCCTTCTGAGTGAACAAGTACTTTAAACTCTTGTGGTCAGAATAAATCGTTACACTTACCCAATACAAGTGATGTCGCCATATCTTCAGTGCGAAGACAATGGCCCCCAACGCTAAGTCGTGGGTAGGGTAGTTTCTCCTCATGCTTCTTCAGCTGTCGGGAGGCGTAAGCAACGACCTTCCCGTGCTGCATCAATACACAACCCATACCCCTGCCTGATGCGTCGCAATAGACCTCAAAACCATCTGGACCGTTGGTAATGTCAGAATCGGTGCAGATGTCGAGCATCCTTGAGACTCGTGAAAGAACTCTGACAGTCGACTGTCCACTCGAATGGTGCATCCTTTTTCATCAAGGAATTCATCGGCTTCGAGACACTGGAGAAGTTCTTCACAAATCTCCTATAGTAACCTGCCAGACCAAGGAAGCTCCTGATGTCGGTAACTGTCTTCGGCCTAGGCCAGGTGCGCACTGCATCTATCTTTGCCGGATCACACAGCGTCCCGGCCTCAGAAATCACATGTCCAAGGAAAGATACTTGGTTCAACCAAAATTCACACTTAGAAAATTTAGCATACGCTGATTCTTTCTCAATGTTTGCAATACATCTCTCAGGTGGCTTTCATGCTCACCTCCGATTTCGAATACACAAGTATGTCATCGATGAAGACTACCACTGATTTGTCCAACTGATTTTGGAACAAACGGTTCATTAAGTCCATGAACTTTGCTGTGCATTTGACAAGCCAAACGGCATAACTGTGAACTCATAATGCCCATACTAGTTCTGAAAGCTGTCTTTCGATATCACTGTCACGTCATGGATGGCAATCTGGTGGTATCCGGAACGTAGGTCTATCTTGGAGAATACTGATGCTCGCCTATGCTCCCCTCAGCTGATCAATAGATCGTCGATGCGTGGTAAGGGGTAACGGTTTCTTCACCACCGTAACAGCATTCAGCTCCCGATAATCAATACACAGGCGGAGGCTACCGTCCTTCTTCTTCACGAAGAGGACCGGCGCGCCCCATGGTGAAACACTGGGGCGGATAAGCCCTTGTCGAGTAGGTCTCTCAGCTGCTCCTTGAGCTCTGTCATCTCTGCTGGAGCCATACGATAAGGTGCTTTCGCAATGGGTCCGGTGCCCGGAACTAGATCAATCTCAAACTCAACCTCTCGTGCTGGCGCATGCCCGGTAGTTTCCTTAGGAAATACATCAGGAAACTCCGACACTACCGGCACATCTGGGCTAAACTCAGGTCTCTCTCTATGTCCTGGACATAGCAGAGGTAAATCACTACTCTCCCCTCGTCGTAACTCGTGATACATAGCCATGGCGGTGATGATCTGAGTCGAAGGCTCCCTGGGCCTCTGGCGGTAAGATATGGTAACCCCAGATGGACTCCGAAGAAGCAGTCGATGCTCGGCACACAGGATTCTGCCCTTGTACCGCTCCAACCAGTTCATCCCGACAATCACATCAAAGCCTAGTCCGTCGAACTCTATCAAGTCGATCGGAAACTCTTCACCCCTGATTCGAACAATAGCATCTCGGTAGTAGCGGGTACATCTGATCCGCTCTTTCTACGGGAGAGTGACCACGAAGTCTGGCATCTCTTCACCGTCGTCTAACCCATCCTCTTCGCAAATGATAGCGAAATGAAGTGTGTGAGGCTCCAGAGTCGAACAAGATCGATGCATCCACGCCATTCACTGGAAAGGTACCGGTGAGGATTGTGCCGCTCTTGCCGGCTTCTGCCTTACTGTAGACACTCAGTATACCTCCCGTTCCGAGTGCACAGCCTAATTCATTGGCAAACTAATAAGTATTGGGTAACAACACGTTTATATACTTCAAACAACTCCACTTTATTCATTAACGCACTCTTTTTACAACATTCATTGGCTTATACTGTCGCCATGATTTACACTTACAACATCCTTAATACACCGGGTTTATCACATCACATAATTATACAAGCTTAAAACTGTCTGAAGGTCAAATTTAAACGTCCGGTTTCATGTGTGTGGCATTGATCACTGCCGACGGTGCGGTATTCAGTTTGATCTTTCTGATGCCATGGTATAGCATCCTTGATTGCCCACCCATGATTAATACATCTCCCGATTTCAACAGTAACTTCTTTGCGAGGTCAGCACGCTTCTGCTCGCCATACAACACACTGCGTATCACCAATGGACCAAGACACCACGGTACCTCACTTTACTTAGAGACTCGGGTGACTCGTCCTTGTCTTGGTGTATACCTAACCGTCCACCTTTCTGTAGAAGTTCACAAACGCATAGATCTGCTTTCACATCTTGGAATTGAATCCGTTTCAACTTGTTGAGCAATTCCCACGGCGTGGTTAACGACCGCATGGAACTCCTCAGGTATACTTGGTACCGTTGCTATGTTGCTCCATCTTCAGCCGTACTTCTTGATATGACTTGGTGTAGGGTTCCAGTCCTTACCCATGCACATCATCTTCAATTGCATCCTTGCTCCGTTCGGGTATTCGGGTGTGTAGAACCCTCCTGGTTTTGCTCCAAGTTCGTCGCATCGTCTGATGATATGGATTTGTGCTTCCGGTGTCAGGTATCCATTTAAAAGTATCATACCTGGCTGGATGACCTGACATTGCTCTCCAATGGAAAGTCGGTGATGTTGATGGTGGTTTCTTCAGGGTTTGGTGTGGGTGGGATTGGATAACATATATTGAAGTTCCTTTAAGTTTAGAGTACTCTAATTAGGTAAATCTCACACTATACTTTATTTATTTACTCACATGGTTGTTTATTTAAACTCACTCACACATGCATGAAATGCGGTATGCAGACACTCTTTACATTTAACAGTTTAGTAGGCGGTACCTGGTCTAGAAGAGGGCCCTGGCGCCTCAGACCGGTCCACCACATTCAGGTGGCCTGTTGGACCCCGACCCCTTCCCCTTCTGGGACTCCGTGTACCTCTGATCTGGGGGTGGCTGGTTTGCCGTCTTCTGGCCATCGGTGGTCGTAGTGGCCTTACCCTTCCATTGCCCCTTGGGCCTGTAGTTCCTACTGTTGGGTTCTGCCAGCATTCATGATCGCGGTGACCCATCTTCTTACAGTATCGGCACTGAACATCGTTACCCTTGCAGTCCTTGCCGGGGTGGTCTCCGTTGCACCACTTGCAGTAATAGTGGCGCTCCGGTCCAGAGCCCGTGCTAGCTGCTATCACAATACACATCAATACTTGTTCCACAACTTATCAACATATACTCTAACTTATCACACAGATTAGACAATTACCCTTAGGTGGGTAAGAACGTAGGGGCTTGGCCGCATACGCATAGGTGAGCTGCAGAGGCTCCTCAGCAGTGGTGGTCTGGTCTGGCCCTTGCCACCTGTTGCTGTCCTTTCTGGGACTGGGGGTATGATTTCTTCTTCTTCCCTCCCCACTGCCCTTGCGTGCCTTGGCCCTCGTTCTGAGCCTTGCGCTTGAGCGCACTCTCCTCGTCCCTCAGACGGACGGTGATCTCCACAATAGCAGCGGCATGATAGCACTCCTATATTTAGGGTGTCAGTTATGCCCCGCCAAATAAACACAACATTAACACACCGTACACACTTATTCACATTACACTGTAGTTCCTTTACCTGCAAAGTGGTATATCCAGTAGGCCCCATGCCGTAGCGTAGGCGATAGTTCAGTCCGTTGTAGAAACGGTTCACAAGAATCCGGTCTGAGTAACCCAGATCCGGTAGCAGGTGGATAAGTCCGATGAAGGCTGAGTAGTACTCATCTACCGTCATCTTATCCCCTTGCCTCAGATTGTCCAACTCCAGGCGCTTGGCCTCTTGCACATGTATAGGGTAGTATTTGGCTCGCAGCAGAGCCGTGTACTCCCTCCACTGAAAAGTCGGGTCAGCAACTCTGCCCTCTCGCACAAGCTTCCACCAAGTTTTGTGCCGAGCCCTTCAAGTAGTAAGCAGCAAGTCGTACCTTGACCTGCTCAGGTGGTGCTAGGGTTTCGAAGGCGGTCTCCATTTCGGAGATGTACGCCTCGAGCTTACGGGGATCGGTCTCCCCACTGAATGAGGGCGGCCTCAGATCAGCCAACGCCTTGACCCAATTGGTCTCTCGTGGCGGTGGTGGTGGTGGCTGAACTCCGGGCTGTTGCCCTTGCTGTATAGCAGCAACCAAGTCGGGTACCAACTGGGCTACGGCGGCTGCAACTGCCTCAGCCATGGTCTGTGCCGTAGTAATCATCGCCCTGGTCACCCATACCTCCAGTACCCCGCGCCCGCGGCCTCTACTCGTGGTCTACCTGCCATCTGAATTTATATGAACATCTCATTAGCATTATGCTTGCACACTTTCGGTCCAACGATTGTAACGCTTCCCGATAATAAGGTATCTCCACACTTAGTTAGTGGTCAACCTTTCCAAATCTGTTCACTTATAGGTATCTGTAGTTAGGTTTCCTAACTCGGTATATCCCTAAGCTCGGTATTCTAGTCATCAGAGCGATACTTCGCTCTGATACCACTTTTTGTAACACCCCTACTACGCACAACACATTACTTGAAATCGCAGCGGAAAGTAAAGACTAAACAGTAACTAAACGATTGTGCTACAACGCCGTCAACCACCCACGTGGTTAACAAGGCTGAATAAATACAAGTGTACCGGTCTGATGATCAGACTCCCGAGCATAGAACTAATAACCATATATATACATCAACAAATACCGAGTGTTTACACAAATCCTTCACTGTATACCGTCACTGTAAACTGTCATAATCAGTATATAATACGCCACGGGAGCACAGGCGCATCCCGGGCAAACATCCAAAAGTACTCCAAAAGTAAACTACACCCTAGGATCTAGAGCCACTCCGCTTCTTCGATCCTCATCCTGCAGTAAAAGAAATATGGATCCCCCGAGGGGGTCAGCAACCCTTGGCTGGCATGGTTAACGCAGCTCGACTACCGGAATGCGGCAACTATTTGTCATGATGACATGGTATTTATTTTAAAACACACAATTCATACATATATAACATAACATGGGTATTGTACACATCATAACACACATCACACACATACAATTCCTTTTAGGAAGAGAACCAACACAGTTAGTCCCCATTGAGAGCCTAGAGAATGTTGCCATGCTCATACTTAGCTCGTTACATAACTCGTTACCGTCCGGTTAGATTGAACGGTTAACTTAACACAAGGTGCCTCGGATATAGTGATCCAAGCACACCGAAATAACACATAGTATGCCCCTGTGGCCCGACGTGAGTCAGTAAATAGCCTTGGTTAAGCTAAAGGGAAGGTTAGAAACCAAATTGGAAACTTAACCATAACATACAGAGAGAATCGAACCGGTTTATGACATCGACTCCCATACTCACCGCGTGGCCGGAACAGACCGGACTCCTCACTTCTCCCCTCACTTTCTCCTCTATTCCCCCCCCGTTAGCCCTTGTTAGTACATCATTGAACTCAACAAACAATAATTCACAATAATAGGTCAAGTCTTGTTAGACACAACACAAGGGAAGAGAGAGTCATACTTAACAACATATAGTATTTAACAACTGTAAACATCTTTACATGGTTTAATCTTACAAAAGTCCAATAAACACACAGAACAACAAACAACAACAAGCCGGTGTAAACCGGTAGGCAACAGACTGCAGAAAACCATACCTTGGTCCTTGCCTTCGACTGTTTCCACCTTGCGAAATCCTAAACACATTAGTAACGTCGGTTAATTATTTATTTAACTTCAAACTTACTAAGTATTTAACATGATTGTATGACATGTTTTAGTGTCTATTCTACCCTAGGTTATCTTCATTATACACCCTAGGGTTAACTACATAAGTCACATTCTTTTCTGTTTTTTTTTTTACAAGTTTAGGTCCGACCGACCTTGCCGACCGAACTTGTCCAAGTTCGGTCGATTCCAGAACACATTTCCGTCAAAATTTTCTACTCCGACCGAACTTACCAGTCCGGTCCTATGTTCGGTCTTTTCCCGAGAGTTTCTCCCCTTTGTAAATTTAGCCCGACCGAACTTACCAAGTCCGGTCCCATGTTCGGTCGGTTCCAGTAACTCAATCCGTACACAAAATACAAGCCCGACCGACCTTGCAAGTCCGGTCCCCAAGGTCGGTCCATTCCAGAAGCCAATTCTCGCAGGGTAAACTGGGCTCGACCGAACTTGCAAGTTCGGTCGCAAGTTCGGTCTGCCCCAGACCTTTGTTTTCCTTTTTACATTCAACTCCAAACTTCACCCCATATAACCTAGTACCCCTAACCTCATTTGGGCACTTCAAACACACCTTAAGACATCCTTAAACACATAAAACTCATTATCTAATTCCTTAAGCCTTTACCCATTTCTTCACAAAATTCCTAACACTTACAATGTTTTCTCCTAGTTTTTCAAGTGGTGTTTCATACCTATGATAACTACTATCCCAAAATGCTTTCTCCTTATTTTAACATCATCTCCCAAGCATCATCTCTCACAACTAACTCCTTATATCCATCTTGACAATTCTTTTCCAAGTTTACACTTTCTCCTTATTACCAAAGTTTGCCTAAGTATTTACCTAAGTCCCAAGGTGGCTTTGGTACTTGCTAAAACCTCAAGATCATGCCTAAGTCCTTGTTACACTCTAGAGCACTTCCTAGTTCCTCACAATTCCTTTAAACATCATGAACTCCTTATACATTTCCTAAATTTCGACATAAGTTCTCCTAGTATTTTGTTACACCTTAGCACATGTTTTCATCATTAAACATCCAGAACACTAAGAACACCAAGAACACTTTCTTACACAACTTCACCAAATTCACACTACATCACAATATAGTGCATAATTTAAATTGCATGGCACTTAGGCCCTTAAAATGCATGGCTCTTAGGCCCTTAAAGTGCTTAAATCATAAACACTGAATTTCCACAATATATATGCCTTTAACCTGCGATTACATACAACAAGACATATGTTATTTTACTAGTCTCCTTGAGAACATTTACTAGGTCATTCCATTTGCTCTTTAGGTAGTTTTAATAAGCATTTATAAGCTCATTTCTCCTAAGGCATTAAACAACATTAGGTTAGTAGATTTACCTCTTTTCCAAACACTTCCTTTCTTGTTTCACTACAAACCGGTAGGGTATTTGATTCCTTGTCAAGTTCTAAACAATATACAAACATTATAATGAGTATTCAAGCTATAAGCTTCATCTCATTGTAAACCCTAATTTTACATTGTTTCAAAAACATTAATGTAGTTGTTTTACCTTGATCTTTGAAGAGAGTTTGAATATATAACAAGAAGGACTCCACCTAGTCCATGAAGAGTTGGAATGAAGCTAGAACAAGGTCACACAAAGAGCTATATCAATGTGTATTTTCGGTCAAGGTAAAAACATGGAGGAAACATGATTTTTCTTTGAGATTCCTTACCTAGAAGCAAGGGAGATAAATATGTCAAAATACAAGCTCAAGCTCCTTCAATGGTGGAACACCTTGGCACCGAAATGGGGCTCTTGGAGTTTTGAGAAGATAGGAATGAAGAGCTTGATGAGAGGAAGAGATTGGTGGTGTTTGTTTTTGATTTGACAAGTGAGTAGATTTTACAAGAGATCAAAGAGTTTAATGGAGGTGGTGTGTATTACCGTGAAGAGAAGGAAGAAGAGAGGTTGGACCGTGTGAACAAGGAGGAAATGAGAGAATGAGATAGAATTTGCTTTTAAGAGATATTTATGCTTATAAAGTAAAAAGTAAGTTTAATTAGTTTTCTTTACTTACTTATTATATCAACTAGAGAGTGGTGAGTCACCACACTTAAAACCGGCCCCCTTTATTAGTATGAGGGTATTTTAGTCTTTGTTTGTCAATTTAATTACTTAATACAACATATGTTATAAACTAGCTTATAAAAATCACTATTCACCTAAACAAGGCACTTAGAAGTGAAATTTTTGATTTCCCATTAATATAGCCACCCAAATGTGATACTATATAGTACACATATATATTTAAGAGTAATGTGGACATTTAGCCATTCAAAACTCATTTACAAGACAATTTTTCAAAAATGTGCTTTAAGACTCCTTAAAGCATTTTGTGTTTGAATTGTTTTCGAGCTTGGTTTTCTTTGGTAATTGGTTTAATAAGTTCATTAGTATATAGATGAGGTCTTGGTAAGTTCATTAGGTCTTAACCAAGTTTATCCCAAGCTTAGAGAACATTTGGCTCTATTGACTTTAAAGCACATTTTGTGTTTTCTTAGTTTAAATTTGTTTACTAAGGTTTCTAAGACTCTTTTAGTCTTATTACACCCTATTAGGTGTTTAAACAACATAACTAGGTTTGGGGTATTTCAAGATTGAAGTCGTACGGGGCTGAATACACTTCATTTGTGAACCCGTAATATACTCAACTTACATCTTCATCTTTTTATCTTATTATATATATTTTTGCAATCCTAATTACGAACAATTAACATACATAAACTAATGAGTTTCTATTCTATCTATAGAGAAGTGCTTAAGATTTCCCCATTCATTGCACGGTATATTGAAAGCGGAGTGGAAGAACCGGTAATATAATCTAACTTATCTTTTTCTCTTTTATACTTTGTATTTCCACAAAATATTGAAATTTGGTTTGATGAATAAATTTTGTATTAGTTTGATTTGTGATGGAAATTTGTGTTGTTGAATGATTGGTGAATGCTATAAGCTTGGGATAGATAAAATTATGCAAAGGTCATGCTGATTTTTTTTAACAAAATCTCTTTGTAATTAATATTGTTTGATGTATGTGTATATGTATAACAATACCTAAATTTTGTCTTTATCAGGTCTCACCACATTTAAGTCCATGAACCACCTCTCTTATTTTCCACCTTCTTCCATCACCGTTGCAATTTCCTTTTCTGTGTACAAGTAAGCAACTAAACTTTGCTTTTTGTTTGATCATTGAGATTATGTATTCAGATAATATAGGTGCTAGTATATAATTTAGGTTGAAACCTTAGAGTTATAGTAGCTAGCTTATTTAATATGCATCCAGTCACGCTTCATTAGAGTATTAATACATAGAAAGCAATACAATCCTTGATACAAAAACATTTTCATTTTTAGTATACGGTATTAATCATACCGTTTTGTGTTTCAAAAATAGTATGGAACGTGAGTGGATGTACGGTGATCGAGGGGATCACTATGACAACATGTTGAAAGAGTTTTACAAAGCGGCAGTGCAGCACAAGGACATGACAAAGGCGGAGAAAATACCTTGTCCTTGTGTTGACTGCAGTGTCATAAGGAAATTTTCAAACATTGGGGAAATTGAATTCCATCTGAAGACTCGCGGTTTCATGCCACACTATAAGAGATGGATTTTTCATGGAGAAAGTGTTGAACATAATGTCGGGTCCTCGTACATTAATGAAAGGAAGATGATGAGAACTGACCACACATTTGATTTTGTCGAGTCGCAACCGATCCCAAGTGCTTCCAGAGTCAATGACAGTGAACCGACTTATCATGATGAGCAAATAAACGAGATGCTTGATAACGTTGAGGATAATTTTGTCCATCGACCGGATGAGTATCAAAGGTTGTTGGACGTATCCAAGACGGCATTGTATCCTACGTGCACTAAGTACACGAAATTGACGACTATATTGAATTTGTTCAACCTGAAGGGAAGATATGGATTGAGTGACAAAGGTTTCTCAGCATTCCTCGAGCTGATTCATGATATGCTACCGGATGAAAATGGTCTCCCTACCACCACCTATGAGGCAAAGAAATGGGTGTGTCCAATGGGAGTAGAGTACAAAAAAATTCACGCGTGTCCAAACAACTGTGTGTTGTACAGGGGTGAATACGAACATCTGGACAATTGCCCGAAATGTTTGTTGTCCCGATATAAGCATAAAGATGGTGAGTACTCCTCCGTTCAGAAAAAAAGCCCTCCAGCTAAACTACTGTGGTATTTGCCGATTATACCCAGATTCAAATGGTTGTTTGTGAATCCGAAAGATGCAAAGAACTTACGATGGCACGCAGAGGGTAGAAAGAGTGATGAGAAATTAAGACATCCAGCAGATGGACCTCAGTGGAGAAACATCAATAGACGGTTCAAAGAACATTTTGGAGGTGAAGATAGGAATTTGAGGCTTGGGCTATGTACTGACGGGATGAACCCTTACGGCACATTAAGCAGTCAACACAGTACTTGGCCCGTTTTACTAGTGATCTACAATTTGCCTTCGTTGTTGTGTATGAAACGCAGGTACATAATGTTATCACTTTTGATATCTGGCCCCAAGCAGCCAGGTAAAATATTGATGTATACCTCGCCCCATTGATTGAAGATTTGAAGTTGCTAATGAGGGAACCGTTGTGTATGATGCTTATGCAAGGGAAAATTTCACGCTCAAGGCATTGTTGTTCTGTACGGTCAACGATTTTCCCTGCATACGGGAACTTGTCTGGATACACTGTGAAAGGAACATTTGCATGTCCGGTGTGCGAGGATGACACATGTTCGGACCGTTTACAAAATTGTGGTAAGAATGTTTACATGTGTCATCGACGTTTTCTACCTGAAGATCACCCTTATCGTAAGAAAGAAACTGCTCAATGGTGAGGCCGAGACTTGAGTGGCCCCGTCTACCTTTGACCTCTGAGGAAGTGTATGCAAAGGTTAAGGACATTGTGAACGTCTTTGGAAACAATCGAAACCGGCAAAGAACATTTGGAAAAAATGCTCTATCTTCTGGGATTTACAGTATTGGCGTCACTGCCTGTCAGACACTGTTTGGATTTCATGCACATCGTAAAGAATGTTGGTGAGGCAGTGAGTGGGACTTTGCTCAACATACCCGGCAAAACGAAAGACGGATTGAAAGTGAGAAAAGACATGCAAGCCATGGGTATAAGAAAAGAGTTACACCCACAGGAGAATGAGAGACGAATATACCTACCTCCTGCATGCTACACACTTTCAAAGAATGAGAAGATCAGCTTCTGTAAATGTCTACACTCGGTAAAAGTACCATCTGGATATTCTTCAAACTGGAAGAATATTGTATCAATGAAGGATTTGAAACTGTTAGGCATGAAATCTCACGATTATCATGTATTGATGTTACATCTTCTGCCAGTAGCAATCCGTGGGATATTGCCAAATGATGTCAGAAATGCGTTAACCAGATTGTGTTTCTTCTTCAATGCTGTCTGCTGCAAGGTAATTGATGTAAACTCTCTCGATGATCTACAACGTGAAATTGTGGTAACATTATGTCAATTAGAGATGTATTTCCCACCATCATTCTTTGACATAATGGTGCACTTGATAGTCCACATTGTTCGAGAGATCCAATTTGTGGTCCGGTCTACTTACGCTACATGTACCCTTTTGAACGATACATGGGTATTCTAAAGGGTAGAATGAGGAATAGATATCGACCAGAAGGGAGCATAATTGAAGCAACGGTGACTGAGGAAGTCACAGAATTTGTGACTGATTATCTGAATGAAGCAGAATCAATCGGTATCCCAAAACCAAGACACTACGGCAGATATAAAGGCAAAGGTGTCATTGGAAGAAAGATTGTGCAAGTACCAGTCAACTGATTCATCAAGCACATCTGTTTGTGTTACAACACCTTGAGGCTGTTGAACCCTTCTTTGATACTCATATGAATGAGTTGAGACAACAAAATCCTACCAGAAACCATCTTTGGCTTACGAAAGAACAAAACCGACTGTTTGTCCAATGGTTCAAATATTATGTCTTTGAAAAAGCGTCATCAAATTCAGAAGTTCTCAATGAAGAAATCAGATTTTTGGCAATAGGACCTGAACCTAATATTGTATCATTTGAGGGGTATGACATTAGTGGGTATACTTATTACACTGCACGCCAAGATGCTAAATCAATAAACCAGAACAGTGGAGTAAAAATAGAAGCGGCATTCAATGAGTACCACATCGGTAACCAGTCTCAACCAGTGAGGAGCTCCAGTTGGTATTACGGTGTTATCGAGGACATTTGGGAGCTAGACTACCATATTGATTCGTTTTTAGTGTTCCGCTGCAAATGGGTGGACAACCGACGTGGAATCCAAAACGATGGAGGTCTTACCTTGGTTGATCTCACACGTGCCAGTTTTAAGGATGATCAGTTTGTTATGGGAAAAGATTGTGACCAAGTGTGGTATGTTCAGGATCCAAAAGACTCCAGATGGTCTGTTCTTCTTCCAGGTAGAAGACCGGTTCTGATTGAAAATGAAAATGAGGATGATGATGATGAGAATGAGACGATTGAAGGAACAACATTGTTTCCTACGGGGTTGCGGGATTTAAATTGATACTCAAAACGACTTGATTTATGCACGATCAGACCATGACGAGGGTTTTGGGTTGATAACACCAAACATAGAAGTATTTATGGTAATGTTATGTTTAACTATTTTCTTGACTTGTTCAACATTTGTCTTTACATTATAAATTCATCCAATTAATTTGACTAACTTATCTTTACTGCAGTGGCTGATCACCCTATGGACCAGCCCATTGAAGAAGCTGATCCTCATCAGAAGAGACCAGCAAAACGGGCCACACGAGGAGGAAAGAAGGGGAAGACAACTCACCCACCGGAGGATGAGGCTTGTCCATCACAGCAGGTGACAGAGCCACCAGCTCCTCCTCCTCCGGAAGAAGGTGAAGAAGAGAGGTGCCACCCGTGCACTGAAGGCAATAAAGGCCCCCCCACGAAGCCTTTGCAGTTCAATGAGTTCAACCAGCCATACGGTAATTGGAAGATGATTATACTGCATATGCTGGCCACCTGGTCAAGACTTACTGCGACATAAATCACAATTGGAAGCAAGTGCCACAATCATTGAAGGACACTATGTTTGGGCTTCTTCAGGTGTGTTTTTTTTTATAATATGTTATAATTTTAGAGTTTCTCGTTACTTGTGTTACTAAATGACTAATAATTGTTTATGTAGAGTCGTTTCTGCATTGATCCTTCTCTTAAGGAGGATATACTGAAAAAAATGGGGCGACAGTTCCGCGACCATAGGAAAGGCTCTCTGACAAGTACATTCATGGTGCTGCGTATCAAGACCCTGAATCGGATGATGCAGGAGGCGATGAACTGCCACCCTGGGAGGCGTACGAGGGCATCACTGAGGAGCAGTGGACGGTTTGTGGAGTATCATCACACGCCAGAGTACCAGGTAGAGCTAATATTCAACGCTGTCTTTTATACATTTTGGCAGTTTTATTTGCTTATTTGTATCTTACATGTTACATATGTATTTGTAGGCTGTTCGTGCAAAACAGCAGGCAAATGCGAAGAAAAATCTATACCCACATCACTTAGGTGGTAAAAGCATTGCCGAACGCGTACCAGAGTGGGAGCAAAAGGGCTTGCTTCCAAAGGATGTGGCTCCTAGCGACAGAAGGATGAAGGTGTGGGGAGTTGAGTCGAGTGCCAAAAAACTCGACGCCGGAAAATCCTCAGTACGATGATGCCACGAGAGAGATTATAAATCAAATGGTATCTAATTTCGGTACATAAGTTTAATATTTGTTTGTGTACCTGTATATTAATGAATTTTGTTATTTTGTGTTTTATAGGAAGAGTTAATCTCAAGTTACTGAGGGTTCTTGGGCTCCGAACAGACAATATGATCCCCTTTCTCGTGCTCTTGGAAAGGTGGATCATCCTGGTCGCGCTATTGGTTTTGGTGGACAAGTTGGTATCCGCCAAGCTTTTGGCAATCCGGGGTCTAGGAAAGGCTCACAAGGAAGGATGATCAGCTATGAGGAACATTTGAAGGTTACTGCTGAGATGAGCAGAGGCTTAGGCAGAATGTTCATTGGTTGCAGAGGAGATGACTAAAATACGCTCACAGATGTGCAGTCAGGAGGTGACTAGACCAGCCCATGCACCATCAGCTGATAGGGAGGAGGGCACACCAGTACGGCAGAGTAGTGTGCAGTCGATAGATCCATATCCATATGCATCTATTAAGGTTTAGTCACATTAACTTAGAAAATAAATTATTTATTATCATCTATTTACTTCGATTGTGTTCGTTTAACCCTTCTTTACTTAATGTTCAGGAACCCGTTTATGCACGTTCATGCCGATGGGAGGTGAGGATATTAGGTGGCGTGGGGTAAATTGTTTCCCTCATCTCGTACAGACACCGTCGGCGGTGAACCACTACGGCAGGGGTATGTCCGGGTGCTTGTAGATGATTATGTGACAGAATATGCTGATGTTGCTATACCGGTACCTCTGGACAGAGAAACATACTTCGCTCTGTTCAAACAGCTACAATCCAATGGCCGGGTACATGGGTCAAAATCTCGGGCCAGGTAAACACAATTAACGCTTACTCTAAAATTATAATTATCCGATATTTCAATTAGTATATGGTTTAGAGTGAGTCACTTAAACTTAATTAATCAAAATTAGGAAAATGTCAAGTCGAAAAAAACTTCTAAAGGAAAAGGAAAAAGTGTTGCCACACCAGCTCTCACGGGGGCATCCTCCAATTTCATGATGAGACCTGCTTTAGTAGAGAAGAACATATTGGAGGGGTTGTCACAGAACATGAGACTTCTGCACTCGGCCTTGTTGATGACGTCACCTCAGAGTGATAGGATCCAAGTGGAGGATAGCCAGGGTCTTTTTCACCACCACGAACCCGTAGGACAGACTCATACGTTCGATATATATATGTCCAACTTCGTTGATGTATTCAAGAGAGACTGGTTAAATGTGTCGATTCTGAAGTCAGCTAGCATGTGAGCGATCTCATACCTTTTCCTATATTAATGAAATACTTGAATTAGTTTTTGTACTTTAACGCCGTTCACTGATGTTGTTGTCTTTATGGTGCAGGCATGTGCATTCCAAGGCGATACGAGATCATCAGACTAACAGCTTCGGATTCCTATGCCCTGATACTTGCTGTGAAGTGACTATGTCAATGGATCCTGAAGTCTTTTGCGGTACGTGACGAACACAATATTGAATGTGCAGACAAGTCATACATTATGCTGCCATATTATCAAGGGTAAGTCATACTTCCATATCTTATTACGTTTTATTTATAAGTTATGTTATCCGTGTTATGATTTCAATTTTATTCATCACGTGAGCAGTCGTCATTGGTCGTTGTTGGTTTTGGTCATGAAATACCCGAGAGTCTTACAGTTCGACTCACTTGGTACGAGTGCCAAGAAGCCAGCGATAGCAGCGGCTCTAAGAGGTGAGCTATTTAAATTATACAACAATTGTCATAACTTAATAAATTGTTTCGTTAAATTTGATTAATTTGTGTATTACATTCAAATATTTATTTTGTATAGTGGCTTCAAGCTGCACTGCGTGCATTGCAAAAGACACCGAAGAACATCCCTTGGACTGCAGTGAAGGTAGTTTTACTTATTTTGTGCAAATAGTTAACATGTTAATAGTAGACCTGCAAGTATGACTGATAACGTAATGTGTGAATGTATAGTGTCCAGTACAGCCTGGTGGATCAGAATGTGGTTACTATGTTATGAGGTTTATGCATGACTTAGTAGCATCATCCAAGTTTTTGCCAAAAAATCATTGGACAGGTATAAAACTATCTTTGAAAGTCTTGGTTTATATGTATTTTTATTCTTTGTCATTCTTTGTGTAGTGTCTCATTAACTATTCATTTTTGTTTGTTCAAGGCTTTCGAAGAAATCGTGGGCATTGGAAATTATGAATAGGCACATATCTGAAATCCTCGAGGATTGGGCAGAATTTATCTCCATCGACGTACTTAGTTGATTCCTCTTAAGTTAGTTTGCGTTGAACGTTATTGTTGTATTATGTATTTCATTAGATTGAAACGTAGTGAATTGTATATTGTAATGGAGTGTGGGTGAAGTGGTGAAGTGTACAACTAATCCTTTTTTTGTTATGAATTTTCTTGCTTTCTTGCATTTATTGATGCGTGCCGATGATTATGGCCGCTTTATGGGTTTATAGTATGCTACTGAGGCGCCCCACTGTGGTGGCAGCATTATACAATGTCTTTACAGGTTTTTAATTTTGTGGTGTATTTGGGTGCATTAATAAGCTGGAAAGGAAAAAAAAAAAAAATACTGCCTATTTCGGCGGTTCCTACTAAGAACCGCCGAAATAGACACAATTCCATTTGCGTCGTTTGACCTGGCCACCTATTTCGGCGGTTCCTATTAAGAACCGCCGAAATAGGTGGCCAGGTCAAACGTATACGGTCAAATGGAATTGGTCTATTTCGGTGGTTCTGGAACCGCCGAAATAGGGTAAAATACCTATTTCTGCGGTGCTCATTTCTGCGGTTGTAAACCACAGAAATAGGCCCTTTACAACCGCAGAAATATGTTGTTTTCCTACTAGTGACCCTTAAACATCATTAATCAAGTACTAATTATCTTATACTATCATTACCATTCATTACCCATTTAATAAGCTTAGAATTCATTTTTGGTGTTGGTCCGGGACCTTGTCCGGGTCCTTAGTCCCAGACCAACACTGGTCTTAAGTCTCGGGTGAATTTCTAGTATGGTCCGGGACCTTATCCCCATCTCAAGTCCCGGACCAGGCGCTTGACTAAACTCTCGGCAGGATTTTTACTCTGGTCCGGGATCTTGTCCCTATCTCAAGTCCCGGACCAGGCATGGATGTTCATTCTCGGCGGAAAATTAAGGGTGGTCCGGGACTTTGTCCAAGGACTAAGTCCCGGACCCTGCTAAAACCTGCAACATATTCTATTTTCAGCCCCAAATCAATCCTTAATCCACCTCCAATCATTCCAAAATCTTTCCACATGTTTTATACATGTTTAAACACACTAAAACACTCCTTAAAACTCCTCAAATCCTTAGTCCAATCCTTACTCAACTTCTTGCTCAATTCCTACCATTTTCCATTCGTATGTCTTTAATTTGCACTCTTGTGCATTCTTACACTTCTCTTGCACTTTGCACTTTGTGCTAACTTCATCTTACCATTCCAATTCATTTCCAAGCAATACACTATCTATACCCAAGTCCAACACTCATTTTACTAGATCTTACACACTAATTTTTCTTAGTTTCCACAATGCATTATTACCCCTTCTTGCTACAGATTTTACACTCTTACATCCTCATACTACAACTACCACTCCATGGTTACTAAACACCTCTACTAACCCCAATACTCACCATGGTTCTCCCATTCACCAAGTCATCCATAAATTCACATTTCCTACAGAAATTTTGCCATAGTTCACCTACAATTCTCACTTACCCACATACTATTCATCATATTCATTCCAAAACTAGCCACACCCATACAAGGGTCCAACCAGCAACCAAAGCAATATCAATTCATTAATACTTCCTCAAACACAATACTAATACACATACACAATTTACTTGGCTTTAAGGCCTACAATCCAAATATTAGCTCACAAATACTCAAACTTCCATAAACTACAATACTAATACGATATTTGGGTTTCTTTAATTAGTTTACCCATTCCCATTACTCTAATGCATTAAAATCTAGCATTAAGAAGGAGCTCTTAACTTTAGCTCCTATTTCTTTCTTTCTTTTCCAATTCTCCTCTTTTCTCTTTCTTGCACAAAATCGGTTAAGTGGGCAATGGAGTTGCCAAACTCCATTCCCATCACCCAATGAACACAAAAATAAGTGTAATTAAAATACTAACCCTTAAATTCACACTAATTCATGGAAATGCTTAAAAGACCAATCTAGGGTTTACCTTTGGAGTCTTTTAAGAGGGGTTTTATCCCTTGGTTCAAGAAGGTGATTCCACCACCATTGCAAGGTTGGAATGATGCTCACAAGAGAGAGAAAAATAGAACATTACAAAGGGGTAAAAATCGGTAACAAAGAAAGATGGAGGAACATGAGTTTTTCATGTAGATTTTTACATTAGTGAAGATAGGAGACTTCAAGCAACACATTGATGCTATTTTCTCTTTGAATGGGGAAAACCCATGGAGATGAACTTCCTCATTTTGAAATTCTAAAAAGAGAGAAGTGTAGAGAATGATGAGGGGAGCAAGAATATGTAATTATTTTTGCATTTGGAGTTCAAATGGAGATGGAGCATGAAGAAGAAGTGAAGAAGCCACTGTTGTTGTTGGGTGCTTTTAAAATTGCCAGATACAAGGGGAGAAGGAGAGAGAAATCAGTGGGGAAGAAAGGAAGGAGAGAGGTGAGTGAAATGAGAGGTGAGAGAGTATGTGAGTACCTTTTTACTTTTTTCCCTTTTTTACTTTTTGACCCCCTTATTTAATTGGCTAGTTACATGTGTGTGTGAGGGGGTTATTTGACCCATTAAAAACGGCCCCCTACTGTATAACTAGTTGGAGCGTTTTTTGTCTTTTACAGAAAACTCATTAATTTACCCTGTTTTGGTACTATTCACTAACCGGGCCTGTTTTCCGGAATTTTCTCGTTTCATTAATTTTATTGGTTATTAAGCTTCCATTAATGCTTATTTATAGTTATTTAATGAACTATAATTTTTACGGGTTCGTTTGACCACGCAAAGTCACGTTTTTGGGTTTTCTTGAAAAACGTGCGCTAAAGCTCTATTAGCGTTTTAATACATTATTTGGATCCGTTTTCTTCGGGAGTTGTTCCCATATATTATTTTGACCTTATTAAGCCTTAGGAATCCACATAATACTCTAACCGATGTCCCGTACCTCCTATGGTTATTTAACGCTTATTTAACGTTTTTCGCTTGTTAAGCGTTTCTTCATTTCTTTTGGATTTATTTTTCCTTAAAAATATTACTTATGAATTATTAGGCCCTTAAATACGTATTAAAATAATCTGTATCACTATATTTAAGTTCGGGGTATTTCAGTTACGCTTGTGATGTTATATACGCTATTTGTTTGTTAAGATGTGCTCCTGATATATCTCTACTTAGGTGGTATTTATGGTTACGTATATATCCTTTGTAGGTAGTTTGTTTGAAGTTTAGGAAATTCTGAATATTTTGTGTATATAAGTATTGTATAGGTTTAGTATACAGTGTGCTTTTTGGGTGTATTGAAACCGGTATACTTCTTAAGGGAAGTCACCCTTTGAGAGTTGAGAGAAATTCTTTATTCATTGTTTCTAGGTTAGTTACTATCAGTCAAAGAGTGATAGGTTGGAGTGTGATTGTTCAAGGTGTTGAACAGATCAGGTGAGGAGTTTTTCATGCTATTAATAATGATTAGTAGCTGAGTTTTATTCTATATCTCTGTTATATTTATCCTACTAGTAAGCACAAAGTCTCAGATCTGTACTGAGTGTTCTGGGTAACTACGCTACGAACTTACAAGTGGTATCAGAGCAGGTTTACCTTCGCACGAGGCTAACACTTCAAGGTAGATCGTGAAGATGAGTTCATACAACGTCAAAGCTCCCAAGTTAACCAAGCTGAATTATTCCAAATGGTGCGAGTAAATGGAGGCACAACTGATGTCAGTTGACTACAAAGTCGGAAAGGTGGTTACCAAAGGATATTTCAAACCTACCATCATTATAGAAGGGTGTACCCAGGATAAGCCTGAAGAACAATGAACCGAGGATGATGAAAAATTGCTCAGAAAAAACAAACAGGCTTTACGAATTCTTGTATCTTCTCTTTCTGATGAAGATCAGGGAAGAGTTCTCGGTATCCAAACTACGAAAGGAGTGTGGGATTTTCTCAAAATTGCATATCAAGGTACTGAGTCCATTCGAAAGGCAAAAGAAAAACAGTTTAAAAGAGAGTTCAACAATTTTAAAATGATAGAAGGAGAAACACTAGTTGCTGCTACTGAAAGATTCAATCAGATCCTGATAGAAATCAAGACTATTGGTGTCGCTCACAAGTGAACAGACCAACAAAAGATTTTTAGAGTTACTTACTAAGGATTGGTTGAACTATACTTCTATGCTGGAGAAGATGGACAAGGTTTCATCCGTATCTTTTGAGGAGTTGAGTTCTGACCTAATTGTTCATGAGAGTACAATGAAAGAGCAAACACTGAGGGTGTTTAAGTTGAAAGAAAAGATCTTTCCTTGAAGGCGAAGAAAGTGGCGGAACATCATGACTGGGAGTTAGATGACGACTTTGATACGGAGATGCATCTTTTTGCCCAAGGTTTGAAGAGAATCATGAGCAGAAAAAGAGGGGGATAGTAGGGGACTAGCAGTAACCGTCGTGAATCTGATATCAGTAAAATTGGGTGTTTTCGATGTCACAAGTTGGGGCATAGGGTAAAGGATTGCCCTTTGTCATCCAAGCCACCTCAGTATAGAAATTGAGATACTCGTATGGCTGCGGCAGTATGGGGTGAAGAAGAGGAGGAATCTGAGCTAACTGAAAAGGTGGAGGCTCATTTTTGCATGACGGCAATTCTTCAGTATCACACTGATGAATCAGTTTATGAAGAGTCCATATGTCTGGTTGCGAAAGATAAGGAGTATCACTCTCTTGTGGAAGAGCAGGTAAGTGTTCGAAACTTAGATAATTTTTGTAGGGAGTCATCCAAAGATCAGATTTTTGATGCTTTAAGGGCTGCTCTATTAGAGGTTGACTGTCTAAAAGGAAAACTTGACAACGCAATTAATAAAGATAGTCAAATAAAACAACTGGAGTCAGAGATAGTTGAGTTAAAGGAGAAAAATCAGGAACTTACAGGGAAGCTAGTAAAAAATTCTTCCAAGGTATTACAGTCCACATTCACATCATCAACTAAGGTAAGTTGAGTTCCATTCTAGAGTGGGCAGAAAAAGAAATTCAATTACTCAAAGCAGACAATGAGTAGATCCGTCAAGATAATGCTGATCTCTAGAAACAATGCTATACTTTAGATAGAAGGCTGAAAATTATTAACTTGGAAAATCCATTGTGGTACACTGGGAAAATTAAGCTTAACAAGATTGTTAGAAAACCAAATCAAAATCGTAATGGATTAGGATTTCTTGGGGTAGAAACAAATCTGAAACCAAGAAAACAATACACACAAGTTAAATCTGCAGCTAGAAGAACTTCCTCGTCATATCCTACAACCTTAGAATGTAGCTATTGTCATAATATTGGACATCACATAAACTCATGTCTTAAGCTACAGCGGAAAAATGCTAGGATTTTTGCTTCTCATACTGTCAAATATGCTAGTATATATTCACGTCAACCCAAACAGCAAGGGTCCCTAAACGATATTAACTCTATTTTCTATCTAATCATGCCTCAGGACTATGCTGACGGAGCAAATTTATGGCTCATGGACAGCGGATGTTCTCGACAAATGATCAGAAATCATACCTTGTTTCAAGAGCTAGAAGGATTACATGGAGGTTTTGTGACATTCAGGAATAATGGAAAGGGACAGATCATAGCTATAGGTATGATGGGTAATCAAGCAAGTGTTGAAGATGTTTGCCTGGTGGATGGCCTGGAGCACAATCTATTAAACGTGTCACAAGTATGTGACAAAGGACCTTCCTCTATCACTTTTGATTCCTATGGCTTCATTGTCACAGATATGACTACTGGCGCACCACTTCTATAAGGATATCGAAGGGGTAACCTATATTTGGTGGATGTTGATGATCAAAACTTGGACGCCACATGCTTAACTGTTTCCACGGACAATGCAAATTTGTGGCATTAGTGACTTGGTTATGCTAACACTCGGTTGATTAATAAACTTCGCACACAACACTTGGTTGAAGGACTTACGTCATCAACACTTCATGAAGACAGTCCATGTAGTGCATGTTTATTGAATAAATAGACTCGATCGGCTCATATTCCAAAAACAATTGTTTCCGCATCTACTGTGTTGGAACTTGTTCACATGGATTTGGTAGCTCCAATGCGAACCATGACTCGAGTAGGGAAGAAGTACATCTTTGTTATCGTGGACGACTACTCACGTTTTACTTGGATTTACTTGCTTCACACTAAATCTGACACATTTGATATGTTCAAAGGCTTTTTTTTTCAAATACAGCGTTAGTTGGGCTTGCTTCTACGCACCATAAGGTTTGATAACGGCACATAATTTGTTAATCGGCAATTTCAACAGTTCTGCACTGATCAAGGTATCACTCACACCTTTTTCGCTGCGAGAACACCACAGCAGAATGGAGTTGTCGAAAGAAAGAACCAAACTTTAGTAGAGATGGCACGCACTATGCTTAACGCTAGTGAATTAGCACCAAGCTTCTGGGGAGAAGCCATCAACATGGCATGCTACATTCTAAACCGTGCACTAATAAGACCCATACTGAATCAAACTCCATATCAACTGGTGAAGGAGACCACTGTCTATCAAACATTTTAAAGTATTTGGATGTCGGTGTTTTATTCTACACAATAGTAAACAAAATATTGGTAAGTTTGACACAAGAGGAGATGAAGGAGTCTTTCTGGGTTATTCCACTACTAGCGAGGCCTATTGAGTGCTGAACAAAATTACACTTGTTGTGGAAAAATGACATATGTTCGGTTTGATGAAACCAAATTTGGATCTCATAACCCATAAAATATTGGCTCTGAGTTGTGCATCGATGATTCTGATGATTCTGATTCCGATTCAACACCTCCTTCAACCCAAATTTCTCCCCTTAACTCACAAATTAGTTCACATTATGCTCCTTGACGTCATCATAACCATCATCCGATACCCCTAATAGTTCCCCTATACAAGTCGAATCCTCTGGAAATCCTGATCCTGTGACTGATTCAGATGATGTCTCGAGTTCTCGGTCAAATGATGCTACCATCCCACCTGTCATTCCCTCTCGCCGTGCTCCTGGTGTTACATTGGATAATCTTCTCTCAGACTTGAACTCAGGAAGAGTAACTCGTAACTCACTTCGAAATTATTGCGCTCATGAGGGATTTTTGTCTAGCATTGAACCCCGTAACATAAAAGAAGCTCTTACTAATTCTGATTGGATTCAAGCCATACAGAAGAACTCAATGAATTCAAAAGAAATGATGTTTGGACTTTAGTTCCTCAGCCAAGTCACAAGGAGGTTATTGGAACACGGTGGGTTTATCGCAATAAACTTGATGCTGATGGTCATGTTGCACGCAATAAGGCCCGTCTAGTTGTCCAAGGATACAATCAGCGGGAAGGCATAGATTACAATGAAACTTATGCTCCCGTTGCTCGTTCAGAAGCTATCCGTATGTTGATCGCCTTTGCTGCACACAAGGCATTCCCACTGTACCAAATGGATGTCAGATGCGCAATTCTGAATTGCTACATTGATAAGGAGGTATATGTGGCTCAGCCACCAGGTTTTGCTGATCAGTCTAAACCCGATGATGTATACTTACTCAAGAAATCTGTTTATAGGTTAAAGCAAGCCCCAAGAGTCTGGTATGCACGTCTCACTTCATACTTACTACAGCAAGGCTTTACTCATGGTAAAGTGGATAGCACTTTTCCTAAAATTTCATGATTCAGATATTTTGTTGGTTTAAATCTATGTTGATGACATTGTTTTTGGATCTTCTTGTCCTAAGTTATCCAAATCCTTTGAAACTGTGATGAAAAATGAATTTTCCATGAGTAGTATAAGAGAACTCACCTTCTTCTTAGGATTACAGATCCGCCAAACTAAGACTCACACATTTGTCTGGCAAGGGCAATATGCTATCGAATTAATGTCCAAGTTTGGGTTTGAATGTGCTAAATCCTTAGCTACTCCGATGTCTAGCGTCATCAAACTTGGTTCAGAGATTCATGCTGAACCCACTGATCCTACAGAATATAAAGCCATGATTGGCTCACTAATGTATCTTACCGTAAGCAGACCCGATATTCTCTATAGTGTCTGCTACTGTGCTCGGTTCTAGGCTGACCCTAGGGTTCCTCATCTTCAAGAGGTGAAACGAATATTATGTTATTTGAAAGGTACCCCTAACCTTTGTTTGATTTATCGTGCAGGGTCCTCTTTTACTCTACAGGCTTACACTGATGTTGATTTTGGAGGATCTCTTACTGATCGAAAAAGCACGTGGTTGCGCCCAACTTCTGGGTACTAGTCTGCTGTCTTGGTTCTCCAAGAAGTAGTCCTCCGTGGCTCTGTCCACTACTGAAGCAGAGTACATCGCTGCTGCTGCATGTTACGCCCAAGTCCTCTGGCTACAATTTTAACTCACAGACTATGGAATGCCACAATCACCAGTTCCAATCTACTGTGATAATCAGTCTACCATTGCTTTGTCCAAGAATCCTGTGCAACACTCACGCACTAAACATATTGAGATTCGTCATCATTTCCTTCGAGATCAAGTCGAAATGGGGACAGTGGAGCTGCTACATTGTTCTACAGAGCAGCAGTTGGCGGATATTTTTACAAAACCTCTTCCTCGAGAAATTTCAACCGTCTGAGTCTAGCACTGGGCATGGTTAACATCGATTAAGGTCCACTTCTTTTATTTTCTATGTTTTCCTCTTTTGCATTTGAACAAACATGGTACTAGACATGAGTGGAGAGTATTGGTTCTTTATCTTTTAATAAATATCTCACATCAAAGTCAGGATTCTGTTGGTTATTGTGGAACACGCTGTGGATGATTTGGATCAATGTTATAGTAGGAACGTATTTCATGTTGTTAGTCTTACACTCCTTATTTATCAGACCAATTTTTTTTAGATCTTTGTTCAATTTTTTTCTTTCTCTTTTATTTTGTTGTTGTTACAATATACACAAAATCAATAAACACAACAACAACAAAAAAGGGACAAAACCAAAAAAATATATATAGTTTCCTCATGTTCTATCCAACCATCATCCACTCTATTCGTCCATTTTTACACGTTTAGTCAGCTTTTTATTTCTTGTGTCAGTCTAAAACCCATTTCTCATTGCTCGTCTTTCCATTTCAGATTCACCTACCCTTTCTTGTTCGTTCTCTTCCTTCTTGCTATAATTCTTGTATTCACCATGGAAATAGTTCCTTATGATCCTGCTTATGCTTACCGTCAGCTTCTTGCTCATACTTCCCCCCATTTTCTTGTTTTGCCACATCCGTTATGTATCCTAGTTGACTCTAGTCTCCTTACTATGCAACCCGAGCATCACATACCCTTGGTTGTCATCCTACCACCACTACCTTTACCCACACCACCATCTTCACCTGCTTCACCTCGCAAGAAATGTGTTGATTACTTCCCTCCTTGTGACGTTCCATTTACGGATTCGCCTACTTCTGATCCCTCCCCGACTTCACCTACTTCTGATCCCTCTCCGACTTCTCCACCCCCGTCTCCAAAGAGCCCGTCTACTTCTCGTCGAAACCCTAGAAAAAGAGCCCGTCCTTCCACTATTGCTACTCTTTGACGTCGCCAGTCTCTTCGGCCGCGTCGCCCACAGCCTACTCCGCCCCCATCCACCCCATCGCACCCTAACACTGTCTCAGATGATGATGTGCCCCTGTCAGTATTACGCCAACGCAAGCGACACCTGCCCAAGCACAGTGTGCTTCTACTTCGAAACGTCAACGATGTGCTCCTCCGGCGCCCTACTCCTCTGCTACTGTTTCGGATGCTTCTTCAGATTCTTCGTCGACAAATTCCGCCTGGTCTGGGTATACATTCCCTTGTTACCCTACTTTTAAAACAGATATTCGAAATGCACATATTGTAGTGGGAAAAAGGGAAATTCTACCTGGCTCCGTAAGAATAGGCTATCTAATATTGTGAGTTGTCTCTCGACTCAAGGCTGGTTTTCCGTGTTTGAACTGGGCACGCACATTTACTAGGAACCTGTTCAAGAATTTAACAAAAATTTGTATTTTATGGATGAGTACTTTGCTAGGTTTAAGGTTAAGGGGGTTGATATCAAACTGAATCTTGAGTTGCTTGGTATGATTTTGGAGGTTCCTATTGAGGGTGTTAAGACATTTTCCAGAGATGTTAATACCATGGCTCCTAATCAGAAAGATGAGGATCTTTTCAGTTTCTTTGGGGTCGAACCTGAGACCCAGAAAATTTGGTCTGCTCCACAACGCATCCTAGATGTTCTCGGACAATTGATGCACATAATTGTATACCAGGGCGTTGCACCAAGGAATGATCAACGTGGCATAGTTACTTTTCTGGATATTTGCTTGATGTGGTGCCTGATCCAGAAGTTTCCCATTAGTTTGCCCCACTTTATGATGTTTCACATTCATCATGCTATTACTCAATGCACTTCATCACTACCTTATGCAACCTGGCTGACTAAGATTTTTGAGTATTACTCTGTGGATCTTTCTGCTGACGCTGCCAAGATCTTGGATCACAATCATGAGTTATCTTAAACAACCCTTTTCAAGATGGGTCTTGGCCTGGCTGGCCATTTATGGATTTAAACAACCTCCCAAGGTTGTTTCGGGTGCTGTAGAGACTCTTGGGACAATCCCACAGCAACTGGATGAGCTCTTATCCCTTATCAAGAATATTGAAGACCGTTTGGCTCATCTAGAGACTCACTTGGGGGTGCGGCGTTAATCATTGACCATGTTCCTGACCTTCTTTTGATGTTGTTCATCTGTCTTAGCTTTCTAGAGTCTCTTCTGTTTTTGGTGCCACATATCAGACTTCTTTGCTTTTCATCTTTTGTTGACTGTTCTGTTTCCTCTGTTGGCTCTATGGTTTAAGTGCGCTATCTTCTGAACTACTTTCCTGCAATTAATGTTGTATAAAATGCTACTGCGTGTTCCTCGGTATACCACTTTACATTTCGTGAGTTCTTAGGCCCGTGCCAATTTTTTTATTGCGTAAAAGGGGGAAACATAGTGAATATAGAGATTTTGGCTATCGATCATATTAATCTTTGCACACCATTTGTTTCAGGGGGAATCTACACTTCAAGGGGAATACGATCTATATGATTCCCTAATTCACCATGAGCAGGTTTGCACACATCAAAAAAGGAGGAAACTGTAAATGTATGCGCTTTATACATACTTATGGTTTTTATGTGTGAAAAATTAATATACTGAGCCCGTCTTGCACTCAGTACATGTCTCTTTCAGTAATTTCCCTTGGACTGCAACAGAATCTAGGCTACGCTTGTGATGTTATATGCGCTATTAGTTTGTTAAGATATTTCTTGTAACACCCCAACCCGAAATCTAATAATGAAATACCCCAAACCTAAGTATGCTAAGTAAACATCAAATTATGATGTAGTAAGGCTAGAATATGCCTTAGAAAGATTGGTAGACAATTTAAACCAAGGAGAACACAAGAAAGTGCCTTAAGGGCAATTTGGGCAAAAACATGCTCTAAGCTTGGAGTGACTTTGATTAGCACCCAAATACCATTATAAGACTTTAGTAATATTCTAATGGACATTTTAAATCAATTAGCAAAGAAAACCAAGCTCAAAAACAAGCTTAAACACAAAATGTGCTTTAAGACTCCTTAAAGCACCTTTTTGAGAAATTGTCTTAGAAATGGGTTTTGAGTGGCTAAATGCCTATGATTACATCTTAATCAACATGTGTACTAATTAGTATCACATTAGGAAGCCTAAATCAATGGGAAATCAAAAATTTCATGAATATGTGCACTAATTAGTGAATAGTGCCAAATAGTGACTAGTTTAGTCTTTAATCACTTAAGTCTAATTAGTTGGTCAAACAAGACCATGACTTGCCTTAATTAATAGGGGGCCGGTTTTCTAAGGGAGGATGAGTCACCATGAGTAGTCAAATAAGGAAGAAAAGAAGAGATAAGTAACAGAGTTACTATTTGCTTTTATAAAGCAAATATCTTATATTAGCCTACCTTTCTTCTTCTCTCTCTTCATTTCTCTTCTTCCCACGGTTTCTTCTTCTCCTCTCTTGTTCCAAAACCGAGAGGGCTGCCTCCATGGAAGCTTCACCTTCAATTGCTCACCAAGTGTTCATCTTTGCTCCAAATCAAAAACTAAGTATAGATTTCTCTTAGTTAGGCCAAGACCTATCTTTCTATCCTTTCAAATCTTTAAAAGCTCAAGTTTGGTGTCATGAGAAACTCCATTGATGGAGGAAAATCAAGTTTGAAGAGCTCATTAGCTTCTCCATTCTCTTAAGGTAAAGAAAATGTAAGAAAAACCGTGTTTCCATCATTCCTTCCACATGGCCGAAAATTACTACTCATGGGGCCTTGTTTTTAAGCCTTGTTCTAGCTTTTTTTATTCACCAAGGACTTGTGGAAGTCCTATTTCATTCAATGCCCAAGTCTACTTTGAGACTTCAAAGGTAATCATCCACTTTTATGCCTTAGAACACATTTCTAACCTAGGTTTTCATTCCTTGAGGTTAGTATATTGTTTAGTACTCATGTGAGTCATTGAATATTGGTTAGAACATTGGCAAAGGAAGTTTAAGT
Source organism: Limonium bicolor (assembly GCA_023374045.1). NCBI lineage: Eukaryota > Viridiplantae > Streptophyta > Magnoliopsida > Caryophyllales > Plumbaginaceae > Limonium > Limonium bicolor. The sequence goes on from CM041782.1 coordinate 140,229,525, forward strand.
GGTGGCCGATATTCATTCAAGAAGAAGGTCTAACGAGGAAGATAAGATAAGCTTGAGAAAACAAGGTAAATTACTTACCTAATGGTGGTTTAAGGTTTAAGGAATGAGTTTTAGGTGGGTACCAATGTGGCTTAGAGCTTACGTTATGCAATGGGTTATATAACCTTGGAAAAACAATTTGAACAAGCTTATGAACTTGTGACTAAGGAGCCAATGGGAATGAGTTGATAATATAAGTTTAAGATGAGTTTTAAGAGCATTATAATTGCTATGAGATTGATGGGTGTATTTGCAGGTTGAAGGCTTTTATATGTGGGAAATTCAGTGTTTAAATTTAAGTTATTTAAGGACCTAAGAGCCATGTCATTTAAGAGCCTTAGTGCTATGCAATTTAAGATTATTGCAATATGGTGAGTTTGATGTGATTGAGTTGGTTTGGATGAGAAGATATGATGGGAAAGAATTTGATATGTGTGAGATGATTGAATGAGGAAAACAATGTGTTTGAGCATGATAAGATACTAGAGAAGCTATGGCGAAATTTGAGTAGAAAACAAAGTGTTTAAGTGGTAGTGGTGAGTTAATATTCCCTAGGGTTCACTAGGGATCATTAAAAAGGAATTTGAGTGGAAATGAGTTAACTAAGGAGTTCTTGAGGATTAGAATGACCTAGGATGGTTTATGAGGAATTAGAGTTTAGATGGGTGTATTGAACACACCAAAGTCATGGTAAGAGGAATGATGAGATTTGTGCATGAATTTGAAGAAGAAGGTGTATAATGCTTAAGATGATTTAGGTATGAACTTGGGAATATATCAATGAAAGTCTTGGGAAGCTTGTCTAAGTAGTGATGATACTAGTAGTGGAACAAGAAGGTTTTAGTTTAGATGGTAATGTGTGGACTTAGGTGATGGGAGTGAAGATTGAAGGAGAATGTTGTACATTGACTAGGAATGTATAAGAGTGTAGGGTCATGAGAATGGTGAGTAATTGAGTAAAAGAAATGTAGATGTCTAAGGAGGGTGTAGGAAGGTCAAGGTAAAGAAGAGCAAGGTTAATGTGCAAAGAGGATGGGAAGAAATGATTAGGTATGTCCGAGAGTTAGGAATGATGAGTAATAAATGGAGAAGATAGGAATTTGTGCATGGATATACAAGGTGACTTGAGGAAGTCTTGGTAAATGAACTGAAGATGGAAAATGATGTTTATGAAGTGCCCAAACTGTTAAAGAGGGGACACTTGGGTTGGTTGAAGTTTTGGTAAGGTTATAACTTGGAAATGTAAGGAAATAAGTGCTAAGTGTTAGGAGTTTTAAAAGAATTGAGTGAATGTTTAAGTAGATCTTTGGAAATTGTTTTAGAGAGTTTGGTGGAAGTTCTAAGGTGAGTTTAAGTGCCTAAATGGTATTAGGACACATGGGGGAACATGTGGAGAAGTTTGGAGTCAAATGGGAAATTAGAAACATGGTTCTGGAGCCGACCGACCTTAGGGACCGGACCTGCAAGGTCGGTCGAGCTCAGTTTACACTACCGGGAAGAGTTTCTGGAACCGGCCGAACTTGGGGACCGGACTTACAAGTTCGGTCGGGCTTGTATTTTGTGTTCGAATTGAGTCTCTGGAATTGACCGAACATGGGACCGAACTTGGCAAGTTCGGTCGGGCTTAAATATCCCACGGGCAAACCCTCGGGAATGGACCGACCTTGGGGACCGGGCTTGCAAGGTCGGTCGGGGTGAAATTTTCAAACGGTAATGAGTTCTGGAATGGACCGACCTTGGGTAAGGTCGGTCGACCCTAAAAAAATGAAAAAAAAAAGAGAAAACCCTAAAGAGTTTAGTGGTATTAAGGGTACCCCATTGAGGGGGCAAAGATTACTAGAGGTATAAGGACCTAGGGGATTAAGTTAAGTATAAGCTTAAAAGTTTAAGGTTAAGTTTGTAAGATTAAGTTGTAGGACTTAAGAGGTGTTAGGTGGGGATCATTAAGGGTTAAGTAAGTTAAGTAAGATAAGTAAGTTGAATTGAGTTAAGTGATTAACAACCTAAAACTGAATGAATATTTTAGGACTTGGAAATTGGACTCCGGAAGAGATTAAGCAACCGAACGACCAACGGTGAACGGTACAGTTCTTCTTGTGACCTGCTTGCTAACGAGGTGTCCCTCGGCTTGTGTGCTATCTGTTTTTGTGTGCTCACTAAACAATATAAAGCATGCAACTGGAATATTATGTTTATTGTATTGTTGTGTGATGTTTGAAAACTAACACAACATACCGTGAGAACTTACTAACCAACGTGTAGTAAGGAATTGAGTGAGGCTAAGGAACACTCTCTAATATGAGTTTGATATTAACCGAGAGAGGTTAACCAACAAACAAGGTCTTGAGACTACTACTAACTGGAAATTGAGTGAGGAAACCCGGGACTGACTCCAGTCATGCATGCTAAGGAAAGGGGGGTCGGTATCTATAGCAGATTCTACTTCCGCTTAAGGACTTGTCTTCGAACTTGTAGCCTAGGGCCGGTTGCCGGCTCAGCTACGCTGGACTTCCGTCCAGGGTAGGTGGCATTAAGATGGTGCGGTGGGATCACCTAAATCCCAGGTTTGGACTTAGGATACAACCATTCCCCTCCAGGAACGGTTTGTATACTGAGAATAAGTTAAGATTAAGATTAAGGTAAGGTTAAGATAAGTTGCAACCATTCCTTTTTAAAGGATGGTTTGTATTTTTAAGACTAAGATAAGCTACATCCACTCCTTTTTAAAGGGTGGTTGTTACTAAGATTAAGATAAGACTAAGATTGAGGTGAGATAAGGATGGACTAAGATTAAGAGGAAATATAACCTAAGGAGTTAAATAATTAACTCTCTAATTAAGGGAACGCATTTAAGTAGTTCATTGTGTGTGAACTTTGATTGTTCATATTTGGTTTGTTGTTTACTGCACTTTCTATTATGTTGTGCATCTAATCAACCTCCATGATGTCGACTGATAAGTGTCCAAATGAGCATGTTTTATAGGTGTATTTCATATATTATATTAGCACTTCTCTTGCTCATTTCTCCACTTTGGTTAGTTTTCCTCTAGTTATGTTTTATTGATTATCTCACAAATTTATTGGTTAAACATGAGGAAAACCAGGCTAGGATCAAAGTACACGAAGAGACGAACGCGTAGGCGAAAACGGGGATTAAATCGGAGCTAAAACGAACATTTTAGAGGCAAAAGAAACTTGGTCCGGACCAGTGTCCGAACCACCTGGTCCGGACCAACACATGCCAGCGCGCTAATTTGGAAATCGACATGGTCCGGACCACACTGGTCCGGACGGTGGTCCGGACATGTCGATCTGGACAGCTTTCAGAGCATGTCGATGGGTGTGAATTGGTATATTAATATATATATCAATTCACCGACACCCCCTTCAATTCTACCCCATTTTCACTATAAATAAACCTATAACCCCCCATTAAATCATATCTGATTCCACCCCAAACTTATGTCATTTTCCTTCCAAAAATACCAAAAACTCTCCACAAAATCACTCATTTCATCCACATAAATTCCATACTACATCTCATCCCATAAATCATTCCACTTCATACCGGTATCCTGTCCAACCTCTGTCAAAAATATTAGCAGATAAGATAGCGGAGCGGAAATAAACATCTTTTCAGATGTATTCCTCTACTTCTTATTCTGTCTTTAATATGTCAGGCTAAGGAGGATTTGCTCCGGGCAAAGGTTTTAATTATGGTTTGTTTAATTATGTAATCAATATTTCTACCGGTTAAAATAAATACAGTTTGTTACGCTTAAAGGTTTTCTCTCACCATTTTTATAAATTACATGAATTTATTAAAATGCTTTCCTAAGTCTATTTTGATCAGACCAGGTGATAAATAGACAGGTTAATTAAGCCGTAAATCTGGAGAAAGCTTGTTATGATTTAATAGGTTAGTATTTTCAGATGCAATTATAATTCCTCGAATTTAACGTCCGTTTACATAGTATTGCTCGAACCTTGATTAGACCGAGCATTTTCTGGTGAACGAGTTCTTAAGGGTCTATGACTTAGTCCTTAGGATAATAATAGGAATTTTGCCAAACTAATGTATTAAACCGGTAGAGATAGCATAATTAATCAGATTATATAAAACCTAAACCCGGAGTTCCATTTAATTCATCTGCATTCAGTAATTTTTAATCTGCTTAATATTTTCTCTAAAACAAGTCAATTAACTTCCCCCTTTTGTGACAAGCTTAGGAACTATTTTATCTCGCTATAAGTCCCACGGTTTGACCCCGGCCGCTTCTGTCTTCTATACTACTGCGACCGGGTTTTATTTGCAGCCCGACGGATATTTTGAGTATTAATTTCTTTCTTTTATCAATTTCACCAGTGCTAATAACTCACGATAAATCCACTCTGCAAAATGGCGCCGTTGCCGGGGACTTGATTTAATCTAGTCCCTAAGCCCCGGTTAATTCACCTGTTTTAATTACAATAATCTGTTAATCTACTAAAAAAAAAACTTTTAATCCAATTTTGGACATATAACCTCGGACATCTGACTTGGACAGTGGACATCTAACTTCTGATCTGACTTGGACATCTGACTACTAATTTGTTAATATTATTGTTATTTATTTCTGTCATTTCGTTCCATTGTCATTTCGTTCCATTGTCTCTAACTACTAACTTAAAATTCCAGTCATTTCGTTCCATTGTTATTTCGTTCCATTGTCATTTCTTTCCATTGTATACTAACTACTAACTTTAAATTTCTGTCTACTAATTCCTAACATTTTTATTATTCTAACGTATAACCAGTTCTTTTCTCTGTTTTGAGTGGTGTATGCCTTTTACCACGTCACACAGCCTCCCAGAAAATATTAATAATCACACGGTTGGTTACAATCCAGAAATCGAGAGAACCTTTCTGCGCACTCTCAGGCAGAGACGAACTCAACAGAACATTACCAACACAGTGATAGATTCTGACCCGGAAACTAACATGGCAGCTACACCAGCAACGGTTCGAAATATCAACAGGCCGTCTAACCAAGGACAACAGCCTGCTATCATCCTTCCTCACCTTAGCCCATCCGAATACGATGAGTGGCAGAAACTGAAGCCATATCATCAAATTCGATGTGTGAAGGAGTTGGGCATGTTTGATGGCACCAGTCCAGACGAAGCCCTGTTACATGTTACAAAATTCCTACAACATGCCAACAGCCTTACTGCAACCGACGCAGTACTTCAATATGCAAGATTGTCTTTATTCCCTCACAGCCTGACGGGAAGTGCGAGCAAGTGGTATCACAGCTTAACACCGAGTACCATTGGTACCTGGGACGACATGGCCACCAAGTTCTATGACAAATTCCTACCTCCGAGCCGAACTTTGGAGATGATTGCTGAAATTTATAATTTCAAGCAACCAGGGTCGGAGAATATTTGTGAAACTTGGGACCGTTTCAAAGGTCTACTACTTACTTGTCCTCACCATGGTCTGACGAAAGAACAAGTATCACAATTGTTCTACAAGGGCTTGATCGGTCCGTGCAGAACAATGGTGCTGTCTTCGCTAGGGGCTGACATTCTGAAAAAGCCAGGAGCACAATTTCTGAGCAGCATGGAATCTCTCTGTGAGGAAATCAGAGACTGGGCCGCCGGTGGATCAAGGAGCGGAACTCCAGGATTATATCATGTTGGGGAAAGTGATAACAAGTTCGACCAACTGATGAAAAGCCATGAACAACTCATGGAAAGCAATGCTCAACAGGCAACAAAAGTCAGTACTCTGCAAAAAGTGGTTGAGCAGATGGCTATGAATTCCTACCCCCAGCAGGCTAAATCAATGATTTCCCAATCATCTGCAACTATTTCTTGTACGCAATGTGGCGGGCCTCATGATTATGAACAATGCCCCCAATTACAGAAATTAAAAGCAGCGGAGGAAGCAAACTATCTCACCAACAGTTTAGGATACAGACAACCTTGGCAACGTAACATGCAATCCGACCTTCGCTACTCAAACACAGAAAATATCCAGAACCCACATACCCTACAAACATCCCAAAACTACAGACCTCAGTCCAATTTCCAAGGAGGCCAAAGGCAATATCAACAACAGCCTTATGGCAATGAAGCTTCATCGAGTCGATCAACTCAGCCTCCTTCGAATCCTGAGTCTGAAATGTCTCAAATGCAAGAGATGTTTAAGGCAATGATGGGTAAGTCCAGAGATACGCAAGAGGAGGTCGCAGCTCTGCACAAAGACCAAACAGCCTTGCAGTCTCAGATTCAACAACTCCTAACTCAACAAAGACCTCCTGGCCAACTCCCCTCACAAACCAATCCAAATCCAAAGGAGTATGCAAAAGCAATCTACGTAGTGGACCAGCCCATCACATTAGCTCAAAGGGAGCAACAACCCGAGAGTGAAATGGTCCCTGAAGTGGAGCAGCAGGCCGAGGAAGAGTACCTCGACACGAACCAACTGAAGCTCTATGCCAAATTAGTTGCGATAAACGAAATGATGGAAGGTCCACTAAACCTTACATCACAGCAACCTGAGAGCAAACTGGTTCATATAGTGGACGACTTACCTGAGGATTTGAGTTCCTCTATACCACCACCCCCGTTCGAACCTGAGCAAACGGTATCAAACCTTCTGTTTGAGCTTGAAGACAAGCCATCAGAGGGCAACTTTTACCTCAACTTCATGGAGTCTCCTCCCTCTGAAGTCAATTACCGTTATTTTCCCTCCTTCTCTGTGCTATATCCAGAAAATGAGGATAGTTACATCCTCAAAAATGAAGAGGAGGAAATGCTCGCTCCCGTCAGAACATCCAAACAAAACACCAATATCACCTTCAAGGAGCCATCTCCTTCTGAAGTTGAAATCAATCAGGGCTCTTCCTATGAGCCTCTTCAAAAAGATGAGGAGATTTACATCCTCAAATTCGAGGAGGGAGCCATCCAACTTTGATCCTCGCACCGAGGGTCATTTATTGAAAAATCTGGGCCCTTCGACAAAGAAAAATAATGCCCACCCAACCCCCCGTTGAAGCCCACTTCCACCTTCATTTACATTCCAGAGGAGGAAATTTACTTCCTCGACTCTGAGCAAACACCACCACTACCATCTTCCATGCATACGGCTAAACAACAGAGGGAGAATGTTTACATTCTCCAGTTTGAGGAAGCACTACCACCACCACCCGGATTTCAATACAATATTAATGGCAGCAAACACCTCCTTCAAAACCAGGTTTTGTGGAGTTTGTCTTTCCCTACTATAATTGTTTCCATAATACTTTGTTTTGATCCAGGTGGTTCGGCCCTACTTATTGCCAATTTCCTATTCCCGATACTACCATTGTCAACTTTCATTTATGATCCGGGATAATGACAAACATGCGTCTAGCTAGAGACGTTAAACCCGGGCAGCTTGGTGGGAGGCAACCCACTATCTATCTTTTGTCTTCCCTTTAATTTAATGTTGTTTTCCTTTTTGTACTATATTTCCCTTTTATATGTTATAATAAAATGCAGGTTTTACTTGAGTTCTTCTGGCTGTGTAGAATATGCTTTATAGGTACATTTCATGTCTTCCACGCTGCACTACGTGTGGGGAGCACTACGCACTCTCGAATTTTGGGCGTACATCTTTCTTTCTTAATGCTTGCCTATTCATTTAATTCCATCTACGCAATGAGGACATTGCTTGACCTTAAGTGTGGGGGAAGAACCCTTTTCAGGTCATTTTGTGCTTAAAATGTTTAAATCTCTCTTCTTATCTTGCATGTGTTCAAAAATTAAAATTATGTACCCTGCTAATGTAGGTTGTTCTCTTTAAAAACAAATACTATTAGTGAATTGTGGGATAAATGGTACAAATTTAAAATTTTTTCATTTGATTACTTTTGAGGAGCATTTTTCTTATGCAGTGTGACCAAATAATTTGCAATGGTTGGATTTTATTGCTCAGGGTTTCTTTCTGTCTTCTCTCTTAGGGATTGCTAAGGGGTGCTTCTCTGTTAAAAAAGTATAAAAAAAAATATATATAAATAAGGGACTTGCGAGACACCATTGTAACCAACAAAGAGAGTTGAGTGTTCTTAAATACAAAGGCGTGATGCCTACATTTTTATCTTCTCATCCCTTATGAAAAAGTGAAACAAATGCATGGATCTATTTTTCCTTTTGTTTTCTCCTCAATGCCCATTCTTGAGAGAAGTTGGCCATGGTAAAAGTTCTCAGAGTCACCTAAACAAAGTAGCATTGAAGTACCTTAGATCATACCCCGAAACTCTAATTTTATTTTACCTTGAGCACATCTATGCCACCAGTAGTTGATGGATCACACTCCTCAAAAAGTTAAAGATCATGAATTGTTCACCTCTTTATCCTACCCTTCATAATAATATTTGTTAGTATTGAGCATTCCCTACTTACTTGGGTACATGGTTTTGCTTGAGGACAAGCAAAAAGATAAGTGTGGGGGTGTGATAAGTGTCCAAATGAGCATGTTTTATAGGTGTATTTCATATATTATATTATCACTTCTCTTGCTCATTTCTCCACTTTGGTTAGTTTTCCTCTAGTTATGTTTTATTGATTATCTCACAAATTTATTGGTTAAACATGAGGAAAACCAGGCTAGGATCAAAGTACACGAAGAGACGAACGCGTAGGCGAAAACGGGGATCAAATCGGAGCTAAAACGAACATTTTAGAGGCAAAAGAAACTTGGTCCGGACCAGTGTCCGAACCACCTGGTCCGGACCAACACATGCCAGCGCGCTAATTTGGAAATCGACATGGTCCGGACCACACTGGTCCGGACGGTGGTCCGGACATGTCGATCTGGACAGCTTTCAGAGCATGTCGATGGGTGTGAATTGGTATATTAATATATATATCAATTCACACCGACACCCCCTTCAATTCTACCCCATTTTCACTATAAATAAACCTATAACCCCCCATTAAATCATATCTGATTCCACCCCAAACTTATGTCATTTTCCTTCCATAAAAATACCATAAAACTCTCCACAAAATCACTCATTTCATCCACATAAATTCCATACTACATCTCATCCCATAAATCATTCCACTTCATACCGGTATCCTGTCCAACCTCTGTCAAAAATATTAGCAGATAAGATAGCGGAGCGGAAATAAACATCTTTTCAGATGTATTCCTCTACTTCTTATTCTGTCTTTAATATGTCAGGCTAAGGAGGATTTGCTCCGGGCAAAGGTTTTAATTATGGTTTGTTTAATTATGTAATCAATATTTCTACCGGTTAAAATAAATACAGTTTGTTACGCTTAAAGGTTTTCTCTCACCATTTTTATAAATTACATGAATTTATTAAAATGCTTTCCTAAGTCTATTTTGATCAGACCAGGTGATAAATAGACAGGTTAATTAAGCCGTAAATCTGGAGAAAGCTTGTTATGATTTAATAGGTTAGTATTTTCAGATGCAATTATAATTCCTCGAATTTAACGTCCGTTTACATAGTATTGCTCGAACCTTGATTAGACCGAGCATTTTCTGGTGAACGAGTTCTTAAGGGTCTATGACTTAGTCCTTAGGATAATAATAGGAATTTTGCCAAACTAATGTATTAAACCGGTAGAGATAGCATAATTAATCAGATTATATAAAACCTAAACCCGGAGTTCCATTTAATTCATCTGCATTCAGTAATTTTTAATCTGCTTAATATTTTCTCTAAAACAAGTCAATTAACTTCCCCCCTTTTGTGACAAGCTTAGGAACTATTTTATCTCGCTATAAGTCCCACGGTTTGACCCCGGCCGCTTCTGTCTTCTATACTACTGCGACCGGGTTTTATTTGCAGCCCGACGGATATTTTGAGTATTAATTTCTTTCTTTTTATCAATTTCACCAGTGCTAATAACTCACGATAAATCCACTCTGCATCGACAATTAGTCGTCGTAGCCACGTTAGCTTGGGGGCCATGAGAGGATCGTACCAGCATTCGTGCTGACCCCCTTTGGGGGCTGTTTTTACTACACAGGTGAACATCAGGAGGCGGCCGTCGCGAGAGTAAGAAGGCGGACAAGTGTTAAGGGTTAAGCGTGGCCTACGAGTTGTGCATGTACACTCGTATGGCAATTGAATTAGTAAGATGTATAGGATGTGAGGGGATTGTAAGAAGGATATGTATTTGGTTAAGGTTGTTATGTACTAATGTTCGGTATATTCTGTAGTCAGTCCGTGGCGAGGTCCTGGTGTGTAAAGAAATCCGCTGTGACGTGTATATATATATATATATGTTGTTAAGTTGCGAGACCACGTTTGGATTGAGTTGGGGTGTTACAAATAACCTGAACGACGATCGCTCCCAATAAAACTTAAACTGTAGCGGAATAAATTACAATAACCGGGCGGTATTACAATGCCGTTAGCCACCCTTGTGACTAACAAGGCTAACTCTAAATATAAATCTCCAAAAGTCACGGTCTGAATACGAATACAACCCAAGATACTAGGAATCTAACTCAAAGGTACAATAATTAAGTAAAATAAATAACTAGTAATAAACTCCCGTAGCTTGATCTACCCCACCTACACTCGGTGTGGTAAACTCTTCAACTTCAGGTACCTGAAAAATGGGGGTGCCCCCAAAGGGGCTCAGCAAACAATGCTGGTATGGAAAACGTGCAGCCCATCGGCTACTAGGCCACACCAACTACTTTGTCGAATACATGCAGTTCGTTTTTTTGTAAAGTTGTAAACAAGCATAACATGATAATAACAAGTATCCATACAAGGACAACAATGTCACATAGAACAAGACTTCAGAAGGTCAAGTTAGATGATCTGTAATCGTTTAATAGTAGTCGGGTCCACACAATGGGACTGATTGGTATATAAGATTATGTCGATATAGTGAAGGTATAGTGACCTTGTTAAAAGAGGTGGGTAATAATTCCCTCAGAAGATAACGTAGTTAACTCCCTCATTGATAATTAAGGTGTTCACATATATTCCAATTTATATAGTCTTAATTAATAACTTATATTGTGTGGTAATTTCTTTTAATTACCTTATGATTTAATGTATAACTTATTTTGTTATTCCTTTTTGATTTATTTATAAATTCTTTAATATACATATATATATATTTATTCATGTACTATTTATGTTACATGTTTTTAATTGTCTAGATGACATAATAACTTTAAAATTCTCAATTATATTTATATGCCATACATGGACATAATACTCTTATAGTTTTTATTATTCTCCTTCTAACCATAAATAATATTTATAGGTTACCATTAAATTCCTTATAACTATATAAGCCATAGTTTTAATTCCATAATCCCTTAAATCAAAATTCTTTTTTTCTAATTCCTCCAAATATCCACATAGGACCTATACTTATTTAAACTTAAATATTTTACCCTTATATTTCGGTTATTTACAAAACAGCCATAATAATTCATAAACTTTACATTTAAACTCTAATCTCATTATATTATATTGTTTTAATTCCTTATTTAATTATATTACAAAACCACCATTAATATTTCGGTATATAACTTTTGAATATTATAACTTTTCAAAATTACAACTTAGCCCCTCAAACTTTCGGCCTTAACATAATCTTTTCTATAATTACAATTTAACCTCGAAATCTTATAACCTTTACATAATGTCTTATAAACTATAGTTTTAATTTTAATTCCCTTTAATTACCGAATGTATATACATAATTCCTTAAATTACAAATCTAACCCAAAGTAATTCAGCTTTACCATAAACTTTCCATTATTTACATTTTCACCCCAAAACTTTATAATAGTTACTTAGTAACTTATAAACTATAGTTTAATTATTTAATTCCTCTAAATTTCGGAAGTGTACTTTATATTTCTCCTAATTATGGTTCGCCCCATATTAAACTCCAACTTTTCATAATAAGTTTTATAAATTACAAAATAGCCCCAAACTTTATAAATTGTTAATTTAACACTTGTTTAAATTAACTAAAATTCATAAACTTAATTCCTACCATTATATTATATCATAGTCTCTCCAAAGAAGCCAAAAACTCTCGGCATTTACTATATATACACCAATCTTTTCAAGATTTACAATTTAGCCACATAACTTAATTAATTAGCCATTTAAGCACTAGTAAAATATTTTTAACTCACCAAACATTATAATATAAGTTTATATACATATGTAGCTCATTTAAACCTATTCTTTACCAAAGCAATTCAGCCATAATTTATAGGACACCATATAGTATATAAAAGTAGATTTATAAGTCAAAGTAATTATACATAAATTCATATGAGTCATATAACTCATGTAAAAATTATTGTCATGCCTTAGATTGATTTTTAGCTCAAAATAGAGCATATTTTTCTTTGACAATTCGGTGTGAATAAAGGTTTAACCTAGGTAACCTTTGTGACACTAAAATGTGTCTTAAGGTAAATATTTTCTATATATGTTATAGATTATATTTTTGGTATATGTTACCATATGGTTTCGATTTTAGACTCCTAAGAAGGTGTACATAATTTTTGTACAATTTTTTAAAAGCTTAACCAAGCTTAAAACATAAAGATTGGCTTAGTAAACTTACTCTTAATAAAGGATGGTTAAGTGCTTGAACTCCTCTTGAATTCCAAAGCTTTCTCCAAAGGAAATAGATGCTCCACTTCGGTTTTTATGCAAGAGGTGAAGGAGTTTAGGAGTTAGATCTTTAACAAAGATCTTAAGTAGATTTGTAAGTAGTTTTCCAAGGATTTACCTTAAGCTTTTCTTCTTAGAATTTCGGCACACCTAAGATGAATGAAGAACAAACTTTCCTTCATGAAAATGAAGAAGGAAAGATCCTTAGAAGATGTAGAATTCGGTTACACAAAAAAATGTGTCTTAAGGATTTTCAAGCATGAAAAATACCTTAAGATAACCTTGGATGCTCCTTGGATTAATGTTGATTTAGACAACTTCCTTGGAGTATTATTTGATGCCGAAACCTTGTAGTTATGCTAGGAAGAATTTTACTTCAAGGCTTGTTGAGAAATGCTAGGAAATTAACATAGAAATGAAGATAGAAGTTAAACCTCCATTAATGGACTTAAGAGCTTCAAAGGAATAAGATGAAAGGAGAATAGAGGAGGCTTACCAAACCGGCTGCAAGGAGTGAAGAGAATGGCTTGCAACCGTATAACTTAAGCTAGGTTTGGAAAGAATTTGATTTGTTTATTTTGGACCCATAATTGGCAAGTTAGGTCATGACTTAGTTAATTGTTTATCTTCTGATTTTTAGGCTCCATAAGCCCTCCAAACAAGGATGCTTTCGGCCATGTTACAAGACAAGGCAAGGTAGAAGAAATTATGGAAGCTAAAGGACATGGTAAGTTAGGTAAGGTTTAGTTCTTTTGATTTTTCAATGTCAATTTGTCTTCTTTTCCCTCCTTGTATGTGGACGGTTTCAAGGCTGATTTAAGCCCCTTCAATCGGCAGCCACAAGCCTTGGACAATCATGGGATGGTCACTTGTATTTAACAAATCAAAAAGTAGATCTAGATCTACTTTTTGCCTTAATTATTCTTACTTTTGTCAAGCTAACATGGCCTTGTTTTCCTGCAGGATTTCGACAGCATGGGGGTCAAATGAGACTTATATTCTTCTGCCTTTAAGTATTATAGCACATGGGAAGGTGAGTCACCATGTTCTATGTCTTTTATAAGTTTTAAATGTAAATTTTATACAAGTTTTTAGGTAGAAAATAGGCCCCTATAGAGCTCCTTTTTTGACACTGCCTTTATTTTATTTAGAGGGTCAATTCATCCCCATTTAAGATTCATAATTCGTGGCATGTCAAAAACTACAAGGTAATTGCGTAAAACGCGTTTTAGTGACACCCGAAGGTGCGTTTTTGTGCTCTAAGGATATTTTGGAAAATAAGTTGTCTCTATGAGTTCCAAGTGTTTATAAACATTGTTTATAGTAAATAATGATATATTAAGGTGTAACATTGAGTTATATGGGGTTACATCAACTCATGACATAATTCCTGGGCTATCGGGACACTCCCGGGGCAAAACAGAGCGTTAGGAATTTCCCCCGAGCATTTTATTGAATTTTGAGAAACTAGCTCGTGGGTTCTCTTTATAATTATTATTAATGATGTTAGGAACTCTAAGAATGAATTATATAGGAGTTCGTGCCGCCTCGGCACCTCTCCGTGCTTTTCGTGCGTAAGCACTCCCGAGCGTTTTGCGTTTTTGACTAAATATAGCCTAGGGACTATGTTTGAATAGTCATATAATGAGGGTATGACCATTTGGTTTGAGTTTTAGAAGGTCATACAAGTTCATGCTTAATCGCATGTTTCTAAGGCGTTTTAACGTTTATGGTGGATCGACTACTTTTACGTAACGTTTTCATGCATGTATTTGCATGCGTACGTGAAATGGTTTATATTTGGATTATTTTTCATTAAATAATGGTTTTATAATGTTAATTATATTTGGGGTATTTCATTTCTCCTGATATATCTCTACTTAGGTGGTATTTATGGTTACGTATATATCCTTTGTAGGTAGTTTGTTTGAAGTTTAGGAAATTCCAAATATTTTGTGTATTGCATTGTATAGGTTTAGTATACGGTGTGCTTTTTGGGTGTATTGAAACCGATATACTTCTTACGGCAAGTCACCCTTTGAGAGTTGAGAGAAATTCTTTATTCATTGTTTCTAGGTTAGTTACTATCAGTCAAAGAGTGATAGGTTGGAGTGTGATTGTTCAAGGTGTTGAACAGATCAGCTGAGCAGTTTTTCATGCTATTAATAAAGATTAGTGGCTGAGTTTTCTTCTATATCTCTGATATATTTATCCTACTAGTAAGCACGAAGTCTCAGATCTGTACTGAGTGTTCTGGGTAACTACGCTACGAACTTACATGGATACTCCACAAAACCTGATGTTTGAGGAGATACTGCCAGTAATGCTGCTCAGTCAGAAGACTAGGTGTAAATGGCTCATCTTTCTCAAATTGGAGGATGTAAACATCCTCCTTTGGTTGTTGAGGCTTCTGGAGGCAAAGTGGGAGTTGTTGATGACTTGGTGGTAGCGGTGTTCCCTCCTGAGATTCAAGGATACAAATATTTTCTTTTGGATGCAAAGACTTAACATTATAATCCTGCTGGTAGACAACTTCAGAGGGAAATTCAACTTCTTCAGTGTCTCTAGAGTCAACCACATCAGGTACCTCCACTAGTTCACAGATAGGTACTGAAATACCCCAAACCTTGATATGTTGTTTAGACATTAAACTATGGTATTTAAAGGCTAAAAACTGCCTTAGAAACAACAGTGAACAATTTAAACCATAGTAAAACGCAATAAAGCACTAAGACACAGCTTGAGCAAAAACATGCTCTAAGCTTGGAGTGAACTTGGTTGGGACCCAAAGAGCCTACCAAGACTTAGTGGTATTCAATTATGATTTAATAAGGCTAATTAGGTCCTTAGAAACCTTGGTAGACAATTAAACCAAACAGAACACAAATAAATACCTTAAGGTCAATATGGGCGAAAATGTGCTCTAAGCTTGGGATAAGTTTTGGTTAAGACCTAATAAGCTTACCAAGACCTTATTTATATGTTAATGAACATATTAAATCAATTACTAAAGAAAACCAAGCTTGAAGACAAGTTAAAATACAAAATGTGCTTTAAGGAGCCTTAAAGCACATTTTTGAAAAATTGTCTTGTAAATGAGTTTTGAATGGCTAAATGTCCATAATTACTCTTTAATTAACATGTGTACTACTTAGTATCACATTAGAAAGTCTAAGTCAGTGGGAAATCAAAAATTTCACAAATATGTGCCTTAATTTGTGAATAGTAACTAAATTAAGCAAGTTTATAACATAAGTCAATATAAGTTGTCTTGTTGGTCAACAAAGACCATGACTTGGCCTAAAACACTAAGGGGGCCGGTTTCCATGGGTGACTCACCACACCTACACAAATAAATGAGTTAACTAAGTGATAAAGCAAAAGTTACTATTTACTTTTAGCATAAATATCTCCAAAAGCAAGCTTCCTCCTCATTTCCTTCCTTCCTTCTTCATTTCACATGGTCTCCAATCTTCTTCTCCCTACTCCTTTGGTAATGCTACAGCACATGCACCATCTTCAAGCTTTGAACCCTTATGTCTCCTAGCTCCCTTTGCCAAATCAAATTCCAAGACCATATTTGTCTTAGTTAGGCCAAGCTCTACACTTCTCTCTTTTCAAATCTTCAAGAACTCCATTTTGGTGCCATGGAGATTCACCATTGTTGGAGCTTGAGCTCACCTTTTCATGCCTTGTCATTCTCCTTTGCTTCAAGGTAAGGAAAGTCAAAGAAAATCAATGTTTCCTCTTGTTTTTGTGTGTGACCGAAAATCACCACTTATGGTGCCTTCATCTTGCCTTGTTCTAGCTTCATTCCAACCATTCAAGGGCTTGGTGGAGTCCTCTCTTGATGCTTATTCAAGCTCTCTTTTGATTCCAAGGTAAAACAACTATTCTAATGTGTTAAGATAATATATATATATAACCCAGGGTTTACAATGAGTTTAAGCATGAAGCTTGAATACTCATTACCTTGCTTGTACATTGATTAGAAGTTTAACAAGCAATCAAAGCCTTGCCGGTTTTCTACCAAAGAAGGAGCAAGGGGTTACAATGAAAAACTTGTGAAGGAAAAGAGGTAAACAAACTATCTCAATGTAGTTTAAATGCCTTAGGAAAATGAGCTTGATTTGCTTAATAAAATACCTAAGGAGCCAATGGGAAAAGAGCTAGTGAATTGTTCTTAAGGAGATTATTAAAGGGCATATGTGATGTTGAGTGTATTTGCAGGTCAAAGGCAATATATACATGTGGAAATTCAGTGTTTATGGTTTATGCAATTTAAGGGCCTAAGTGCCAAGCAATTTGTTTATGCACTATATTGTGATGTAATGTAAATTTGGTGAAGTTTTGTGTGTGAGAAGGTTCTTGATGGATTTAGGTGTTCTTGAATGTTTAATGGTGAAAAACAATGTGTTTTGGTATGACAATATGCTAGGAGAACCTATGAAAAAATTTGGACAATGTACAAGAAGTTTTAAGTGCTTAAATGAGTTTTAGTGAACTAGGAAGTGTTAGGAATGAATAAATGTTTTACTAGGGAAGAAAGCATGTATTAAGGTGTTTAGAGTGCTACAAGGATTTAGACATTATCTTGGAAGTTCCAGAAATCCAGTGGGTGTTTGTGGGATGTACTAAAGTCTTGGAGAAGTTTGTTTAAGGTTTAGGAATGTTGATGTACAAGGAGGGAATGATGTTTAGGTAAGGATTGAGAAAGGAATTTTAAGAAGGTGTGAACAAGGAAATTTAGTTAGTGAGAAAAGATGCTTGGGAGATGATGTTAAGGTGTAGAGGAAACATCTTGGTATAGTGGTCATTATAGGTGAAATACCACTTAGAAAACCAAAAGAGAAATGTTACAAGTGTTAAGAGATTTGTAAGTAAATGGGTGAGTGTTTAAGGACTTTAGAAGTAAGCTTGTACATGCATTTGGAGGATGTTATGTGAAGGTTTAAGTGTG
This sequence comes from Limonium bicolor, assembly GCA_023374045.1. Classification (NCBI taxonomy): domain Eukaryota; kingdom Viridiplantae; phylum Streptophyta; class Magnoliopsida; order Caryophyllales; family Plumbaginaceae; genus Limonium; species Limonium bicolor. Next base: position 140,247,198 of record CM041782.1, read on the forward strand.
CTAAATGATGTTAAAGCATACTAGGATATGTAAGGTGAAGTTTGGAGTCAAATGGGAATTTAGAAACAAAGGTCTGGAGCCGACAGACCTTAGGGACCGGACCTGCAAGGTCGGTCGAGCTCAGTTTACACTACCGGGAAGAGTTTCTGGAATGGACCGACCTTGGGACCGGACTTGCAAGGTCGGTCGGGCTTGTATTTGGATACGAATTAAGTCCCTGGAATCGACCGAACGGGGACCGAACTTGCAAGACGGTCGGGCCTGAGTTTTCAAAGGGGAAGAAACTCTGGGAATAGACCGACCTTGTGGACCGAACTTGCAAGTCGGTCGGGTAGAGGAATTTGACGGTAATATGTTCTGGAATGGACCGACCTTGTGTAAGGTCGGTCGGACCAAAAACATTGTTTAAGGTTATAGGATGTTAGGGATTATTAAGTAATGATGTTATAAAATTTTTAAGGACATGTTAAGTGAGTTGTAATGACAATTTAGTGGGGGGAAAAGTTGTATTAAAAAAAAAAGTAAAACAAGTTAAAAATGTGAAGTTATTTAACTAGTTAACGGGGATAAGTTATGAGCATTAGACTTTAAACAATCATGTTATCCCGATGTTAATAAAAGTAAATGTAATGTTACCAGTTGTTCAAAGATGTTACGAGGGACATGTGATAGCACGTTAGAGTGAAACCCCAGTGACAAGTATGGTTTTCTTGCAACCTGTGTCCTACCGGATTACACCGGCTTGTATGCCAATGTGTTTTTCTGTATGTTTTCCACGTTATAAGATAAATCATGAAACGAGTTTACAGTCGTTATTGTTGTTGTGTGTTTTACGTGCCGATACCGGTAACCTCAAATGCGCATGAAAGGCTAGTTAACCACTATTAGGTAAATGTAAGAGAACGGTATCCGGTAATAACGTTTCCGACCTAAGGAACGTTCTAACCACGGCTATGCGTGAGTTAGTCATGTGATGTTTACGTGTGAATGTATGACTCTCTCTTCCCTTGTGTGTGTCTAACTAGACCTAACCATCTATTTGTGAATTAATGTACTAAGTCCAATAATGGGACTCCTAACAAGTGCTAACCGGGGAGTGAGGAGTCTGGTCTGTTCCGGCCACGCGTGTGAGTATGGGGGTCGTTGTCATATCAGGTTCGATCCCCTCTGTATGTTATGGTTGTTTTCCAATTTGGTTTACAACCTTCTCTTTAGCTTAACCAAGGCTATTTTACTGACTCACGTCGGGCCACAGGGGCATACTATGTTTATGTTTGATCGGTGTGCTTGGGTTACTATATCCGACGCACCTTAGTGTTAAGTTATCCGTTCATTTAACGAGACGGTAACGAGTTATGTAACGAGCTTATCATGAGTTGGCAACATTCTCTAGGCTCTACAAGTGAACTGAATATGTTTGGGCCGGTTCATAAAGGGAACCGTTCCCGTTATGTTATGTGTTATTGTTGTGCCATAATTCTTACAGCAGTGTGATGTTATATGTTGTAAAATGTGGAGTATGTGGATCATGGATATGAATCCCAGTGTATGATAAGAGGCGTTTAAGGATAACCCGATTAATGGGTAAGTATCGTCTATTAAGGAAGTAGCTCCATTAGAGGAGAAACACTCTAGGGTTAATGAACACAATGAGTGACTTATCAAGTATGGATGTGTTATCTGTTTGTTGAGCCCATTGCGGTGGAATGTTATGTGTTGTGTGTTTATAGTTTACATGCATGATTCAAATATAATCAACCGCATGCTAAGATGACAATTAGTTGTGCGTGGCCCGGTAGCATGCAGGCTACGGGATTACCATACCAGCAAAGGTGCTGAGCCCCTGGGGGCCACCCTTTTTTCTTCTTTTTCCTATTCAGGTACAAGGAGTTGGAAGCCGTTCGAGAGTAGGACGGGGTAGTCGTTTGTACATGGGTAATCATTTAAGTTATATAAGTACAGTAGGTGTAGTAAGACCGAAATTATTATTGGCATTAGTTTGTGAATACTCGGTACAGTTGGAAGGTATGTGTATGTTTTCGTTGTTAATGGAAAGGGATAGTAATGTGTAGTCGCTCGGGAATCTAGTCCATCAGACCGATACAATGTACATGTAGTAGCCTTGTTAGCCACGTGGGTGGTTAACGGCGTGTAACACCAACGAGTAAGTAATGTGATGAAGTATGTTTTCCGCTGCAGTTTGTTGTTAAGTGTGTTAATGTTGGATGGGGTGTTACAAAAAGTGGTATCAGAGCGAAGTATCGCTCTGATGACTGAATTACCGAGCTTAGGAAGTACCGAGTTAGGAGTTTAAGACTTTGGGTTAAGGGTTGAGTGACAGCGTGAGAGATACGCTAGTTAGGAATTACCAGTGAATACCGAAAACCTACTATATCCTTCCCGCCCTCCACAATCCCTGTTTTATAACTCGGGAAACAACGCCAGAGAGATGGAAGTCCTCTCATACTCGAGATACCCGATCTGGCTGTTATTAAATACCTCTAAAGGCACGGAGAACCTGTCATATGGTAGATCCCGAAAATTGGGAATCCCGGAGACGGTTTCCATCTGAACAATGTTAACCGCATTTAATAGCGAAGAATGAAGAATTTTGTGTATAAGAGAATAGAATTTCCGGCAACCTGGGTCGACATGCCGAGCTGTCGAGAATAACCAGCTTACAATGCACCGACCGTGCAACAGGCAAGAAGTGGATTAATGAAACCCGAGACGAGTGTCTACGGGACCACGATTATTAAATAATGTCACCAACGGTATACCAACCGACAAAGGAACTACAACGTAGTGCCCAGACAGAGACAAGTCTCAGTAACCACGACAAATGCGTGGAACGGGCTACGAAGAGGAAACAATACAAAAAAAGGGGTCTCTAGAATGGGAAACGCCCTAGTTAATGATTATAATGTGAATACAGTGAGAAGTCGCCCAGAGGGTCAATTGTCAAGACTGTAAGATCAAGTGAGGGCCAACAAGGCCACTGATAACAGTGCGGGTAAAGAACAATACCACAACCGGTATGTGTTTAACCGGTAGCCAGTTAGCATGGCGCACTTGCCATGGCAAGTGCTGCTATAACAAGGCTGTTCGGGAAGTCTAACAAAAACGAGGAACTTAGTAAAGTAACATGAAGTTAAAGGAGATCATCATAACCATGGAAGGGCTTGATAGCCTAACCTCTGTAATTGGAAGTACACCAGTCAGCAAGAAGCTAGACTTGGTTAAGGGAAGAAGGCATTGTAAAACCATGAGAATTTTTCTTTCAACTCAGATTTATTTCAAACTCTTTTATTTCAAAACCAAATTTTCTTTCAAACCAATACCTCTTTCAAAGCTTCTTCTAAACCAAACCAGTAAAACCAAGGGCAGTTGATAAAGATACAACAGTGGATAGACTTTCCCTCGATTAAGTTCGGGAAGCACGGAATGCATGTTGTCATGGGACAATTAAGGGAGTGCACAGAATCCTCACTAGGCGTGTGACGGACACTACGAGTGTACCAAGTACTGTAGGACGACCGCCAACTCCGATAGGACCTTGTGGGCCTGACAGACCTACTTATAGGTTAGTTGGGGAAGTAGCAATGTATCGTATGGTACCCACGTATGTATACGAGTGAATCCGAACAGGAAGTGTTGACTCCGTACTACGGTCTGCAGTATAAGTCAAACAAGAGCTAAGGATTACCACGAATGGTTGAAGTAAAGGAACCTAGTCAAGTTAACGAGACTAAAGGAATTAGTGAATTCCTTTTAAGGAAATATTTAAGAGTCAGGAGGTGCGAAGCGCACTAACTGTTATGTAAAGACATCACATATGTCTTAAGAATCCCGAGGGGTAAACATGATAGCTGGAATGATGACCCAGCTTGGGCATGGCAAGCAGATGCCTAATGTGGACACATTAATGTGCAATGAACGGGATGAAACTCCCAGAATGAGTACCTACACTACCAGGAGATGTTGATCTTCACAGAAAAAGATAATAAGCCAGTCAAGAACGCAAAACGGCGTGGCTAACTAAATATACCAATAAGTGTGAACCAGATGTAAAGGCATAACTTAGCAACACCCAGGAGCAATCCTTGAAGGGTGTTCGCATCAACAATTGTTGCACGAAATAACGTGACAGGAACACAAGGGTTGAAACTAACACCCAGTTTGGACATAAGTTGTCAGGAGACGGACTGACAATCCTAAGAGGCATCCCATGAAAGGAAAAGTGATGCAACGACCTTGTCATGGAGCCCAATGCAACCTCTAAACCATGTAATGATGTACAGGAAAATAAATGTGTCTGAACCCTCCATAATGGACAGAACTCGAAGCAGTAAGGCTTCTAAGCCACAAATAAAGTGTGATATGTAAATCTGATCGGTTGTAGAAGTTTATGTTATAGAAGTGAATAGAGCGGAGAACGAACCACTGCCTTAAGAGTGGGGATACCTCTCGATGTTGTAAACCGTGCAAGCGGTAGTAATGTGAACCAAGTTCAAGAAATATGTTAAGGATTGACTATGTTATTATTGCGGGCTGAATGACGCCGGCTTGTAACTCGAGTGAGCAACGCTCAAGGAGCATTCTGTAGTCATCCAAACGGATGATGTAAGTATATGTGTGAAAACTAATATGACAGTGAGTACCATGTAAGTTAGTGTTGTGCAAGAAGAAAGAACACGGTGCGCAGAAAGTGACTGTTGTATAAGTATTGTTAAATGATAGTATGGCAAATAAGTAGAGTTATGAGTTAGACCCAGTGGAGATACAACGATAAGTATAGCAAATAAACTGGGTAGTAAGCCAGTAGCCAGTATTACGAGATAAGAATCTCAGTGAAACATAGTGTGAATTCCATTGCGAATCGCATAAGAGATTTACTGTCAAGAGTTTACGCCTTTGCACTCTGTACGACTGAGTGTTTTGGTATTGCATTTGTGCAGTAAGGATCGAGTGCGATAGCTTGGATTCTGGAAATGTTAATTGTGGTGGAAACATAAAGCGGCTTATAACGCCATAGTGACTGATGCATAGGAAATGCAAGGACGTACCAAGGAAAGAGTACTTGTACAGGACCAAATGTGGAGGCATGATTAAGAACAAGTGACTACAGTAGCACTAAATACCAAATATTGGTATGGAATATACCTCAAGTGTGGGAAATAACTGAGAGAGCACTACACATTAGGTGGTAGCTCAACCTCAACCGATAGTAAGTCGGAAGGAAACAACTCAATCATTGTGAAACACATAACAGTATACACAGTAAATTACTATGGAAGTGGACGGAAGTTTTGAAACTCACCGAATTCGCGCACGGTCAGAGATACCACGCATCGGTTGAGAAACCGTTATTACCAAGATAAAGGCGATAATTGGGGATGTACAATACAGTAAGAATAACGAATGGGGCAAACTGAGCCCTAGTTATTAGAGTTTCGCAGCAGAAACTAGTGAGCCAGTGATTCAAGTGTTGAATGTGCATGGTGGACATGAGTGAACGGCCAATTATTAATGCCTAGAAGCCTCACAGGCCAGAACCGAAACCAGTTAAGAGTTAAAGCAAACTCCAATGAGAATTCTTGGTTTAGGAACTAAACCGCCAATATGGTTAAGATCCTCTAACCAGAACACATTGTATAACATACCGTGTGGAAGTTAAAACACTTCACGACGGCATAACATTTTAAGCCAATGTTCAGTGATTGATTACGTGGGCGTAATCCCTTTTAAGGGGGGTAGAGCGCAAAACCGCTTAGTGTGTTTTACCGTACAAGTGTACGCGAACTATGTTGTGCATAGCACAAAATAATTTGTTTTGATGATTGGAGTGTGTGTTACGTAAACATACGCATTCATTCATGGTTTAATTGTGGTAATTGTGCACAGAAGATGCGAATACCATTGTGATAAGTGTGTTTATTTGTTAACAGTTGCGTGTGATAGTACAAGTGTGGGGAGTAGAGAAACTCCCGGGGGAACTAAAACCCCGACATTATATGTTCATATGACACTAAATGTGAAATTGTGTGTTGTATTTTGATAAAATATATGTGTATGTATACAATATAGTGATTCATGAATAGGGTATGAAACCGACATAGAACCTAGTGAGAATAAGATTCCCTAGGCAACAGGATTAAAGTGAATGGAGATAATTGATAGACGGAGTTCTATCCTTGGAGATGTAATGATTATGACTAGAAAGACTAAAAGATAGAAAATTGGAAATAAGTGTATTACTTGATGCTTGAAAATGAAGTGGGAGGTGGAACTTGATTTGCATGTGATCAAGGGAAGCCGAACACAAATTGGGGTGGAAGGATAGTTCGACACTGATGCTGATCACATCAGGGTTGGATGATTCTTGAAGCTCCCTATAAGTGGTCACAAATAACCACGCTAAGAAAAGAAGCAAAGAGCATAAGTTGGACTTGGAGTTGTATGTGTTTTCAAAAGGATTTTGAATTGGTATTTATAAAACGTCGATAGATACTTTACGTAATTAAAGTTCTCTTACTTAACCTCACAAGGAAAAATTTCAAATTTAAGTGATTGTTTTGATCTCCCAAAGGAACGGGGACGGAAGGTGTCCATCGCGACCGGGTTCTACGGGATCACAGTGTATGTAAAAGATATTTTTGGTTGCCATACATGCTAAGACATGTTGTGTGGTATGTGTAATAAATATTATTTTGACCTTGAGTTCCAAAAGTGTATGTTATCAAGACCTATGGGTCTAAATGTTGTTATGTCACCCAGACCTAAGAGTCTAAGGGTTGTTATGTATGTGCAAATGTTGTTAAGATACCCAGACCATTGAGTCCGAGGTTATCATGTGAGTATGTTATGTTATGTATGGATGTGTATATGTACCCGGACCGTTGAGTCCGACGTTGTGATGTAAAGTATGTTTGGTTATGAAAGTTTTATTTTGTAAGTAATCCCCGTGTTCTAATTCAATTGATGTGTGGGAAGTGTGAACTTCGAGGACGAAGTTCTTTTAAGGGGGGTAGATTGAAATACCCCAAACCTTGATATGTTTTTTAGACATTAAACTATGGTATTTAAAGGCTAAAAAGTGCCTTAGAAACAACATTGAACAATTTAAACCATAGTAAAATGCAATAAAGCACTAAGACACAACTTGAGCAAAAACATGCTCTAAGCTTGGAGTGAACTTGGTTGGGACCCAAAGAGCCTACCAAGACTTAGTGGTATTCAATTATGATTTAATAAGGCTAATTAGGTCCTTAGGAAACCTTGGTAGACAATTAAACCAAACAGAACACAAATAAATACCTTAAGGTCAATATGGGCGAAAATGTGCTCTAAGCTTGGGATAAGTTTTGGTTAAGACCTAATAAGCTTACCAAGACCTTATTTATATGTTAATGAACATATTAAATCAATTACTAAAGAAAACCAAGCTTGAAGACAAGTTAAAATACAAAATGAGCTTTAAGGAGCCTTAAAGCACATTTTTGAAAAATTGTCTTGTAAATGAGTTTTGAATGGCTAAATGTCCATCATTACTCTTTAATTAACATGTGTACTACTAAGTATCACATTAGAAAGTCTAAATCAATGGGAAATCAAAAATTTCACAAATATGTGCCTTAGTTTGTGAATAGTAACTAAATTAAGCAAGTTTATAACATAAGTCAATATAAGTTGTCTTGTTGGTCAACAAAGACCATGACTTGGCCTAAAACACTAAGGGGGCCGGTTTCCATGGATGACTCACCACACCTACACAAATAAATGAGTTAACTAAGTGATAAAGCAAAAGTTACTATTTACTTTTAGCATAAATATCTCCAAAAGCAAGCTTCCTCCTCATTTCCTTCCTTCCTTCTTCATTTTTGTAACACCCCTACCGTTAATACTGTCATTACCATCCAATCTCCTCGTGCTTCCAGATTCCCGCAGCGGATATATACTTACATACAGTGGGTGATACAATGCTGTTAGTCACCCACGTGACTAACAAGGCTACTACTTCTACATACAGCATCGGTCTGATGGACCGGAATCCCGAGTACTACGTATCTACCATACATACTCCATTTACCAAATAAGTACTACAATCTTCATTCAATACAATATAATCCACATACCGAGTTTACTAGGTTCCAAATCAAATACAATACTTCTCCCAATTTCATACATACTCACTAAGAGTCTATCTACTACCCATTCCTCACCAACTACCTTCTTTCTAAATACAAAGGCGTGCCACCGGTCTCTTACCTTGACCGTATCCGCTTCGGGTACCTGCACACTAAAAACGGTCCCTGAGGGGGTCAGCTTTCGCTGAGCATGATAACCGCATACCCCACGTACTAGTGAGGGTACGCCGACCACTTGGTCGAATACATGCGATTGATTTCATTCAACATACATGCATACATGCTCTTATACACAATATTACAATATTTTACAAGACATAGATACATACACACAGTACCATACACACAAGGAAGACAATACAAGTCCACCGAATTCCTACTTACCTTCTTCCGGGCTACACATACACGATATATACATGGTACTTACGCAATACATACACAATAATCCATATTTGTTAGCTTCATTGGTCCACCCGGGTTAATCGGGTGGAGATTACTCTTTTACTCGTTCCACAGTACTTACGCATACATACTCATGCTCATTCATACTTACTTACTCAAGTCAAGTCATCGGGACCTCCGGCCCGGGGAACTACTCAGTCCCACCACCGGGATTTACTTGGTTCACCAATCCACGATGCTACCCATTTAAGGGATTTGGGCCGTGGACCAGTTTAAGAACCAGGAATCGGATCCAACCTCTTGTGTCTCCTCATCCTCACGTGTGGCCGAAGCTATATCGGACTTCTACTCATTCCAATTTACTTAGTACTTTTGTTAGGAGTTAGGTGGTTAGGAATTAGTAGAAGTCATTCACTCAAGCCACATACACAAATACATTGCTTAATACACATTTATACGAAATACAATACAATACTTAAGTACAATACCAGATTCGAATACGGTTCATCATCATTCATATATTTCATGAATTATACAAACTATTGTTCAAGACAAGTATCAAGAACAATGTAAACAAGCACAAGTAAGTGCAATATAGTCCGATTCATGCATTTATCTTATTAGGTGATCAAATAAGCACACAAATCGGGGTAACCAGATTAGGATACAGGGCATGAAGAAATCATACCTTTTTCTGCAATTTACTTTACCGGTGCCTTCTTGTTCCTTAGTCCTTATTTGTTCCTCGAGTCCTATTCTTGAACCCCCGGCTACATGCCAAACGGTTCAATCAATACTAAGCATTACATTACATACATAATTGCTACTCCCGTACTTACCCCGTAGTCCCGTTGGTTCGGTTTCACTTGCTGTTCTTATACTTACACATTGTTTACTTTCTTTAAGTTTGTTTTCTTACTTAACACTGGTTTACTTACATATACGTACATATGTATATGTGGGTATACATATATATATATATGTATATATATTATTATTATTTAGTTTAAATTTTTTTTTTCTTCTTTTTTTTGTATGACTCGACCGACCTTACCCAAGTCCGGTCCCAGGGTCGGTCGAAGTCAGTAGGGAAATGCGCTGGAAAATTTCAGGGCCGACCGACCTTGCAAGTCCGGTCCCAAGGTCGGTCCATTCCAGTAAGTTACATGATGGGAAACTTTTGAGTCGACCGACCTTGCAAGTCCGGTCGCAAGGTCGGTCCATTCCAGTAGGTTACATTACGGGAAATTCTTCTGGCCGACCGACCTTGCATGTCCGGTCCCAAGGTCGGTCCATTACAGAAGGTTTCCGTCCTTTGTAAATCTGGGCTCGACCGACCTTGCAAGTCCGGTCCCAAGGTCGGTCCGGCCCAGTATTTCAGTTTTGAATTCAGTTTTCAGTTCTATACATTGTCCATTGTTTCTCCAATCTTTCTACATGTAATCCCACATGTTTAAACACTACCTAGGCCCTCCAAATTTCCTTAGTTCATCCACCAAATTCCTTACTAAATCCATCAATCAACTTGCACAATTTCATCACTTCCCTTCCACACTTACGACAGTTTTTCATCCTTCAATGCTACAGATTTTTTTTTTTTTGCTCCAACTTCTAACACTCAATACTCCTACCACCAATACCATTATTAGCATCCCAAACGCCTCATCTTACCATGCCAATTCATTCCCAAGCAATTGCACCATTTATACCCAAGTCCAACCTTCGTTTTACCAAGTCTTATACTCTAGTTCTTCCTAGTTTCTCCAAGGCAATCCAATACCTCTTGCTACAGTTTTTATATCCTTTCATTCTCTTACCACTACTTCTACTCCATAGTTACTAGACATCTCTACTAACTCCAATACATACCTGGGTTTCCCCATTCACCAAGTCATCCACACATGTACATATTCCTACCAAAATTTTGTCATAGTTCATCTACTTTTCTTACTTATCCACACATCTCCTTTCTCATCAATTCATCCCTATTCTAGCCAAACCACAAGGTTTCTACCAGCACACATACAAATATAAATTCCTCAATACTTTCTCAATCCACAATTCCAATACACATACACATCACATTTGGCTCCAAAGCCTACAATTCAAATACTTGCTCTTAAATACTCAACTTCACAATCCTCCATACTAGTACAAGGTTTTGGGTTCTTTAAATATTTTACCCATTCCCATTACTCTAATGCAATAGAATTTAACATTAGGATGGAGCTCTTACCTTGAGCTTATACTTCCTTCTTTCTTTCTCATTTTTCCTCCTTCTTTCTTTCTTGCCTCAAAATCGGTTATGTGGGGAATGGAGTTGCCAAACTCCATTCCCATCACCCAATGAACACAAAACAATTACAATTAATATACTAACCCTTAAATTAATGCTAGTTCAATGAAATGTTTAGAGCAAGATTTCTAGGGTTTACCTTTGGAGTGTTTTAGAAGGGGTTTTAGCCCTTGGTTCGAGAAGGTGAATCCACCACCATTGCAAGGTTGATATTATGCTCCAAAGAGAGAGAAAAATAGAGCATTACAAATGGGGCAAAATCGGTTATGTAGGAAGGTGGAGAAAACTTGAATCTTTTATGGAGATTTTTACCTTGTTGGAAAGAGGAGACTTCAAGCTCCATAATGGTGTGCTTTTCTCTTCAAATGGGGAAAACCCATGGAGATGAAGTTGCTCATTTTCGGATTTTGAAAAGATAGAAATGTAGAGCTTGAAGAGGGGAGTTCAAATATGTATTTTATTTTACATTTGGAGCTCGAATAGGGGTGGAGCATGGGAGAGAAGTGAGAGTTGCCATTGTTGTTGTTGGGGGAGCTCAAAATCGCCATCCCTTTAGAGAAAGAGAGAGAGATCGATGAAAGGGGAGGAAGAAGGAAGAGAGAGATGAGGGAAATGAGAGAGTGAGGAGAGAGAGTTTACTTTTGTTTTCTTTATTTGTTTGTCCTTTAGCTAATAGGAGAGGGATATAAAGAGTGAAGGAGAGAGATGGCCGGCCCCCCTCACACATACCCCATCAGATTTTTCTTTTTATTTGCAAAAGTGGACACATTTATTTTACTTATTTACATTCTCACCCCACACCTTCCCGGTTGTTACAGTTTTTACTAACCGGAACCCATTTCCGGAATTTTCTCGTTTAATTAATTTTTGTTGGTTATTAAGCTTCCATAAATGCTTAATAATATTTATTTAATGACTTATAATTTTAACGGGTTCGTTTGACCACTTAAAATCACGTTTTCGGGTTTTCTCAAAAAATGTGTGTTAAAGCTCTATTAGCGTTTTAATACATTATTTGGATCCGGTTTCTTCGGGAGTTGTTCCCATATATTATTTAGGTCTTATTAACCTTTTAGGATCCATATAATACGCTAACCGATGTCTCATACCCCCTATGGTTATTTAACGCTTATTTGGCGTTTTTCGTTTTTCAAGCGTTTCTTTATTTCTTTTGGATTTATTTTTCTTCACCAATATTACTTAGGCGTCATTAGGCCCTTAAATACGTATTAGATTAATTTTAATCCTTATATTTAATTTTGGGGTATTTCAATCTACCCCCCTTAAGAACTTTGTCCTCAAAGTTGTTTAAGGTTATGGGATTACGATACTTGCTAATTCATACTCGTCTATGCCGAAGGTCGTACATTCTTCCTCCTTACTGATCCTCAAATCCATTACTCAAGGTTTCTACTTTCCGTACCATGCCAATGTACAATCAATACTCGAATTCGCATTACTACCAACCCTCCAGTTCCTCATTACAAACTTATACATACATACAGTGCAAAGCTATCCCCAAAGCAATGCAATACACATTACAATTCCGCAGGCACTCAGGTCATCTAGACACGGGACTCCTCTATGTCCCGCTGCCCTTGGAATAATACAACATGCTACACCACTATCTTCTCCGGTATAAGCTTCTAACCAAATCTTTATTCACAGTCTAAGGAAAACCCTTCCCAATAGCTAATTAGAAAACTTTCTAAAGCATACAACTCCCAATTCCAATTTATATTTATTACTTCTATCCTAAGCGTGATTATTGTGGCCACTTGAGGGGAGCTTCAAGAATCGTTCGACCCTGATGTGATCAGTACCAGTGTTGAACTATCTTTCCACTCCAATTTGTGTTTGGTTTCCCTTGATCTGATCAGGATCAAGTTCGACTTCCCACATCAGTTTCAAATAAGCAATTAATTATTTGTTTTCATTTTCTATCTTTTTACTCTTTCTAGTCGTGATACGAATTCATACACCTCCAAAGGATGGAATCACTCCATTGATCATCCTCACTCTACTTCCCGAATGCTTTACTCCATGGTTCAATACCTAATGCTCATTTCATCAACCTTCACTACTTCCATCCATTACTCACCATCATCTCCATTATTCTAACTAAGGAATACTATACCTATGAGATTTGGTTGACTTCAATTTGCTTCAAATAATTTACTTACGATTCCACTACCCATAAACTTCATTCATTTCGTACTACTTCTTCAAAGGCTACAATATTTGTGGAGCTCCGTCCACTACTCATTACTCTTCTTTACCAATACTCTTACACTGGTGTTACAAGATGGGTATATTCATCCTATGGTATTTGCATGTCTATTGCCTAGTTACCATAATTACAATATGAATGAGTACTTATGTTTATTTAACATAGCATCAATCATCAATTTGATTCTCATTTGTGCTATGCACCTTACGGTTTATGTGTTTTATTCACAAAACTTACATTAAGCGGTTTTCGCTCTACCCCCCTTAAAAGGGATTACACCCACGTAATCTACCATATGTTATTATTATTAAGCATTGGTTTAATCAATTTGGGCAATCTAAAGCATTTAGCTTCACTACGGTATACTATACAATATGCTCTGGTCAAAGGGGTCTTAACCATACCAATGGTTTAGTCTTTGCACCAATAATTCCTATATGAGTTTATTTAACTCATAATTAATTAAGTTCTAGCCTAACCGGCTTCAAGGCATTAATAGCCATTCTATTATACTCACTAGGTACATTAATCTCCTAGCTAGGGCCCACTAGCTTCTGCTGCGCGACCCTGATAACTTGGGTTATTCACCCTTCTTGTTATCCTTAAAGTGTTGTACATCACCTTTTGTCCGTCTATTATGGAGATGAGGTTTACTAAGCAAATGCGGTATTCTTCTACCGTGTTTGAACTCAATGAGTTTAAGATTTATAACCAGCTCTCTGGTAATCTACTGCACATGCTATTTATGCTTCCACGATCATTCATTAAGTTCCTCCGACTTGTTGTCGGGCGAGGTTAAGTCACTATTCAGTTGTAGTGCTTCCTCAGTTGTCAATAGCTTCCGGATTACACCAGTTAAGTGTTCTTTACTTGTATGACCTTGCATTGATATGCGTCGATCCTAGTGACTTTCTGAAGTCTCCTTTCACCTTTTTATTCCATCGGAATTCACATTTGTGAGTGTTAGTGTGTTTCACACTCTTCGTGCTTCTTTGGCCTTAGGCCGCACGGTCTGTTGCTAAGAATTCTTGACTGGCTTATGCCATGTTTGTGGTGAAAAGAAGGATTTACTACGGTTTACATTCTCCATATCCCTAGCCATCCCATTAGGTCATTAGTTGTACAAGTGCAATGCCAAAACACTCAGTTATACAGAGTGCAGAGGCATAAACGCTTGACAGTAAGTCACTTATGTGATAGGAAAGAATATTTCTGACTGTCCTCCATACTTATTCTCCATGTCATTATCTACTACTTCCTCATAGCGGTCGCTTGTTGCACACCGTATTCTTACTCATTGTACCATTTCCTTATGGTGTAAATACACTAGGAGGTTCCTAGTTCATACGTATGACGGTTGTCGTAGTATACCGCAATACTATCATCTTCCCATTGGGGGATGTTTTATTTCAATTTAGGTTTCATGTGTAGGTTAGCTTACCTCACATTACTTCCTCATTCATGATATAGTTTGCCAAATAACTTGGTTGACCAAAGATGAGGTAATTCATCGGTTTACAAGCTCTCTTGAGTGCTGGTCATTCGTGGTGTCCAATGTGCATTCACATTGGTTGTTCTTGACAATTACTGTCTCCCAGTGCTGAGCCTTGGTTATAGGCTCTAGTTGTGCAGTTTTACTTTGTATGTACCACCGGGACATCCCCAAGAACTTCAAGGTTTTCTGGTCCCGTTCTCTAATTGGAGAGTATTCTATCACTGATAAATGAAAGTTCTTGTTGAGAGGTTTGTTTCCACTCATAGGTCTCATGACAAGGTCTACCATTTTGTGTTTACACAAGGGTTCACCACATGCTTGGGCGCATATGGAGTATACTTACTCCTTTAAGTCGTAATGGTTTGGAAATCTCATTTCCTTATTCCATCGCCCCTTGGCAATATCTATATGCGTAGGCTTTATTGTGATAGTAGATGGAAGCCTCTCTAAGGTTCACATCTTCACCACATTGGTGGTCTTTGGTTACAAGGGTATCTTCCCTTGGGTTTCTCGTAGTGTCCAAGTGTGGACTAGGCCAATGTTGGCATTATCACGATTCTTATGCCTCTGTGCTACCATTGCTACAGAAGGCGTGAAGGTAATTAAAGGCTTGTCAACTGTAAACTAGACTGATGCTCTAGTGACAGTGACACTAAGTTGGCCATTACTACAAGCCACTTAGGATGTTGGGTTTGAATTGATGGTCCAGTTGTTGATTTCTTGTCATATGAGGCCATACCTCTTGCAAGTCTTGTTAACAAATGGTGCAGGTTTTGCAACCGTTTAAGTTTATATAACGTATTTGGTTTACGGCTTCCGAGCCTTATTGCTGCAAGCTATGCTCTTTGCAAGCTGCTTATACATGTTTCCACTCCGTGTATACCCCATAAGTTGGAGGTATTGCTGGGCTCCGTGGTAAGTCGTGACATCACGCTTCCGCTCATAGGAGACCCTTTTAGGCAATCTGGTGTAAATTCGGGCCTTCTGGTAATTTAGGGTATTTCCTGTTAAGTGAAATCCCTTCGGTATCCTAACCAAATGTTCGTTCTAGCTCATGTGCTCTTATCATGACGCTGTTCAACTGTTGTTATCTCAGACACCCTTCAAGGATTGCTCCTGGGTGTTGTTGGGTTATGCCGTTACACCCGGCTAATGTTTGTGATGTGTTATTACCATACCGCCTTATGGTATTGTATTTGAGTCATCTTCTTTTGGGTTAGAACGTCTCCCGTTCTTGGGTATGCTGTTTGTACTTACTCCTAGCGTTTTAGGCTAGGTTAGTACCCCTCCAATGATGGATTTTACGTCATGGTAATCTTGTGATCGCCCTAGGGAACTCCATCCCGTTTGTTGAGCATCATTGTTCACATTAGGCGTTCGCCTTACTATGCTGGGCTGGATAATTGCTCCAGTTACCATGCATTTGCTTGAAGTCTTTAAGACATATCCGATGTCTATACTTGCTAGTCTGCGCTCTTTGCACCTTCTGGTTCTTACCCCTTATCTTCAGATGGATTCTCTGAGTTCCTTTATACTTGATCGTCTGAAGTGTACAGCTGTTCTGGTTTGAATTCACTCGTGATCCGTAGAACGGAGTTGACTACTTCCCGTGTTTCGCACACTACATGTGTACATACGTGGGGTACCATATTGATGCATTACCACTTACCCAACTATATGTCAGGCCCGCAAGCTCCTTTGGAGTGCGGTTGTCCCACATCCCGTAATTGGGTACACTCGTAGTATTCGTCACACGCCTAGGTGAAGTATTCTATTGTCAACTCTTCTTGTATCATTCTATGATACTCACCGTAATTTTGTTGGTTTGGGTTAAAAATCCAAGGTTTAAAAGAAAGGTTATGGTTTTGAAAGTAAACTTGGTTTGGAAATAACGGTTCGGTGTTAAAAAATGTTCTTCATGGCATCGCCATGTTTGAGATCTTGACCAAGTCCAGCTTCTTGCTGCCTGGTATGTCCTTAATACAATGGTCAGGCCGTTAGGCCTTTCCAGGGTTCCATGTTTACAGTTGTTAAGATGTTTATTCCTGTGGTCGCTTCATTGCAGTCACGGTACATTACTATGTACCTGTAGTGTGTTAAAGTTCCTCTACCTGTTCCTGTTTTTACTACACTTGCCGTGGCAAGTGCGTGGTACTGGTGGTTTTTGGGTAATCTTATACCGGTCGCGGTAGGGTTTCCACTTGTATTTGATAGTCTTGTTGACTCCTCCTTGATCCACTGATCATTTACTTAGGTCATTTGATCTTCTTAATAGCTGCTCAGTGAACTTGACATGGTTGTCATTGATCGGGGTACTTCTCCAATCCTTGGAGATTCCCTTGATTTGGTTTAGTGTTATTCCTTGTTGCTCGTTCCCACACATTTGTTGTGGTTATTGAGCCTTAGCTTGTTTAGGCACTACTCTTGTAGTCCTACCGGTTCATATCCCTTGGTTGTCCTTATAGCTGTACAAGCTATGTCGGCCAGGTATTGTAACCTTTTGGCGTTGTAGTTTCAGAGTTAATCACTCCTGACTATGTCCTTAGTCAACTGGTATACCCTTGGTGGTATTATTTAGCTACTGCTGCTCCGCAGACTTATGTCGCGGGTTCCATTGCTACTCCTTTTCCCGTGTTGTTGCACGATTAGTGCTTCCTTCCTGCTGCTGGTCGGTTAGCTAGGTTCCGCAACTGCGGAGCACGTCGCCCCATGCTGTTGTAAGTTACAGCCTCCTTGTGATTGGAGTGCTCATTCCACCGCTATTAAGTGTGGGTATTATTGTTCAACCGGGATCCATCTCCGGGACCTCCAGTTCTTGGAATCTACTACGTGTCGGTTCTGGTTTACCGTATGGTGGTTTACAACTGCCAGATCGGGTTTCCCCGAGTATGAGAGGTCTTTCCTTCTCTCTGGCGTTCTTTCCCAAGTCATACAATGGGTATGCGGAGGGAGGCGGGTCTGGTATTGTAGGTTCCGGTTACACACCGGGAGTTCCTAAACTAGCATCTCTAATGCTATCACTCAGCCCTTAGCCCTAAGCTTCTAAATCCTAACTCGGTACTTCCTAGACTCGGTATTTCCAGTCATCAGAGTGATACTTCGCTCTGATACCACTTTTTGTAACACCCCTACCGTTAATACTGTCATTACCATCCAATCTCCTCGTGCTTCCAGATTCACGCAGCGGATATATACTTACTACAGTGGGTGATACAATGTCGTTAGTCACCCACGTGACTAACAAGGCTACTACCTGACATACAGCATCGGTCTGTGGACTGGAATCCCGAGTACTACGTATCTACCATACATACTCCATTTACCAAATAAGTATTACAATCTTCATTCAATACAATATAATCCACATACCGAGTTTACTAGGCTCCAAATCAAATACAATACTTCTCCCAATTTCATACATACTCACTAAGAGTCTATCTACTACCCATTCCTCACCAACTACCTTCTTTCTAAATACAAAGGCGTGCCACCGGTCTCTTACCTTGACCGTATCCGCTTCGGGTACCTGCACACTAAAAACGGTCCCCCGAGGGGGTCAGCTTTCGCTGAGCATGATAACCGCATACCCCGCGTACTAGTGAGGGTACGCCGACCACTTGGTCGAATACATGCGATTGATTTCATTCAACATACATGCATGCATGCTCTTATACACAATATTACAATATTTTACAAGACATAGATACATACACACAGTACCATACACACAAGGAAGACAATACAAGTCCACCGAATTCCTACTTACCTTCTTCCGGGCTACACATACACGATATATACATGGTACTTACGCAATACATACACAATAATCCATACTTGTTAGCTTCATTGGTCCACCCGGGTTAATCGGGTGGAGATTACTCTTTTACTCGTTCCACAGTACTTACACATACATACTCATGCTCATTCATACTTACTTACTCAAGTCAAGTCGTCGGGACCTCCGGCCCGGGGAACTACTCGGTCCCACCACCGGGATTTACTTGGTTCACCAATCCAGGACGCAACCCATTTAAGGGATTTGGGCTGTGGAACAGTTTAAGAACCAGGAATCGGATCCAACCTCTTGTGTCTCCTCATCCTCACGCGTGGCCGAAGCTATATCGGACTTCTACTCATTCCAATTTACTTAGTACTTTTGTTAGGAGTTAGGTGGTTAGGAATTAGTAGAAGTCATTCACTCAAGCCACATACACAAATACATTGCTCAATACACATTTATACGAAATATAATACAATACTTAAGTACAATACCAGATTCGAATATGGTTCATCATCATTCATATATTTCATGAATTATACAAACTATTGTTCAAGACAAGTATCAAGAACAATGTAAACAAGCACAAGTAAGTGCAATATAGTCCGATTCATGCATTTATCTTATTAGGTGATCAAATAAGCACACAAATCAGGGTAACCAGATTAGGATACAGGGCATGAAGAAATCATACCTTCTGCAATTTACTTTACCGGTGCCTTCTTGTTCCTTAGTCCTTATTTGTTCCTCGAGTCCTATTCTTGAACCCCCGGCTACATGCCAAACGGTTCAATCAATACTACGCATTACATTACATACATAATTGCTACTCCCGTACTTACCCCGTTGTCCCGTTGTTTCGGTTTCACTTACTGTTCTTATACTTACACATTGTTTACTTTCTTTAAGTTTGTTTTCTTACTTAACACTAGTTTACTTACATATACGTACATATGTATATGTGGGTATACATATAATATATATATATATATATATATATATTATTATCATTTAATTTAAATTTTTTTTTTCTTCTTTTTTTTTGTATGACTCGACCGACCTTACCCAAGTCCGGTCCTAGGGTCGGTCGAAGTCAGTAGGGAAATGCGCTGGAAAATTTCAGGGCCGACCGACCTTGCAAGTCCGGTCCCAAGGTCGGTCCATTCCAGTGAGTTACGTACGGAAAATTTTTAGCCCGACTGACCTTGCAAGTCCGGTCCCAAGGTCGGTCCATTCCAGTAATTTACATGATGGGAAAATTTTGAGTCGACCGACCTTGCAAGTCCGGTCGCAAGGTCGGTCCATTCCAGTAGGTTACATTACGGGAAATTCTTCTGGCCGACCGACCTTACATGTCCGGTCCCAAGGTCGGTCCATTCCAGAAGGTTTCCGTCCTTTGTAAATCTGGGCTCGACCGACCTTGCAAGTCCGGTCCCAAGGTCGGTCCGGCCCAGTATTTCAGTTTTGAATTCTGTTTTCAGTTCTATACTTTGTCCATTGTTTCTCCAATCTTTCTACATGTAATCCCACATGTTTAAACACTACCTAGGCCCTCCAAATTGCCTTAGTTCATCCACCAAATTCCTTACTAAATCCATCAATCAACTTACACAATTTTATCACTTCCCTTCCACACTTACGACAGTTTTTCATCCTTCAATGCTACAGATTTTTTTTTTTTGCTCCAACTTCTAACACTCAATACTCCTACCACCAATACCATTATTAGCATCCCAAACGCCTCATCTTACCACGCCAATTCATTCCCAAGCAATTGCACCATTTATACCCAAGTCCAACCTTCGTTTTACCAAGTCTTATACTCTAGTTCTTCCTAGTTTCTCCACGGCAATCCAATACCTCTTGCTACAGTTTTTATATCCTTTCATTCTCTTACCACTACTTCTACTCCATAGTTACTAGACATCTCTACTAACTCCAATACACACCTTGGTTTCCCCATTCACCAAGTCATCCACACATGTACATATTCCTACCAAAATTTTGCCATAGTTCATCTACTTTTCTTACTTATCCACACATCTCCTTTCTCATCAATTCATCCCTATTCTAGCCAAACCACAAGGTTTCTACCAGCACACATACAAATATAAATTCCTCAATACTTTCTCAATCCACAATTCCAATACACATACACATCACATTTGGCTCCAAAGCCTACAATTCAAATACTTGCTCTTAAATACTCAACTTCACAATCCTCCATACTAGTACAAGGTTTTTGGTTCTTTAAATATTTTACCCATTCCCATTACTCTAATGCAATAGAATTTACCATTAGGAAGGAGCTCTTACCTTGAGCTTATACTTCCTTCTTTCTTTCTCATTTTTCCTCATTCTTCCTTTCTTGCCTCAAAATCGGTTATGTGGGGAATGGAGTTGCCAAACTCCATTCCCATCACCCAATGAACACAAAACAATTACAATTAATATACTAACCCTTAAATTAATGCTAGTTCAATGAAATATTTAGAGCAAGATTTCTAGGGTTTACCTTTGAAGTGTTTTAGAAGGGGTTATAGCCCTTGGTTCGAGAAGGTGAATCCACCCCCATTGCAAGGTTGATATTATGCTCCAAAGAGAGAGAAAAATAGAGCATTACAAATGGGGCAAAAATTGGTTATGAAGGAAGGTGGAGAAAACTTGAATCTTTTATGGAGATTTTTACCTTGTTGGAAAGAGGAGACTTCAAGCTCCATAATGGTGTGCTTTTCTCTTCAAATGGGGAAAACCCATGGAGATGAAGTTGCTCATTTTCGGATTTTAAAAAGATAAAAATGTAGAGCTTGAAGAGGGGAGTTCAAATATGTATTTTATTTTACATTTGGAGCTCGAATGGGGGTAGAGCATGGGAGAGAAGTGAGAGTTGCCATTGTTGTTGTTGGGGGAGCTCAAAATTACCAGCCCTTTAGAGAAAGAGAGAGAGATCAGTGGAAGGGGAGGAAGAAGGAAGAGAGAGATGAGGGAAATGAGAGAGTGAGGAGAGAGAGTTTACTTTTGTTTTCTTTATTTGTTTGTCCTTTAGCTAATAGGAGAGGGATATAAAGAGTGAGGGAGAGAGATGGCCGGCCCCCTCACACACACCCCATCAGATTTTGCTTTTTATTTGCAAAAGTGGACACATTTATTTTACTTATTTACATTCTCACCCCACACCTTCCCGGTTGTTACAGTTTTTACTAACCGGAACCCGTTTCCGGAATTTTCTCGTTTAATTAATTTTTGTTGGTTATTAAGCTTCCATAAATGCTTAATAATATTTATTTAATGACTTATAATTTTTACGGGTTCGTTTGACCACTTAAAATCACGTTTTCGGGTTTTCTCGAAAAACGTGCGTTAAAGCTCTATTAGCGTTTTAATACATTATTTGGATCCGGTTTCTTCGGGAGTTGTTCCCATATATTATTTAGGTCTTATTAACCCTTTAGGATCCATATAATACGCTAACTGAGGTCTCATACCCCCTATGGTTATTTAACGCTTATTTGGCGTTTTTCGCTTTTCAAGTGTTTCTTTATTTCTTTTGGATTTATTTTTCTTCACCAATATTAATTAGGCGTCATTAGGCCCTTAAATACGTATTAGATTAATTTTAATCCTTATATTTAAGTTCGGGGTATTTCAATTTCACACGGTCTCCAATCTTCTTCTCCCTCCTCCTTCGGTAATGCTACAGCACATGCAACATCTTCAAGCTTTGAACCCTTATGTCTCCTAGCTCCCTTTGCCAAATCAAATTCCAAGACCATATTTGTCTTATTTAGGCCAAGCTCTACACTTCTCTCTTTTCAAATCTTCAAGAACTCCATTTCGGTGCCATGGAGATTCACCATTGTTGGAGCTTGAGCTCACCTTTTCATGCCTTGTCATTCTCCTTTGCTTCAAGGTAAGGAAAGTCAAAGAAAATCAATGTTTCCTCTTGTTTTTGTGTGTGACCGAAAATCACCACTTATGGTGCCTTCATCTTGCCTTGTTCTAGCTTCATTCCAACCATTCAAGGGCTTGGTGGAGTCCTCTCTTGATGCTTATTCAAGCTCTCTTTTGATTCCAAGGTAAAACAACTATCCTAATGTGTTAAGATAATATATATAACCTAGGGTTTACAATGAGTTTAAGCATGAAGCTTGAATACTCATTACCTTGCTTGTACATTGATTAGAAGTTTAACAAGCAATCAAAGCCTTTCCGGTTTTCTATCAAAGAAGGATCAAGGGGTTACATTGAAAAACTTGTGAAGGAAAAGAGGTAAACAAACTATCTCAATGTAGTTTAAATGCCTTAGGAAAATGAGCTTGATTTGCTTAATAAAATACCTAAGGAGCCAATGGGAATAGAGCTAGTGAATTGTTCTTAAGGAGATTATTAAAGGGCATATGTGATGTTGAGTGTATTTGCAGGTCAAAGGCAATATATACATGTGGAAATTCAGTGTTTATGGTTTATGTAATTTAAGGGCCTAAGTGCCAAGCAATTTGTTTATGCACTATATTGTGATGTAGTGTAAATTTGGTGAAGTTTTGTGTGTGAGAAGGTTCTTGATGGATTTAGGTGTTCTTGAAAGTTTAATGGTGAAAAACAATGTGTTTTGGTATGACAATATGCTAGGAGAACCTATGGCAAAATTTGGATAATGTACAAGAAGTTTTAAGTGCTTAAATGAGTTGTAGTGAACTAGGAAGTGTTAGGAATGAATAAATGTTTTACTAGGGAAGAAAGCATGTATTAAGGTGTTTAGAGTGCTACAAGGATTTAGACATTATCTTGGAAGTTCTAGAAATCCAATGGGTGTTTGTGGGATGTACTAAAGTCTTGGAGAAGTTTGTTTAAGGTTTAGGAATGTTGATGTACAAGGAGGGAATGATGTTTAGGTAAGGATTGAGAAAGGAATTTTAAGAAGGTGTGAACAGGCATTTAGTTAGTGAGAAAAGATGCTTGGGAGATGATGAAGTGTAAGGAAACATCTTGGTATAGTGGTCATTATAGGTGAAATACCACTTAGAAAACCAAAAGAGAAATGTTACAAGTGTTAAGAGATTTGTAAGTAAATGGGTGAGTGTTTAAGGACTTTAGAAGTAAGCTTGTACATGCATTTGGAGGATGTTATGTGAAGGTTTAAGTGTGCTAAATGATGTTAAAGCATACTAGGATATGTAAGGTGAAGTTTGGAGTCAAATGGGAATTTAGAAACAAAGGTCTGGAGCCGACCGACCTTAGGGACCGGACCTACAAGGTCGGTCGAGCTCAGTTTACACTACCGGGAAGAGTTTCAGGAATGGACCGACCTTGGGGACCGGACTTGCAAGGTCGGTCGGGCTTGTATTTTGGATACAAATTGAGTCCCTGGAATCGACCGAACTTGGGACCGAACTTGCCAAGATCGGTCGGGCCTGAGTTTTCAAAGGGGAAGAAACTCTCATGAATAGACCGACCTTGTGGACTGAACTTGCAAGGTCGGTCGGAGTAGAATTTTGACGGTAATATGTTCTGGAATGGACCGACCTTGTCTAAGGTCGGTCGGTAAGGTCGGTCGGACCAAAAACATTGTTTAAGGTTATAGGATGTTGGGGATTATTAAGTAATGATGTTATAAGATTGTTAAGGACATGTTAAGTGAGTTGTAATGACAATTTAGTGGGGGGAAAAGTTGTATTAAAAAAAAGTAAAACAAGTTAAAAATGTGAAGTTATTTAACTAGTTAACGGGGATAAGTTATGAGCATTAGACTTTAAACAATCATGTTACCCCGATGTTAATAAAAGTAAATGTAATGTTACCAGTTGTTCAAAGATGTTACGAGGGACATGTGATGGCACGTTAGAGTGAAACCCCAGTGACAGGTATGGTTTTCTTGCAACCTGTGTCCTACCGGATTACACCGGCTTGTATGCCAATGTGTTTTTCTGTATGTTTGCCACGTTATAAGATAAATCATGAAACGAGTTTACAGTCGTTATTGTTGTTGTGTGTTTTACGTGCCGATACCGGTAACCTCGAATGCGCATGAAAGGCTAGTTAACCACTATTAGGTAAACGTAAGAGAACGGTATCCGGTAATCACGTTTCTGACCTAAGGAAAGTTCTAACCACGACTATGCGTGAGTTAGTCATGTGATGTTTGTGTGTGATGTTTGTGTGTGAATGTATGACTCTCTCTTCTCTTGTGTGTGTCTAACTAGACCTAACCATCTATTTGTGAATTAATGTACTATGTCCAATAGTGGGACTCCTAACAAGTGCTAACCGGGGAGAGAGGAGTCCGGTCTGTTCCGGCCACGCGTGTGAGTATGGGGGTCGTTGTCATATCAGGTTCGATCCTCTCTGTATGTTATGGTTGTTTTCCAATTTGGTTTCCAACCTTCCCTTTAGCTTAACCAAGGCTATTTTACTGACTCACGTTGGGCCACAGGGGCATACTATGTTTATGTTTGATCGGTGTGCTTGGGTTACTATATCCGACGCACCTTAGTGTTAAGTTATCCGTTCATTTAACGAGACGGTAACGAGTTATGTAACGAGCTTATCATGAGTTGGCAACATTCTCTAGGCTCTACAAGTGAACTGAATATGTTTGGGCCGGTTCGTAAAGGGAACCGTTCCCTTTATGTTATGTGTTATTGTTGTGCCATAATTCTTACAGCGGTGTGATGTTATATGTTGTAAAATGTGGAGTATGTGGATCATGGATATGAATCTCAGTGTATGATAAGAGGCGTTTAAGGATAACCTGATTAATGGGTAAGTAACGTCTATTAAGGAAGTAGCTCCATTAGAGGAGAAACACTCTAGGGTTAATGAACACAATGAGTGACTTATCAAGTATGGATGTGTTAACTGTTTATTGAGCCCATTGCGGTGGACTGTTATGTGTTGTGTGTTTATAGTTTACATGCATGATTCAAATATAATCAACCGCATGCTAAGACGACAATTAGTTGTGCGTGGCCCGGTAGCATGCGGGCTGCGGGATTACCATACCAGCAAAGGTGCTGAGCCCCTGGGGGGCCACCCTTTTCTCTTCTTTTTCCTATTTAGGTACAAGGAGTTGGAAGCCGTTCGAGAGTAGGACGGGGTAGTCGTTTGTACATGGGTAATCATTTAAGTTATATAAGTACAGTAGGTGTAGTAAGACCGAAATTGTTATCGGCATTAGTTTGTGAATACTCGATACAGTTGGAAGGTATGTGTATGTTTTCGTTGTTAATGGAAAGGGATAGTAATGTGTAGTTGCTCGGGAATCTAGTCCATCAGACCGATACAATGTACGTGTAGTAGCCTTGTTAGCCACGTGGGTGGTTAACGGCGTGTAACACCAACGAGTAAGTAATGTGATGAAGTATGTTTTCCGCTGCGGTTTGTTGTTAAGTGTGTTAATGTTGGATGGGGTGTTACAGGTACAGGCAGAATATCTTCACATACTGGTTGCTCTATTTGAGTTGAGGTTGAAGGAGAAGGGGAATATAAATTCCCAAATAATCGCTTAAACTCTTCATCAGACTCTTCTTCAGCTTCAGACATTATAGGCTTGGAATGGTCTTCACCCATCAAAGTCTCCACTTGAGATTGGTCCACTAGGTCCGAATAACTTTGGCTATGGGAAAATTCCAATTATTGTTGTGCTAACTGCTGCGAGATCTGATTAAGTTACCTTTCCCAACTCTGGTTTATAGCTTCTTGCCCAGCAAATTTGGCATCTAAACTGGCAAACCTAGCATTAGTGATTTTCTTTTGCTCCAGAATCTCTGCAAGCATGCTCGCTATCTTGCTCGTATCCTCCTTAGGAGGCTCCTGATAAGCGTAGAATTGCTCGTCCTCCATCTGCATTCTAGTCTGCTCACCTTCCCACCAATAAGGTTGTCGATAAGATGATTGTTGTGGTTGGTAATAATCCTGTCGTCAGTTCTGGTTGTAACTTTGAGCACCCGACTGATTATACCTGTTCAAAATCTACTCTATGTTCAGTATCGCAACTGTCGTGTCCAACTATGTCAACATTCTACTCAACTCATTCATGTTATTCCCCGTCTTTGCCTAAAAAACAAAAAAAAAACAAAAACTGAAAGTAAAGTAAAGTAGAGATAAAAATAAAAAGGAACTTAAATATTAACTAAAACAAAAATAACTAAATTAAATAACGAAGGTAAACAAAATAGAAGTAAGAGAATTGTAAAAATAAACAAATAATTGAACAAAAGTGAATGCAACGTATTGAAACTCGACTTTTATCTATAAGTTAAATAAACCAGTCCTATAAGATAAGAAAACAAAATTAATAAAAAAAATAGAAAGAACAATAAATCTACACAAATACGTAATAAAAACTAAACTAAAACTGTACTAAGCAAACGAACCTAATTCTAAACAAAATATTATAAAAAGAAAAGAAAAATCCTAATCGTAAGAAACCTAAAATGTACGTAGCAAACAAAACCAGAAAAGAAAATCTAACCAAATCTATAAAAAAAAAGAAAAAAACTGAAACAAATCTAACCAAATATATAAAAAAGAAAAGAAAAAAACTGAAACAAATTAATCTACTAGAATCAAGCGTAATCAAACAATTTTAAAAAAATGAAAAAAAAATGAAAGGAAATTGAATTCGAAAGTCCGAGAAACTTACCTACTCAAATTTTAACCGAAAAGAAATTGAAATTGAAATTGAAATCGAATAAAACTATTATTAAAATAAAAGAGTAAAATCTAATAAAAGAAGATAAAACTCAAATAAAATCTCAATCAGATAAATAAAAAAGTCAATTAATCGTGTCAGACGTCTCGGCAACGCGGCCAAAAACTTGTTAGTAGAAATATGTGATTATCTCTACCTGGGCAGTGTATCTATCATTTTGCGGGTATAGTGATTAAGTGGGTTGTCAAACTCAGGGACCTCTTTCAATTAACTAACATATTAAATTAACCTAATTAAGCAGGGGCGGAAAACAAAACTCAGGAAGACACGCAGCGGAAAACACTTAGAAACATTCAAGCAACATTCGGCACCAAGCAAACACACATGCGCACAGAAACATTGAACACATGCATTCAAGCAACCAAGCATTCGCATACAAACAACAGCAAGCACTTAGCTTGACATGCCCTAAGGAAATTACCCCAGGGCTCCGGCGATGCTGCACTATGCCAGCATGCCAGAATGCGCCACTCATAACCACAAGGATGAGAGTGGACTTATACCACCCTTATTAGATAAGTTCTCCGGTCATCGGTGCTTGTTTGGGCTGTGTGGGCGAACCTCGTGGTTCCCCGAGCCCTTGCGTTACTTGTACTTGGGATGCGCACTTGGGCAAGAGTTGCAAGTGGTGCGCAGATCCCCTTTGACCTTGACGCCCCCCCCCCCCCGAAACTTTTGAAAATTTGTCAAATGTTCTTATAAATTTTAAAAAAAAATACAAAATGACATAATATTTTAAAGGGTGGCAGTGTCAAAAAAAAAATTTGCCCCCCCCCCCCGAGACAAAGGTCCTGGATTCGCTACTGTAATTAAGAAAACTAACCTAAACTAATAAAACGGGAAATTGTCACTTTTTAGAGGGATTTTATTAGTCTAAACAAAGTTTAATTAAAAAAAGAAATTAAAAGAACAATTAAGCCAAATAAAGAAAACTCAAACAAACAACGGTTTAAAATCTAATAATGAAAAGGCGCTCCCCGAGTTATTCTGCTCACCTAATTCTCCAGATTTTATTATTGAACTTTTCACCTAACTTTCTACAATTAACTCAAAAACTTTATGTAATTCGTCAACGGCTAAGTCTAATGAATCTTAACTAGTAGCTAGAACTAGCAGCAGACTAATGCTCTAATTCGGACACAACTAATCGCATAAAGAACAGTTTCTATTGGAGTCCGATTAACCTATAGGTAGGATCACGCTTCTAGTTGTTAATCAGGTTCGACTTCCTATGTCTAGTTAACTATCTTAGCTCTCGCATGTTGATTAGAAAACTACATGAATTATTCTAATTATTGGCCAGATAATTAAAACACTTTAAGAACAGGAATCTAACTAATTACATAAACAAAGTTGCATGGAAAAATTATATAACAAAGTCATCTAGAATTAGGCTCACTTCCCAACTCGGGAAGCTAAAAATAAACTACTCACTCATAATTCTAAAAACAAAAATAGTAATTAAAATAAACATTAAAAAAGTTGTAACAAAACTAATAAAGAAACGAATAACCAAAAAACAAGGTTTGCTCTGAAAACTATCGCTCTCCCCCGCGAGGCGATTCTAGAGGCGACGGTCGTTGTCCTCTTTCTCTCATCTGAAGTCTTTCAGTGAGTTTAGCCGCCCGACAGTTTCTTCCATTGGTGGCCACTATCCTTCCTCTCTTCTTCGGACGAGTGAGCTGCCTCTATTTTGGGGATTTTTAGGTCTGTCAGTTCGTCATTTGGGGACCCAGAGACAGTTTTCTTCTTCGATTCATTTTGGTCCCGCTGGTGCAGAGGTGTAGCGGTCTTTGGTTAGTCTCGGTGGTGTGTTCAGGAGCGTGTCTGGTTCTGGAGGTGAGGTGTGGTAGTTTTCTGGGGTGAGAGGGAGTCCGCGACTGCGTTTGTCTTCTCGATTAGGTATTTTTCCTTGAGTTGGAGGCGGTTCTTTTTCGGCGTGCTAGCCTCTGCTGGGTTTGGGAAATTCCAGTCGGTCCAGTCCAGGGGAGTGGACGGTTTCATGGGTGCTCTCGAGTTCCGCCTTCTTCTTCACCAGTGCCAGAGTTTCTGGGGCTTAGTTCTTCTTTGTGGCCTAGTGTTGCAAAGGCGGTGCCTAGGTTGTTGTCGGATTGGGTCGATGCTCAACTGTGGTGTTGGTATAATTACCGGCGAGTTGGTTTTTTATTGTTGCTCTTGCTGAGCGTGAATCATTCGAGTTGGTAGGAATTGGATGCTTCTGGAGTTTGTAGCTCTGGTTGCCTGTTTTTCTCTTACGGTGTGGGTTTGATTTTAGTTACAGTCGGATCTGGTGCTGGAGTTTAGGTTTGGGATATTGTTGGTAGTGTGTAGGGTCTCTTGAGAGATGAGTTGTATTTCTCTGAATTGTAGGGGTTTGGGGAAATCCAAGGCAGTGTATTGGGTTAAGGGTTTGATCTTAAAACTCAACCCGGTCATAATTTTTCTCAGTAAAACACACAAATCCTTGACAGATATGGAGATGTTTTTTGAAAAATTCTCTCTATATCATGGGATAGCGGTTGCTAGCAGAGGAAGGAGCGGTGGACTATGCCTAATGTGGAAGGCTTCTATAGGATGCTTGATGTTATCCCAATCTCGACAGCATATATCAGATATAATGTCTCTTCCAGGGGATCTTCATTTTGTGTTCACCGGATTCTATGGGTGGTCCAACTGGTCTCTCAAGCCTTTGTCGTGGAAACTTCTTCGGGTTCTTAGCAAACAAGTTTTCTTGCCTTGGGTGATAGCCGGGGACTTTAATCAGATATTGTATGCCTCCGAGAAGATTGGGGGGAAGGTTAGACAAGAAGAGCATATGGCCTCGTTTAGAGAGGTTATTGCGGATTGCGATCTTCATGATATCGGTTTCTTTGGAGAAAACTCCACCTATACCAACTGTCAGGACGAGATTCATAATTCACATAGTAGATTGGACAGAGTTCTCTGCTCTTCCCTGGGGTTACAGGTCTTCTCTAATATTTCAGTGGAACATCTCCCGCGTGAAGCATCCGACCACTGTTCTTTGTTTATTCGTTTCTTTGGTAAACACAAGATCCCGGCAAAAGTCTTTAGATTCGAAAATGAATGGTGTTTGGATTCTAAGTGTGCTGAGATAGTGTCTGATGTATGGAGTTCTAGTTATCCTAACATAACTACTCCTTTGGGGCTATGTGCCAGGAAGTTAAGTGAGTGGAAAGGTTGGTCCATTTCTAAGATCAAATGGAAAATCATTAATAAGAAGAAAGAACTGGGTAAAATTTCTATTAGTGATAGCTCCCGGGGAGCTATTAATAATAGGAAGAGACTTCTCCTAGAAATAGAACTTCTCTCTTTCCGTGAAGAAATCTGGTGGAAACAAAGATCAATGGATAAAGGAAGGGGATAAGAATACGGGTTATTTCCATGCTAGAGCTACTTCATCTAAAAGATCGAAAGAGATATTCGGTCTTAAGGATTCAGGTAATACTATGCAATACTCGTGACATAGGATTGAATCCATTGCAAGGGATTATTTCCAATCTTTGTTCACCTCTTCCCATCCCCAGGCTGACAGGGACTTTATCGATGTAGTGGAGGGGCGCCTTAGTGCTACTTTTGCTAATGAGCTCAGCAGACCATACGCCAGAGGGGAAATCATTTCAGCAGTCAAACAACTAGGCGCCAATAAAGCTCCGGGGCCAGACGGCTTCAATGGTAATTTCTATACCACCGTTTGGTACATTATTGGAGATCAAATTATAGACGTAGTGTTACTCATTCTTAGAGGATCCCCTATCTCGGACTCTTTGAACGAGTACTTCATCACTCTTATTCCAAAGATGGTGGGTGTTACTGATATTGATAAATTCAGACCTATTGCTCTTTGCAACTTCGTCTACAAGATTGCTTCCATGACCTTGGCTAACAGGATACAACATATCCTCCCCCACCTTATCTCCCACAATCAGTCTGGTTTTGTAAAAGGAAGACTTATCACAGATAATATCATGTTAGCTGGGGAGCTTCAACATTTTCTAGAGAAAAACCAAGCTGTTAAAAATGGATTCTTCGCCCTCAAATTGGATCTCAGTAAGGCATATGATAGATTAGAGTGGCCTTTTCTTCAAGATGTTCTTTCCTCGATGGGTTTCCCTCCGAATTGGCTGATTCCAGTCATGAATTGTGTCCGATCGGTCAGATGTTCCATCCTCATCAATGGCAAACCGGGGAAATCATTTACTCAGTCCAGAGGCATTAGACAAGGCGACCCTCTTTCCCGTTTTTGTTCATTCTGGCTCAGGAAGCTCTTTCTAGTCTCCTTAATAAATCTGATAGTAGTGGAGACTACCATGGTATTAAGCTTTCACCTAATTGCCCGTCCATTTCTCATTTGGCCTTTGCTGATGATCTTCTCCTTTTTGGTAAAGCCAATCCTACCAATATCTCCCACCTCACTCAAATCCTCTCCAAATTCCTCCAAGTTTCTGGCCACAAAATTAACCATCTCAAATCAGAATTAGTGTTCAGCAAAAAATTAGCTCCCTCCGCCAAAGGCATCCTGGCCAACTTGCTGAATGTTCAAGAGGTCCCCAGCTTCACCAAATATCTGGGACTCCCCCTTAAGATAGGTAGGAGGAATCACGATCTCTTTACCTATCTTTTGAAGTCAGTTCACAAAAGAATTTCTAGTTGGACCAAGCCCATGGCCCAAGCCCATGGCCCAAGCAGCTAGATCCATCATGGTTCCCAGTGTTCTTCAGTCCATCCCAAACTACACTATGTCTCTGTTTGCGCTCCCCAAAGGTATCATCCGAAAACTCAATTCAGCATTTTCTTCTTTCTGGTGGAGTTGAGAAACCGATAAAAAGGCTCTCCATTGGACTAGATGGACTAAAATGTGTGATACGGTGGACCAAGGTGGTCTAGATTTCAGAGAAGTGGAAAATTTCAAGAAAGCCCTGTTGGTTAAACAGCATTGGAGGTTAATTACGGATCCGGGGTCTCTGGTAGCTCAAGTTATGAAACATCTTTATTACCCGCATGTTTCCATTAGAGAGTGCCTTCCTTCCAATAAAGGTAGCCCTATCTAGAAGTCTATTTCTTCCGTGATGCATCTGCTCAGAGATGGTGCCCGTCTGCAGACTACCTCTGGGGCTGGGTCTCCCATGTCTTCGATTCAAGAGATGGTTAGTACAAACAATTGGATTTGGATTCTCTCAAAAGATAAAAAGTTTTCCGTTAAATCGGCCTACAACATTTTGGTTGAGATAGCAGGTGGTGAGAGTTCCTCTAGCCATTCTCCGCTCATTGGAAGAGTTAGGAATAAGATCCGTTCCTCTCTCTGCTGCCCGAGAGTGAAACTTAATCTTTGGAAGTTTTTGAATAATATTATCCCTTGTCAGGATAACCTGGCTAGGAGGATTGGAGGTGATTCTAAGTGTTTCTTCTGTGGAGACAATGATGATTTGACTCATTGTTTCTTCCACTATTGTGCAAGTGAGTGGGGATTTGGAAGGAGTTGATTGATGTTATGGTGTTCACAAGAACGTGAAGGGGATGATTGATTGGTTCTTTCGAATGACTAATATCTGGAGTGCAAAGAAGCTCTCCCTCATTGCCAACAAACTCTGGATTATTTATGCCTCGAGGAATAGAATCAAGCATAACCTAGAGCTATCATGGTGGAAAGAAGTAGAGGTTAACAGTTCGTTTACAGAAGCCTATATGCTGGTTATGAAGACCTCTTCCCCCCTTACTTGTCAAAGAATGTGGCTGCCGCCTATTAGACAGAGGTATATGGAATTACGATTTCCTTTTCCTGCTACTAGTTTGTATTAGGATCTGATTTGTAATCTGTAATAAGTCTTCTATTCCCTGCTCATAGTTTGTACTTTAGGCTGTTGTAAAACCGGGTAATAGAAATGTGTAATAGGTCTTCTGTAAACCCGGTTCACTTTCTTTTATTGGTTCTCCGCATTAGCTATTACAAAAGCGCCTAGGGTTTTATTTTGCTGGTTAATAAACTTTCGTCATCGTTCTGTACAGAGAGCACAACAGCTCTCTGAAACATCTGATATCTTCTTCCTCAGTACAATGTCAATGGAAATCGCTTTTCTTTTTCTCTCTTTCAAGAAACATTGATATGGTATCAGAGCTTTCGCCGCAATCACCGCCGAGATGAATCCAGATGAAAGCGCAAAGGTTGGGGACGACGAGTCGGAGAAACAAAACAAGAAAAACACAAATGGCGCGACTTCGATTGATCAAAGCGACCCTCTATTCGTCCATATCACCGAACAACCTGGACAACTTTTGACAACAAAATTTACTGGGGAAGGATTCTTGTCGTGGAAATGGGGAATGCGACGAGCCCTAAGAGCCAAAAATAAAATAGGCTTCATACACGGCACTGTCAAAGCCCCTAGCAAAGACGATCCGGTACGATATGCAGCGTGGGAGCGAGTAAATTCTTTGATAAGCTCCTGGCTGATTACCGCTTTGGCACCAAACATCGCCCGAAGCGTCAACTACTGCGACGACCCGCGAGAGATCTGGGAATGGCTATCGCGAAGGTATGAATCGAAGAACCTTACTACTCTTCACAGTGCAAAACTTCAGATAGCTGCCTTAAGACAAGGAGACGAGAATGTCACGGATTACTTCATGAGATTGAAGGATGTTTGGGCAGAATATGAGTCCGCAATTCCCACAGAGGTCTGCGCATGCTGTTCTTCTTGCAAACTAAGACAAATTCAGACAAAGCAGAGGGAAGGGGAAGAAGTAATACACTTCCTCATGGGATTAAACAAATCCTTCACGCAACTACGAGGGCAGATTCTTGCCATGAAAGAAACTCCCTCATTAGAAGATGCTTTCTCCCTCGTCCTTCAAGAAGAGCAACAGAGAATAGCTACCGATGGGAAGGAACAAGAAGGACAATCTGTAGCCCTAGCCGTGAAAGGAGGAAGCAGTAATTTTGGTGGCCAAAGACAGAAACCGAATCTTCTTCCCAACAACCCTAAAAACAAAAACAGAAAGGATACTCCCAAGTTCAATGATTCGAACAAAAAGGAGCTGCCGAAGTGTTCAAATTGCGGTAAAGTTGGGCATGTTCGAACTGACTGTTGGTGGCTTATTGGGTTCCCGAACAATGATAACAAGAAGTCAAAGGATGTTCGGGCTAGTTCGGTTGTGGAAGAAGAAAGAAGAGGAACTTGCTCAAAGGAGGAGGAGCAGACTGATTCTCCTGTCCAAGGTCTAACTGCACAACAACTGAACCAGCTGGTCAATTATTTGCAACAGCAGAATAACTCCAACAGAATCGGAAGTCAAACTTCATTTGGTGAATTTTCAGGTGAATTCGAAACCAGGATCAACTTTTTACCTTGCTTGAGTTTTAATGCTGTTTCTGTTCTGAAATTGCTTGAGAAATCATGGATTTTAGACTCAGGAGCTACTGAACATATATGTGGAAATAAAATTTTGCTGTCTGATTGCAAATCACTGACTGATAACAGAGAGGTGACACTTCCAGATGGTCATAAAAGGGCAGTTCTTGGTATTGGAAATCTGACTATTAAGAATGTAAATTGCCTGAAAAATATCATGTTTGTGCCCTCTTTCCAGTTTAACTTAGTTTCTTTGAGCAAATTGATGGAGTATCTAAAGGTTTCTGTTGTTTTCTCTGCAAACTATTGTGAACTGCAGGATTCTGAAAAAGATATAACTGTGAAAATAGGCAGACAGACAGCAGGATTGTACTTCTTAGATATAAACGCTTTAAGTGATTTCATTTTCAGAAGGGACAATTCCCCTCTTGTCTGTACAAACACTTGCAGTAGAAGAATTGATACAAATGAATCTAAGAATCTAGTCTTATGGCATCATAGACTAGGGCACATGCCTTTCCAAAAGTTATGCAAAATACCCGACTTAGGAATCAACAAAAATCCATATTCCAAGTCTGATATTATACCATGCATTATTTGTTTTAAAGCTAAGAGCAAGAGACTCAAATTCCCAACCTCTAGTATTAAAACTGTTCAACCATTTGACATGATACATCTTGACATCTGCGGTCCTATGAGAACTCAAACACTAGAGGGATATAAATACTTCCTTACCATAGTGGATGATTACACTAGGGGAACTTGGATTAGGCTCCTTAGGCAGAAATCTGAAGCTATGCAAGAAATCAAAACCTTCTTAACACTTGTTGAAACCCAAACAAACAGAAAAATAAAAGTTATCAGAAGTGACAACGCAAAAGAATTGGGAAAATCAACAGAAGGAACTGAATTTTTTAAGAAAAAGGGTATTATACATGAAACTAGCTGTCCTCACACACCCCAACAAAATGGGGTCGTTGAGAGGAAGCAAGGTCATGTCATGGAAGTTGCTAGAGCCTTCCTGTTTCAATCTGGCCTAGATGATCATTATTGGGGACATTGTGTCGATCATGCCAGCTACATTATCAATAGAACTCCTAGTAAGGCTATAAACAACCAAACTCCTTTTGAACTCCTTTATGGCACCAAACTTGACTATGAAAACATAAGAAGTTTTGGTTGCCTCTGTTATATTACAAATGTTAATCCAAACAGAGGCAAGCTCGATTCAAGAGCTTTTCCTTGTATTTACCTTGGAGTTTGCAAACACACGAAAGGAGCTAAAGTCTTATCATTGGAAGAAAACAAAATCAAGGTCAGCCGGGATATAACTTATTTTGAGCACATCTTTCCTTTAAAAGAAAAAGAATGGAAAGACACCTTCAGAAACAATCAATTGGAAAAGGACCAAAATTTTCCTTTACCAATTCCTTACACTGAAGATGATTTACCCTCTGGTCAAGATTCTGAAATACAAAACAGTAACCTCCATGTTAGTGAAACTATCCCAGAACAAGAAATACCAACAACACCCCTTGAAGAAGAAAACCAACCGAATGAAACAACCAATCTTAGGAGATCTACTAGAACTCACCATTTCCCTTCAAAATACAACGACTACATTTGTTCAACAGTTCAAGACAAGAGTGACTTGTTCTCTATTATCCTAGGTGCAAGACTTGACCAAGGAAATTCAAACAATTTTTCTCAATCTACCATCAATAGCCTCACAGATCATATACCCAAACAGACCATTCTTTCCTCTTCTCTTCATCAAAATGCCAGCACTTTCCTTGATCAATTGCATAACCTAGATGAGCCCTCAAACTACAAAATGGCCAGCAAAGATCCCAGATGGGTAAAAGCCATGACAGAAGAGTTCGAGGCCTTAAAACTGAACAATACTTGGTCCATAGTAGATCTCCCAAAGGGAAAACGGCCCATCAGCTGTAAATGGATATACAAGACAAAACTTAAAGCTGATGGGAGCCTTGAAAGATTCAAGGCTAGACTAGTTGTTAGGGGTTTCACCCAAAAACATGGCCTAGATTATGAAGAGACCTTCTCACCAGTTGTTAAACACACAACTATAAGAGCTCTCATCACAATAGCCATTAAAAAGGGTTGGATTCTGGATCAACTAGATGTAAATAATGCTTTCCTTCATGGAGATCTCCATGAAGATGTCTATATGACAATACCCCAAGGACTAAAGGTGAATGGAGAAAACAAAGTGTGTAAACTCCACAAGTCCATCTATGGCTTAAAGCAAGCTTCTCGTCAATGGTATGAGAGGCTAACCAAGTTTCTGAAAAATCTGGGGTTCAATCATTCAAAAAATGATTACTCTTTATTTATAAAAACAACCAGAAACACCACCACTCTCCTTGGCATATATGTAGACGATGTCCTCGTTGTAGGAAACAACCAAAAGGAAATAACTTTCCTAAAGAAACAGCTAGACAAGGAGTTTAGGATAAAAGATCTAGGCAAACTTAACTACTTCTTAGGAATGGAATTCATTAAAACTGAGAAAGGGATGATCATGACTCAACAGAAATATGCAAAACAGATTGTAAAAGACTTCGGAATGGAACAAACCAGAACAGTCGTTGTTCCATTACCAATGAATCTGAAACTTTACAATGACACTGGAACAAAATTGGAAAATCCCACAATCTACAGATGCTTGGTTGGCAAACTAAATTTTCTTACCAATACTAGACCTGATATAGGTTATGCAGTTCAGTATCTTAGCCAATTTCTTCAATCTCCAACCACAGAACATCTTAAGGCCGCCTACCACACACTGTCATACATCAAAGGCACTACAGGTTTCGGTTTATTTTTTAACCAGAACAATAATTTTGACCTTATAGCTTACTGTGATTCAGATTGGGCCTCTTGCCCCATAACAAGAAAATCAATATCAGGCTATTTTATTACTCTTGGCGGTTGTCCTCTGAGTTGGAAATCAAAGAAACAAGTATCTGTCGCATTATCCTCTGCTGAAGCAGAATACAGGGCAATGCGACAGGTAACTAGTGAACTAAGCTGGCTTAGTCGCTTACTGCATGAACTAGGTCTAGAAAATATTACTCCTATTCCTTTGCATTGTGATAATCTTGCTGCAGTTCACATAGCGAAAAATCCAGTTTCTCACGAACGCACAAAGCACATCGAGTTAGATTGCCACTTTGTGCGTGAGAAAATCCAAGAAGGATTAATACATGTTCAGCACATCCCCAGCAGATTCCAACTGGCGGATATCATGACAAAATCCCTCTCAGGTAAGAACTATCACAAACTGTTCTCTTCTCTGGGCTTGCAGGAACACACTGACAATGGATAAACAGATCACAGCAGCAAAAACTACAATCCATACAGAGTACAGATTGTACTTTTTGAGGGGGGGTATTAGACATAGATATATGGAATTACGATTTCCTTTTCCTGCTACTAGTTTGTATTAGGATCTGATTTGTAATCTGTAATAAGTCTTCTATTCCCTGCTCATAGTTTGTACTTTAGGCTGTTGTAAAACCGGGTAATAGAAATGTGTAATAGGTCTTCTGTAAACCCGGTTCACTTTCTTTTATTGGTTCTCTGCATTAGCTATTACAAAAGCGCCTAGGGTTTTATTTTGCTGGTTAATAAACTTTCGTCATCGTTCTGTACAGAGAGCACAACAGCTCTCTGAAACATCTGATATCTTCTTCCTCAGTACAATGTCAATGGAAATCGCTTTTCTTTTTCTCTCTTTCAAGAAACATTGATACCGCCGCCTAGTGGTTTCTTCAAAATTTGCACAAGTATGCATGCGAGTAGGTACGGTGATCGGATTATAGGTGGTATTATTTGCAATGTCCAAGGCATGCCAATTGTAGTTTTCAATCGAAGAATTTCTAGCACTATAAAAGTGCAGGTCGCTGATATCAAAGCAAAACGAATTGCTATGGAGCTTGCAATCTCGGTGGGTAGCCATAGCATTTGTTTTGATTTAATGGAAAAACATTTCGAGGATGTCCTAAATCTGGGAGACATGAGAAGGGAGATTGCGAGTCTAGAAGAGATTTCAAAGATTAGAGAACTAGTGCCAAAGTTCTCTAGTATTGTGAGGGGTGACAATAATGTGTATGAGAATTACCCAGTTAGGCTTATCTGTAATATGGGAAACCATCATTTTGACAATTCGCTAATCTGGGTGGGGGAACTTATACCCCCTAGCATTGCCATGGCGTGTAAGTTAGATCTGGACCTTGTAGGACAAGAGAGTGTTAGCTCTATTGGTTCTGTAAGCTGACTTTTCGGTTTTTAATATATGATGATCTTGGTTTATATCAAAAAATAAATAAAGAAACAAATGTGTTCAGTTTAGTAAAACCCTCGTTACTCTCGGTTCTCGGTGTACTGATGCCCGACGCTTTCCATGCACCGAACTGCTGCTCGCCGTGCTCGTCTGACTCGGTCGGTGGTGGTGGACGTATGTGAGTGATGGCGATGGTGGTGAAATGGAGCGATGAGTGATGGATGGATGAGCAGGTGCGAATCAACTTGACTGGGTGAGTGCTTACTTGAGAACAGATGAGTATGGAATGGGGTTGAACGATGGGTAGATGGTGAATTCGTGACCATGGAGATCAGGTCTCCCACCAGATTACGGCGCTGGATTACTTATAATCCCTAAAAAATTCCTTCGTTCAATATCTTGTAAAAAGTCAAAAGATAAAAACTATTTTTATCTTTTTCTGTTTGTATACTTCACGTCAAGATATTGTAGCCATCTCTCTTTTCAATGGAATAGTGCTTTTCCGCCTAGGGCTGCAGGCAAATTCTTCAATCTTACTTATATTTCAATGGCGCCCGTCTTTTCTTTTTCTTTTTCTCAGCCGAGCCCCACGTCCACATCATTCTCATGAAGCCCAAAAAACAAAAATAAAGCCGTGTACAGATCAAAACGCCAGCCCACTTGTTTTCTTCTTTTTTTTTTCTTTTTTCTTTCTTTTTTTTTATTGATATGCTGCGTTTTGTACTTAAGTGCAGCTCACCATTCTGAATTATGCATGCGAATAGACAAAGTACTCACGTTTCTCATTGAAATGCCATGGTGTGTATATACATATGTACATATCCATTTGTTGCATTGCATTCATATAAGAAAATTGTAGAGTTCATAATTTTTTCCTGCATTTGACAAATAAAATATATCAGCTCTCATCTAAATATAAATATTAGAAAAACATATGATAAGTGTAAAATATAAGTCAATTCATTACGAATATTAAATCAAATAAACCGTTAAAAGTATATATATTTTACACTTATTAAACTTCCTCCCACTTAGCTTTTGTTTGTCCTCAAGCAAATAGAGAATATGACAACCTTTAAGACCCTAGTATCATAACTCAGGATCGAACAAATGTTGATGGAAAACAAGCAAAAATGACAATCAAAAGAATAGTTTTACTATTTGTTGTAGGTTTTCGCAATCAGTGAAAGAGAGTATAGTTAAAAGCATGGAGAAGTTAGATTATAGAAACTGAAACAGAATAGTTTGGGATCTTCCACCGTTTCTTTCTCTAACCTTTGGATGACAAGGGGTGTGAAGTAACGCCTTATTCAGTGATACCGTTCAACACCACGTACTCATGATCAAAATAAGCAAAATTGAATTACACTTTTAACTTTTCAAAGTTCCTTTTCCTCAACAATCTATTTTGCCATTTGCATATTCAATTCATCCCCTCAGACTTTTCTCTTCACCCTTGTAGCGGCTTTGGGCCTTCTATCCCAGATCACAAGACCTTAGGTAGATGGGTGATGAAGCACCCCAAGGACTTAATAACCGAATGAAGAGGCCCGTTTTGGTTCAGAAATTTTAATTCAGATCAGCGGAGTACCTTGCCTTATCCTTTTCATACCAAACTTTCTCATCATTCCCAAAATCCCAAACTAGACTAATTAAGTTTCATAATCAGCTAATCTACCAAATTTCAGTGAAAATATATTCAGTTTGGATAAAACTATACATACAAACAGCTAAAAAGCAGAAAAATTCTTGAGGTGGCCATCAGGCTTGTTTTCAAAACCTCAACAAAAAAATTCATCTGAAGATTCAATATTTATTGGCGCTTAAAAGAAGCAATTATTTCAAAGCAAGGGACAAACAAAAACAAATATGGCATTAAGTGCAATTGTCAATATTTAGAAAGTACCCCTACATCCTCACATTTAAGAGGAGCAATGTCCTTATTGTTCACGAATTAAAACAAAGAAAAGGACATTCTAAATATTGTAAACTCATCAATGGTAAATGAAAGATCTCATGGACTTGATTCATGCAAGGCGCAAGCTGGACTTGAAACAAAAAGTGAAAGGACACGAAAACTCCCCTGATATCTCAGATTGGGGAAGGGCACCTTCCTCACACTTAAGTCCTTCACCGGGGTAGAAATCTTCAGATTGAGGAAGGGTACCTTCCTCACACTTAAGTCCGTTACCGAGGTGGGAATCTTCATCACACTTGTTGTGAAACAAGTGTCCAACCTATGAAGTGTCTATGATCACCACACCTGCAAGCAATCTCAAAAAAGCAACACGAATTGACGCTAAAATAATAGGTACTTCTGAGTCCTCCTCCATGTCTACAATGATAAAATCAGCAGGAAAAGAAAGTTTTCCTACTATCACTATTAAGTCCTCCACCTTACCCTTTGGATAAACTATGGAGCGGTCAGCCAATTGCAATCAAATGGAAGTAGGGGAACATTGGTCAACTCCTAGTTTATTGAAAACTGATAAAGGCATTAAGTTGATGCTAGCACCTAGATCGCACAAACCTTTACCATAATTTACCTTTTCAATAGAGCAAAGTATGATGGGGAGTCTAGGATCACCAAGCTTAGGAGGGAGCTTCTTTAGAAGGACTGCTGAGGCCGTCTCTGTTAACTCCACTGTCTCCTGCTCCTGTAAATTACTCTTATCAAATCTTGGATTCTTCAAAATTTTAGCATAATTGGACATCCTAGTACAAATATATTCAAAAGAACATTTAGCAGTTAACGGTTCCATGAAGCTCGGGAATTTCTCAAATTGCTTATCATAATCACTCATTAAAACTGGAACAGGATATGACAATGATTTTATTAATGCAATTCGAGAATCGGAAAAAGAAAATAAAGTAGGTTGAGTTTCAAGAGACTCCTCCTCCTTGGATTTTTCTACTTTGTTGTCGGAGTCCTCAACTTCTATAATTTTATGCCTTAGAGTTTCTTTTGCAGCTTCAGGAGCACTAGGTTCTGGTCGCTTCTCACCGTCCAATGTTATTGATTTACAATGTGCTACCGAATTTGGTTTCGGTTGATTTGGAAGCGACCCTGCTTGCATTTGTGCTAACTGTTGTGACATTTGACTCAACTGCCTCTCTACACTCTGATTTATGTAGGCTTGATCAGCAAATTTGGCCTCCAAGTCTGCAATTCTAGAATTAGTAGCCTGGCCCTGTTTCAGCAACTCTGCAAACATGCTCTCTGCAAATATGCTCTCGATCTTGCTGTTTCCTTCCTAGGGATCCTGAACTTGTTCCTGTTGTCTATTAAAATGATATTGTCTATTATTCTGATTATAAGAATTATTGCCCATAGACTGATCATTACCTCGCCACTGAGACTACTGATTATTTCTCAAACTATTTTGACCATAAGCATTAGGAAAAGAGTTACCTGGTCGGTTGTTTATAGAATTTACCTCCTTTGGATTTCCAGCAAAACTAGGTCCCTCGCAGTTGAAGGTCTCATGGGCTCCACCACAGATATCACAACACGGATTCAAATATTGGGAAGATGTAGCTGTAAACAGGTAAAAATGTAAATTGATCTACTAAAACTAAACAAATTAATCTAGAAAATAATAAATCAATAAGTCTGTCGGGTTGCAAAAGTCTCGGTCACTATAGTATAGAAAGTTAAGCAATCAGGTATCGAACCACGGGACTTGAATAAATAAGCCTAAGTCCTATCCTAAATCCTAAGAAAACTGGAAATTCAGGGGGTTGTGAATTGTTTTTGTGTTTGAATTAAATAAATGCAAATCAAAGTTGAAATGAACAATTGGTGAAAATGAATGATGAGTTTGATAATATGAGTGGAACTCCGGGTTCGGGTCGTTCTTTACTGGTTAAATCTAGTAACATCTACAATTTAATTATGAGAAACGGAAAGGCCAATTCTTTCTATCTCTTCAATGCTAAATCCTAGTTCATTGACGAGCTCACCTATCAGAACATGTCAACTCTAATCTAGCAGTTGGCAAAACACATATAGGCGGAATAAGCACAAAGAATTGTTAGCGTTTGTAGGAAAGATTATCTATCCGACTAATCCTTCCCCAAATCCCTAGGTTAATTCAAACTCCCTATTAATCACCTTGTCTGATCCTAATAGGTTTCGCAAAACAACTCTATAACTCGCAAAATTAATAGAGAAGAAGATTGATAATCATTAACCTGGAAACAATCCATTACAATCTCATAATCAAATTGCAGAATTCTTAACTACATTGAATCCATCTTGAACAGACCCTACCCCAGAGTTAAATCCCTACTAGCCAGTCATTGCAAAGAAACAGATAAATACAATCAACGTAGAATTCATCTAAAGGAAGAAAAACCCTTGAGTTGAACGTTTATCCAGAGTCAATGGCTGCAGGTGCAAGGTTGAAGATGATGATCTCACTCCCTTCTGTCGATGCTCCTCCAGAATGTTGGTGATATGCTTGATGAATGTGGATGAAGGTGAACTGATGCAATTGGCGTGGATGAGTGGAGAGAACCTCGTTTATCAGCGTGAGAGTGTGTGATGTAATGATCGATGATGAATGAATCCCCTCTCCCTCTGATTAGGTCAATTAAATAGACTTCCCTCTCTCTTTTTCCCTTCAAAACGCCGAGTTTATACTGAAATTATCGTGCCGTCCGAACATTGGTCTGACCTTCAATGTTCGGACACAATGCTTTGAGCGCTTCAATCCCAAA
Organism: Limonium bicolor; assembly: GCA_023374045.1. Lineage (NCBI taxonomy): Eukaryota > Viridiplantae > Streptophyta > Magnoliopsida > Caryophyllales > Plumbaginaceae > Limonium > Limonium bicolor. Next base: position 140,290,654 of record CM041782.1, read on the forward strand.
ATTCTCGACTTGTGTCCGAACTTGGATGTTCGGACACAAGTTCGGACATGCTCCGTACATCAGACCTCCGGCTTTTCTTAACCATGTCCGAACTTCGACGTTCGGATTGAAGTTCGGACATTCCATCAGGCGCAGCACACGAACTCTCGACTTGCGTCCGAACTTGGAAGTTCGGACACAAGCTCGGACATTCCTTCAAAACCCTCTAGATTCATCGTTCGGACTCCAATTCGACCCCCGTTTGTTGCATCATCTCCCTTGTGAGTTAATCTACTGTTTCCTTGGTTTTTCTCTGCATTTAATCATAGAAAAAGGTATCAAGCCTTACCAAACAACAAACCAAAGGAAAACGGAAGATAAGTGTGGAATATTATCGATGAACATATAAAAATTAGGCATTAAAGATCACTAAAACCATTCATATTTCACACTCATCAAACCTCCTCACACTTAACCTTTGCTTGTCCTCAAGCAAAGCAGGAATAAAATATCTCAGAATGCCTCAGGACCAAACCTTGGGATTGCACAAAATAAGAAGTTAAGCCACAAAAACCACCCAAGAATCGATCTGCTCTTAACTGCATGTCTCTTAAACAATGAAGCACACTTTTAAAGACAAAAGACTATGAAGAAGTCAGATCATGAAATCAAAACGTAGAGTAACCCAGAACCTTCCAACCTTTTCTCTTCTCAAACCCGTGGATGACAAGGGGTGTGAAGTTCTGCAATATTCCGCAGAACCTTTCAACACCACGTACTCATGATCTAATTAAAAGACTTGCCATAAATATACGACTTTAAAGAGCTTCTCTTTAAATTCCTTTGCATACATATAATTTTTTCCGCGCAAATAATTCATCCCCCAGACTTTTCTCTCCATCCTTGTAACGGTATTGGGTCTTTTATCCCAGATCAGACGACCTTAGGTAAATAGGTGATGAAACACCCCTAGGACTTAATAACCGGATGGAAGAGGCCTTTTTTTGGTTCAGAAAATAACTTAGATCAGAGGAGTACCTTGTCTTTATCCTTCATTCTAGACATTCTCATCATTCCCAAGGTTCCAAGTTAAACCAGTTCTAACTTCACAACTAACTTGTTCACAGACATTTAACAAAATTCAGTCATTTGAAAATATGATATGAGAGCATACAACTTTGAGCAAACCAACCCTAAAGGTCATTACCGGACTCAACTCCACAACTAAAGATCCACCCAAGTATTCAACACTAAGAAGCACTCTAAGGGAATTACCCCCACACAGCCCAAAACCAAACAAAAATTAGAGCGGGAATAAATGATTGACTGACACATTCAGAAAGATCTCCCCCTTCCTCACACTTAATGAGGAGCAATGTCCGCATTGTTTAGAAATGTATCACAAGAAGGAGATCGGACTGAATGTGGCAGACTCACAAGGGTGAATGGAACAGTGATAGAGTTATTCTCGTTTAAAGCACGGGCTGAACATTAACCAAAAAGAAAAAGAAACTGAAAACTCCCCTGATTTCTTTTGTGAAGCTTTGAGGAAGAGTTTCTTCCTCACACTTAGTGTCCAGGGAGGGGAGAGTGTTTCCTCACACTTGCTTCCAAGCTAGTGTCCGGCATGGGGTCAGCATACTTGCACACATTCAACAAACAAAACAAAAAAAAGTATGCTAGAGCATCGCATTAAAACAAACTAAAATTGAAATAAATTAAAATACAACCCAATCGAACTAAAAATAAAGAAGTCTAACACGGAAAGTAAATCCAAAAAGAAGTCCAGAATAGGCTTCTAAACAGAGTAGCACCAAGCAATAACATAATCACTGTGGAGGCGGGTAGTACGCCTGCCACTGCTGAAACTGCACGACCAAAGCCTCATAATCATCGTGGGAGCGGCGTGCGTGCTGCTGAAACTGAGCGACCAGAGTCTCATAGTCGTCCTGGGAGCGGCGTGCCTGCTGCTGAAGAGTCTCGATCTCCGCCTGATAGCGTCGATCCATCTCTATGAAACGGGACTCCAGCTGATCAAACTCGTAGCGAGTGACATACTCGCTCCCAGGGGCTGGCAGTGCAAGAAACGCCTCATGCTCGTCAGGTGTAGCAGTAGGGGCGGGCTCTGATGGACCCTCACCCGCCTCTCGCTGGCGCTTCTGTGGTCACGCGGCAGCCTTCTTCCTCCATTGTCCCTCGCTGAACTCAACCACATCTTCTTCAGGGCGCCCGCATCAATAGGAGCCCGCGCAGCATGCAGCCCCACAATAGGAACGGTAACCTCTGCCTCTGAGTAAGTTGCAGATCATGACCGGGAAGCCCAGCTTGTGTTTGTCCTTGTGCTCCATGATGTACTGCAAATGCAAGAAGATCACCCATGACAAGTAAGTGATCTCTGCAGCCTCAGCGAACGCCGGATTCAGCACTATCTGAAGAAGTAGGAAGTCAGTATGGTTCAGGTCCAGCTCTGACGTGGTACAACGTTCGCAGCCAGTAGTGCGAGCAGGACTCTCTCCTGAGGGCTCTGAATGAATCAGCAGGGACGACCTGCTTGGATGGGTCATCCCCTCTGCGTCGTCGTGGTCCCTGAACCATGAGGGGGGTATAGTGTTGGATAGCCGCCGTCTTGAAGTCGTTGGGGTTGAGGTGCTCAGGACGGTCGGGGGCAGGATAGGGAATGTCCAAATACTGAGCAATCTCCATTGTGGAGACCGTCACTCTATCCCCGTCTACTATGGATTTGATCTGGCCGTCTTGGTAGATTGCATTGGCATAAAACATGCGCACGGCTTGTTCAGAGTACTGGCCCCCCATATCCAAAATCTTGCCCCACCCAAATGGGTTTAATAAAGCCCTCAGTCCCAGCTGTTGCTCCAGTTCTGGTACCACACCCCGCTCAGCAATTATATCGACCTCCTTCTCAAACCACTCTTTGGCTGCCTCGTTTCTAAATTCTGGTTCCAGAGCTCGACGCCTTGAACTGGTGCTAGCTCCCGCTGCCCTCTTTCCACGGCCGGTAAATCTGCTCAACATCTGCCCATACAAGGGTAAGCAATGTCAAATAAAGGAAAGCAATGAAATGGTCTAAGTATGCACTGAATTTACCCAAAATTCGACAAAGGTTCCCCTTTAAAATTCATCATTCCCCACAACAATGGTCAATCAATCTTTCAATTTGCAGTGATAATCCTCAACAAATAGTGACCAGCAGAGACTTTACCGACAAAGAGGTACGGTATTCCAACATTTTCAGCTTAATCTCAGTCACTATTTTTCTCAGTTCTGCCATGCAAGACACAATCACACACTCAAATATCTATATTGAAATCACAGTAGTGCTGTTTTACACATCTCTATCCAGCAACTTACAGTATAGCAGATAATAAATCCAATATACGCAAATGAAGCTCAGAAATCTCAATTAGACCAGCACATTCTCGACTTTGCATACCTCAGGTTCCAAATCTTGTCAAAAACACATTAAAAGAGGTAGAAAAGTAGAGAGATTACCTTGCTGGAGTTGAATGAATGTTTAGAAGTAGATATAATCAGCAAAATCTGCAAGAATTGAACTCAAAAACCCAAATGCGACAGATTAGGGTCGAACTGGTTTTTGTTCAAAATCGGACTGATTGGAGGTTTTTCTGGTTGATTTCGAGTGCTAGGATTGTAGAGGATTCAAAAACGAAGAGATGGTACCAAGATTGAGGGATTTGGTGGATGATTTGAGGAGTTGGAGTGGAGTTGAGAATAAGGGAATGGAGGGTGCCGCGGCTGTCGAGAGGTTGAAGAAAGGGTTAGGGAAGTTTTTGAAGATTTTTAAGTCGCGACCGCGTTCTTTTAGTTCAGAAATTTCGGGTTGTCCGAACTTCGATGTTCGGACCGAAGTTCGGACATACATACCTCGGCAGAGTTTCGCGTAGTGTCCGAACTTCGATGTTCGGACCGAAGTTCGGACATGCCGTTTTGCACAGCCCTCAGACTCTCGAATCAGGTCCGAACTTCGATGTCCGGACCGAAGTTCGGACATGTTGTTTTGCGCAGGCCTCCAACTCTCGAACTGGGTCCGAACTTCAATCTTCGGACTGAAGTTCGGACATCACCAAAAATGCACCAATCTGTTTCTTTTTGAGCTCCAACCACTGTAACAAAAATCATTATCCTAAAACAAAACTAAAAACAACATAATAGCACAAAATAAAAGTACCGAAAACACTGGGTTGCCTCCCAGTCAGCTGCTCTTCTTTAATGTCTTTAGCTAGACAATTTCTGCTTGATCAATCAGAGGAGGTGTGATGAGCAGCTCTACAACAGCCCACAGCGAATTCCTTCAACTTTCTCAATTCTTTCCGCATTTGCCAAGAGAACTTCTTCTTCTTCATGTTCGAGCTCGTCTCTTGAGAAATCATCTTTGTTGAAGGATTGAATTCACTCTCCAAAAAGAATATTGCCTGCAAGGGAAAAAGATTATGATCAGTACCAAGATAGCTTTTTAATCGAGCACCATTTACCTTAAAGGTTTCACCAGCCTTATTCTCCAGCTCGTATGCTCCATAGGATGTAACTCCTACAACTCTGAAGGGGCCTGCCCAGTGTGATTTTAGCTTCCCAGGAAAAGACGTAGTCTAGAGTTAAAGAGCAGCACCAGATCCCCCACTTTGAAGTCTCTCTTTTGAATCATCTGGTCGTGGATCCTCTTGGTGTGCTCTTTGTAGATCCTTGAACTGTCGTATGCCTGGTCTCTCAATTCCTCCAACTCAGAAAGCTGAAATCGCCTCTTCTCTCCAGCAGCACACAAATCAAAGTTAAGAGCCTTTAAAGCCCAATAAGCTCTGTGCTCTAGCTCAACTGGGAGATGACAAGCCTTCCCGTATACCAGTTTAAAGGGGGACATCCCAATGGGAGTCTTAAATGCGGTTCTATAGGCCCATAGAGCATCATCAAGCTTGACAGACCAATCCTTCCTGGAGGAGTTGACTGTCTTCTGAAGAATCCATTTGAGTTCTCGGTTACTCACTTCTGCTTGCCCGTTAGTTTGGGGATGATAAGGTAAAGCAACCTTATGAGTCACCCCGTACTTAGTCATCAGAGAATTAAAAGCTTTGTTGCAGAAGTGAGAACCTCCGTCACTGATGATAGCTCTGGCACTCCAAATCTGGTAAAGATGTTCTTCTTCAAGAATTTTACCACAGTTTTAGCATCAGCAGAAGGGCAGGGGATTGCTTCGACCCATTTGGAAACATAATCTACAGCAACAAGGATGTAGTGGTTTCCGTGAGAAGAAGGAAATGGGCCAGTGAAGTCAATACCCCAGACATCAAATAATTCTACTTCAAGGATTCCCTGCGGCATCTCATGCCTTCTTGAAGTGTTCCCCATCCTCTGGCAGTTATCACAGTGAGCACAGAAGCGGTGGACATCTTTGTGTAGAGTGGGCCAGTAAAAACCGCACTCTAACACCTTAGCAGCCGTCCTAGCAGGACCGTGGTGACCACCTGCCTCTCGGGAATGGCAGAACTCTATTACACTGTTTACCTCTTCATCAGGGAGACATCTTCTGATTAAACCATCAGCACATACTCTGAAGAGATAGGGGTCCTCCCAAACGTAATGACGGGTCTCAGACAGAAACTTCTTCCTCTGGTTGTAACTCAGATCATGGGGAACCAAACCAGAGGCAAGATAGTTAGCCAAGTCAGCGTACCATGGCTCTTTGACTTTCCCATTACAAAGACCGTTTCGTCGGAAAGAATCATTTATGGGAACCCCGTCATCTGGAGTCTCAAGCCTCGATAAATGATCTGTACCCCATTCTGCTTCCCTTGCTTATCAACACTTCCAAGTCGAACTCTTGGAGAAGCAGATCCATCTTAAAGTCTGGCTTGAATCATTCTTTTGGAACAAGTATTCAAGGCGAGTGGTCGGTGTGAGCAATTACCTTACTCCCCAACAAATAAGGCTGAATTGTCAAGAGCGAACACCACAGCCAGTAGCTCCTTTCAGTGGTGGTGTAGTTCTTTTGAGGCTCCGTCAGTCTTACTCATATGTGATAACCCTCAAATTTTATCCTTCCTTTGACAGAGTGCAGCACCAACAGCAAAGTCACTTGCATCTGTCATGACCTCAAAAGGAAGGGTCCAGTCAGGGGGAACCACAATAGGGGCAGAGATGAGTTTATTCTTGATGGTTTGAAAAGCCTTCAAGCATTCGTCTGAAAAATGAAACTTTACATCTTTCTGCAGGAGATCAGACAAGGGCTTCGCGATTTTTGAAAAGTCCTGGATGAACCTTCGATAGAACCCCGCGTGACCCAGGAAAGATCTAACTCCTCTGACTGATGTGGGAGGAGGTAACCCCTCAATGACTTCCACTTTTGCCTTGTCCACCTGAATGCCATCTTTGGAGACCCTGTGCCCAAGCACTATACCCTCATGTACCATAAAATGGCACTTCTCCCAATTTAAAACCAGGTGGGTCTCCTCACATCTGCTTAGTATCTGATCCAGCTGATCCAAACACACATCAAAATTCTGGCCATACACCGAGAAGTCGTCCATGAAGACTTCTATACTCTTCTCAATAAATTCGTTGAAAATGGCCATCATGCACCGCTGGAAAGTGGCCGGTGCGTTGCAGAGACCAAATGGCATCCTCCTATAGGCAAACGTGCCATAAGGGCAGGTGAAGGTGGTCTTCTCCTGATCCTCTGGCGCGATGGGAATCTGGAAGTAACCGCTGTATCCATCAAGGAAACAGTAGTACTCCTGCCCAGCCAGTCGCTCCAACATCTGATCGATGAACGGCAGTGGAAAATGGTCCTTTCTTGTGGCCTCGTTCAAACGTCTGTAGTCTATGCACATCCTCCAGCCAGTGGTCTGTCTTTGAGGCACCAGTTCTCCCTTATCATTGGGCACCGCCACAATTCCTCCTTTCTTGGGAACGACTTGCACAGGAGAAACCCAGCGGCTGTCAGAGATGGGGTAGATGATGCCCGCATCCAAGAGCTTTAAAACCTCAGCTTTCACTACTTCCTTCAGGTTGGGGTTCAATCTCCTTTGGGTTGCCTCACTGGTTTGATACTATCTTCCATGTAGATCCGATGAGTGCAGAACCCTGGACTAATCCCTTTTATATCTGCCACTGACCACCCCAATGCTCCCTTGTGTCTTCTTAATACCTCCAGAAGTCTGCTTTCCTACGAAACAGACAAAGAAAAGAAATAATAACCGGCAGGGCGCTACCCTCTGCCAAGAAAGCATATTTAAGATTTGAAGGGAGAGTTTTTAATTCAAGAGTAGGGGCTTCTCTACTGAAGGAATGAGCCTTGAGTAGGCCTGTCCAGTGGCTCCACAGGAGGAGCATGAGGGCGAAAATAGGTTCGTCCCTGGTTAAGCTGCTGGACAACAGTAGCTACCTCAGTGCTCTCCTTGTCATCCTCAATCGAGTGGCATAACACCTGTTCTAACAGATCAGAATTCTCAAACAGGAAGGAAGAGTCATCAGTACTTTCAGCGACAAATGCATCATAATCATCAGTATAGTCGACATCAATAGAAAGCACAGCATGAGAAAAGCATTTGTTCTCATCATCTTGGTGATATCAAAACTAAGCTCCTCATTATTAAATTTAAGGGTGATTTTTCCTTTGTCAACATCAATGACAGTTTTAGCAGTTCGCAGGAATGGTCTACCCAAAATTAATGGCACTTCAACATCCTCATCCATATCAAGAATAACAAAATCAGCAGGGAAGAAGAAGTTACCAACACCTACCACAACGTTCTCAACCATACCACGAGGTTTGATTGACGAACGATCAGCTAATTGCAGATTAAAGTTGATTGGGATAAGCTCACCAGCATGAAGCTTTCTAAACATTGAATTCGGCATCAGATTTATACTTGCTCCAAGGTCGCAGAGTCCGTACCCACAGTCCATGTCTCCTATGGTGCAAGGGATGATGGGCTGCCCTGGATCTCCACACTTTGGAGGGAGCTTCTGCTGGATGGCTGCAGAGCATGTCTCTGTCAGCTGAACAATCTCCTTTTCCTTGAACCTTCGCTTGTTAGAAATCAAATCCTTCACAAAGCGAGCATAGTTAGGCATTTGCTTGATAGCATCAATCAAGGGAATATTAATAGTAAGCTTCGAAAATACACTCAAAAACTTCCCAAATTGACCATCAAGTTCTTTTTCTTTTAATCTATTAGGGAAAGGAAGTTCCTTAGGAACCACCTTACCCTTGGAGTTTTTAGCATTCAAAATATAAGAAGGGGAAGAAATAGGAGCCTAGGTCTCCTCAACAACTACCTCAGGAGGGGCTGGGGGCCCTGACGGTGCACCAGTGCTAGAGGAAGGGCGACCGGTCTCCTCGTCAGCTTGGTCCTCAGCCACTTGATTTCTATTTATTAATTGCTTCCCACTTCTTAAGGTAACGGCTGCCACCTCTTCAGAATCTGAGCAGTCCTCAACTACCACGGTTTCTGAGACTGTAACTGCCTTCAACTGAGCTTTAGGATTGGGGTCGGGTTGGGAAGGCAGTGAGCCAGACGGTCTCTGCTGTAGGAGGAACTGAGTCAACTGACTCATCGTTCCCTACATCTCCACCATGGCGTTCTCGAGCTTTTGCTGGCCAGCTGCCTGCAGAGTGGATTTATCGTGAGTTATTAGCACAGGTGAAATTGATAAAAGAGAGAAATTAATACTCAAAATATCCGTTGGGCTGCAAATTAAAACCCGGTCGTAGTAGTACAGAAGACAGAAGCGGCCGGGGTCAAACCGTGGGACTTAAAGCGAGTTAAAACAGTTCCTAAGCTTGTCACAAAAGGGGGGAAGTTAATTGACTTGTTTTTAGAGAATTAAAAGAGCAGATTAAATTACTGAGTGCAGATGAATTAAATGGAACTCCGGGTTCAGGTTAATATGATTTAATTAATTGTGCTAACTCTACCGGTTTAATAAAGTAGTTTGGCAAGATTCCTATAATTTTCTTAAGGTCCGATGAAAACTCTTAAGAACTCGTTTACCTGTAATGCAAGGTCCATGAAAACTCGAGCAAAAGCCTGTAAACGGCAGAGGAGTATGAGGCTTTATTCTTGCAACATGTATTAACTTAAACGATGAAAAAAGTTCTTACAGTTTTACGGCTTAATTAACCCGTCTGATTCTAATGAAATTAAAAACAGACTTAGTAAGGCTTTTTAATAAACCGATGAAATTTATTAAAAAGGGAGAGAAACAAAACTTTAATCGTAACAAACTGAAATTATTTAAACCGGTAGAAATATATTACACAGCTTAACAAACCATAATTAAAAACCTTGCCCGGAGCAAATCCTCCTTAGCCAGACATATTAACTGGTAATAAATCTGACAGAGGTTGGACGTAATAACAGCACGGAGACGTGATTAGTGAATGGAGAAATGGAGAGGTCGAAGAGTGAAACATGTACGAAGGCTATTATAAGTGAAGTGGGTGAATTAGAGAATTAATGAAGTGAAATGGTATACGGGAGCGATTTACTGGAAGAGAATGAGATGAGGTGAGAGTGAGTGATTTTCTGGTTTTCTCCGTGCACTCGTACAAGGCTGTAGGGAATGGGTATTTATAGAAGAAAATGAAGAGGTAGTGGTACGTAGATATTTGCTTCATTGATTGCTTCATTGATTGAAGCATTAATTGCAGGGGACAGGAGGCAGATTGCAGGAGCGATTTAAGGTAGGCGTCGGAGTAGATAGATAAGACGATTCAAGTTGAAGACGACGACTGCGCGAAGAAGAAACTAGCCCGGCGTTGATTTTAGTCTGTACCGCCTCTGTTGTGCTGACCGCCTCGCGGTTGCCCTAGAGAGGTCCGCCTCTTGTTGTCCGCGTGATAAGTGGCGGTTGGTGGTGTGTTGTCCGCCTGGCGGACCGCCTGATAAGTGGCGGTAATGGGAGTGGTGTCCGCCTCGCGGTTGCATGTGAGGAGACCGCCTCATAAGTGGCGGTAGTGGTGGAGAGGACCGCCTGGCGGTTGCATGTGAGGAGACCGCCACTTCTTGGGCGGTTGCAACCATTGACCGTGGCCTATTTTCCTTCAAACTTTGACCGGCTCTAGATTCTTCGTTTGGACTCCGTTTTCTGAGCCGTTTGTGTCTACGCGTACGTCTCTTTGTCTACTTCACTCCTGGATTGGTTTTCCTCATGTTAAACCAATAATTTTGTGAGATAAACAATAAAACATAAACTAGAGGAAAACTAACCGAAGTGGAGAAATGAGCAAGAAAAGTGCTAATATTATACATGAAATACACCTAAATAACATGCTCATTTAGACACTTATCACACCCCCACACTTATCTTTTTGCTTGTCCTCAAGTAAAACCATGTACCTAAGTAGGTAGGAAATGCTCAATACTAACAAATATTATTATGAAGGGTAGGATAAAAAAGTCAATAGTTTATGATCTCTAAAACTTATTGAGGAGTGTGAAAAATTATCTGCTTGGTGGCATAGGTGTGCTCAAGGTGAAAACAAAATTTAGAATTTCGGGGTATGATCTAAGGTACTTCAATGTTTCTTTTGTTTTGGTGACTCCGAGAACTTTTACCAAGGCCAACTTTTCTCAAGAATGGGCATTGAGGAGAAAATAAAAGGAAGAAAAGATTTATGCATTTGCTTCACTTTTGCAAAAGAGATGAGAAAATATAGGCATCACGCCTTTGTATTTAAGAACACTCAACTCTCTTTTGTGGTTACCAATGGTGTCTCGAAAGTCCCTTATTTTTTGTATACTTCTTCTTTTTTTAAACAGAGAAATACCCCTTAGCAATCCCTAAGAGAGAAGACAGAAAGAAACCCTGAGCAATAAAATCCAACCAATTTGCAGATTATTTGGTCACACCGCATATAAAAATGCTCCTCAAAAGTAATCAAATGTAAAAATTTTAAAATTTGTACCCTTTATCCTACAATTCATAATAGTATAAGTTTTTAAAGAGAACAACCTACATTAGCAGGGTACATAATTCAATTTTTGAACAAATGCGAGGTAAGCAGAAGATAAGCAGAGAGACTTTAACAATTTTAAGCATTTAGATGACCTGAAAAGTCTTCCCCCACACTTAAGCTTAAGCAATGCCCTCATTGCGTAGATGAAATAAAATAATAGGGCAAGCAAAGTAAAGGAAAGAGTGTACTCCCCAGATTTCGTAGAGTGTGTAGAGCTCCCCCACACTTGAGTGTTGCTGTGGAATGTCATGAATTAACCTGTAAAGAATATTCTACACAGCGAGAAGAACTCAAGTGAAGCCTGCATTTTATATACAAATAAAAGGGAAATATAGTACAAAAAAGAAAACAACATTAAATTAAAGGAAAGATAAAAGATAGATAGTGGGTTGCCTCCCACCGAGCTGCCCGGGTTTAACGTCTCTAGCTAGACGTATTTGACCAAGTTCATGTTGGAGAAGAGTTCGAGGGCGAGGTATCTGAACTGCTGGTGTTAGGAAGTTTGTACACTTTTGTAAACTTATGATGTAGGGTGTTGTCTGTTGTTCCTTTGGGGTGGAAGTTTCCTCGTATTCCTGTATGAAAGAAATTTCGAGCATAGCACCATTATTTTCAAGAATTCCGACATACCTTTTTAAACGTGATCCATTGACCTTGAAGTTCTCCTTTTTGATTCTGGAGTTCGTAAACACCAAAAGGAGTGGTTCCAACAACTTGGAATGGGCCAGTCCAGTGAGACTTGAGTTTTCCAGGAAATAGTCTCAATCTGGAATTATAAAGCAGCACTCCGTCGCCAACCTGAAAGTCGCGTTTGTGGATCATCTGGTCATGAAGTTTCTTGGTGCGGTCCTTGTATATCGTCGCACTTTGGTATGCCTGATCTCTTAACTCCTCGAGTTCAGAGAGTTGAAACTTCCGCTTTTCTCCTGCGGCTTCTAAATCGAAGTTTAGGGCCTTGAGTGCCCAATACGCCTTATGTTCCAGCTCGACTGGCAGATGACATGATTTCCCATAAACAAGCTTAAAAGGAGACATCCCGATGGGAGTCTTGAATGCAGTGCGGTAAGCCCAAAGCGCATCGTCTAGCTTAAGTGCCCAATCCTTTCTCGATGAGTTAACCGTCTTCTGAAGGATCCATTTTAACTCTCGGTTGGAAACTTCTGCTTGACCGTTTGTCTGGGGGTGATAAGGTAAAGCTACCTTGTGACGTACCCCGTATTTGACCATAAGTGCTTCGAATAAACGGTTGCAGAAGTGAGATCCCCCATCACTGATAATAATTCTGGGCACGCCGAAACGGGTAAAGATGTGCTTTTTGAGGAACTTGGTCACTGTCTTTGCATCGGCATGATGACAGGGTATAGCCTCCACCCACTTTGACACATAATCAACTGCCACCAGAACATATTCGTGGCCCTGCGAGGAAGGGAACGGTCCCATGAAATCTATGCCCCAACAATCAAAGAGCTCTACTTCTAGTATCCCTTGTTGTGGCATTTCATGTCTCCTGGATGTGTTACCCATTTTCTGACAATTATCACATTGTCTGCAGAATTGGTACACATCTTTATGAAGGGTTGGCCAATAAAAACCTGAGGCCAGGATCTTAGCAGCGGTCCTTGTAGGTCCATGGTGACCTCCGGCTTCCGAGAATGACAAAAGTGAATGACGCTCGAAACCTCTTCTTCCGGGAGACATCGTCGAATCAACCCATCAGCACTAACTCGGAACAAGTACGGGTCCTCCCAGAAATAATGCCTCGAGTCAGAAAGAATTTCTTCTTCTGGGAGTAGGAAAAATCGTAGGGTACTGTTCCTGAGACTAAATAATTGGCCAGGTCTGCGTACCATGGCTCCTGTACTTTGGTGATGGAGAAGACAGTCTCGTCGGGGAAGAATTCGTTGATGGGCACACTATCCGTAGGAGTCACCAACCTAGAGAGATGGTCGCGACGACATTCAGTTTCCCGCTCTTATCTTTGACTTCGATGTCAAACTCTTGAAGTAGAAGAATCCAGCGCAATAGGCGAGGCTTGGCTTCTTGTTTTGTGAATAAGTATTTGAGAGCGGAGTGGTCTGTATGCACGATGACTTTGCTTCCCCATAAGTAAGATCTGAACTTATCGAGGGAGAAAACTATAGCCAAAAGTTCTTTTTCGGTGGTCGTATAGTTTTTCTGCGTCGTTCAGTGTTCTGCTAGCATAGGCGATCACTCTCAAGATTTTCTCTTTCTTTTGGCACAGAGCTGCCCCCACGGCATAGTCACTTGCGTCACACATGATCTCAAAAGGAAGAGACCAATCAGGTGGTATGACCACAGGTGCTGTCACCAATTTTTGTGTTATGGCTTGGAAGGCAGCTGAACACCTCTCATCAAAATGAAACGGGGCATCTTTCTGTAGCAGGTCGGTCAATGGTTTGCTGATTTTGGAGAAGTCCTGAATAAACCGCCGATAAAATCCTGCATGCCCTAGAAACGCTCGTATATCTCGAACTGTAGTTGGTGCTGGTAACTTCTCGATAACCTCCACCTTGGCTTTATCCACCTCTATCCCTTTTGCTGATATTTTATGTCCAAGGACGATCCCGTCCTTGACCATAAAATGACACTTCTCCCAGTTTAAGACGAGATTCGTATCCTCACACCGTCTCAGGATCAAATCTAGTTGTGCCAAGCATTTGTCGAAACTAGAGCCATAGACTGAGAAATCATCCATGAAGACTTCTATGCTCTGCTCGATGAAGTCAGCAAATATTGCTTGCATACATCTCTGGAAGGTAGCAGGGGCGTTGCATAGACCGAAAGGCATTCGTCGATATGCAAAGGTACCGTAAGGACAAGTGAAGGTTGTCTTGTCCTGGTCCTCAGGTGCGATTGGTATTTGAAAATAACCCGAGAACCCATCTAGAAAACAGTAGTACTCTTGCCCTGCAAGTCGTTCCAACATCTGGTCGATGAAGGGGAGAGGGAAATGATCCTTCCTGGTGGCCAAGTTCAAACGCCGATAATCAATACACATGCGCCATCCTGTGATCTTTCTTTGAGGGATAGTCTCTCCCTTTTCATTAATAACAGCTTCGATGCCCCCCTTCTTAGGGACAACTTGAACAGGACTGACCCATGGACTGTCAGAAATTGGATAGATGATGTCTGCGTCAAGGAGTTTCAGAACCTCCTTTCGAACTACCTCCTTGAGGTTAGGGTTTAGCCGGCGTTGAGGTTGTCGGATAGGCTTGAAGTTTTCCTCCATGTAAATATGGTGCGTGCAATAGGAGGGATCAATTCCTTTGATATCAGCGATAGTCCACCCGATTGCTGTCTTGTGCTTTTCAATACCTCAAGTAGCTTCGTTTCCTCTCCGGAATTCAGAGAAGAGGAAATAATGACAGGCAAATGGTCATTTTCAGCTAGGAAGCATACTTGAGGTTAGAGGGTATTTCTTTAAGCTCGAGTCAGGTGGTTGTTCTACTGATGGAATTGATTTTTGAGGTTTTCTGTCGAGTTCTTCGATTGGTGGCCGGAACGATTGATAACCAGCCCTTCCTTTTTCTACGTACGCCAGCATGGCGTTAACTTCTGGATCCTCCATCTTTTCTTCTAGAGAAGTAAGTAATACTTGCTCTAGGGGTTCAGTTTCAGCTTCCTGGATGGAAGATGGAAAATACGTGTCCTCCTCTGTAGCAAAATCGCCTTCCTCCTCCTCGTCATCTGTGAATCCCACCGTCTTAGCATGAGGAGAAAAGTTTGAGCTTTTCTTCATCATTTTTGCATGTCGAATTCAATCGTCTCATCTTCGTACCGAAGAGTGATTTTCCCGTCGTGGACGTCAATGATAGCTTTGGCGGTACTTAGAAACGGTCGACCTAGAATCAGGGGAACCTCGACATCGTCATCCATTTCTAGAATGACGAAATCAGCTGGAAAGATGAAGCGAGACACTCCAACTACCAAATCTCGGACTATGCCCATGGGCTTGATCTCTGATCTGTCTGCTAGTTGGAGTTTAAAAGGAACCGGTTGCATTTCTCCTCCTTTAACTTTCAAGAAGGTGGCGTATGGCATGATATGCTGGCTCCTAGGTCGCATAGACCACTTCCACAATCCACCCCACCTATAAAGCACGGGATCACGGGATTTCCCGGATCTGTTTGTTTAGGGGGAGTGCTCGAAGAAGGGCTGCAGAACTCCTCTGTCAGGTGCACTGTCTCTTTTCCAGGTTTCTTTTTCTTCTTCGTCAAGAGATCCTTGAGGAATTTTGCATAATTAGGCATCTCTTGCAAAGCATCGATCAGAGGTATGTCGAGGGTCAGCTTCTTGAAAATGCTCAAGAACTTGGAGAACTGCTCATCAAGATGTTTCTTTTTCATTCTGTTTGGGAACGGGAGTTCACTGTTTTTATGAGTGGAGGTTGGGATGTCGATGGTAATTCGAGATGGAGGTGGAGTAACAGGAGTAGGAATTGATTTCTGAGGGAGGTAAAGTTGGTTTGGTGGTTTCATCAACATTGATATAGGAATCTTCAAGATTTTCTTTTTCTTTTCCTTTGCTGGTGGCAAGTTCCCTTCCACTCCTTAAAGAGACTGCACACAAGTTTGTTGATTGTGATGTGCCATCGTCTATAAGGACTGAATTTGCTTGTTCCTTCGGATTGGGATTTGTCTGTGAAGGGAATTGACCAGGTGGTCTTTGTTGAGTGAGTAGCTGTTGGATTTGAGATTGCAAGGCTTTTTGGTCTTTGCGCAGAGCTGCGACCTCTTCTTGCGTATCTCGTGATTTACCCATCATCGCCTTAAACATCTCCTGCATCTGAGACATATCAGACTCAGGATTCGAAGGAGGTGGAGCTGGTCGGCTCGATGAAGCTTCATTGCCATAAGGCTGTTGTTGATATTGCCTTGGGCCTCCTTGGAAATTGGACTGAGGTCTGTAATTTTGGGATGTTTGTAGGGTATGTGGGTTTTGGATATTTCCGGTGTTTGAGTAGCTAAGGTTGGATTGCATGTTACGTTGCCATGGTTGTCGTATCCTGAATTGTTGGTGATGTAGTTTGCTTCCTCCGCTGCTTTCATTTCTTGTAGTTGGGGGCATTGTCATAGTCATGAGGCCCGCAACATTGCGTACAAGAAATTGTTGGTGATGGTTGGAGATTGAGGAGCATAGCCTGGAGGGGTAGTAGGTGGTCGGGAAATCATCGACTTAGCTTGCTGAGGGAAGGAATTCATAGCCATCTGTTCGACCACTTTCTGTAGAGTGCTCACTTTTGTTGCTTGCTGAGCATTGCTTTCCATGAGTTGCTCATGGCTTCTCATGAGCTGGTCGAATTTGTTATCACTCTCCCCAACATGATATAATCCTGGAGTACCGCTCCTTGATCCACCGGAGGCCCAGTCTCTAATTTCCTCACAGAGAGACTCCATGCTGTTCAGAAATTGTGCTCCCGGCTTTTTCAGAACGTCAGCCCCTAACGAAGATAACACCATTGTTCTGCACGGACCGATCAAGCCCTTGTAAAACAATTGTGATACTTGTTCCTTCGTCAGACCGTGGTGAGGACAAGTGAGTAGTAGACCTTTGAAACGGTCCCAAGTTTCACAAATATTCTCCGACCCTGGTTGCTTAAATTATAAATTTCAGCAATCATCTCCAAAGTTCGGCTCGGAGGTAGGAATTTGTCATAGAACTTGGTGGCCATGTCGTCCCAGGTACAATGGTACTCGGTGTTAAGCTATGATACCACTTGCTCGCGTTTCCCGTCAGGCTGTGTGGGAATAATGACAATCTTGCATATTGAAGTACTGCGTCGGTTGCAGTAAGGCTATTGGCATGTTGTAAGAATTTTGTAACATGTAACAGGGCTTCGTCTGGACTGGTGCCATCAAACATGCCCAACTCCTTCACACATCGAATCTGATGATATGGCTTCAGCTTTTGCCACTCATCGTATTCGGATGGGCTGAGGTGAGGAAGGACGATAGCAGGCTGTTGTCCTTGGTTAGACGGCCTGTTGATATTTCGAACCGTTGCTGGTGTAGCTGCCATGTTAGCTTCCGGGTCAGAATCTATCACTGTGGTGGTATTTTGTTGAGTTCGTCTCTGCCTGAGATTGCGCAGAAAGGTTCTCTCGATTTCTGGGATGTAACCAACCGTGTGATTAATATTCTCTGGGAGGCTCTGTGACCTGGTGAAAGGCATACACCACTCAAAACAGAGAAAAGAACTGGTTATACGTTAGAATAATAAAAATGTTAGGAATTAGTAGACAGAAATTTAAAGTTAGTAGTTAGTATACAAGGAACGAAATGACAATGGAACGAAATGACAGAAATTTAAAGTTAGTAGTTAGAGACAATGGAACGAAATGACAAGTGGAACGAAATGACAATGGAACGAAATGACAGAAATAAATAACAATAATATTAACAAATGTCAGAAGTCCGATGTCCAAAATTAGATGTCCAAGTCAGATCAGAAGTTAGAAGTCCGATGTCCAAATCAGATGTCCGAGGTTATATGTCCGAAATTGGATTAACAGTTTTTTTTTTTATTATTTTTTTTAGATTAACAGATTATTATAATAAACAGGTGAATTAACCGGGGCTTAGGGACTAGATTAAATCAAGTCCCCGGCAACGGCGCCATTTTGCAGAGTGGATTTATCGTGAGTTATTAGCACAGTGAAATTGATAAAAGAGAGAAATTAATACTCAAAATATCCGTCGGGCTGCAAATTAAAACCCGGTCGTAGTAGTAAGAAGACAGAAGCGGCCGGGGTCAAACCGTGGGACTTAAAGCGAGTTAAAGTTCCTAAGCTTGTCACAAAAAGGGGGGAAGTTAATTGACTTGTTTTTAGAGAATTAAAAGAGCAGATTAAATTACTGAGTGCAGATGAATTAAATGGAACTCCGGGTTCAGGTTAATATGATTTAATTAATTGTGCTAACTCTACCGGTTTAATAAAGTAGTTTGGCAAGATTCCTATAATTTTCTTAAGGTCCGATGAAAACTCTTAAGAACTCGTTTACCTGTAATGCAAGGTCCGATGAAAACTCGAGCAAAAGCCTGTAAACGGCAGAGGAGTATGAGGCTTTATTCTTGCAACATGTATTAACTTAAACGATGAAAATAAGTTCTTACAGTTTTACGGCTTAATTAACCCGTCTGTTCTAACCGATGAAATTAAAAACAGACTTAGTAAGGCTTTTTAATAAACCGATGAAATTTATTAAAAAGGGAGAGAAACAAAACTTTAATCGTAACAAACTGAAATTATTTAAACCGGTAGAAATATATTACACAGCTTAACAAACCATAATTAAAAACCTTGCCCGGAGCAAATCCTCCTTAGCCAGACATATTAACTGGTAATAAATCTGACAGAGGTTGGACGTAATAACAGCACGGAGACGTGATTAGTGAATGGAGAAATGGAGAGGTCGAAGAGTGAAACATGTACGAGGCTATTATAAGTGAAGTGGGTGAATTAGAGAATTAATGAGTGAAATGGTATACGGGAGCGATTTACTGGAGAGAATGAGATGAGGTGAGAGTGAGTGATTTTCTGGTTTTCTCGTGCACTCGTACAAGGCTGTAGGGAATGGGTATTTATAGAAGAAATGAAGAGGTAGTGGTACGTAGATATTTGCTTCATTGATTGCTTCATTGATTGAAGCATTAATTGCAGGGGACAGGAGGCAGATTGCAGGAGCGATTTAAGGTAGGCGTCGGAGTAGATAGATAAGACGATTCAAGTTGAAGACGACGACTGCGCGAAGAAGAAACTAGCCCGGCGTTGATTTTAGTCTGTACCGCCTCGTTGTGCTGACCGCCTCGCGGTTGCCCTAGAGAGGTCCGCCTCTTGTTGTCCGCGTGATAAGTGGCGGTTGGTGGTGTGTTGTCCGCCTGGCGGACCGCCTGATAAGTGGCGGTAATGGGAGTGGTGTCCGCCTCGCGGTTGCATGTGAGGAGACCGCCTCATAAGTGGCGGTAGTGGTGGAGAGGACCGCCTGGCGGTTGCATGTGAGGAGACCGCCACTTCTTGGGCGGTTGCAACCATTGACCGTGGCCTATTTTCCTTCAAACTTTGACCGGCTCTAGATTCTTCGTTTGGACTCCGTTTTCTGAGCCGTTTGTGTCTACGCGTACGTCTCTTTGTCTACTTCACTCCTGGCTTGGTTTTCCTCATGTTAAACCAATAATTTTGTGAGATAAACAATAAAACATAAACTAGAGGAAAACTAACCGAAGTGGAGAAATGGGCAAGAAAAGTGCTAATATTATACATGAAATACACCTAAATAACATGCTCATTTAGACACTTATCACTGCCAGATTCTGATTTATCACTGTCTGTTGCTCTTGAGAGGCCATCAGTTTATCCATCATCTCCTTCAGATTTGCATTATTTGAACTCAGTGACGAAGGCTGAGCTGGAGGCTGCTGTGGCCTAAACTGATTGTATGGGGGCCTAACAAAACCAGGTGGTCCTCCCTAACTTGCCCTCTGAGGTTGCATCTGCTGTGAGTTGAGGGCGTTATTTGGATTACCGTACCTCAGGTTTGGATGCTGGTTCTGCATCCAAGGCTGCCTGTTGTACTGACCAATTACATTTGCCTTCTCAGTCTGCCTCATCTCAGCAACCATCGGGCAGTCTTCGTAATCATGGTTGTCTCCACACTGAGAACAACATATCTCGTTTGGACCAGTAGACACCTTCTTGACGGCTTGCACAGATGTTTGTCCCATAGTGAGCCGCTCGAGCATCTTCGCCATATTGCCCACTGTGGTACTTAAATGGGCCTGCTCAGCAGCAATCTGCTCCATCATAGGATCTGGAGTCCGAGAGGAGGTCTGCCCAACTGTGAAGACCCTTCCACCACTGTTGCTCCACTGGCGGAGCTCCTCGCAGTAGGACTCCATGGCCGACATAAATTCTTCTCCGCTTTTAGCAAGCAGGTTTCCTCCCAGTGCGGCTCTGACCTCGCCTCTGTGCTCATCTCTCAGCCCTTGGAAGAACCCCTGGGCCAAGGATGTCATGTTCTGACCGTGATGCGGGCACTGGCGGAGCAGCTCCTTGAACCTATCCCAAGCTTCGCAGATTGTCTCACTGCCGGACTGTCTGAAGGCGGTCAGGTTAGCGATCATCTGTCTGGTCCGGGAGATGGGGATATACTTCTCATAGAACCGCTCCGTCAATAGCTCCCAGGTAGTGATGATACCTGGTGGTAGACGGTGGAACCATTTCGAGGCTTCCCTGATAGACTGTGCTGAAATAAGCACATCCGAGCGTACTCCTCAAGCCCCTGAGACATCCCCAGCGAATCCAAATGGACTAAGAACCGATGGACATGGTCGAGTGCATCAGCCGGGTCTGCGCCTGAGAAGGTCCCTGCTGGACGAGTCCTGACAGCGTTTGTTTGATGGCTTGGTTTCAACTTTTGCCATTCTGCTGTTAATTCTGCTGTGAGGTTCAGTAGAGTCACAGGTCCTCTTCTAGGAGCAGCTGGCGGGCGGTTAATTCGTCCCAATGTGGCCTGCTCAGCATTGGCATTGGCTGGTCTGTTAGCAGCCATGGCGAAGGTGAGTGCTCTTCTCGCCCTACGAGCTGTACGGTTGATCTCTAGGTCTAAGTTGAATCTTGGTGGGCCTCGAGATCGAGTACCGTGCATTCACCAAACACCTACACAGTTACACAAAACAAATCAAATAAAAATGAAAACAATTGACAACCAAGGCAAAGGACTTGACAAAGTCAAGTCCCCGGCAACGGCGCCATTTTGCAAACAGGTAAAAATGTAAATTGATCTACTAAAACTAAACAAATTAATCTAGAAAATAATAAATCAATAAGTCTGTCGGGTTGCAAAAGTCCCGGTCACTGTAGTATAGAAAGTTAAGCAACCAGGTATCGAACCACGGGACTTGAATAAATAAGCCTAAGTCTTATCCTAAATCCTAAGAAAACTGGAAATTCAGGGGGTTGTGAATTGTTTTTGTGTTTGAATTAAATAAATGCAAATCAAAGTTGAAATGAACAATTGGTGAAAATGAATGATGAGTTTGATAATATGAGTGGAACTCCGGGTTCGGGTCGTTCTTTACTGGTTAAATCTAGTAACATCTACAATTTAATTATGAGAACGGAAAGGCCAATTCTTTCTATCTCTTCAATGCTAAATCCTAGTTCATTGACGAGCTCACCTATCTGAACATGTCAACTCTAATCTAGCAGTTGGCAAAACACATATAGGCGGAATAAGCACAAAGAATTGTTAGCGTTTGTAGGAAAGATTATCTATCCGACTACTCCTTCCCCAAATCCCCAGGTTAATTCGAACTCCCTATTAATCACCTTGTCTGATCCTAATAGGTTTCGCAAAACAACTCTATAACTCGTGAAATTAATAGAGAAGAAGATTGATAATCATTAACCTGGAAACAATCCATTACAATCTCATAATCAAATTGCAGAATTCTTAGCTACATTGAATCCATCTTGAACAGACCCTACCCCAGAGTTAAATCCCTACTAGCCAGCCATTGCAAAGAAACAGATAAATACAATCAACGTAGAATTCATCTAAAGGAAGAAAAACCCTTGAGTTGAACGTTTATCCAGAGTCAATGGCTGCAGGTGCAAGGTTGAAGATGATGATCTCACTCCCTTCTGTCGATGCTCCTCCAGAATGTTGGTGATATGCTTGATGAATGTGGATGAAGGTGAACTGATGCAATTGGCGTGGATGAGTGGAGAGAACCTCGTTTATCAGCGTGAGAGTGTGTGATGTAATGATCGATGATGAATGAATCCCCTGTCCCTCTGATTAGGTCAATTAAATAGACTTCCCTCTCTCTTTTTCCCTTCAAAACGCCGAGTTTATACTGAAATTATCGTGCCGTCCGAACATTGGTCCGACCTTCAATGTTCGGACACAATGCTTTGAGCGCTTCAATCCCAAAATTCTCGACTTGTGTCCGAACTTGGATGTTCGGACACAAGTTCGGACATGCTCCGTACATCAGACCTCCGGCTTTTCTTAACCATGTCCGAACTTCGATGTTCGGACTGAAGTTCGGACATTCCATCAGGCGCAGCACACGAACTCTCGACTTGCGTCCAAACTTGGAAGTTCGGACACAAGCTCGGACATTCCTTCAAAAACCCTAGATTCATCGTTCGGACTCCAATTCGACCCCCGTTTGTTGCATCATCTCCCTTGTGAGTTAATCTACTGTTTCCTTGGTTTTTCTTTGCATTTAATCATAGAAAAAGGTATCAAGCCTTACCAAACAACAAACCAAAGGAAAACGGAAGATAAGTGTGGAATATTATCGATGAACATATAAAAATTAGGCATTAAAGATCACTAAAACCATTCATATTTCACACTCATCAGTAGCTTCTGCCTTCACCGTTTATTGTGGTTGATTCAAGGTAAGCTTCTCAATAGCTTTTGCTAATGCTGACAACTGAGCTGAAACATGATCCTACGAGGGAAAACTATGAATTCCAACTTCTTCTCTCCCCTTATTCTTGCACCACTGTCTGGTGCTCTCGGTCATCGAATCCAGGAGCTCAATTGCTTCTGCACCTATCTTACTCATAAAATTTCCTCCAAAAGCAGAATTTAGCAAAAGCTTATTAGAATCACTTAAACCATCAAAGAATGACAAAACAAGGTCCCTATCACTCATACCGTGGTGTGGGCATGCAATTTGGAGTTCTTTGAATCTATCCCATGAATCATAAAGTGACTCACCTGGTTCCTGACAAAAGTTATTAATCTCACCGATCTTTTCTCTGGTCTTGGACGGTGGATAATATTTGGCCAGGAACTTGCTTGCTAGATCAGCCCAAGTATATATGAACGCTACGAGGTTGCAGACTTCTTAACCACCCGGAGGCTCCATCTCTCAAAGAATAGGGAAATAATTGTAGACGGATGCGCTCGTTCAAATTTCCTGTTTTATTAAATGAACCACAAAATTCTAGGAATGAAGAAATATGATGTGGAGCATCATCCGAGCCTAACCCACTGAATTGCCCTTGGTGGTAAAGTGTAGTAATGTAACTTGTTTTAAATTGCCAGGAATCTAATTCAGCTACTATAACTTGTTGGAGAACAATAGCAGAAGATCTTCCCTCAACTGAAGGTTGCTGATATTCACTCAAGGTCTGCCTATCTGCCATTATGAAATACTATCGAAAAACAAAATAAAAAGAGAATTGCTAAACCTAATAATAAATAAATAAAACAAAAATAAAATAAAACAGAAAATAAATAATGGATAAAATAAAAACAAAAATAGAATAAAATAACAAAGAAAAAAAATAAACAGAATATAAATTGGAAAAAAAAAGAGAAAGAAAATTAAAGTAAAAGAAAATAAAGAAAATCAAAAACAAAAAGATAAATAGTACATATGAAATTCACGTACTGCAAAAGCTATGTAAACTAAAATCAAATCAAATCAAATAAACTAAGTTACGTACTACACAATCGAACTTAATTCTAAACTAAAAATTATACAGATATATCCTAATAATAAATGAACTTAAAAACACAAAAGAAAAGCTTAAACGAAAAAAAACAAAAGAATTAAACAAAAAACAAATTGATCGTCACTTGAATTTGCAGAAAACTAACTACGAATAAGTCAGAATATCCTAACTAATCAACGAATACGTCAAAATCAGTTATAAAGTAAGAAAGTAATGACATGCAACATTAACAAAGTTACTAAATAAAAGAAAATAAATAAAACTGAAGATCTCAATTAAATTAATTAAATTAGATAAAATTGTCAATTAACTGTGTTAGAGGTCCCCGGCAACGGCGCCAAAAACTTGTAAACAGAAATATGTGTTACTATACTTCTACCTAGGCAGTATACCTATCGTTTTGCGAGTATAGTGGTTAAGTGGGTTGTCGAACTCAGAGATCTCGTTCAATTAACTGGTAAATTATTAATCTAACCGAGAAACTAAATTAAACTAAGAAAACGGGAAATTGTCACTTTTACAGGTTTTCAATTAATTCAAATCAAATAATGAACACAAAGTAATAAAATAACAAAATAATAAAAATAAACAAAACAAAAATCGGTTTAAAAATCTAGTGAATTAAAAACACTCCCCGGGTTATTCCACTCGTCTATTTCGTCGAATTCAATTAATAACAATTTTCACTATTTTATGCAATAAACTCACGAATTATAAATAGTTCGTTGACCGGACCATGTACAACGAACCCTAACTAACTGAAATAACAAGCCACAAACCATGCCCAAGTTAAATTCAAGTTAATTGCAATAAACACAATCCCTGTTAGAAACCGATTAACCTATAGACAAGTCATGCTTCTAGTCGTTAATCCGGTTTGATTTCCTATGTCTAGAACTTAATCTCAACACCGCATTTTGAAATAAGCTTCTACAAAAATCACTTAGAAAATTGGCCAGAAAATCTAAGCGTATTAAGGACTAGAATCAAACTATTACAAAATTATAATAATAGTGACAAATTTACATAACGTGAATTCTACGAACAAGACTCACTTCCCTAACCCAAGAAACTAAATAAAACTACTCAATCAAGATTTTGAAACAGAAATAACAACTAAAACTAACATTAAATAACTTGTAACGTAAACAAGTAACAAAAAAGAAAAAGTTCTAGAGTTTCAGGTATAATATCGTCGGTTTTTGTCGGCTCTGCTTCGTTTTCATTCTCGCGCCGCCAACTACTGCTCCTGCTGTTCTCCTCGATTTCGGTCTGCTGCAGCGACGGACAGCTATGGACGGATGGAGGTAAGTGGTCGGCGATGTGATGGATGATGATATCGTGAAAGTGGAGGAAATCGATGTGGAGTATGGTAGCATCCGGTGAGTGAAGAGAATGAGGCGCAGAGCCCCTCTTGGGCGTGAGAGAATAATACTCCCTCCGTCCTGAATTGACCGTCCTGTTTGTTTTATGACCGTTTTTCCACTTTAATATTAAGTGTATAAGATAAAATAATTTATAAAACTAATTTTTGTAACATATATTATATGTAAGGATTCATTTGCAAAAACTTAATTTTTAAAATTAATTTATCTTAATATTAAATATATTAAAGTCAAACGACATCCCCAAATAGTAAACAGAACGGCCAATTCAGGACGGAGGGAGTAATTTTCTTGAACCCTAGCTTCCGTTTTTAAAAGCCGCGACCCTTCAATCTTTAAAAAAATAATACTATTTCCATCCCGTCATAAGTGTCTTATTTACTTTTTGGCACGTTTTTCCATCTCAATATTAAACATATGGTAAATAATTTTATAAAACTAAATTTTGTATTATATAGTTTATCATGTAAGGAATCATATGCAAAACTTAAATTTTCAAAATTAATTTATCTTATATGTTAAAAATTGAAGTCAAACGACATGTCCAAATAATAAATAGGACGGTCAAGCTGGGACGGAGGGAGTATATCCATCTAAATCGGCGTGAATAGTTTCGTTGCAGAAAATATTCAGCAATCGATTTTATGTTATGCAGCCATGAATAAATATCCTCCACATGTGCCATGTCATTGGTGTGCAACCGTTTCTCCATTATGTGCTAATCATAATAAATAATACTACTTCCGTCCTGAATTGACCGTCCTGTTTATTATTTGGATATATCGTTTGACTTCAATTTTTAACATATAAGATAAATTAATTTTGAAAATTTAAGTTTTGCATATGATTCCTTACATGATAAACTATATGTTACAAAAGTTAGTTTTATAAAATTATTTTATCTTATATACTTAATATTGAGATGGAAAAACATGTCATAAAGCAAATAGGACGGTCAATTCAGGACGGAGGGAGTATGTCGTGAGTGATGCAGCCCATGAGATTCGGGCATGCAAGTGCTACGACATAAAGTGTATGTGTAGCCCAGAATAATGAAGTTAAGCATGATTAATAAGTGATGACATTCTCCCTCCATGTATTGAATATATTTCATATATATATATATATATATATACCATTTGATGTGTTGTAATCCTTATGAGATTATGAATGCAAATTCAAGATTTTTTTCTGCGTTTGACATATAAAATTTATCAGTTCACATCAAAATATAAATCTAAAGAAAAACATATGATAAGTGAGAAATATGACTCAATTCATTATAAATATAGCATGAAATATAGCCCTAAAAATAGATATATTTCACACTTCTCACTATCGCGGCGGTTTTTAGTTGGAACCGCCGCGATAGGTTCCTTAAATATACCAGCCAACGCTCAACTCTCTCAAATCCCTAATTTCTTTCTATCTCGGTTCCCGTCGACGAGCTAATCAGGGCAATAATCCTGCGACGACCGCCGCCCCGCCGCCCCTTCTCCAGCCGTTCCACCTGCTTCGTAGCCTTCCGCGCCACCGCACCACCACGCAAGCCGCCGGTCGTCGTAAGATTCGAACCAGGCGACACAAGCTGCAGAGAAAGGTTAGTAAAAATAATCCAAAATTATAACTTGTAATTGGCATAATTATGGTATGATTTGTTAGTAAAAAATGTTATAATGTATTTGTTGATTGTTGGTTTAGTTGTGTGTGTATAATTTGATTATAGATATATTATTGAATAAGTACAAATAGTTGTGCATACAAGGTGTTCGATAAAATGCCTAAGTTGATAATTTTATTGTTTGTGCCCTCTACTGAAAATGCTATACATTTGAGAAAATTTTATTTTGTATTTGTATATGATAGGTTTCAAATTTCTTTATATATGAACTCAATTATTAAACATTCCAACTTGACCCACCATATATATGTTTACTCGATCATTTCAAGAGGAACTTGGGTTGATCGTGGACATGGATATTTTTATTCATAAATTGAAGTCCCACTATACTTATGTATATACCTAGCTAGTGACTTGTTACATGTTTGAAACATACATTAACACTGTATAAACGGACCGAAGAAACATTACTTTCCTTGCATATGTGGATCGAGTATGTTCATTTCAAGTACAACATTCTTTATACATAAATTATAAAAAAAACACTTTATGCATAATAATACATACATACGGAGGAAGTGGTCCCTTCCTTCGCCATATATATAAACATACTAGTATAACATTACACGGTATCATTATGTGGGTGGGAAGAAGATGGAAGAACAAAAGAAATTTTATTTACAGTTTATCTCTTCCGTAAAGTCATATTCAAATACAGCTTTATAGAAAACTCACAACCAACATTGATTAATTTTTGTAAGTATTGAAAATATTCACCCAACAAAATGGAAGAACAAGAATAAGATATATGAAGTAACTAGTACAAATAGTTCTTGGAACTATAAGAAAGAAAGAAAAAATCTGCACACTCACACGATTTTGGAACAATTTGTAAATAAAAAACAAATAAGATATATGAAGTAATCATTGTATTTTTAGATGTTAATATAAAATGAATAAATAGTGAACTAATTTGTCAAAACATGGACTCTGTTGCTTTCAGTATCTTCTTTTCACATAAGTTTCAAAAAAGCGGAGAGAAAGTGGAGCAACAATTGGGGTGATCTCTACGTCTTCTTCTTTCTCATTTCTTCTGCTATAGAGTAAGAGGTGAAAGGTAACATCTTCATCTATCTTTTTTCTCTTTTATTTATCTTCTTAATATGATAATGCTTATAGTAATAGATTTTGGGTTGGGGTAAAAACACCAAGCTAAAAATCACTAATTAAGTACTACACACCAAGCAAAAGTAGGGGACATCTTGTAATTTTAAAAGAAAAGCTGAGGCATTGTTTCCTAATCTGAATTACTTGTTTAAATTGTTTTTATTTGCTGTTTCATGGCTTCACCCCTACAGTCTGTAGAGATTAATTGGTTAGAAGTTTCTGCAGCACCCGCATCTCAAATTGAAGAAGGGGCTTTTTAGATCCAATTTCATTCGGGGTCGAACTGGTAATACACTTAAACTAAATTATCTTTTCATTCTCTTCAATCACGGGAATGGCGTGTCCTCTTCATTTTCTACTAGTTATTAGGAAAATAGTTGTAGCATAGACAAATGGATAGAGATGTTATATGTAGTCATTAATTAGTTGCTGGTGAAATGGCTAGTAGTGACAATGTTTGTTTGTTTAATTAATTATTGTGAAAAAGTGGTTGTGACATTATTGAGTGATTACGAATGGTTGCTGCCAATTGTTGATTTTTTGTCATTGTGAATAAGAGATTGGTGAATTCTTAATGATAAGCATGGGATTAGCATGGTTATGCATAGGTCATACCGAATTTTTTCTAGAATTGTATTAGTCCTATTAATAAATTCTATTTGTTGTTTGTGTATAACAATCTTTACTTTTCTTTGTCAGGTCTTCTGCATATTCTATCGAATTCGTACCAGTCCTTTCCCAGCCCATCACCAAAACAGTCTCCTACCTTCCCCCTCCATACAACCTTAAAATAAGTAAGTAATTAAACTTTATTTTTTGTTTTAACAATGCAATGATTTGTTGATGTTAAATGACTACTATTTTAATTACTTGTGTTGGAATTGTTAGAATAAGACTAGGTTAGTTGCGTTGGATCATTAGAGTACTAGGTTAGTTTGGTTGGAACCTTGGAGCAGTGCTTAGTTTGGTTGGAACCCGAGAGTTTGGTGAGATATCATGAAATATCAATCCTGTAGAACAAGTTCTACATATATATAAATGCAGATGAAACTGAAAGACAAATATTTTACACGTTTTGTTTTCCCATATAGAATGGAGCATGACTGGAGGTACGGTGATTGAGGGGATCACTTTGGTGAGAAGCTGAAAGAGTTTGTCAAAGTGGCAGTGCAACACAAGGACAGAACAAAGGTGGTAAAAATTTCATGTTCTTGAGTTGAATGTGGGGTCGTAAGGAAATATGTAGACATTGAGGACATCAGATTTCATCTTAAGACCCGTGGTTTCATGCCACATTACAGAAGATGGACTTTTCATGGAGAAACTGTTGAAGCTAGAGCTTCAACATCATACAGTGATCATAATCTACGTTACGCAAGTACCGACCACACCTTCAATACCATCATTGAGTCGGTACCGCTAAGTGATTCAGGATTCGATGACAGTGAGACCACTTACCGTGATGAGCAAATGGATGACATGTTTGAAAATGTTGCGGATACTTTTGTCGATAAGCCGGAGGAGTATCAAAGATTTTTGGACGCATCGAAGACAGCGTTATACCCTATGTTTGTTAAATATGCAAAATTGACGGATGTACTTAATTTGTTCAACCTGAAGGGGAAAGTTGGAGTTAGTGACAAGTGTTTCATGACACTTCTAGAGTTGATACATGATATGCTTCTTGATGGGAATGGTCTTCCTACAACCACCTACGAGGCAAAGAAATGGATGTGTCCAATGGGAGTTGTATATAAAAAGATTCATGCTTGCCCAAATAATTGTGTGTTGTATAGGGGTGAATACGAACATCTAGATAAGTGTCCTAAATGTTTAGTGTCCCGGTACAAGGACAATGATGGAGATTCCTCCTTTTAGAAAAAATATCGTCCAGCAAAATTATTGTGGCACTTGCCGATAATTCCTAGATTCAAATGGTTGTTTGCCAACCTGAAAGATGCGAAGAACTTACGATGGCACGAGGATGGTAGAAAAATTGATGAGAAATTAAGACATCCTGCAGACGGACCTCGGTAGAGAAATATCAACAGAAAGTTCAAACATCATTTTTGGGATGAGGATAGGAATATGAGGCTTGTATTATGTACCGATGGGATGAACCCGTATGGCACGTTGAGCAGTCAGCACATCACTTAGTCGGTGCTACTAGTGATCTACAATTTACCATCATGGTTGTGTATGAAACGAAAATACATTATGTTATCACTGTTAATATCTGGTCCAAAGCAACCTAGTCATAACATTGACGTATATCTTGCACCACTGATCGAAGATCTCAAGTTGTTGTGGAATGAAGGGACAGTGGTATATGATGCTCATGCGAAAGAAAATTTCACACTGAAGGCGATGTTGTTCTGTACTATTAACGACTTTCCCGCCTATGGGAACTTGTCAGAATACACTATGAAAGGATTCAAAGCGTGTCCGATATGTGAGGATGACACATGTTCAGACCGTCTGAATCACTGCGGCAAAAATGTTTACATGTGTCATCGACGGTTTCTTCCAGTAGATCATCCTTACCGTTTAAGAAAATGAAAACTATTCAACAATGAGCCCGAGAATCGTGTGGCCCGTCTGCCTTTGACTTCAGATGAAGTGTAGGCAAAGGTCAAAGACATTGAAAATGTATTTGGAAACACATCCACACCGCCGAAGAACATTTAGAAAAAACGTTCCATTTTTTGGGATCTACCGTATTGGCGACATCTGCCTATTCGACACTGTTTGGATATCATGCACATTGTAAAGAACATCGGTGAGGCAGTGAGTGGTATTTTGCTCATTATACCCGACAAGACGATTGATGGATTGAAGGTGAGGAGAGATATATGCAAGAGTTGTACATACGGAAAGAACTACACCCACAAGAGGATGAGAAGCGGACATATCTACCTCCAACCTGTTATACCCTTTCTAAGAGTGAACATTTTAGTTTTTGCAAATGTTTGCACTCATTGAAGGTACCATCTGGGTACTCTTCAAACTAGAAGAACCTAGTTTCGATGAAGGATTTGAAGCTGTTAGGCATTAAATCTCATGATTATCACGTGTTAATGTTGCATCTCCTTCCAGTTACAATCAGAGGGATATTACCAGAAAATGTCAGAAATGCTCTTACTAAATTATGTTTCTTCTTCAA
The DNA here is from genome assembly GCA_023374045.1 of Limonium bicolor. Lineage (NCBI taxonomy): Eukaryota > Viridiplantae > Streptophyta > Magnoliopsida > Caryophyllales > Plumbaginaceae > Limonium > Limonium bicolor. Next base: position 140,321,461 of record CM041782.1, read on the forward strand.
CGCTGTCTGCAGCAAGGAAATTAACTCAGACACCCTTGATGATCTACAACATGATTTTTTTGTAACAATATGCCAGCTTGAGATGTATTTCCCACCATCTTTCTTTGACATAATGATGCATTTAATAATCCATATTGTCCGGGAGATCAAACTGTGTGGTCCGGTCTACTTACATTACATGTCTCCTTTTGAACGATACATGGGGATCCTGAAGGGTAGAATGAAAAATAGATTTAGACTGGAAGGTAGAATCATCAAAGCAATAGTGACTGAGGAAGTCACAGAATTTGTGATGAGTTATTTGAACGATGCAGAGTCAATTGGTATTCCCAAACTACGTCACCATGGTAGATTTAAGGGTAATGGTGTTACTGGTAAAAAGATCGTGCGTGTCTCTCGTGATCTTATTCATCAAGCACATTTATTTGTACTACAACACCTTGAGGTTGTTGAACCCTACTTTGATATTCATATTGCTGAGTTGAGGCGAAAAAACCTACCAAAAACCATGTCTGGCTTAAAAAAGAACAAAATCGAGAGTTTGTCCAATGGTTTAAGGTATATGTGTTTGAGTAAGCTTCATTGAACCCAAAGGATGTCATTGAAGAAATCAAATGTTTAGCAGTTGGTTCTGGAACTGATGTTGTATACTTTGAAGGGTATGACATTAATGGATGTACATACTACACTGCACGCCAAGATGCTAAATCAATATACCAGAACAGTGGGGTAAAAATTGAAGCATCAGTGGCTGAATATGGTCTCGGTAACTAGGCTCAACCAATTAGCAGTAATAGTTGGTATTATGGTGTCATAGAGGACATATGGGAACTACACTACCACATTGATTTGTTTCTAGTGTTCCGCTGCAAATGGGTAGACAACCGACATGGACACTTATGTTTGTGCATCTAAAATCTTTAATTTTGAAAATTTAGAAACCAGTTGACTGCACATTGTTATAAATGATTGGAACTGATGAAGTCATGGTAGGGTGGGGAAAGCTTTTCAAGTCTTGTCATGATGACACCGTGCGGAATGAAGCACTCCGAGAGTACCATGCCCGGGTGCTCGTTGATGATTACGCGCCTACGTATAGGGATGTTCAGGTATCGGTGCCCACTGCAGACATATCCACCCTTCGTCAAGTGCAATCCATGACAATACAATGGCCAGTTAGACTGATAACGCTTGGGGAGCATCAGGTAAGCACACGAAAAAAACATACTCTTAAACATATTCTAGGGTAGAAACATATACTTATTAAATTAATTTATCAGGAACATATTCAATTAAATTCTAATAAGGCAAAATGAAATACCCCAAACCTAGATATGGTGTTTAGAGGATAAACTAAGATACAAGAAGGCTAAATAATGCCTTAGAAACATTAGGAAACAATTTTAATCAAGGTAAACACAAGGAAACACCATAAGAGCAATTTAGGCAAAAATGTGCTCTAAGCTTGGAGTAATTTGGTTGAGCACCCAAATATCATTATTAGACCTTAGTAATATCCTAATGGTCATGTTAAATCAATTACCAAAGAAAACCAAGCTTGGAAACAAGCTAAAACACAAAATGTGCTTTAAGGAGTCTTAAAGCACATTTTTGAAAAATTGTCTTGTGAGTGGGTTTTGGGTGGCTAAATGTCCATCATTACTCTTTAATCAACATGTGTACTACTTATTATCACATTAAGAAGTCTAAATCAATGGGAAATCAAAAAATTCACAATTATGTGCCTTGTTTAGTGAATAGTAACCAAATAGTGCTAGTTTAAGACATTAGTCAAAGTAAGTCAACTAAATGGTCAACAAAGACCACAATATACCTCATTTGACCAAGGGGGCCGGTTTTTAAGTGTGACTCACCACACTTATCTAGTTAAGTAAAGAAGAAAGCAAAAGTAAGTAAATTCACTATTTGCTTTTAACATAAATATCCCTTATTTACTTACCTCTCTCCTCCTTTCTTCATTCTTCATCTTCTCCACCGGTTTCTCTTGCTCTCTTCCTTCTCCATTCACGTAAGAGCAGCCCCATGCTAGCTCCATCTTCCTTTGCCCACATCTTGCTCATTTTAGCTCCAAAATCAAAACAAAATACATATTCTTCTTAGTTAGCTCAAGCTCTCTCTTCCTATCTTTCCAAAACTTCAATAGCTTCATTTTGGTGCCAAGCCAAACCGCCATTAGAGGAGGAAATATAAGATTGAGGAGTTCATTGGCTTCTCCATTCTCTTGAGGTAAAGAATATGTAAGAAAATCTAGGTTTCTACCATTTCTTCCCTTGTCCAAAAATTTGTACTCATGGGACTCCATTTTTATGCCTTGTTCTAGCTTGTTTTCTATTCTCCAAGGGATAGAAGAGGTCATTCTTGATTCATATCCAAGCTTGTCTTGAGAACCCAAGGTAAAACATTCAATTCAATACCTTAAAACACATTTTTGACCCAGGGTTTGTTCCTTAAGGTTAGTGCATTGTCTAGCACTCATTAGAATCATTGGATATTGATTAGACATTGGAAAGGAGAACTTGGTTGGTGACCGAGATTGATCAAGGGAAAACCTAAGGAAGAAAGTTTGTGAAGCTTGAAAAAGAACAAGGTAAATGTCTTACCTTAAGGTGTTTTAATGCATTAAGGGATGGGATTGAGATAGGTGATAAGTATAGCTTAGAGTTTACATTAGAAAAGGGCTACATATAACCTATGAGAAACAATGACTATATTTGAGAACTTGTGATTAAAGAGCAAATGGGAAATGAGATAGTTAGATGATTCAAAGGTGAATTACAAGAGCATTTATATTTCAATGGGAGCCTTGTTGTGTGTATTTGCAGGTCAAAGGCTAATATATGTGGAAATTCAGTGGTTAGGCTTATTGTCATTTAAGGGCCTAAGTGCCAAGCATTTTAAGTTATTGCACTATATGATGATTTGGTGTATTTTTGATGTAATTTAGGTGATAAGAATGTGTGGAAAGAATTTTGGGTGTTAAAGATTGTTGAATGGCAAAAACCAAGTGTTTGAATGTGGAAATATACTAAAGAAGTCATGTCAAAATTTAGTAAGAAAACAAGGAGTTTAAGGTGTATTAATGAAGTTTGATGACCTAGAAGGAACTAGAAATTCTTAGGGCTTAAATTGGTGAAAGAAAGAGATCTAGAGTACTCTTGAGTGTTTAAAGGACTTAGGATCTGTCTTGAAGGAATTAGAGTCCAAATGAGTGAGTTTAATGCTCTAGGGATGTAGTGGCAGTATGGTTAAGTCTTGTGTAAGTTTTAGTAAACAATGGATGAATAATGCCTTGAGAGAATCTAGGTATAAGCTTGAGAATGTAGAAGGAGTTTGTGTAAAAGAGGTGTCGAGGAGCAATAATGCTTAGAAGTGGTAATAATGTTTGTGAAATGGCATTTTGGTTAGTTTGGGTTGTAGGTATGAGATACCACTTAGAAAAAAAAAACCTAAGAAAAATATAACAAGTGTTAAGAGATTATGTGGGAAATTGGGTAACAAGATTAGATGAGGAATTAGGCAAGGTTAAGATGTTATTGTGGGGTTAGAATATTTCTAAGATCTTATATGGACTTTGGGTAAAGCATGGATGAAGAGAACAAGTGCAATCACACTTAGAAAAATGCAAATGGTTAAAACTGCAGCTGGTCCGGGACCTAGGTCCAGGATAAAAGTCCCGGACCATGCCTAAATTAGAGCCGAGGGTTCATCCAGCACCCTGGTCCGGGACTTAAGTCTTGTATGAAGTCCCGGACCACCCCCTAATTTACCCCCGAGAGTTTTAGCTTGTATTGGTCCGGGACTTAGGTTCCATACAAAGTCCCGGACCACAACATAAAAACCAGCCGAGAGTTTAACCAAGTGTTGGTCCGGGACTTAAGGTAAGGACTAAGTCCCGGACCACTCTAAAAATGGTGTATAAGCTTGGAAACTGTTAGGTAATGATGGAGATTGATAAGTGTTGATGTTATAAGGTAATCAGGGATATGTTCGGTGGGTATTACTGGTAATTAAATGGGTAGATAAGTATAAGAGATAATGAGGAATGATTCACTAAGAAGTTTAAGTTAAAGCTATAAGGACTTAGTGATTATTAGTGGGTAAACATTAGTAGTGGAGTAAGTTAAGTTCGTTGGGATGGGTTAAGTAACTAATGACCTAAAACTGATTGAATGTTCTAGGATTTGTGAATTTGGACCCAGAGGGAGATTTAACAAACGACCGCCGACGGTGAAGGTACAGTCTTTCTTGTGACCTGCTTGCTAACGAGGTGTCCCTCGGCTTGTGTGCTATCTGTTTATTTGCTATGACTAATACAAGATAAAGCATGCAACCGGTTTATATTGCTCTCGTTGTGTGTGTGTTTTCTTTACACTAACCTACGAGACTTGAGGTTGGCTACTAACTAAGTTTAGTATGTATTGAGTTAAGGAGAGGAATTATGTATTGCTAACGGTTGGTTAATACCCGTTAAGGTTTAACTAACACTTGGATTGTAAGATTTTCACTAACTGGAACCTAAGGGGGGAGTGAGGAACCCGGGACTGACTCCGGTCATGCATGCTAAGGAAAGAGGGTTTGGTATCTGAATCAGATCCGACTTCCGCTTAAGGACTTGTCTTTGGACTTGTTACCTAGGGTCAAACGTCGGCTCAGCTACATTGGATTTCTAGTCCAAGGTAGGAGGCATTAAGATGGTGCGGTAGGATCACCTAAATCCTAAATTATAAGATAAGTTGTTTATTCAACCAATGGAGTTAATAGCTCGTTGGCTAGGGTTGCTTTTGACCCGACCAAATAAACATTGAGATAAGATATGACCATTTCTATTTAAAGAACGGTTTGTATTCTAAGAATAAGGTAAGACTAAGGTCGAGGTAAGTTAAGATGGACTGAGGAGTTGGACTTGAGGAGTTAACTTACTAACTCACTTGCTAAGTGAACGCTTTAGGTCGTTCGTTTGTGTGTGAACTATGTATGTTCATTTGTGGATTGTTGTTTTATTCACTTCATGTTATGATTGTGATTCTAATCAACTTCCATGCTATCGACAATTAGTCGTCGTAGCCCCGTTAACTTGGGGGCCATGAGAGGGTCGTACCAGCATTCGTGCTGACCCCCTTTGGGGGTTGTTTTTACTTTTGCAGGTAAGCGGCCCATGAAGATTCACCACGAGAGTAGGAGTGGGTAGACTTAGGAGGGACTTTTATTTTGAATACGGGTTGCGCTTGTGCTCCCGTCTGTTGATATTAAACTGATAGAAGTTATGTTGTTAACAGAGATACTAAGAACTCGGTTGGTGAATGTTTTGGTTGGTTGTGTAATCTTTTGGACAAGCGTTGTAATACTTCAAGTTCGGTATGTTCTTTTGATCAGACCGTGGCAAGGTCCCGGTGCTAGATTATTCCGCTGCGATGTTTAAGATTAAGTTGTTAAGTTACGGTAACCACGATTGGCTATAGGACGAGGTGTTACACAAAAGGAAAGAGAATTGTTGGTGCACCAGCTAATCCTTCGGTGGCATCTGCCACTAGAGTTATGATGAGAGCGAATTTGCTGGAGTCGGCGGTTCTGAATGTCTTGCCCTCCAAGCTGAAACTCTTGCACTCCACACTGTTGATGACGCCACCGACAAGAGATTCGGTTACAGTGGAACCAAGACCGGATCTTTTTCACTATGAAGGTGCTCAGAGATTTGAAATTTACATTAGTGATTTGTGGAGTTGTTCACGAAGGATTGGTTGAGTGCGTCGATTCTCAAATCGGCTTGCATGTGAGTAACTAGCACACCTTGTACACATTTTACTCTGCATACTTGAAAATTAAAGCACTAATATCAGTTTCTTTATATTGTGTAGGTTTGTTGATGACAAGGCGGTCCAAGTACATGAAAATAGTAGTTTTGGGTTCTTATGCCCTGACTTCTGCTCCGAAGCTAATATGGAATCTGACCCTGAAGCTTTGGTCCAATACTTGTCGACTGTGATACATGCATGTGCATGTACTGATAAATCTTACATACTGCTACCACTTCATCAAGGGTAAGAATTTTATAAAATGTTAAGTTAATTAAAAATTATGATACTTGTATTATGTATTCGATTGAATTAAGTTCTGCTTGTGTTGCAATCTATGAACAACCGACACTCGTCTTTGCTCGTTCTATGTGTAAAAAGCCCAAGAGTCCTGCAGCTTGACTCAGCATCTCGGCGTCCCAAGAAGCCAATTATGTTTAACATGTTGCTTAGGTGAATTACTTAACTTGATTAATTATCAATTTTCAGTTATTTCTTAATCATTTGGTTGATAACTTTTACTTTATATGTGTGTACGAATTCCAGTACCTTTCAAGCTGTACTGACACAAATCCAGGGAACGAGAATAAGAATATTCAGTGGAATGTAGTCAAGTTATTTTTGTAATCCTTATTCTAATTTTGTACTATGATCATTAGTTTTCAAATGGTAACTGTATTATAATATATGTTAAATTGATTTTGAACATGTACGTACACGAATGTGTAGTGTCCACAACAGCCGGGAGGTTCAGAATGTGGCTACTTTGTCATGCAGTTTATAAGTGACTTGGTAGCGGCATCGACTCTCTTGCCAAAGAAGTCTCAAGACAAGGTAAGTAGCATTCTCAAAATATTTTGATTTTGTATATACTTTTTAGCATTGATTCTTAAACTCAAAGTTTTTAGCAACTAATCATAACATGTTTTTATTCAAGGCTTTTGAAGATTTGGTAGCTGGTGAGTACGGTGAAGGACATATAACCGAGATGCTCGAGGAATTGGCGGAATACAAGAGCGTTAACGTAGGTTGTTGTTAGTATTAGATAGGATTAAGTATGATGTTTTAGAAAATCTCATGGTACAATTGTTTGTGTAATGATTCTATTGATGTTTGATTAAATATTGCTCATAATTGTAAGTGAAAGTGGATTATTGCCTGTTGGTGGGTTTGGTGGCCGTTTAAATGGCGAAATGGTGTGATCTACTGCCCCATTGTGGTTTCATTGTTGATTTTGATATCTTAACAGGTTTGATTGATCTTTGGGTGTGTGAGGTACAATTGTAGGGTGGAAAGAAAAAAACAAAAAAAATACCTATTGCAGCGGTTCTTAAGAACAACCGCTGCAATAGACCCTGTCTAATGAGTATCTGAAGACAACCTAATGCAGCAGTTCCTTTAACAACCGCCGCCATAGGTCCTTCTAATGCAACAGTTCTTTTAACAACCACCGCGGTAGAGTACCTATTGCAGCGGTTGTAGAACCGCTGAGGTAGGTATCTACCGCGGCGGTTGCTAAAAGAACCACTGCGTTAGAATACCTATCTCAGTGGTTCTACAACCGCTGCAGTAGGTTTTTCACCTACCGCGATGACACCCATTTCAGCGGTTTTGAACCGCCGCCATAGGGCCCAAACAATCGTCGTCGTAGGCCTGTTTTCTACTAGTGGATCCTTCTAAGTAAACAAATACTTAAGGCTCTTAAGGTCTGTATACACCTTGCATGAAGCCTCATAATGATAGTGCCTCCATGAAATACCCCTAAGGTTCATAAATTAAATTAAAAGACAATTAATGAGTTAAGAAGGCTAATAAGCCTTAATGAACCAAGAATCATGAAAACTCCTAAGCACACTTATATAAATAAATATGTACTCCATGAAGGTTACTAAACCTTATATAAACACATGGACGTAAGTGGAGCATAGTAAAGGAGAAAAATCAACCTACAATTGATTTATCATGATATACACATCTTCATGAACAAAGAACACAAACACTTAAGGAAAAATATACCTTAAGAAGTCATAATGACTTGTGAGTAAAATATCACTTGTAACACAAGTGTATACACCTTTGGACACTAAATAACACATGTTACATATGTTAACACATTAAAAAAGTCCAAGATACACATGATGTGCAAAAAGAACATCAATATCAAAGGTGAATCAAAGTATACATTTTTACTAGTTTTAATGAATGGTAAAGTATACCAATTCCTTAAGAAAATGTATTTATACACTTAAGGATGAATAAATCATGTTGGTAACAAACTAACACATGATATAAGTCCAAATGTACAAGTTATAAGTCATAACATTAAAAATGAAGCAAAAGAGACCATTTTGCCCATGGAGCAAGATGTGGCCAGTAATGCCCACTAAAGTGGCTGCAAACTTGCAAACTCTGATCCAAAAAGTCTTAATTAGGCGCCTTAAGTCATCAAATACTAGTTTATACACATGCTTTTACCAATAATGCCTTAAAAGTCTTATATTCTCTTTCCTTCTCAATTCTTCCTTTGGATTCCGATTTCAAACCTCCAAATCCTCTCTTAGTCTACTACTAGACAGCCATAAACAAGCTTGGAAAGAAATTCATTCCTAAGGCACTAGGTAAGCTCTTAATTCATAAGATAGTTCATTCTCTTCCTCTTTTCACTAGCTATCCAATGGTCTAAGATTTATCTCCTTCCACCATGTATCTAGGCTGGATCTAAGCTGCAAGAAAGGGTTAAATTCGGCTGGAACAAAGCTTGGAGAAGCAATTAAAGCAAAGTCATTCCTTAAGGTAAAAATGTGCTATAAGCACCTACCTTCTTCTCTATTGACATTCTAACTGATTCCTATCAGCTAAACCTCTATAATCTTCATATTTACATGCTAGAACAGTTGGTGAACCTTCAGAGTAAAAACATCGATGGCCGAATCCAAATCCACCCCGAGAGCGACGGTGTTCATAGATAATATTAATCAAACCTCACGAGTAGGAACTATCTGGAAAATTTTCGACAATTTGGTCGTATAGTTGGTATTTGTCTACCCAAGGCAACAAGGATTCGAACAAATACCAGATATGGATTTGTGGAATACGGATCAAAGAACGAGGCAGACCAGGCCATATCAGAAACCAACGGCATGATAGTAGATGGCAACAAACTTCAGACACAAACGGCTATACATCGGAAGTTCACTCACAGTGCGCCGCCACAGGGACAGAGATGGATACCGCGCACGCAATACAGGATCGACCCGCAGCAGGGGGAACCTTCTTTTCATCATCGGTCACCATCTCCACATCGCCAGGTGCAGCTGCCATGCAAGGACCTGCGTTCAGAAGGAATAATAAGCTTGAATCCATCTCTGAGTATAATGGAAAAACTAGACAGATGTGTAGTCTTATCCTTGTCAGGCCATACCAACTGGCGCGACATCACGCGATTCTTGCGCGAAAGGGGACAAAACACGGACGAAATTATATGCTTGTCACCAAACAAATTCTTAGTAGTGTTCAAATCCCACGGTAAAGCCCTGCAGTTCATGGAATCCAATCTAGGGGTTGACCTCGAATGAAGGAAAAGGTGGTGGCAGAAAACTGATCAAGCCTCCAGTAGAAGCGTTAACATATCAATTAGAGGAATTCCTATACAGGCTTGGTCTGAGCAAGTAGTCCTCCAAATCACCAAGCATCTAGGAGTGGTTACTGAAATAATCTCCAATATGCATCGGTTGCCCAAGTTCTTAGAGGCACAGGTACAGATGGAAACGCAAAAAATGTGCATTATCAATGAGGAGGTAAAGGTGGAGATAGATGGTAACATCCACATGGTTGGGATCATGGAATACTGGTCAGAAGAATTGACGCAACATAACCACGATAATACAGTGCTCTATCTCCTCCAACGCCAGAAAGCGTCGCTCAGTCGGAGCCAGAAATTCAAATTTCAAAACCAGACGTGGCTAGTCAAACGGAGCCAGAAATTCAAATTCAAATTTCAAAACCAGACGTGGCTAGTCAAACGGTATCAGCCTGGGAGTCAAAAGGACAACTTAATGAAAATTATGAAGTAAAACAGTTATACCAGACGCATATGGTAGTTCCGTTCAAACCAAGTATTAACTGTACGGGGGACTTTTTAACAGGGAGCGTAACAATTAATACCCAGAGTAACAAAATTTATATTTTAAGAAAGGAAATTCCATATATTCGTTACTGGTGCCTGAACCAATTCTGGATTTTCTTAAATGGTACACGCTCACATCACAATACCCAAAATTTAATATCTGCTCCTCGGGTCGTGAGCCGCCTGAATTCACAATCAGCTCCTCGGGTCATGAGCCGCTTGAATTCACAATTGGGAAATCCTTAGTCTCGCAGAAGGTTATTGCTTCCATTCGTCAGAAGCCACTCCCAGGACCGCAGGAGATTGTCGACGGAGAGATTGTGTTGGACTCTCACGCGACCGATAGTAGCTTTCTGTAGGCTATCACACCTACGCTCCACGTGATGGGCAGCCTCATTCTCGAGCCCAGACTGACCTGTCTCCCCCTTCTCCTTCTTTGAATTACGGGCCGACAAGCACATGTACGCTTTCTTCCCAAGCACTGCAGGGAGTATTTAATACTGCTGAATCTCATGTCCCCCAAACCGTCAACTTCCGTCATACAATCATGATCTTCTTTCCCCTCTCTCGGCTGAAATAAATCTGGAGGTTTTGCTTACACCCAATGTTCATTTCGAGAATACGACGTCACAATCGACACGTGTGAGCCAAACCTCCTTAGAAGCTCAAAAGTGTCTAAATTTTGGAAGACAACTTAACTGCCACTATCCTAATCCAGACATTTCACTTCAAAATTTTTCTTAGATTTTAAGGCGTAGCAAGCGTGTTGAGGAACAAAAAAGCGCAGGGTTCAATGACAATACAATTTGCTTTCAAAACATCAGGGGAGAATTCAGAAAAGAAAAGTGGGTAATTCTCAGGCGAGAAGTAAAGGAAACCGGCACAAGTATTGTGGGACTTCTGGAGACGCACCGGGCGCGACCTCCAAGTGAGTGGCAGGGCCTATGGGGACCGTGCAATACCTCTAACTCAATCGAGGTTCCAACAGAAGGCCACTCTGGAGGCCTAATAGTTATGTGGAATCCCAATGTCATTACAATACACAACTGCTTGGGGTCGAGCTTTCTAGCAAAATTTTGCCCCTCCTAGTGAAATACCCCAAACCTTGATAAGTTGTTAAACATTTAAACTATGGTATGTAAAGGCTAAAAAGTGCCTTAGAAACATCAGTGAACAATTTAAACCATAGTAAAATGTAATAAAGCACTAAGACACAGCTTGAGCAAAAACATGCTCTAAGCTTGGAGTGAACTTGGTTAGGACCCAAAGGACCTACCAAGACTTGGTAATATTCAATTTTGATTTAATAAGGCTAATTAAGTCCTTAGGAAACCTTGGTAGACAATTAAACCAAACAAAACACAAATAAATGCCTTAAAGTCAATATGAGCAAAGATGTGCTCTAAGCTTGGGATAAATTTGTATAAGACCTAAAGGTCATATCTATACCTTTATATTAATGAACATATTAAATCAATTACCAAAGAAAACCAAGCTTGAAAACAAGTTAAAACACAAAAAGTGCTTTAAGGAGTCTTAAAGCACGTTTTTGAAAAATTGTCTTGTAAATGAGTTTTGAATGGCTAAATGTCCATCATTACTCTTTAATTAACATGTGTACTATATAGTATCACATTTGGAAGTCTATATCAATGGGAAATCAAAAATTTCACATCTATGTGCCTTGTTTTAGTGAATAGTACTAAAATAAGCTAGTTTGTAACATATGTTTGTATAAGTAATTAAATTGATAAACAAAGATAAAATACTCTTAGTAAATAAAGGGCCGGTTTTTGTAGTAATAAGTCACCACACATGTAAGTTTATTAAGTAATAAGTGATGACTAATGGTTACTATTTGCTTTAAGGTATAAATATCTTCTAAAAAGCAAAACCAATCTCATTTCTCTCATTTCTCTCATTCCACACGTCTTCAATCTCTCTTATATCTCTTCTTGCTCTCCATTCATGGTTTGCTACAGCAACACCAACACCACCATTATTTTCCATCTTTGACCACTTGTATCTCCTAGCTCATTTGGCTAAATTAAATTCTAAGACCACCATTCTCTTCCTCTCATCAAGCTCTTCAATTCTATCCTTTCAAAATCCCAAGAGCTCCATTTCGGTGCCAAGAGGAATCACCATGGGAGGAGCTTGAGCTCATCTTTTCACATATTGTTGTTCTCCATTGCTTCTAGGTAAGGAAACTCCAAGAAAAATGACATTTCCTTCATGTTTGCGTGATGTCCGAAAATCACCATTGATGGTGTCCTTACCTTGCTTGTTTTAGCTTCATTTGAATCTTCCAAGGGCTTGGTGGAGTCCTCTCTTGATACATATCCAAGCTCTCTTTCCATTCCAAGGTAAAACAATCATTTTAATACCTTAAGATAATATATGTAACTAGGGTTTACAATGAGATGAGGCTTAAAGCTTGTATACTCATTATATTATTTGTATAATGTTTAGAAGTTGACAAGCAACTAAAAGCCTTGCCAATTTAGTCAAGGAAACAAGAAAGAAGTTTGAGGAAAAGAGGTAAATGTGCTAACCTAATGTGGTTTAAAGTCTTAGGAGAAATGAGCTTATATTGCTTATGAAAATGATTTAAGGAGCTAAGGGAAAATGACTTAGAAGAATGCTCTCAAGGGCTTAGTAAATGGCATACATATTGTTGAGTGTATTTGCAGGTCAAAGGCAAATACAATGTGGGAAATTCAGTTTTTATGATTTATGCATCTTAAGGGCCTAAGAGCCATGTTATTTAAGGGCCTAAGTGCCATGCAATTTAAATTATGCACTATATTGTGATGTAGTGCTAAATGTGTGAAGTTTGTGTATAAGAATGTGTTTGATGGATTTTAGTGTTCTTAGTTGTTTGATGGTGACGACAATGTGTCTTGGTTTAGTAATGTTCTAGGAGAGTTCATGTCAAAATTTAGGTAATAAACATGAAGTTCTAAGGGTTTAAAATGAGTTTGGTAAGTTAGGAAATGTTGAGAATGATTAAGTGTTTTACTAGTGAAAGAAAGGTGCATTAAGGTGATTTAGAGTGATACAAGGATTTAGGTATTGTCTTGGAAGTTCTAGAAATCCAAAGGGTGTTTGTGGGATGTACTAAAGTCTTGGAGAAGTTTGTTAAGGTTTAGGTAGTGTTGATGTACAATGAGGAAATGATGTTTCGGTAAGAAAGATGTTTGAACTTGTGAAGAAAATTCTTGGAAGGATATAAAGTATTTAGGTGGGCTAAATAATGTGTGGGGACATGCTATATACCTAAGGGGGAAATACTATAAGTGTTAGAAGTTTTGGTGAAAATTGGTTAAGTGTTTAAAGGCTTGGAAATTGAGTGTTTTGGCTTGTCCGAACATCCGTCCGGACATGGACGTCCGGACAGGCCCTGTTGCGTAAAAATTCTTAGAGTCTCGAACTGTGTCCGAACTTCGGAAGTCCGGACACAGGTTCGGACAAATGAGATTTTACTTTGAAATTTTCCTCGACCCATGTCCGAACTTCCGAAGTTCGGACACATGTTCGGACATGCGTCTGTTTCCAGTTTTAAGTCACGGCTTGCGTCCGAACTTGGGAAGTCCGGACACAAGTTCGGACATGCCACTGTTTTGGCCAAAAATGTTGTTTAAGGTTAGAAAAAGTTGTCTAAAAATGGTGATTATTAAGTAATGATGTTATAAGATTGTTAAGGACATGTTAAGTGAGTTATAATGACAATTTAGTGTGGGAAGAGTTGTACTAAAATGTAAAAGTAAAACGAGTTAAAAATGTGAAGTTATTTAACTAAGTTAACGGGGATAAGTTATGAGCATTAGACTTTAAACAATCATGTTACCCCGATGTTAATAAAAGTACATGTAATATTATCAGTTGTCCGAGAATTGCTCGAGGAAACATAAGTGGACATGATAGAGTGGACTCCGGTGACAGGTATGGTTTTCTTGCAACCTGTGTCCTACCGGATTACACCGGCTTGTATGCCAATGTATTTTTTTGTATGTTTGCCACGTTGTAAGATAAAACATGTAATGAGTTTACAGTAATTCTTTTATGTGGCGTGTTCAACTCCGATACCATTTAACCTCGGAAGTGTTAACCTTAGTTAACTGAGTCTAGGATCACATGAGAGTTTGGTATTCGGAGTAAACGACCCAAACCACGGGACGTTCTAACCACGGCTATGCGTGTGTTAATTGTGTGACATGTGTGTGTGAATGTAGGGATCTCCCTTGTATGTTTAACCCAGTTGTAATACTGTATGGTGTGTAGATGTGATAGACTCCATAGTGGGGTTCTAACTAATATCTAAAAGTAAGTAGTACTAACAGTGGTGAGGAATCCGGTTAGGCCGGTCGCGCGTTGTTTGGGAGTGGGTATCCTTTTTAGCCTTACCCTTCTCTCTGTTATGGTTGTTTCCCTCACGGGTTATGATCTCCTATTAGCTTACTCCAAAGCTTAGCTATTCTGACTTATGATCGGTTTAGGGGGAACATGTGTTTGTGTGGTGTGTTCGGGTCACTAAACCCGAACCATCTTAACTTAAGTTACTCGTCCGACTATTAGGACGGTAATGAGTGTTGTATAACGAGTTTATCATGAGGGTGACATCATTCTCTAGACTCACCAGTGAATTAACAATGTTAGGGTCGGTTCCTAAGAGAACCGCTCCCGTTATGTTATGTGTTGTTGATGTAACGTAATTTCTATTGCGATGTTATTATGTGCACGTTGAAACGTGAAAAGTGTTGTTATGTGTTGTTATGTGATGTATGTTATATGTTTTAAAATGTGGAGTATGTGGATCATGAATATGAATCCCAGTTTGTGATAAGAGGCGTTTAAGGATAACCCGATTAATAGGTAAGTGTCGTCTATTAAGGCAGTAGCTCCATTAGAGGAGAAACACTCTAGGGGTAATGAATACCATGAGTGACCTATCAAGTATGGATGTGTTATCTGTTTGTTGAGCCCTTTGAGGTGGAATGTTTGTGTTGTGTGTTTATAGTTACATGCAAGATTTAAATATAATCAACCGCATGCTAAGACAACAATTAGTTGTGCGTGGCCCGGTAGCATGCGGGTTGCGGGATTACCATACCAGCAAAGGTGCTGAGCCCCTTGGGGGCCACCCTTTCTCTTCTTTTCCTATTTCAGGTACAAGGAGCTGGAAGCCGATCGAGAGTAGGACGGGGTAGTCATTTGTACATGGGTAATCATTTAAGTTGTAATTGTACAATAAGTGTAGTAAGACCGAAATTGTTATCGGCATCAGTTTGTAATACTTGGTACAGTTGGAAGGCTTATGTATGTTGGTTGTTGTTAATGAAAAGGTATAGTAATGTACAAGTTGCTCGGGAATCTAGTCCATCAGACCGGTACAATGTGTATGTAATAGCCTTGTTAGCCACGTGGGTGGTTAACGGCGTGTAACACCAACAAGTTAAGTAATGTGATGAAGTTTGTTTTTCCGCTGCAGTTTATTGTAAGTGTGTTAATGTTAGATGGGGTGTTACAAAAAAGTGGTATTAGAGCGAAGTATCGCTCTGATGACTGAATTACTGAGCTTAGGAAGTACCGAGTTAGGATTTTAATACTTTGGGTTAAGGGTTGAGTGATAGCGTGAGATATACGCTAGTTAAGAACTACCAGTGAATACTGAAAACCTATTATATCCTTCCCGCCCTCCACAGCCCCTGTTTGTAACTTGGGGAAACAACGCCAGAGAGATGAAAGTCCTCTCTTACTCGGGAATACCTGATCTGGCTGTTATTAAGTACCTCTAAGGTACGGAGAACCTGTCATACGGTTGATCCCGAAAACTAGGAATCCCGGAGACGGTTCCCATCTAAACAATGTTAACCGCATTAATAGCGAAGGATGAAGAATTTTGTGTATAAGAGAATAGAATTTCCGGCAACCTGGGTCGACATGCCGAGCAGTCGAGAATAACCAGCTTGCAATGCACCGACCGTGCAACCGACAAGAAGTGCAGTAATGAAACCCGAGACGAGTGTCTACGGGACTATAGTTGTTAAATGATACACCAACGGTATACCAACCGACAAAGGAACTACAACGTGGTGCCCAACCTGAGACAAGTCTCAGTAACCACGACAATGCGTGGAACGGGCTACGAAGAGGAAACAATACGAAAAGAAAGGGGACTCCAAGAATGGGAGACACCCTAGTTGATGATTATCATGTGAAGACAGTGAGAAGTTGAAGTTACCCAGAGGGTTATTGTCAAGACTACAAGGTCAAGTAAGGGCCAACAAGGCCACTGATGACAGTGCGGGTAAAAACAATACCACAACCGGAATGTGTTGAACCGATAGCCAGTTAGCATGGCGCACTTGCCATGGCAAGTGCTGCTATAACAGGGCTGTTCGAGGAAGTTTTAACAACTACAAAGTACTTGGTAAAGTACCACGAAGTTAAGTGAGATCATTATAACCATGGAAGGGCTTAACAGCCCAACCTTTGTAATTGGAAGTACACCAGTCAGCAAGAAGCTAGAATTGGTTAAGGCAAGAAGACGTTGTGAAACCACGAAAATTTTTCTCTCAAACTCAGATTTATTCCAAACTCTTTTCTTTTCAAAACCAAATTTTCTTTCAAACCCATACTCACTTTCTACCTTCTTTTAAAAACCAAACCAGAGGACCTACACCGGCCTCAGTGCCACACGGTAGGTAAGTTATACCCAGTTTACTTTTGAATAACCGGAAAGGAAACCGGTAAACCCAAGGGTAACAACCCGAGTGAATGGATTGAGTTCATGGTAATACAACAGTGGATAAACCTTCCCTTGATTAAGTTCGGGAAGCATGGAATGAATATTGTCACAGGATAATATAAGGGAGTTGACAACAGAATACTTCACCTAGGCGTGTGACGGACACTACGAGTGTACCAACTGAAATGTGGGACGACCGCACTCCGATAGGAGCTTGTGGGCCTGACAGACCTACTTATGGGTTAGTTGGGTAAGTAGTAATGTATCAGTAGGTACCCCACATACGTATACAAGTAGAGTCCGAAACACGAGAAGTAGTCGACTCCGTACTACGGTCAGCAGTATAAGTCAAACAAGAGCTAAGGATTACAAGGAATGGTTGAAGTTAAGGAACTCAGTTAAGTTAATGAGACTAAAGGAATTAGTGAATTCCTTTCAACGAAATGTTTAACAGTTAGGAAGAACGAAGTGCACAAACTGTTATGTAAAGACATCGCATAAGTCTTAAGAATCCCAAGGGGTAAACATGTTAGCTGGAATAATGACCAGCCTGTGCATGGCAAGGCAGGTGCCTAATGTGGACACATTAGTGTGCAATGAACGGGATGAAACCCCCAGAATGAGTACCTACACTACAGGAAAATGTTGATCTTCACAGAAGAAGATAATAAGCCAGTTGAGAACGCAAACGGCGTGGCTAACTGAATGTACCAATAAGTGCGAACCGGATGTAATGGCATAACTTAACAACACCCAGGAGCAATCCTTGAAGGGGTGTTCGCATCAACAATTGTTGCACGAAATGGCATGACAGAAACACAAAGGTTGAAACTAACACTCAGTTTAGACATAAGTTGTCAGGAGACGGACTGACAAACCTAAGGGGCATCCCATGAAAGGAAACAGAATGCAACGACCTTGTCATGGAGCCCAATATAATATCCAAACCATGTAATGTTGTACAGAGAAGTACATGTGTGTGGACAGCCTACAATGAGCGCAGCTCAAGGCAAATAAGGCTTATAGGCCACAAATAAAATGTGTTATGTAAATTAGATTGATTGTAGAAGTTTATGTTGTATAAGTGAATAGAGTGGTAAACGAACCACTGCATTAAGAGTGGGGATACCTCTCAATATTGTGAGACCGCAGGAGCGGTAGTTATGTGAACCAAGCTCAAGAAATATGTTAAGGATGGAGGATATCATTATTGAAAGAGAGCAGTTAGTTTAGTACCATGTGAAACACCCAGCTGAATAACGGCAGCTTGTAACTCGAGTGAGCTACGCTCAAGGAGCATTCAGTAGTCATCCAAAGGAATGACGAACCAAAATACGAGTGATATAAGTATATGTGTGAAAGTTAATATGACAGTAAATACCATATAAGTTGGTGTTATACAATAAGTAAGAGCACGGTACGCAGCAAGCGACCGTTGTATAAGTGTTGTTAAATAATGATATGGCAGATAAGAGCAATTATGAATTAAATTCAGTGGTGATGCAAGGTAAGTGATGATAAACAAACTAGGCAGTAAGCCAGTAGCCAGTATTACGAGATCAGAATCTCAATGAAACACAGTGTGGATTCCGTTGCGAATCGCATAAGAGATTTACTGTCAAGAGTTTACACCTCTGCACTCTGTATGACTGAGTGTTTTGGTATTGCATTTGAACAGTAATGATCGAGTGCGATGGAACGGGTTTTGGAAATGTTAATTGTGGTGGAAACAGAAAACGGCTTATAACGCCATAGTGATTGATGCATAGGAAATGAAAAGACATACCATGAAAGAGTACTTGTACAGAACCAAATGTGGAGGCATGATTAACAGTAAGTGACTACAGTAGCACTAACTGCCAAATATCGGTATGGAATATACCCCAAATGTTGGAAATAGCTGAGAGAGCACTACACACTAGGTAGTAGCTCAATCTCAACCGAAAGTAAGTCGGAAGGGAACGAGTCAATCATTGTGAAATACGTAGCAGTTTACGCAGTAATTTATTAGAGAAGTGGATGGAAGTTTTGTAACTCACCGAGTTCGCTAACGGTAAGAGATACCACACGTCGGTTGAGAAACCATTGTTACCAAGATGGAGGTGACAATTGGGGAAGTACAATACAGTAAGAATAACGAATGGGGCAAATTAAGCTCTACAGTTATCAGAGTTTCGCAGCAGAAGCTAGTGAGCCAGTGATTCAAGTGTCGAATGTGCACAGTGAACATGAGTGAATGGCTAGTTATTTAAGCCTAAAAGCCTCACAGGCCAGAACCAAAACCAGTTAAGAGTTAAAGCAAACTCCAATGAGAATTCTTGGTTTAGGAACTAAACCGCTAATATGGTTAAGATCCTCTAATCAGATGCATTGTATAACAAACCGCGTAGAAGTTAAAACACTTCACGACGGTAGAACATTTTAAACCAATGTTCAGTGATTGATTACGTGGGCGTAATCCCTTTTAAGGGGGGTAGAGCGCAAAACCACTTAGTGTGTATTACCGTACAAGTGTACGTGACCTATGTTGTGCATAGCACAAAATAATTTGTTTTGATGATTGGTGTGTGTTACGTAAACATACGCATTCATTCATGGTTTAATTGTGGTAATTGCGCACAGAAGATGCGAATACCATTGTGATAAGTGTGTTGATTTGTTAACAGTAGTGTGTGATAGTACAAGTGTGGGGAGTAGAGAAACTCCCGGGGGAACAAAAACCCCGACAGTGTATAAATGTGAAACTGTGTGTTGTATTTTGATAAAATATATGTGTATGTATACTATATAGTGATTCATGAAAGGGTATGAAACCGACATATAACCTAGTGAGAATAAGATTCCCTAGGTAACAACATTAAAGTGAATGGAAATAACTGATAGATGAAGTTCTATCCCTTGGAGATGTTATGATCATGATTAGAATGACTTAAAAGATAGAAAATTGAGAATGAGTGAATTATTTGATGCTTGAAAAGGAAGTGGGAAGTGGAACTTGATTTGCATGCGATCAAGGGAAGCCGAACACAAATTGGGGTGGAAGGATAGTTCAACACTGATGCTGATCACATCAGGGTTGGATGATTCTTGAAGCTCCCTATAAGTGGTCACAATTAACCACGCTAAGAAAAGAAGCAAAGAGCATAAGTTGGACTTGGAGCTGTATGTGTTTTCAAAAAGGATTTTGAATTGGTATTTATAAAACGTCGATAGATACTTTACATAATTAAGCTCTCTTACTTAACCTCACAAGGAAAAAAAAATTTAAATTTAAGTGATTGTTTTGATCTCCCAAAGGAACGGGGACGGAAGGTGTCTATCGCGACCGGGTTCTGCGGGATCACAGTGTATATCAAAGATATTTTTGATTGTTATACATGCTAAGACATGTTGTGTGGTATGTGTAATAAATGTTATTTCGACCTTGAGTTCCAAAAAGTGTATGTTATTAAGACCTATGAGTCTAAATGTTGTTGTGTTACATAGACCTATGTGTCTAAATGTTGTTATGTTACCCAAGACCAGAGAGTCTAAGGGTTGTTATGTATGTGCCAATATTGTTAAGATACCCGGACCATTGGGTCCGAGGTTATCATGTGAGTATGTTATGTTATATTAGGTATGGATGTGAATGTGTTACCCGGACCATTAAGTCCGAGGTTGTGATGTAAAGTATGTTTGGTTATGGAAGTTTATTTCCAAGTAATCCCCGTGTTCTAAACCAAAAGATGTGTGGGAAGTGTAAACTTCGTGGACGAAGTTCTTTTAAGGGGGGTAGATTGAAATACCCCAAACCTTGATATGTTGTTAAACATTTAAACTATGGTATGTAAAGGCTAAAAAGTGCCTTAGAAACATCAGTGAACAAGTTAAACCATAGTAAAATGCAATAAAGCACTAAGACACAGCTTGAGCAAAAACATGCTCTAAGCTTGGAGTGAACTTGGTTAGGACCCAAAGGACCTACCAAGACTTGGTAATATTCAATTTTGATTTAATAAGGCTAATTAAGTCCTTAGGAAACCTTGGTAGACAATTAAACCAAACAAAACACAAATAAATGCCTTAAAGTCAATATGAGCAAAGATGTGCTCTAAGCTTGGGATAAATTTGTATAAGACCTAAAGGTCATATCTATACCTTAATTATATGTTAATGAACATATTAAATCAATTACCAAAGAAAACCAAGCTTGAAAACAAGTTAAAACACAAAAAGTGCTTTAAGGAGTCTTAAAGCACGTTTTTGAAAAATTGTCTTGTAAATGAGTTTTGAATGGCTAAATGTCCATCATTACTCTTTAATTAACATGTGTACTATATAGTATCACATTTGGAAGTCTATATCAATGGGAAATCAAAAATTTCACATCTATGTGCCTTGTTTTAGTGAATAGTACTAAAATAAGCTAGTTTGTAACATATGTTGGTATAAGTAATTAAATTGATAAACAAAGACTAAAATACCCTTAGTAATATAAAGGGGGCCAGTTTTTGTAGTAATGAGTCACCACACATGTAAGTTTATTAAGTAATAAGTGATGACTAATGGTTACTATTTGCTTTAAGGTATAAATATCTTCTAAAAAGCAAAACCAATCTCATTTCTCTCATTTCTCTCATTCCACACGTCTTCAACCTCTCTTCTATCTCTTCTTGCTCTCCATTCACGGTTTGCTACAGCAACACCAACACCACCATTATTTTCCATCTTTGACCACTTGTATCTCCTAGCTCATTTGGCCAAATTAAATTCTAAGACCACCATTCTCTTCCTCTCATCAAGCTCTTCAATTCTATCCTTTCAAAATCCCAAGAGCTCCATTTCGGTTCCAAGAGGAATCACCATGGGAGGAGCTTGAGCTCATCTTTTCACATATTGTTGTTCTCCTTTGCTTCTAGGTAAGGAAACTCCAAGAAAAATGACAGTCCTTACCTTGCTTGTTTTATCTTCATTTGAATCTTCCAAGGGCTTGGTGGAGTCCTCTCTTGATACATATCCAAGCTCTCTTTCCATTCTAAGGTAAAACAATCATTTTAATACCTTAAGATAATATATGTAACTAGGGTTTACAATGAGATGAGGCTTAATGCTTGTATACTCATTATATTATTTGTATAATGTTTAGAAGTTGACAAGCAACTAAAAGCCTTGCCAATTTAGTCAAGGAAACAAGAAAGAAGTTTGTGAGGAAAAGAGGTAAATGTGCTAACCTAATGTGGTTTAAAGTCTTAGGAGAAATGAGCTTATATTGCTTATGAAAATGATTTAAGGAGCCAATGGAAAATGACTTAGAAGAATGCTCTCAAGGGCTTAGTAAATGGCATACGTATTGTTGAGTGTATTTGCAAGTCAAAGGCAAATACAATGTGGTAAATTCAGTGTTTATGATTTATGCATCTTAAGGGCCTAAGAGCCATGTTATTTAAGGGCCTAAGTGCCATGCAAATTAAATTATGCACTATATTGTGATGTAGTGCTAAATGTGTGAAGTTTGTGTATAAGAATGTGTTTGATGGATTTTAGTGTTCTTGGTTGTTTGATGGTGAAGACAATGTGTCTTGGTTTAGTAATGTTCTAGGAGAGTTCATGTCAAAATTTAGGTAATAAACAAGAAGTTCTAAGGGTTTAAAATGAGTTTGGTAAGTTAGGAAATGTTGAGAATGATTAAGTGTTTTACTAGTGAAAGAAAGGTGCATTAAGGTGATTTAGAGTGATACAAGGATTTAGGTATTGTCTTGGAAGTTCTAGAAATCCAAAGGGTGTTTGTGGGATGTACTAAAGTCTTGGAGAAGTTTGTTAAGGTTTAGGTAGTGTTGATGTACAATGAGGAAATGATGTTTAGGTAAGAAAGATGTTTGAACTTGTGAAGAAAATTCTTGGAAGGATATAAAGTATTTAGGTGGGCTAAATAATGTGTGGGGACATGCTATATACCTAAGGGGGAAATACTATAAGTGTTAGAAGTTTTGGTGAAAATTGGTTAAGTGTTTAAAGGCTTGGAAAATGAGTGTTTTGGCTTGTCCGAACATCCGTCCGGACATGGACGTCTGGACAGGCCCTGTTGCGTAAAAATTCTCAGAGTCTCGAACTGTGTCCGAACTTCGGAAGTCCAGACACAAGTTCGGACAAATGAGATTTTACTTTGAAATTTTCCTCGACCCATGTCCGAACTTCCGAAGTCTGGACACATGTTCGGACATGCGTCTGTTTCCAGTTTTAAGTCACGGCTTGCGTCCGAACTTGGGAAGTCCGGACACAAGTTCGGACATGCCACTGTTTTGGCCAAAAATGTTGTTTAAGGTTAGGAAACGTTGTCTAAAAATGGTGATTATTAAGTAATGATGTTATAAGATTGTTAAGGACATGTTAAGTGAGTTATAATGACAATTTAGTGTGGGAAGAGTTGTACTAAAATGTAAAAGTAAAACGAGTTAAAAATGTGAAGTTATTTAACTAAGTTAACGGGGATAAGTTATGAGCATTAGACTTTAAACAATCATGTTACCCTGATGTCAAGAAAAGTACATGTAATATTATCAGTTGTTCGAGAATTGCTCGAGGAAACATAAGTGGACATGATAGAGTGGACTCCGGTGACAGGTATGGTTTTCTTGCAACCTGTGTCCTACCGGATTACACCGTCTTGTATGCCAATGTATTTTTTTATATGTTTGCCACGTTGTAAGATAAAACATGTAATGAGTTTACAGTAATTCATTTATGTGGCGTGTTCAACTCCGATACCATTTAACCTCGGAAGTGTTAACCTTAGTTAACTGAGTCTAGGATCACATGAGAGTTCGGTATTCGGAGTAAACGACCCGAACCACGGGACGTTCTAACCACGGCTATGCGTGTGTTAATTGTGTGACATGTGTGTGTGAATGTAGGGAT
This sequence comes from Limonium bicolor, assembly GCA_023374045.1. Taxonomy (NCBI): domain Eukaryota; kingdom Viridiplantae; phylum Streptophyta; class Magnoliopsida; order Caryophyllales; family Plumbaginaceae; genus Limonium; species Limonium bicolor. The sequence goes on from CM041782.1 coordinate 140,345,048, forward strand.
CTCCCTTGTATGTTTAACCCAGTTGTAATACTATGTGGTGTGTAGATGTGATAGACTCCATAGCGGGGTTCTAACTAATATCTAAAAGTAAGTATGTACTAACAGTGGTGAGGAATCCGGTTAGGCCGGTCGCGCGTTGTTTGGGAGTGGGTATCCTTTTTAGCCTTACCCTTCTCTCTGTTATGGTTGTTTCCCTCACGGGTTATGATCTCCCATTAGCTTACTCCAAAGCTTAGCTATTCTGACTTATGATCGGTTTAGGGGGAACATGTGTTTGTGTGGTGTGTTCGGGTCACTAAACCCGAACCATCTTAACTTAAGTTACTCGCCCGACTATTAGGACGGTAATGAGTGTTGTATAACGAGTTTATCATGAGGGTGACATCATTCTCTAGACTCACCAGTGAATTAACAATGTTAGGGTCGGTTCCTAAGAGAACCGCTCCCGTTATGTTATGTGTTGTTGATGTAACGCAATTTCTATTGCGATGTTATTATGTGCACGTTGAAATGTGAAGTGTTGTTATGTGTTGTTATGTGATGTATGTTATATGTTGTAAAATGTGGAGTATGTGGATCATGAATATGAATCCCAGTTTATGATAAGAGGCGTTTAAGGATAACCCGATTAATGGGTAAGTGTCGTCTATTAAGGCAGTAGCTCCATTAGAGGAGAAACACTCTAGGGGTAATGAATACCATGAGTGACCTATCAAGTTTGGATGTGTTATCTGTTTGTTGAGCCCTTTGAGGTGGAATGTTTGTGTTGTGTGTTTATAGTTACATGTAAGATTTAAATATAATCAACCGCATGCTAAGACGACAATTAGTTGTGCGTGGCCCGGTAGCATGCGGGTTGCGGGATTACCATACCAGCAAAGGTGCTGAGCCCCTTGGGGGCCACCCTTTCTCTTCTTTTCCTATTTTAGGTACAAGGAGCTGGAAGCCGATCGAGAGTAGGACGGGGTAGTCGTTTGTACATGGGTAATCATTTAAGTTGTATTTGTACATTAAGTGTAGTAAGACCGAAATTGTTATCGACATCAGTTTGTAATACTCGGTACAGTTGGAAGGCTTATGTATGTTGGTTGTTGTTAATGAAAAGGTATAGTAATGTACAAGTTGCTCGGGAATCTAGTCCATCAGACCGGTACAATGTGTATGTAATAGCCTTGTTAGCCACGTGGGTGGTTAACGGCGTGTAACACCAACAAGTTAAGTAATGTGATGAAGTTTGTTTTTCCGCTGCAGTTTATTGTAAGTGTGTTAATGTTAGATGGGGTGTTACACCTAGAGTGGAGCTTCTGGTCTGGCTGGCCCATCGTCTTCTCACGGACTCCCGGTGCCCTCTTTCAAGTTTGGCAAGGAATGGTGGCGAGGTCAAAGTCGAAGCTGTGGGTTTCAACTTTCTTTTTGCAATTTAGGCAATTTGGAGTCTAAGGAATAGAGTGGTCTTTGAAGGCGTGGTGCCGGACTGGAGCGGATCTGGGGCTTCAGTCAAACGGCTTTGCTTCGAATGGAACCGACAGCATATCTGCAAAAGATCTGTTCACTCTATTATTTTCTAGTTTTAATATTTGGTTTTCTTTTCCTCTAGGTATTGATTGTTTTCAAATTTTTTGGTGAGAAAGGCTTTGCCAAAGTATCACCTTGTAAGCTGGTTCTCCAGCCATTTATAAAAAAAAAATCCACTTGAAGTTGGCCAAAACTACCCAAAAACACCTTTAAAAGGGGTTTAAAGAGTAAGTCTTCTAGCTTCTGTACAAGTGAGTTAATCTTCTACTTTGGCATGCTTTTATTAAGGGATTAACATCCTTTGTTCCTCTGGAAAATAGGGATGTGGAACACTTGGGAACAACTTCAAATCTTAAGGTAAAAATCCATGTTTTAAGACCTTTAAAGACTCTTATGGTTAGTTTCAGTTTTAAGCTGAGCCATAACCTCTACTCTCTGTTTAATTCATTTCAAGAGGTGTATAAACCCACCTCCAAACAGCCATGACAGTATATGGAGTGATAGGTTGCTTAAAGTCATTTTGAAGGTGAGAAATCTAGTTTTCATGGCTTAAAATTACTCTTATAGTTGGTTTTGTTTTTGGAACCTAACTATATCTTATTCTTACTGTTATAAATTAATTAGAAGCTGTCTAAACCAAGATCTCCAGCAGGTGTGACCATACAAGCTTTAAAAAGCTTATAAATCAAGGTATAACACTCTTAACCATATATTATATGCTTTAAAGCTTATGGTATATACATTGCCGAGAGTGGACTAGTTAAAATGGTTAAATTAAACCTAAGTGTGACCAGAAATGACTTAGTTAATATAAGCTAGTCATTTAAATGATTTAATTAACATAATGGTCAAATTAAGACATTATGTGGAAAATTTGTAAATATGGAAAATTTGGAGGTGAGGCCGAGAATTTAAAGTATTTTTGAGACATTTAAAGTGTAATTTATTTTGCAAGTTCAAGGTTGTAATAAGGCCATGTCATTAGGCCATTTTATTTAAGTTTAAGAGCTTATTTAATTTTATTAATGCATTTAGCATTAAGTTTGGGGTTAAAAGGTAATTACAAAAAAATATAAGGTCGTGGGCTGTATTAGGTTAAAGTTTGGAGTTTAAAATGAATTTAAATAAAAATTATAACACCTTATAAGGTTTTGTTACAAAATTGTAAAAATAGGAAAGTTTGGGGTATATATAGTAATTACTGAAAGTTTGGGTTTCAAACAGAATTTAGAAGTCAAAGTTGACTATATAGGAGACTTTGACCAAGTTTGGGAATTTATGGAATTAAATACTAAATTATAATAAGTTAAGTATGAAATTGTAAAAGATTTATAAATATTGGGGTGAAATGGTGATTTCCAAAAATAACGGATACCAAATGGAGTTTAGAACAAACCTTGGGTTATGAGGAATTTTTAGGAATTTATTTGGTTAAATTTGGAGTTAGTATGAATTATATAGGTATAATATATGATATTTTATATCATTGTTACATTTGGGTAACATATGGGGTAAAAACAGTAAATACTGAAAGTATAAGGTTATGAATGATGTTTATAACCTTTTGGTATAGCTTGGTGATTTTTGGAATTATATATGAGGTTTTATTAAGATAAATGTATAATATATAGTTTTAGTGATATTAGAAACTACATGTTATAAAATGGGGAGATTTGGTGAATATAGAAAGTTAAGTGGTGAAAATTAAATTAAAACAGACCATGGGGTCTGTTCGGCTATTCTAAGAAATTATAACCATAGGTTATAATTATATTAAGGTTTAAAGGTTATAATATAAGGCATATATTATAAGTGTAACAAGAAATAATATTTGGGGTGATTATGCAATTTCTGAAACTTTGGTGGAATTAAATAAAAAACTGACAACCATATGGGTTGTTTGGTATTTTGTAACATTTTATAACTATAGGTTATAAAGGTTTTAATGATTAAAATATCATAAGATATGTTATATAACTATAATGTAACATTATATAATTAATGTGGTGATTTTGTAAATATTAAAGAACATAAGTGCTGTTCGGAAATAAAGAGTATTTTAGAATGAGATTTATAATATGGTTTATAATGTTAAAAGGGTTGTAACATTTATAACATAAGAAATATTCATTAAGGAAGAATGAATATATTATTAAGGTTTACCATATAATAAATGGTCCCATAATACATATATATAAATAAATATATGTTATGGAGTGAGAAATACAATATGATTCAATAACAATATAATATCATAATTAAAATGATATGAGATAAGAAGAAAAGAATTATAAACATTAGTTAAGGAAATTCTAATGTTATGTTGTTTATGGAATAACAAGGAGTTAAATAATTCAAAGTATTTTAAATATGGATTATACAACATTACATTTGGAAAGACTAACCTTAGGAAAATAAATACTAAGGTGAGATGTATAATATATGATCAAAATTATACACGCAATATAGTGACAATCTATATCATATACAACGTATATTAAATTACATGCGATAACGAATGTTGAGTTAAGTATACTAATATACCACGACGTGAACGTGCATGTAATATAACGTTAACTAATCCCGAGTTAAACCAAAAACCTGACAAGCGTTGTTAGCAAATGACGGGGAATGAACCGGGAGGGATTAGCGACGGTACGGGGTACCGTAGAGTAATGTTGTTATACGGGATACTAATCTGTAGTGTTATACGTATTATTAGGCTGTTATAAACTACATGAGGAGCATCGGACCTAGCTGATTCATACTCCACCGTTTTAAAATCAGGGTGAACGGTATGTTGTTATGTGTCTCTGATTGTCTCTGAGGACTTCCTCAGTTCAGACTTATGTGTGAAATCTGTGATAAGATTGTTTGTCTGAATGTGTGAATTAATATGCATGAACTATATATTTAAGCTCCTTACTATTTACTGTTTTTGCGATAACAGTATTGGTTCGTATATATGAACCTATATATAAAACGAACTAGCGGCTATGGTGCTATCTTATATGTGTAATATAAGGAACATCAGAAAAACGTTGTAGCACTAGGATAATAAGATATGTATATTATCCGAGACTTAATTACGGAGAATTGGCCTTTCTAAACGCCGCTCTCGTATTTAACACTGGATCCCAAGTTTACATACTTCGGATTGGACTAATGACCTTAGTCTGCTTTGTTAGAAAAATTGGTAATGCGATGCGATGGTATAGATGTAACAAAGCCAAGAGGATGTGGCTCTTGGTGCGCGTTGTGATCACAAAAACGATACCAGGATGTCCGCGTACGGGTCCGTAAGTATCAAGAAATTTCCCGCGAACTAGAATGGTTCGTTGGTCGGAGACTCTACCGCTGGAGTGGCTACTGCCGTGGGTGACCCACCATAATATATGGGTAATTTAGAGACACATCGTTTTAACGAGACGTTGTCACCAGGTATAACTGAACAATTACGAACAGCTTGTTAGCTCGTACATTTGGCGAATAATATTGGACTCTTATGCCAAGGACGGGAATTAATACTCGTTTATTATTCTCGTTGTTTCGCCTTGTTGTTCATTGGTTATGCTGTGTGGTTTTACGTTGTGTGGAATATATTATGTGTGTTGATGGTTGTGTTTTATTGTATGGTTATTACTGTTAATTGTTTTATAGTTTAAATATTAAAACGGTATTGCATGTAACGAATCCCATGCTCTCGACCAAATAATTGAGGGGTCTGAGGAGGCATGACGGGGCATGTGATAACATACTCAGCAGGGGCTGATTCCATACCACAACCATGTTTATTTTAGGAAACTAGTTGTTTGTCGATGCGGGGCGCGACACTTGTGGTATACTTTGGTACGGATTGATACAGTGGTTGTTTCGGACTCGGGTTTCGTAAACCGAGGTGTATTTTTGTTTAGAAGCTCACGTGTACGGATTTATGTGTAAGACGGTATTATGTTGTATTTTCTTTTGGTATTATCTAGACTGCTATCTATCGCTTGTGATCACTGCGGGAATACATTTCGTATCTTGATTATCAGGTAACACGTTATCACTCGTATGGGCGAGTGGTAATGGTAACACCATTAGAACGACAGTCTGTTATTTATCGCTGTGATTTAGTTACTAATTACGATGTTTATTACGACAATTAGGAGCCGGAGTAGTAGGGGTGTTACACTCCAGATCTTCAGAGCGAGCACAACAGCAGCTAGCTCCAAGTCGTGGGTCAGATAGTTCCTCTCATATGGCCTAAGCTAACGTGAGCCATATGCAACCACCTTCCCATGCTACATCAACACACACCCGAGTCCCTTATGGGACGTATCACAAAAGACCTCCAAGCCATCAGTGCCCTCTGGAAGAGTCAAAATTGGCGTTATCGTCAATCTCTTCTTGAGCTCCTAAAAGCATTGCTCACACGCTTCACTCCACTCGAACTTTATTTCCTTCTAAAGAAGATGTGTTAGGGGAATCACTAACTTGGAGAAGCCCTCCACAAACTTACGGTAGTAACCCGCCATACCAAGGAAACTATGGACCTCTGCCACATTAGTGGGTCTAGCACACTCAGTAATCGCCCCGATCTTCTCCGAGTCCACAGAAATACCATCCTTGGAGACCAAATGCTCCAAGAAGCTACCTGATCCAATGAAAACTCGCACTTCTTCAGCTTTGCATATAGCTCTCTCTCCCTCAAAGTCTGGAGTACAGTCCTCAGATGTTCCTCGTGCTCCTTAGCACTCTTGGAGTACACCATGATGTCGTCTATAAACACCACTACGAACTGGTCCAAGAACGTCTTAAACACCTTGTTCATCATATCCATAAACACTAAAGGCGCATTTGTCAAACCGAATGGCATCACCAGGAACTCATAGTGACCATAGCGAGTCCGGAAGGCGGATTTAGGCACATCGTCCACCTTAACCCTCAATTGATGATAACCGGATCGTAGATCTATCCTCACGAACACCTTAGCTCCAGCTAGCTGATCAAACAAGTTGTCTATATGCGGAAGAGGGTAGCGGTTCTTGATCGTGACCTTATTAAGCTCCCGATAGTCAATACACAAACATAAGCTACCAACCTTCTTCCTAACAAACAAAACTGGCGCTCCCCAAGGCGACACGCTAGGGCGTATGAAGCCCTTATCCAACCGCTCCTGCAGCTGAATTTTCAACTCCTTGAGCTCAGCAGGACCCATACGTTATGGGGCCTTAGATATAGGCTGAGTCTCTGGTGCGAGCTCGATCAAGAACTTCACCTCTCTGACAGGGGGAAGCCCAGGCACATCATCCTGGAACACGTTCGAAAACTCTCTCACAACCGGGATGTCCTCCAACTTTGCATCCTTGCGAACCTCAGGGATATAGCAAAGGAATCCCTGACATCCCTTCTTCAAATGGTGAAACGCCTGCATCGCTGAAATTACTAGTGGCAAACAAGGGATTCCATCCCCTACTACAAACAAACGGGGTTTACCTGGCTCCTCAAATGTAACTCTCATCGCAGCACAGACAATATGGGCATGGCGGGCAGCAAGCCAATCCATACCGAGAATCACATCAAAATTTGTCATCTCCAAAGGGATGAGGTTAGCATACAAGTCCTATCTTGCACTACCACAGAACAATCTTTACACATAGAATTCAGAAGCATGGAAGAATTCCTAACCAATGGACTATGTACACACTAATCCACACCCAGAGGCATGACAGGCAGGTTGAGCTCACCCACCAACTTAGCAGAAATAAAGGAGTGGGTGGCTCTAGAATCAAACAGACAGAATACAGATTGAGAAAATAACTGGAGGATACCTATGACCACACGGTCTATCGCACGATCTCTGTCACTAGCCATCGCGTACACTCTCGCCTAGGCCAGGGGCTTCTTCTGCTCTGATCGGTCTCTGGCCTCTGAGGCAGACCCTTCAGCCCTACCTCCTGAACTGCCCCTGCTCCTCTCAGGCTGAGGGCAATCTGTAATCCGATGGTTGAGGGAGCCACACTTGAAGCACGCTCCCGACTTCTTATAGCACTCGCGTTCCTGATGGAACTTGCCACATGCCTCACACTTCACAGTAGAGATGAAGAAGAAGAACCACCTCGATCTCCCAAACCTCTACGATCCATGACAAACTGCTTCTTCTAAGAAGCACCCTGATCTCTCTTATCATCATCATCAGCAGACTGACGACCCTTCAGATCGGCCTCCACCAATAGAGCCACGCCGGCTACATCTCAAAACGTCCTGTGACGAAGGGGCGTCACAGCGGACCTGATGTCTGGCCTAACTGCTCTCGAACTTCCTGGCCTTCCTATGGCTCAGGTGCAAATTATAAGAGGGTGATGAACTTCCGGACATAGTCCTTCACACTCATGTCCCGGCTCTGACGCAGTCGATTATACTCTATAATCTTCTGGTCCTTATAGACGTCGGGGTAGAACTATTTGTTGAACTCCCCGGTGAACTGGTCCCAAGTCCATGGGTGTGGGAACTTCCCCATCACCGACCTCCACCACTCCTTGGCTTCGGCCTTGAACATAAAGGTGGCGAAGTCCACCTTCTGCTCGTCCTCGGACCCCATCACGTGTAGCAGGTCCTCTATCTCGGATAACCAGTGGCTGGCCTCCGGAGGGTCACCACTCTCGTCGAAGGTTGGAGGCTTCAGCTTCATGAATTCTTAAAGCGTTTTCACATTTCGCCCTCCAACATTCGCAGCCCCTGCTCCAGCGGGTCCAGCAGCACCACCCGCAGCTTCACCAGCAGCCAACAGTCTGAAGCAGTTACGCCATAAACTGCTGAACAACATCAGTAGCATCCCCCTGAGGAGTAACTGGAGCTCTACGTGGCGGCATTCTAAAAGTCCACAAATCAAGTAGTTAGTCACACAAACACTTCAAACACAGAGATTGAACATTCTGACTGATTGACTGAACCCAAATTCCCTATAGATTTAAACCTAGAGCTCTGATACCACTAAATGTAACGACCCCAAAACCGGCCTAGGAGTTAGGGACGTTACATGTCGTGTATCTATTACCTAGTAACGTAAGACTCCAAACTAATACCCGAAAAATAGGTGAAATAACACATGTATAAATATATATAAACAAAGAGGATAGTCAAACGTTCCTCAAAATGTAATCCAAACACAACTTAGAAGTCAAAGGTCTAACACAAGTAATGTTAAATAGGCTCGAAGGCTACAAAGATCCAAATGTATGTCATGCCAAATAAACATAGATGAGCTAGACTAGCTAAGGCTCCAGAAATCGAAGAGAGACCCTCGCTGATCAATCTGCAAATGTTAGTGGAAAGTAGGGAAGTGAGCAAACCACATGCTCAATAGATGACAAACTTCATCAATAAGCATTCTCAAAACATTTAGAAGAATGATCATAAATTTAGAAGTCAAACAGAAGGATGAGTACTTTCCATAGCAAAATGACAGCAGTAGAAGCCCAACTTATCAGGCTAAATAGAGTTCAAAACAAATAGTGGCACAAAATAGAGCGGGACCCTAGTGCTCAATGTATACTCACAGAACGGAGCGAATCCGTGAATAGAACGAGGAAAACCACTCATGAACGGAACGGGAGAGACACCCGTTGCAAATAACAGAAGGACTTCCTACGCAGCGCGCTATGAGATTGCTAGACCCAGCCATCCACGGCTCAGACACAAATACTAGATCCTAAAACAGAAGCTTAAAAAATAATAAGCATAGGTGCATAATTAGCGCTACAAAGTGATTTGAAAGCTTAATCATCATCAGGGGAATACAACCCCGTAAACGGAAGTCAAAACGGAGCTCAAACGAGCAATTTAGGCAAAACAGAAGCTGTGTCCGAACATGTGTCAGAACATCCATGTTCGGACACAAGTCGAGACTTAAAGGGTGAAAAAGTTCCAAACGTTTGAACATGTGTCCAAACATCCATGTTCGGACACATGTCAAGAGTCAAAAATCAAAGGTGTCCGGACTTATGTCCGAACGTTGAAGTTCGGACAAGTTCCGAGAAAAATATGTGTGGTGGCGTCCAAACATGTGTCTGAACATCAATTTTCAGACACAAGTCGAACTAAAATCTGCAGAATACAGACGAGGGTGTCTGAACTTATGTCCGGACATAGAAGTTCGGAAACATGCCAAGACTTGTAAGCCAGACTCGTCCTCGCACCCCATCTGAACTTACATGTGCGGATGGAAGTTTGAACACGAGTTAAAACTTGAAAATCAGAAGGCCAAAAATGTTCAGACAGACGTTCGGACAAGGCAAAAATCATTGAATTTCAGAATAGCAAAACATACGAACAATGCATCAAAACATCACCAATTTGGCAACACAAAACCAGAACGTAAAGCCAACAACTGTGGGGGTTTCGACAAGTTCAACCAACACAAAATCATAAGGAGAATTCATTCACAAACGCAATAAAGTACTGACAATTAGAACCCGATTCATAAACCCCCAGCAGCCGAACACCCCTATCGAATCCATCCGCTACCTACCTCATTTAATTGCAGAAGGAGCTCCAAAAAGTAGCAGAACCAGCCACCAAAACATAGACCACAATTAGGAGAAAACAACCGCTGAAACGAACAACAACAAATGTAGAAAAACCCTAAAATCAGAAGGATGTACAACGCCCCAAATCAGAAATGAATTCTGCAACCAAACCCCAACCAGAAATCCGAAGACTACGACACAGCAAAGGAGGAGTCCACAACGCAGAGGATGGATAGAGGGACGCAAGAATCAGCCACTGACAATAATCAGATTGTAGAGGAACCCGGATTCTTAAACGCTGAGAGAAATCTAAAATCAGGAAACTGAGAACGTCGAAATCCACAAATCCAAACCTGATTACGACGACGAAGAGAGGCTAAGTAGAATCCACAGCAGAGAATCAGCACAACATAATAGAGAATTCAGAAGTTCACACTCACAAGGGAAGGGAAGATCTGAAATAGCAAAAATAGTGAGTAATAATGATTTAATATGAGTGTTTTGGTTTTAGTTATTGGGATAAGCATAAGCTTCGAGGTCGAAGCTTTCTTTTAAGGGGGAAAGAGTGAAATACCCTTAATTTAACACATTATTTCAGATATCAGCTCAATTTCTCTTTCCTTTTCTACAAACGAATTTCATTAAGTTAATTTAACACAAAGCATATTACTTTAAATGACTTAATACTATATATATATTAGAGATATATTTTATAAACCTATTTTATGCAAATGGATTTTTTTATCAAAACCATATTTTAAGCTGGTTCTACATTTGTAACTAGTTGTTTTTAACTCATCCATTATTATCGTAAAATTTATGGTTGTTTTGATACATTGTATATCAACATTAGAGCTCATTCGTGGTTCTACATGTATTTTACATTTTTAAATAATTACACTCATGATTTATATGAATTATATATTATTAGTTTTATAGTTTTTCTAGAACCTTCCTCACTTATTTAAATATCCCTTCTTTCAGATTTTATCAACACCAACTCCTCCTTCTTTAAAGTTCAAACCCTTATTGAGAAATATCATCCGCCGCCGCCGGTTACTTTTTTCCCACTTTCATCACTGTCATACTATCTTTTGTCAAATCAACAACTATTCGAATGCCTTTCATTTGTGGTACGTGTTGTTCGGTTCCTTTTCTTGTTCGGTTCCTTTTCTTCTCGCGAATACAATCACCTATGATTTGTTTTCATCTTTCCTTCGTGTCCGTCTGACAGTAATTTACGAAGTTCATTTGTTTTTATCCTGTGGAAGAAAATAGTATAGTCAGTAGTCAAATCACACTAAACTTATATAGATGATTTTGTACGGTTCTATATTATCAAAGCATTTATCACTATGCATACAATTCTTTATTATTTCTTTTTCCCACTTTACCGACTTTGGTTTGATTCGCCAGTATTAAGAAAGTAAATTCAATGTGTAGAAACTCGTAACATATACACACTACTACTATTATAAAATATTACTAGTTATTTTCCTTCTTTGAACATACAAGGGTTTGATGTCGTTTTGACTTATCCGTATCGGAAAGGTGTTCGGAACCTTTATCGAATTATTATAAAAATATATCTTTTGTACAAAGGTTAATTTGTTTGGTCTTCGGAACTTTTATCGAATTGCTATAAAAATATATGTATTCTTTTTACAAAGGTGAATTTGCTTTACGTCTCCAAAATTTTCGTACAAGTATTATTGCTGGGTACCTTATGTCATCAGTCGCGAACCGGTTCTATATATATATATATATATAAATTGATTCATTAGCTAGAATTGTTTTAGTAAACTATTTAGTCCATTAATTTATATATCTTTTCAGGTATTAGCTTGAGATGAATATAGTTTTGTTTTATAAATCGGTAGTTACAGATATCTTAGGAAAAAACGGTAGTCACTTGTGCTAACAATGGTTATATTAAACTATAGATTCCGGGTGTTGTGGCGAAACTTGCTAGCTGACTAATTGTGGGTGATCATTACTGATTGTCTATTTTGGCACAGATTCCAGGTAAACCTTGTGTTCACCTGTTTTTACTTTGTAATTGTGCGTGGTATTTTGAAATTGGTCATTTTGGTTGTGATTGTAAAGTTATACTTATGCGATATTGATGGTATGGAATGTTTGGAATGGTTTGAGAACTTTGATATTACATATATGATTATTTTATTCTGCATTTGATGGGAGATTGACTTTTGGAATTGGAAAGGCCTCTGGCTAATTTATATTTGCGCTGTTGAGTCTCAGACGCAGCTAAGCTCTATAATCTACTCCATTAGTCCGAAGAACTTTTGGGGGGTGTGCACACTTAAGAACTTAGAGTGAGGGTGAACTGGATAGGTCCCAACTCTATTGTGGTACCAATTATTGGAATTTATGATTTGTGGAACTTTAGTGACTCCCTTCATCCCAGGATTGGATTGTGATATTGTTGGTTGGTGATTAAAATTATTCTTAATGCTATTGTTTGATTTGCTATGTGGCTATGATTGGTTATTGTACTCAAATGAGTTTTCAAAATGTATTTGACAAGGTGTTGCAGGGTTTACTCAGTTTCTCTGATTTGCACGGTCCTTTCTTGTGTTGTTATGTTTTCTGACCGCATGTATGGATGATTGAGTTGCTGGGATTAGAGGGCGCGTAACAACTAGTATTTTAATCATTTGGTTCATGAACATTTGAGGAGATTTTAATGTTTAACTTACACTTGGGACTTTTATTAATTTTGTTGATGTTAGGTTTATATTGTGAGCTATAGTTTTCTAAGCCTTAGCACTCATAGGATGAGTGTGGCGATAACATCCCGGTTAGGTTTTGTATTATTTATTTATATTTACACTACGAACCAATAATTATGTTACTAATAAATCGAGGTTATATATTGTTAGAAACCGGGGTGTTACAAGTGAAATACCCTTAATTTAACACATTATTTCAGATATCAGCTCATGTAACACCCCATCCAACAACAAACACATAACAACAATCTGCAGTGGAAAATATACTTCATCACATTACTTAACTCGTTGGTGTTACACGCCGTTAACCACCCACGTGGCTAACAAGGCTACTACATATACATTGTACCGGTCTGATGGACTAGATTCCCGAGCGACTACACATTACTGACCCTTCCATTAACAATAGGAACAACATACACCTTCCAACTGTACCGAGTATTCACAAACTAATGCCGATAACAATTTCGGTCTTACTACGCCTACAGTATATATACAATTGAATGATTACCCATGTTCAACGACTACCCCATCCTACTCTCGAACGGCTTCCAGCTCCTTGTACCTGAAATAGGAAAAGAAGAGAAAGGGTGGCCCCCAAGGGGCTCAGCACCTTTGCTGGTATGGTAATCCCGCAGCCCGCATGCTACCGGGCCACGCACAACTAATTGTCGTCTTAGCATGCGGTTGATTATATTTAAATCATGCATGTAACTATAAACACACAACACATAACATTCCGCCTCAATGGGCTCAACAAACAGATAACACATCCATACTTGGTAGGTCACTCATGGTATTCATTACCCCTAGAGTGTTTCTCCTCTAATGGAGCTACTTCCTTAATAGACGACAACTACCCATTAATCGGGTTATCCTTAAACGCCTCTTATCACAAACTGGGATTCATATCCATGATCCACATACTCCACATTTTACAACATATAACATACACTACATAACAACACCTTTCACGTTACAACATGCACATAACAACATCGCAATAGAAATTGCATTACAACAACAACACATAACATAACGGGAGGGGTTCTCTTGGGAACCGACCCAAACATTGTTAATTCATTGGTGAGCCTAGAGAATGATGTCACCCTCATGATAAGCTCGTTATACAACACTCATTACCGTCCTAATAGTCGGACGAGTAACTTAAGTTAAGATGGTTCGGTTTTGTGGCCCGAACACACCACACAAACACATGTTCCCCCTAAACCGATCATAAGTCAGAATAGCTAAGCTTTGGAGTAAGCTAATGGGAGATCATAACCCGTGAGGGAAACAACCATAACAGTGAGAAGGGTAAGGCTAAAAAGGATACCCACTCCCAAACAACGCGCGACCGGCCTAACAGGATTCCTCACCACTGTTAGTACATACTTACTTTTAGATATTAGTTAGAACCCCACTATGGAGTCTATCACATCTACACACCATACAGTAATACAACTGGGTTAAACATACAAGGGAGATCCCTACATTCACACACACATATCACACAATTAACACACGCATAACCGTGGTTAGAACGTCCCATGGTTCGGGTCGTTTAATCCGAATACCGAACTCTCATGTGATCCTAGACTCAGTTAGCTAAGGTTTAACACTTTCGAGGTTAAACGGTATCGGAGTTGAACACGCCACATATATGAATTACTGTAAACTCATTACATGTTTTATCTTACATCGTGGCAAACATACAGAAAAACACATTGGCATACAAGCCGGTGTAATCCGGTAGGACACAGGTTGCAAGAAAACCATACCTATCACCGGAGTCCACTCTATCATGTCCACTTATGTTCCTCGAGCAATTCTCGAACAACTGACAACATTACGTGTACTTTATCAATATCGGGGTAACATGATTGTTTAAAGTCTAACGCTTATAACTTATCCCCGTTAACTTAGTTAAATAACTTCACATTTTAACTTGTTTTACTTTTACATTTTAATACAATTTTTCCCCCACTAAATTGTCATTATAACTCACTAGGGTTTACTACTTAAACCACACTTAATTTGTTTTTTTTAACATGTTTTGGGCCGTCCGACCCACCGTCCGACCCACAACTGGGTCGGACCATTCCAGAAACTTTTTCCATCTTTTAAATCCTCCCGTCCGACCCATGTCCGACCCAAGACCTCTGGGTCGGACCATTCCAGAAACTCCAACGGTTGAATTAACAGGGCTGTCCAACCCACCCTGGGTCGGACCACTGGGTCGGACAACATCAGAAATTGTCCAAAACTTGTCAAACTTTCTCCAAACTTTTCCTCAAGCCTCCTAATGTGTTCTAACATCATTTGGCACATCAAACACACCTTCAGCCATGTACTAAACTCTTTAAATCACACACCAAAACCATCTTATCATTCACAATTCCTTACAAAATTCCTAGCACTTGGAATGTTTTCTCCTTAAGATTTCTAAGTGGTATTTCACCTATAATGCCCACTATACCAAGGTGTTTCCTCTACACCTTAACATCATCTCTCAAACTTCTTTTCTTACTAACTAAATCTCCTTTTTACATCTTACCTAAACATCATTTCCTCCTTGTACATCAACATTCCTAAACCTTAAACAAACTTCTTCAAGACTTTAATGCATCCTCAAAATCACACATTGAGTTCCTAGAACTTCCAAGATAATACCTAAATCCTTGTATCACTCTAATCACCTTAACACATGCTTTCTTCCCTTAGTAAAACACTTGTTCAACTTTAACACTTCCTAGTTCACCAAAACTTGTTTCAATCACTTAGAACTTCTTATACATTTTCCAAATTTTGCCATAGCTTCTTTTGTATATTCTCACATCGAACACCTAGGTTTTTACCTTAATTCATTCAAGAACACCTAAAATCCACCAAGAACTTTCTCACACACAAAACTTCACCAAATTTACACTACATCACAATATAGTGCATAAACTTAAATTGCTTGGCCCTTAGGCCCTTAAATAACATGGCTCTTACGCCCTTAAATTGCATAAACCTTAAACACTGAATTTCCCACATAATATATTGCCTTTAACCTGCAAATACACTCAACATCACATATGCCCCTTAATAGTTTCCTTGAGAGCATTTTACTAGGTCATTCACCATTGGCTCCTTAGGTATTTTATTAAGCAATACAAGCTCACTTTTCCTTTGGAATAAATTACATTAGGTTAGCACATTTACCTCTTTTCTTCAAGATTTTTACTTGAACACTCTTGTTCTTCCTTGTTTGGAAATCGGCAAGAGGACTTGGTTACTTGTCAATGTTCTAATCAATATACATGTAACACCAATGAGCATTCAAGCCTCATGCTCAAACTCATTTACAAACCCTAGGTTATACATATTGTCTTAAAACACTTAGATAGTTGTTTTACCTTGGAAATGAAAGAGAGCTTGAATAAGCATCAAGAGAGAACTTGTAACACCCCTATAACAATAAAACAACAGCGGAAAATAAACTAAAGGTGCTACAGACCATCGGGCTCCAAACACCCGGTACCAACCTCACCAATTACAACCATTACAATTAACTAAGTTACGGTCTGAACTTCGAGAAAACTTAATATAAACAAAACAATAAATAAATACATTCACTCTCCATAAACCTAATCCCATCCCAATCACTCATGCACTTCGTGGCCACCTGTAAATCCATTTATACCTGCAAGATGAAACCAAGCAGCCCACCCCGAGAGGGGTGAGTCAGTTCCCTGGAATGGAACTGGTACAATTCTCCAAAACAAACTTATAAAACATAACTCTTCAAAATAAACAGTAACATGAAAACAAACTCTTAAAAGTAAAACAGAGATACAGCACATCAAAACAATCAAGTTTAAGAGAAAAGAAAACAAGACAAGGATAGAGATAGAGAACTTCTAAACCAAGTCGTCCACTTAAGTAGTCACACCACATAGTTAGTAAGCATCCATTGTTGATGTTAGAACCAATTCCCATTAGGAGTAGAAAAACCCAGATAGCCACAAAGGACTAGGAATGATAAAGTAGATCCAAGAACCAAGAACTCGAGAGTGGAATAATTCAACTGGGAGAGATGGCCCCCACCGCCAATAACGTCCTTTTAGGACAGGGGATATACAGCCCCTCACTGTTTATCACGTCCACTAAGGACAGGGTATATACAGCCCCTCACTGTTTATCATGTCCACTAAGGACAGGGGATATACAGCCCCTCACTGTCAAATATCAATGCCCCTATGGGCGAGGGATATACAGCCCCCTACTGTTACCATTAAAGACGCGCGCACGTCGAAGGAAAGATTTCCAAGATTGACCTTTTCCAAATCCCCACTAGATCACCAACTACCCAGAGCAATACCAAAACACTCAGTCCTACAGAGTGCAGAAGCGTAAACCCTAAGCAGTCAATGTCTAATGGGACACCAAATAAAAGGAACCAATACCATGTAAGCTTCATACTCAAGGCTCAGTTAGTCACACAAGCTGAGTTAGTCACACAACCAATTCCTTTTTAGAAATTCCTCTTAAAGTCAGTTAGCGTTTTCCAAAACATCCCACAAGTCAATCATCAAAAATATCGGAGTACGAGAAATCGTACAAAACATTCCATAAGGTCCAAAACACAACAAGCTGAGTACGAGAAATCGTACAAAACATTCCATAGAGTCCAAAACACAACAAGCTGAGTACGAGAGATCGTACCTGGGTAACGCTGTAGCAGTTCTAATCAACTTGCGCAAATAATCAACAGTACTCTGAAGAATATTAAAGGTAATCTACCATCAATCACTTGTAGCCTATGTTACGCTTAAATAAACTCCTTACTCTTATTTCAAAGTCTCAATTATCTTTTAAGCCCTCACTTAAATGTTATGTATAATCTTTCTGTTATCTGAGAACGTTGTATAGCCCAAGGTGGTAAGATCAAGGAATGTATTCGATCAACATTTGCTAATTGTCCACTCCTATCCACTTTATTCATACTTAACCACAATCCTCACATTCAAGACTTTTGAGACCTCTATATCATAAATGTGTTTAGTTATATAATTAAATCTAAGAATTTCGACAATAATCTTAAGCTCAATACCTCTATTCTTAATTTAAAAAAACATTGTATGATGACCTATGATGGACTCATCTCAGAATACTATACTATTATCTCACAATGTAAAGATTATGTATTTAAACAATTTCTACTAGACAACCCATTATGATTAAGTCTTTCCCTTAACTTAATTAAGACCTACAACCTGTATATCGGAATCATAGTGTCGTAGATGCATTTCATTACAACTTCATTGATCTTAGAACTTAGAGACAACTACTAGACTCAATTATTTTATCTTTACTTTAGAATGACTTAATATTATAACCATTTAATTATCTTGTCTTAAGATGTTCAATTACTCTTCATCTGAAACAACTATATTTTAATTAACTCAAACCCTTCCAACTCTTTTACTTAGTATCCACAAAGTATATTATTCGCTTAATTATTACCTATATAATAAGGTGTTTTAAGATAACCCTTTTTATGTATCCTTACTCACATTTTAATTTCCCAAGTATTTAATTTTTTACACACATTCTCTCCATAGAGTATGTATAATCCTTTTGTACTAAATTTTAATAAACCTATGTCTTAAATACATTTTATATTACTTACAAGACCAAGGTTTCAAAGGAATAACTTAATAAATTATTTTCCTTTATTGTATCTTAGGATAAACATTATATCTCGACATAAGGTAAAGTCTATCTAAGAACTAAATTCTGATTCATAAGTGAAATTGTTAATTATGTAATAAGATAATCTATTCTGAAAATCCTCATACCCTATATTCAAATGACACACTAATATTTCCAGTGTTAAAAAGGTAAATCAATATAATCTCTTACGTAACCCAGTTTCATCTAATTAAAGGTTTAAAGATTTTAAGTATCTAATTTCTATTTATAAACCTTCTTATAAATTCTAACTACTAAATACATTACTTAATTATAAACTCACATCCTGAACATTGGTATTAAATGTATTTTATATGGCTTATCAAATTCTAAGAACGTAAGGATTTTATTTAGATTAACTCCCCAATCATAGTTTAATTTAGTTTTATATCATAATCCTTTTAATGATTTTATCACAAGATATTAAGTTATTACTCAATACCATAAATATTAAGAAATGATTAAATCTAGACTTATTTATCCTCTTCACATTTAGATGTAAAAGTAACTCATTTACTTTATTATTGTTTATATAATAAGAACATTTAAATGTAAAAGTATTTCATTCATTTTATTATCAATTAAATAATAAGATCTATTTGTGTAACACTCTATGTAAACTAATTACAAATATTCCTAAACTTCAACTTATTAATTCCTTAACCCAATTATAGATTTACACATGGTCACCGACTATATATACCTGTATTTTAATACCGTTAATATAAATCCTAGAAATTCAAAGGTAACTAAAAACTCAGTTCATAACCATAAAATAATACCACCTCATATAGTATTCTAGTATTATGTAGAGGTTTAGTTTGACCCATTAATTCCTTCATATTACATTTTCTATAAGGTATTTTATTCCTTTATTATTAATTTATCGTATATATAGATATATATTTATATATATATATCCTTCCTATTATATTTCTCACAAGGAATGTTATTTCCTTTATCTATTTTTATTGTATTTATATATATATATATATAAATAATATATATATCTACATATATTAAGATTTATCCAGAATATTCTTTAAGAAATTATATTGTATTTAATTATATTTAAATCTTTTAGACCTATCCACAACTGATTTATGGTTTATAAAATAAAGTATTTCCCTTAGTTTTAGTTAAACATATTAGCTTCCATATTATATAATAAATAAAATGTAGTTTAGTTAAATTCCTTGATTTAATATAAGTTTCTATCTTATTTCTCTCATATAAATATATATAAATATATGTAACAATTTTTACCCCACTTAAAGTTAATACCCAAAATATTTATAAACATACTGTATTAAATGTTAATTAGTCTTATTATATTTCCCAACCTATAAAGTTCATTAATCAACTACACTTTAATTTTTGATTACATTAAAATCCATATATTATAAGTTATTCTTATGAAAAACTCATAAACACAATTTTTAAAACCTTTTACCATTGCCCAAAAATTCCCAAATTTAATATACAGTAACTATAACATTTTATACATATTATAAAATTTTTATTTCATAAAAATATCTTTTTAATTTAGCCAAATAATTCCAGAAAACCCGTAACTTGCAAAAATCATAACTTATGTTTAAAAACTCCAAAACCATAATAATTTACATCAAAATAAACTAGATTAAATAAGCAATCTCTGGTTAAAATTTCAAGTCAAAATACATTCGGGAAGATATTTAAATTAACCCAACAAGTTAGGACTATTTACTGGAATTTATAAAAACTTAATCTGAAACGTTTTAATCTCAGCCGTCGAAATCTATTAACTAAGATCCGACGGATACTGAACGCTGAGTTCTTCCCCGATTTCTCCTTGATACCCGAGTACTAATTCGTGTTTTTCTCACAATCTACAGAACGAAATCGAGTGATTCTTGTTTCTATAGCTTCGTAATCAAATTTCGGTTCTATTGATACCGGTTTCCCCAATTATAATGCAGTATACACCCAGTTTCGAAATCAATTCGAAGGTTAGGGTTAGTTTCGGTTTCAGAATTTAATTCGATTGCAAATCCTACAAATTCTCCTAATCTAACACGTAATTGGCTAAATTGAGACATGGGTTAGATCGGTATTGCAATTTCGATTAGAAACATAGGAACAATTTGAAGAAAAGCTCACCGGAATTGCACAAACGAGGAGATTCAATATCGGGTTCTGGAAAAAATATTCGAACCTTGCCGTTCGAGTAGTCACCTTCGAAGCACTATAGGTTTCAGCACAGATTGAGTTAGGCTATTTGTAAGGGCTCATTGGAAAGAGCAAACTTAGATCTACGTATTGATAGCAAGAACTAATCCTAACTCGCAACACACAGAAAGAAATCGAAGCTAGAAGTTGCGAGTTTACCTTACGTTTTCTGGAGAGAAAACTGTGATTTCATGCTATGATGAATTCGAAACTTTAGACACCTCTCTCTTACAAACGGTTTGGAATTGGTTTTGGTAATCAACATGAAAGTTATAGAGGGAGTAGAGCTCTTCAAAACGAGCTAAAGAAATCGAATTTTGGTTGGGTAACGAAGAAGTTATGATCGACGCAAGTTACCTGAAAACGAAGAGAATCTGGAATTCTGGAAACACGTTTCGCAAGGTGGCTACTTTGACTCGATTTTCCGGTTGACTCAGAAGGATTTAGGGTTTGTATGAGTAATGGTTGGAAAGAGGAATTGTAGGAGAAGAGAGTGGTGAAGACGGCATGGAAAAATATTGAGAGATGTAAAAGTTATAGCCGTCTAAAGTTAGGGCAAAGTAAGGGAAATCGGTTCCGAAAATCAGGGAAGAAATCGGCTAAGTGTGGGCGACCCATTACAGAGTGACACGTGGCATCTCTTAAAATTTTGATTCAAAACTTCAATCTAGCATAACTTTGGCTAGGATGATCCGTTTTTGACGTTCTTTTTATCGATCTTCATGGTTTTTCATAACCTATTTATTGGTATAGGTTTCATGGCCTGGTTTGACCATTCTCAAAAAGTCAACTCTAGCAAGGCTTAATAAGCTTTAAGGTTTCTAGAATTTTATATTGACTTTTATGTTTCAAAACAATGTTCCAACACTTCCTAAAATCTTTATAATATTTTTGGAGTGTTTAGAAATTTTCCCAAGATTTATTGACTTATAAATCTTATTATTAAATTCATAATAATACAATAATATATAATAATTAGGGTTAAATAGGAGAAAACCCCTAAATAAATTTCACAACCCCAAATAATAATTTAATATTCATGATTCCATATAATAATTTAATATTTAATAGTATTATTAAAGGTTTAATAAAAGAAATCCCCTAAATTAATTTAAATTAATTTAGGGGTATTTTAGTATATCCCCCTTAAAAGAAACTTCGCCTCGAAGTTTAAAAATCAACTAATAAGCACTCACACCGCTTCGGGTGTGCTGAGACAATAAAAGTTCCAATGAAATTGCATACCAATCCAATCCTTTATTTCCATCCATTTCCATAACAACCTTCCACTCGAGATTACTCAAACTCAAAACGTACCAAGATATACCAAGACATAGCATGATGAAAATCAACAGTCACATACTGTGTCATATCGTAAAAACCAAACACATACAAACACCTCTCATTCTGCTAATATTGTTCTCCCTTTACTAACAATGCAACGAGGCATAATCCGGATGAGATAACGAAGGAGGAGTATGCCAGCTTATCCCCCTTAAAAGAGCTAAGGTACGCCCTCGTACCGCTACTAACGAGAACCACAGAAGGACACATTATCCAACAAGGTTGTTTCAAAAGCCAATCACAACAACACGCATAGACCATATTAGTCTATCAAACATTTAGTTTCTGTTTTCTTGATTGTTATAAACTTTTAACTTATGATTCTTATCCATTCATTTTATGACTGATACGAATTATATGTCCATTATATGTTCATTTTATCATATCAATTATATTAACAAGCTATAAATCAAGTGTAATGTACTTGAGTAGTTTAAAATAATATTTCAGATCATTTAATAATCCTCAATAATCTTCCAAAATTATCTTCAAGGGTTTATTAGCCAACCATATGTTAAAATTCTAAAATAAATATTTTCTGTGACTTTTCAAGTTTCAATTGTTTTTATAAGTAACTATAGTATTTTAGACGAACCATTAAGTATTTAATTCATAAAATTTACTTATTAATATTTACATAATTTCACCCAAGGGAGAATCTAAGGAAGTTCTTATCAATTATAATGTAGCTCCAAAATCTGATTTCTTTATCTTAAAATTTATTTTTCAAGATAGGGACTCTATATAAAATTTTAAGTCAAATGTACTAGTCTAATGAAAACTCACTCACTCTTGGTGATTATTTTCTTAGAGTTTGTTCTATGTAAGTGTTCTTCTGATTATTAAATCTTAGTACTCTCTTAGACAATGGTGGCTTTTAGTAAATATCACTCTTAGTGTGTCTTTTAAAATTTTATACCTGTATAATGCTAAACTTCCAAGTAAACTGAGAATTTTCAATCTTTAAGTAACTCTCAATTTTTTTTTAAGATGCTCAATACTCAAGTATTTAAGGATCAATGATACTTAGTTTAGTACTACTCTTCTCTTCACTCAATCTTTAAGTAACTTCTTTTATTGATTTTGTTTTTTTTTTTATATTCAACTAGGGGTAGATGTTGTATCTTGGAGCACCCAAACTTAATCCCCTTCCTCCATATATAGGTATTTTTCACCAAAGATTTAACTCAATAAACCCTTTACTTTTATGAGTTTTAATACCGGATCTTAAGATACAAATTTTGATTTGTTCATTGTGGTTAGCACTGAAATATGCCTAGCTCAAGATTTCATGATGGTAACGTCTTACCACCACTTCCCCTCAAGTTCAACACAATCCATCACCTGCGTGGAAGATTATATACGGTTAGATGACAAGGCTTATCTAGCCCCTAAACTTCTAGAAGTGGGTGTGCACCCCCACTACTTTCAGCCTAGGAGTTCATCGCACCAGGCACTTCCCAAGGGTGTTAGGTTTATGTGTTTTCTTTCTAAAGTTAACATAGAGTTTTAATGTGTTTTACAAGTTCAGATGTTGATCTTTTCTAATACGCTACTAGTTCTTGTTAGCTTAATAATTTTCTAGACTTAAGATTTATCTTAAACATTATCTTTAGGTAATAAATTGATACCAAGTAGTTCATGAGATTTTTTTTTTAAAGGAGTTGAAGTACTTTCACATAACATCAATACTAATTTAGTTATGTAAAGTTTTATTTGTATACTGTTTTCAACCAAAAGTATTCTTTAAAATTCTAGGAATTTGTGTACCAGCTTTTAAAGGATTGCATTTTTAGCAATGTATTCTCCATGAGTATGCTTTTGAAAATAGCTTAATACTTGGTTTATCTCAACCAAAATCTTATCGTACTTAATATAGGGTGTTCTAAACTATATATATATATATATATATATATATATATATATATTTCTGTAGTTTACTGTTGGAACGGTATAACAACACATCACACTCAACAAACATTCACAAAAGAAAAGTGTGTAAAGGAATCGTTCACAATTCCAAAAAGGGTTAGGAGTCGTGCCTTACTGGAGTCCTCACTTCCCAATTCTACCCCAGTTCCCCAGTTTTAAGTGCACCTATAATCTAAGTATTTCACTCGGCTTGTTTTCTCGGGTTCAGAGCGTAACTACGCTCTGATACCACTAACGCCCCTATTAACCATAAATACAGCGGAAATAAAACTCTAAGGTGCTACAGACCATCGGGCTCCAAAACACCGGTACCAACCTCACCAATTCCAACCATTACAATTAACTAAGTTACGGTCTGAACTTCGAGAAAACTTAATATAAACAAAACAATAAATAAATACATTCACTCTCCATAAACCTAATCCCATCCCAATCACTCATGCACTTCGTGGCCACCTGTAAATCCATTTATACCTGCAAGATGAAACCAAGCAGCCCACCCCAAGAGGGGTGAGTTAGTTCCCTGGAATGGAACTCGTACAATTCTCCAAAACAAACTTATAAAACATAACTCTTCAAAATAAACAGTAACATGAAAACAAACTCTTAAAAGTAAAACAGAGATAAAGCACATCAAAACAATCAAGTTTAAGAGAAAAGAAAACAAGACAAGGATAGAGATAGAGAACTTCTAAACCAAGTCGTCCACTTAAGTAGTCACACCACATAGTTAGTAAGCATCCATTGTTGATGTTAGAACCAATTCCCATTAGGAGTAGAAAAACCCAGATAGCCACAAAGGACTAGGAATGATAAAGTAGATCCAAGAACCAAGAACTCGAGAGTGGAATAATTCAACTGGGAGAGATGGCCCCCACCGCCAATCACTTTTTATGACAGGGGATATACAGCCCCTCACTGTTTATCACGTCCACTAAGGACAGGGGATATACAGCCCCTCACTGTCTATCACGTCCACTAAGAACAGGGGATATACAGCCCCCTGCTGTTACCATTAAAGACGCGCGCACGTCGAAGGAAAGATTTCCAAGATTGACCTTTTCCAAATCCCCACTAGATCACCAACTACCCAGAGCAATACCAAAACACTCAGTCCTACAGAGTGCAGAAGCGTAAACCCTAAGCAGTCAATGTCTAATGGGACACCAAATAAAAGGAACCAATACCATGTAAGTTTCATACTCAAGGCTCAGTAGTCACACAAGCTGAGTTAGTCACACAACCAATTCCTTTTTAGAAATTCCTCTTAAAGTCAGTTAGCGTTTTCCAAAACATCCCACAAGTCAATCATCAAAAATATCGGAGTACGAGAAATCGTACAAAACATTCCATAAGGTCCAAAACACAACAAGCTGAGTACGAGAAATCGTACAAAACATTCCACAGAGTCCAAAACACAACAAACTGAGTACGAGAGATCGTACCTAGGTAACGCTGTAGCAGTTCTAATCAACTTGCGCAACAATCAACAGTACTCTGAAGAATATTAAAGGTAATCTACCATCAATCACTTGTAGCCTATGTTACGCTTAAATAAACTCCTTACTCTTATTTCAAAGTCTCAATTATCTTTTAAGCCCTCACTTAAATGTTATGTATAATCTTTCTGTTATCTGAGAACGTTGTATAGCCCAAGGTGGTAAGATCAAGGAATGTATCGATCAACATTTGCTAATTGTCCACTCCTATCAACTTTATTCATACACCACAATCCTCACATTCAAGACTTTTGAGACCTCTATATCATAAATGTGTTTATGTATTAATTAAATCTAAGAATTTCGACAATAATCTTAAGCTCAATACCTCTATTCTTAATTTAAAATAAACATTGTATTATGACCTATGATGGACTCATCTCAGAATACTATACATTATCTCACAATGTAAAGATTATGTATTTAAACAATTTCTACTAGACAACCCATTATGATTAAGTCTTTCCCTTAACTTAATTAAGACCTACAACCTGTATATCGGAATCATGTGTCGGATGCATTTCATTACAACTTCATTGATCTTAGAATTTAGAGACAACTACTAGACTCAATTATTTATCTTACTTTAGAATGACTTAATATTATAACCATTTAATTATCTTGTCTTAAGATGTTCAATTACTCTTCATCCTGAAAACAACTATATTTAATTAACTCAACCCTTCCAACTCTTTTACTTAGTATCCACAAAGTATATTATTCGCTTAATTATTACCTATATAATAAGGTGTTTTAAGATAACCCTTTTTATGTATCCTTACTCACATTTTAATTTCCCAAGTATTTAATTTTTTACACACATTCTCTCCATAGAGTATGTATAATCCTTTTGTACTAAATTTTAATAAGCCTACGTCTTAAATACATTTTATATTACTTACAAGACCAAGGTTTCAAAGGAATAACTTAATAAATTATTTTCCTTTATTGTATCTTAGGATAAACATTATATCTCGACATAAGGTAAAGTCTATCTAAGAACTAAATTCTGATTCATAAGTGAAATTGTTAATTATGTAATAAGATAATCTATTCTGAAAATCCCCATACCCTATATTCAAATGACACACTATTTCCAGTGTTAAAAAGGTAAATCAATATAATCTCTTACGTAACCCAGTTTCATCTAATTAAAGGTTTAAAGATTTTAAGTATCTAATTTCTATTTATAAACCTTCTTATAAATTCTAACTACTAAATACATTACTTAATTATAAACTCACATCCTGAACATTGGTATTAAATGTATTTTATATGGCTTATCAAATTCTAAGAACGTAAGGATTATTATTAGATTAATTCCCCAATCATAGTTTAATTTAGTTTTATATCATAATCCTTTTAATGATTTTATCACAAGATATTAAGTTATTACTCAATACCATAAATATTAAGAAATGATTAAATCTAGACTTATTTATCCTCTTCACATTTAGATGTAAAAGTAACTCATTTACTTTATTATTGTTTATATAATAAGAACATTTAAATGTAAAAGTATTTCATTCATTTTATTATCAATTAAATAATAAGATCTATTTGTGTAACACTCTATGTAAACTAATTACAAATATTCCTAAACTTCAACTTATTAATTCCTTAACCCAATTATAGATTTACACTGTGGTCACCGACTATATATTACATGTATTTTAATACCGTTAATATAAATCCTAGAAATTCAAAGGTAACTAAAAACTCAGTTCATAACCATAAAATAATACCACCTCATATAGTATTCTATTATTAGTATTATGCAGAGGTTTAGTTTGACCCATTAATTCCTTCATATTACATTTTCTATAAGGTATTTTATTCCTTTTATTTATTAATTTATCGTATATATATATATCCTTCCTATTATATTTCTCACAAGGAATGTTATTTCCTTTATCTATTTTTATTGTATATATATATATATATATATATATAAATATATATATATCTACATATATTAAGATTTATCCAGAATTCTTTAAGAAATTCTATTGTATTTAATTATATTTAATATCTTTTAGACCTATCCACAACTGATTTATGGTTTATAAAATAAAGTATTTCCCTTAGTTTTAGTTAAACATATTAGCTTCCATATTATATAATAAATAAAATGTAGTTTAGTTAAATTCCTTGATTTAATATAAGTTTCTATCTTATTTCTCTCATATAAATATATATATAAATATATGTAACAATTTTTACCCCACTTAAAGTTAATACCCAAAATATTTATAAACATACTGTATTAAATGTTAATTAGTCTTATTATATTTTCCCAACCTATAAAGTTCATTAATCAACTACACTTTAATTTTTGATTACATTAAAATCCATATATTATAAGTTATTCTTATGAAAAACTCATAAACACAATTTTTAAAACCTTTTACCATTGCCCAAAAATTCCCAAATTTAATATACAGTAACTATAACATTTTATACATATTATAAAATTTTTATTTCATAAAAATATCTTTTTAATTTAGCCAAATAATTCCAGAAAACCCGTAACTTGCAAAAATCATAACTTATGTTTAAAAACTCCAAAACCATAATAATTTACATCAAAATAAACTAGATTAAATAAGCAATCTCTGGTTAAAATTTCAAGTCAAAATACATTCGGGAAGATATTTAAATTAACCCAACAAGTTAGGACTATTTACTGGAATTTATAAAAACTTAATCTGAAACGTTTTAATCTCAGCCGTCGAAATCTATTAACTAAGATCCGACGGATACTGAACGCTGAGTTCTTCCCCGATTTCTCCTTGATACCCGAGTACTAATTCGTGTTTTTCTCACAATCTACAGAACGAAATCGAGTGATTCTTGTTTCTATAGCTTCGTAATCAAATTTCGGTTCTATTGATACCGGTTTCCCCAATTATAATGCAGTATACACCCAGTTTCGAAATCAATTCGAAGGTTAGGGTTAGTTTCGGTTTCAGAATTTAATTCGATTGCAAATCCTACAAATTCTCCTAATCTAACACGTAATTGGCTAAATTGAGACATGGGTTAGATCGGTATTGCAATTTCGATTAGAAACATAGGAACAATTTGAAGAAAAGCTCACCGGAATTGCACAAACGAGGAGATTCAATATCGGGTTCTGGAAAAAATATTCGAACCTTGCCTGTTCGAGTAGTCACCTTCGAAGCACTATAGGTTTCAGCACAGATTGAGTTAGGCTATTTGTAAGGGCTCATTGGAAAGAGCAAACTTAGATCTACGTATTGATAGCAAGAACTAATCCTAACTCGCAACACACAGAAAGAAATCGAAGCTAGAAGTTGCGAGTTTACCTTACGTTTTCTGGAGAGAAAACTGTGATTTCATGCTATGATGAATTCGAAACTTTAGACACCTCTCTCTTACAAACGGTTTGGAATTGGTTTTGGTAATCAACATGAAAGTTATAGAGGGAGTAGAGCTCTTCAAAACGAGCTAAAGAAATCGAATTTTGGTTGGGTAACGAAGAAGTTATGATCGACGCAAGTTACCTGAAAACGAAGAGAATCTGGAATTCTGGAAACACGTTTCGCAAGGTGGCTACTTTGACTCGATTTTCCGGTTGACTCAGAAGGATTTAGGGTTTGTATGAGTAATGGTTGGAAAGAGGAATTGTAGGAGAAGAGAGTGGTGAAGACGGCATGGAAAAATATTGAGAGATGTAAAAGTTATAGCCGTCTAAAGTTAGGGCAAAGTAAGGGAAATCGGTTCCGAAAATCAGGGAAGAAATCGGCTAAGTGTGGGCGACCCATTACAGAGTGACACGTGGCATCTCTTAAAATTTTGATTCAAAACTTCAATCTAGCATAACTTTGGCTAGGATGATCCGTTTTTGACGTTCTTTTTATCGATCTTCATGGTTTTTCATAACCTATTTATTGGTATAGGTTTCATGGCCTGGTTTGACCATTCTCAAAAAGTCAACTCTAGCAAGGCTTAATAAGCTTTAAGGTTTCTAGAATTTTATATTGACTTTTATGTTTCAAAACAATGTTCCAACACTTCCTAAAATCTTTATAATATTTTGGAGTGTTTAGAAATTTTCCCAAGATTTATTGACTTATAAATCTTATTATTAAATTCATAATACTATACAATAATATATAATAATTAGGGTTAAATAGGAGAAAACCCCTAAATAAATTTCACAACCCCAATAATAATTTAATATTCATGATTCCATATAATAATTTAATATTTAATAGTATTATTAAAGGTTTAATAAAAGAAATCCCCTAAATTAATTTAAATTAATTTAGGGGTATTTTAGTATATCCCCCTTAAAAGAAACTTCGCCTCGAAGTTTAAAAATCAACTAATAAGCACTCACACCGCTTCGGGTGTGCTGAGACAATAAAAGTTCCAATGAAATTGCATACCAATCCAATCCTTTATTTCCATCCATTTCCATAACAACCTTCCACTCGAGATTACTCAAACTCAAACGTACCAAGATATACCAAGACATAGCATGATGAAAATCAACAGTCACATACTGTGTCATATCGTAAAAACCAAACACATACAAACACCTCTCATTCTGCTAATATTGTTCTCCCTTTACTAACAATGCAACGAGGCATAATCCGGATGAGATAACGAAGGAGGAGTATGCCAGCTTATCCCCCTTAAAAGAGCTAAGGTACGCCCTCGTACCGCTACTAACGAGAACCACAGAAGGACACATTATCCAACAAGGTTGTTTCAAAAGCCAATCACAACAACACGCATAGACCATATTAGTCTATCAAACATTTAGTTTCTGTTTTCTTGATTGTTATAAACTTTTAACTTATGATTCTTATCCATTCATTTTATGACTGATACGAATTATATGTCCATTATATGTTCATTTTATCATATCAATTATATTAACAAGCTATAAATCAAGTGTAATGTACTTGAGTAGTTTAAAATAATATTTCAGATCATTTAATAATCCTCAATAATCTTCCAAAATTATCTTCAAGGGTTTATTAGCCAACCATATGTTAAAATTCTATAAAATAAATATTTTCTGTGACTTTTCAAGTTTCAATTGTTTTTATAAGTAACTATAGTATTTTAGACGAACCATTAAGTATTTAATTCATAAAATTTACTTATTATATATTTACATAATTTCACCCAAGGGAGAATCTAAGGAAGTTCTTATCAATTATAATGTAGCTCCAAAATCTGATTTCTTTATCTTAAAATTTATTTTTCAAGATAGGGACTCTATATAAAATTTTAAGTCAAATGTACTAGTCTAATGAAAACTCACTCACTCTTGGTGATTATTTTTCTTAGAGTTTGTTCTATGTAAGTGTTCTTCTGATTATTAAATCTTAGTACTCTCTTAGACAATGGTGGCTTTTAGTAAATATCACTCTTAGTGTGTCTTTTAAAATTTTATACCTGTATAATGCTAAACTTCCAAGTAAACATGAGAATTTTCAATCTTTAAGTAACTCTCAATTTTTTTTTAAGATGCTCAATACTCAAGTATTTAAGGATCAATGATACTTAGTTTAGTACTACTCTTCTCTTCACTCAATCTTTAAGTAACTTCTTTTATTGATTTTGTTTTTTTTATATTCAACCAGGGGTAGATGTTGTATCTTGGAGCACCCAAACTTAATCCCCTTCCTCCATATTAGGTATTTTTCACCAAAGATTTAACTCAATAAACCCTTTACTTTTATGAGTTTTAATACCGGATCTTAAGATACAAATTTTGATTTGTTCATTGTGGTTAGCACTGAAATATGCCTAGCTCAAGATTTCATGATGGTAACGTCTTACCACCACTTCCCCTCAAGTTCAACACAATCCATCACCTGCGTGGAAGATTATATACGGTTAGATGACAAGGCTTATCTAGCCCCTAAACTTCTAGAAGTGGGTGTGCACCCCCACTACTTTCAGCCTAGGAGTTCATCGCACCAGGCACTTCCCAAGGGTGTTAGGTTTATGTGTTTTCTTTCTAAAGTTAACATAGAGTTTTAATGTGTTTTACAAGTTCAGATGTTGATCTTTTCTAATACGCTACTAGTTCTTGTTAGCTTAATAATTTTCTAGACTTAAGATTTATCTTAAACATTATCTTTAGGTAATAAATTGATACCAAGTAGTTCATGAGATTTTTTTCAAACTTTAAAGGAGTTGAAGTACTTTCACATAACATCAATACTAATTTAGTTATGTAAAGTTTTATTTGTATACTGTTTTCAACCAAAAGTATTCTTTAAAATTCTAGGAATTTGTGTACCAGCTTTTAAAGGATTGCATTTTTAGCAATGTATTCTCCATGAGTATGCTTTTGAAAAATAGCTTAATACTTGGTTTATCTCAACCAAAATCTTATCGTACTTAATATAGGGTGTTCCAAACTTAATATATATATATATTATATTTCTGTAGTTTACTGTTGGAACGGTATAACAACACATCACACTCAACAAACATTCACAAAAGAAAAGTGTGTAAAGGAATCGTTCACAATTCCAAAAAGGGTTAGGAGTCGTGCCTTACTGGAGTCCTCACTTCCCAATTCTACCCCAGTTCCCCAGTTTTAAGTGCACCTATAATCTAAGTATTTCACTCGGCTTGTTTTCTCGGGTTCAGAGCGTAACTACGCTCTGATACCACTAACGCCCCTATTAACCATAAATACAGCGGAAATAAAACTCTAAGGTGCTACAGACCATCGGGCTCCAAACACCCGGTACCAACCTCACCAATTCCAACCATTACAATTAACTAAGTTACGGTCTGAACTTCGAGAAAACTTAATATAAACAAAACAATAAATAAATACATTCACTCTCCATAAACCTAATCCCATCCCAATCACTCATGCACTTCGTGGCCACCTGTAAATCCATTTATACCTGCAAGATGAAACCAAGCAGCCCACCCCAAGAAGGGTGAGTTAGTTCCCTGGAATGGAACTCGTACAATTCTCCAAAACAAACTTATAAAACATAACTCTTCAAAATAAACAGTAACATGAAAACAAACTCTTAAAAGTAAAACAGAGATAAAGCACATCAAAACAATCAAGTTTAAGAGAAAAGAAAACAAGACAAGGATAGAGATAGAGAACTTCTAAACCAAGTCGTCCACTTAAGTAGTCACACCACATAGTTAGTAAGCATCCATTGTTGATGTTAGAACCAATTCCCATTAGGAGTAGAAAAACCCAGATAGCCACAAAGGACTAGGAATGATAAAGTAGATCCAAGAACCAAGAACTCGAGAGTGGAATAATTCAACTGGGAGAGATGGCCCCCACCGCCAATCACGTCCTTTTATGACAGGGGATATACAGCCCCTCACTGTTTATCACGTCCACTAAGGACAGGGGATATACAGCCCCTCACTGTCTATCACGTCCACTAAGAACAGGGGATATACAGCCCCCTGCTGTTACCATTAAAGACGCGCGCACGTCGAAGGAAAGATTTCCAAGATTGACCTTTTCCAAATCCCCACTAGATCACCAACTACCCAGAGCAATACCAAAACACTCAGTCCTACAGAGTGCAGAAGCGTAAACCCTAAGCAGTCAATGTCTAATGGGACACCAAATAAAAGGAACCAATACCATGTAAGTTTCATACTCAAGGCTCAGTTAGTCACACAAGCTGAGTTAGTCACACAACCAATTCCTTTTTAGAAATTCCTCTTAAAGTCAGTTAGCGTTTTCCAAAACATCCCACAAGTCAATCATCAAAAATATCGGAGTACGAGAAATCGTACAAAACATTCCATAAGGTCCAAAACACAACAAGCTGAGTACGAGAAATCGTACAAAACATTCCACAGAGTCCAAAACACAACAAGCTGAGTACGAGAGATCGTACCTAGGTAACGCTGTAGCAGTTCTAATCAACTTGCGCAAACAATCAACAGTACTCTGAAGAATATTAAAGGTAATCTACCATCAATC
Source organism: Limonium bicolor (assembly GCA_023374045.1). Taxonomy (NCBI): domain Eukaryota; kingdom Viridiplantae; phylum Streptophyta; class Magnoliopsida; order Caryophyllales; family Plumbaginaceae; genus Limonium; species Limonium bicolor. The sequence continues at coordinate 140,378,526 of CM041782.1, forward strand.
ACTTGTAGCCTATGTTACGCTTAAATAAACTCCTTACTCTTATTTCAAAGTCTCAATTATCTTTTAAGCCCTCACTTAAATGTTATGTATAATCTTTGTGTTATCTGAGAACGTTGTATAGCCCAAGGTGGTAAGATCAAGGAATGTATTCGATCAACATTTGCTAATTGTCCACTCCTATCAACTTTATTCATACTTAACCACAATCCTCACATTCAAGACTTTTGAGACCTCTATATCATAAATGTGTTTATGTATATAATTAAATCTAAGAATTTCGACAATAATCTTAAGCTCAATACCTCTATTCTTAATTTAAAATAAACATTGTATTATGACCTATGATGGACTCATCTCAGAATACTATACTATTATCTCACAATGTAAAGATTATGTATTTAAACAATTTCTACTAGACAACCCATTATGATTAAGTCTTTCCCTTAACTTAATTAAGACCTACAACCTGTATATCGGAATCATAGTGTCGTAGATGCATTTCATTACAACTTCATTGATCTTAGAATTTAGAGACAACTACTAGACTCAATTATTTTATTACTTTAGAATGACTTAATATTATAACCATTTAATTATCTTGTCTTAAGATGTTCAATTACTCTTCATCCTGAAACAACTATATTTTAATTAACTCAAACCCTTCCAACTCTTTTACTTAGTATCCACAAAGTATATTATTCGCTTAATTATTACCTATATAATAAGGTGTTTTAAGATAACCCTTTTTATGTATCCTTACTCACATTTTAATTTCCCAAGTATTTAATTTTTTACACACATTCTCTCCATAGAGTATGTATAATCCTTTTGTACTAAATTTTAATAAGCCTACGTCTTAAATACATTTTATATTACTTACAAGACCAAGGTTTCAAAGGAATAACTTAATAAATTATTTTCCTTTATTGTATCTTAGGATAAACATTATATCTCGACATAAGGTAAAGTCTATCTAAGAACTAAATTCTGATTCATAAGTGAAATTGTTAATTATGTAATAAGATAATCTATTCTGAAAATCCCCATACCCTATATTCAAATGACACACTATTATTTCCAGTGTTAAAAAGGTAAATCAATATAATCTCTTACGTAACCCAGTTTCATCTAATTAAAGGTTTAAAGATTTTAAGTATCTAATTTCTATTTATAAACCTTCTTATAAATTCTAACTACTAAATACATTACTTAATTATAAACTCACATCCTGAACATTGGTATTAAATGTATTTTATTGGCTTATCAAATTCTAAGAACGTAAGGATTATTATTTAGATTAATTCCCCAATCATAGTTTAATTTAGTTTTATATCATAATCCTTTTAATGATTTTATCACAAGATATTAAGTTATTACTCAATACCATAAATATTAAGAAATGATTAAATCTAGACTTATTTATCCTCTTCACATTTAGATGTAAAAGTAACTCATTTACTTTATTATTGTTTATATAATAAGAACATTTAAATGTAAAAGTATTTCATTCATTTTATTATCAATTAAATAATAAGATCTATTTGTGTAACACTCTATGTAAACTAATTACAAATATTCCTAAACTTCAACTTATTAATTCCTTAACCCAATTATAGATTTACACTGTGGTCACCGACTATATTATACATGTATTTTAATACCGTTAATATAAATCCTAGAAATTCAAAGGTAACTAAAAACTCAGTTCATAACCATAAAATAATACCACCTCATATAGTATTCTATTATTAGTATTATGCAGAGGTTTAGTTTGACCCATTAATTCCTTCATATTACATTTTCTATAAGGTATTTTATTCCTTTTATTTATTAATTATCGTATATATATATATATCCTTCCTATTATTTCTCACAAGGAATTATTTCCTTTATCTATTTTTATTGTATATATATATATATAAATATATATATATCTACATATATTAAGATTTATCCAGAATATTCTTTAAGAAATTCTATTGTATTTAATTATATTAATATCTTTTAGACCTATCCACAACTGATTTATGGTTTATAAAATAAAGTATTTCCCTTAGTTTAGTTAAACATATTAGCTTCCATATTATATAATAAATAAAATGTAGTTTAGTTAAATTCCTTGATTTAATATAAGTTTCTATCTTATTTCTCTCATATAAATATATATAAATATATGTAACAATTTTTACCCCACTTAAAGTTAATACCCAAAATATTTATAAACATACTGTATTAAATGTTAATTAGTCTTATTATATTTTCCCAACCTATAAAGTTCATTAATCAACTACACTTTAATTTTTGATTACATTAAAATCCATATATTATAAGTTATTCTTATGAAAAACTCATAAACACAATTTTTAAAACCTTTACCATGCCCAAAAATTCCCAAATTTAATATACAGTAACTATAACATTTTACATATTATAAAATTTTATTTCATAAAAATATCTTTTTAATTTAGCCAAATAATTCCAGAAAACCCGTAACTTGCAAAAATCATAACTTATTTAAAAACTCCAAAACCATAATAATTTACATCAAAATAAACTAGATTAAATAAGAATCTCTGGTTAAAATTTCAAGTCAAAATACATTCGGGAAGATATTTAAATTAACCCAACAAGTTAGGACTATTACTGGAATTTATAAAAACTTAATCTGAAACGTTTTAATCTCAGCCGTCGAAATCTAAACTAAGATCCGACGGATACTGAACGCTGAGTTCTTCCCGATTTCTCCTTGATACCCGAGTACTAATTCGTGTTTTCTCACAATCTACAGAACGAAATCGAGTGATTCTTGTTTCTATAGCTTCGTAATCAAATTTCGGTTCTATTGATACCGGTTTCCCCAATTATAATGCAGTATACACCAGTTTCGAAATCAATTCGAAGGTTAGGGTTAGTTTCGGTTTCAGAATTTAATTCGATTGCAAATCCTACAAATTCTCCTAATCTAACACGTAATTGGCTAAATTGAGACATGGGTTAGATCGGTATTGCAATTTCGATTAGAAACATAGGAACAATTTGAAGAAAAGCTCACCGGAATTGCACAAACGAGGAGATTCAATATCGGGTTCTGGAAAAAAATATTCGAACCTTGCCTGTTCGAGTAGTCACCTTCGAAGCACTATAGGTTTCAGCACAGATTGAGTTAGGTATTTGTAAGGGCTCATTGGAAAGAGCAAACTTAGATCTACGTATTGATAGCAAGAACTAATCCTAACTCGCAACACACAGAAAGAAATCGAAGCTAGAAGTTGCGAGTTTACCTTACGTTTTCTGGAGAGAAAACTGTGATTTCATGCTATGATGAATTCGAAACTTTAGACACCTCTTCTTACAAACGGTTTGGAATTGGTTTTGGTAATCAACATGAAAGTTATAGAGGGAGTAGAGCTCTTCAAAACGAGCTAAAGAAATCGAATTTTGTTGGGTAACGAAGAAGTTATGATCGACGCAAGTTACCTGAAAACGAAGAGAATCTGGAATTCTGGAAACACGTTTCGCAAGGTGGCTACTTTGACTCGATTTTCCGGTTGACTCAGAAGGATTTAGGGTTTGTATGAGTAATGGGGAAGAGGAATTGTAGGAGAAGAGAGTGGTGAAGACGGCATGGAAAAATATTGAGAGATGTAAAAGTTATAGCGTCTAAAGTTAGGGCAAAGTAAGGGAAATCGGTTCCGAAAATCAGGGAAGAAATCGGCTAAGTGTGGGCGACCCATTACAGAGTGACACGTGGCATCTCTTAAAATTTTGATTCAAAACTTCAATCTAGCATAACTTTGGCTAGGATGATCCGTTTTTGACGTTCTTTTTATCGATCTTCATGGTTTTCATAACCTTATTGGTATAGGTTTCATGGCCTGGTGTGGACCATTCTCAAAAGTCAACTCTAGCAAGGCTAATAAGCTTTAAGGTTTCTAGAATTTATATTGACTTTATGTTTCAAAACAATGTTCCAACACTTCCTAAATCTTTATAATATTTTGGAGTGGTTTAAGAAATTTTCCCAAGATTTATTTATAAATCTTATTATTAAATTCATAATACTATACAATAATATATAATAATTAGGTGTTAAATAGGAGAAAACCCCTAAATAAATTTCACAACCCCAATAATAATTTAATATTATGATTCCATATAATAATTTAATATTTAATAGTATTATTAAAGGTTTAATAAAAGAAATCCCCAAATTAATTTAAATTAATTTAGGGTATTTAGTTATCCCCCTTAAAAGAAAACTTCGCCTCGAAGTTTAAAAATCAACTAATAAGCACTCACACCGCTTCGGGTGTGCTGAGACAATAAAAGTTCCAATGAAATTGCATACCAATCCAATCCTTTATTTCCATCCATTTCCATAAAACCTTCCACTCGAGATTACTCAAACTCAAAACGTACCAAGATATACCAAGACATAGCATGATGAAATCAACAGTCACATACTGTGTCATATCGTAAAACCAACACATACAAACCCTCTTCATTCTGCTAATATTGTTCTCCCTTTACTACAATGCAACGGGCTAATCGGATGAGATAACGAAGGGGAGTATTGCCAGGCTATCCCCCTTAAAACGAGCTAAGGTACGCCCTCGTACCGCTACTAACGAGAACCACAGAAGGACACATTATCCAACAAGGTTGTTTCAAAAGCCAATCACAACAACACGCATAGACCATATTAGTCTATCAAACATTTAGTTTCTGTTTTCTTGATTGTTATAAACTTTTAACTTATGATTCTTATCCATTCATTTTATGACTGATACGAATTATATGTCCATTATATGTTCATTTTATCATATCAATTATATTAACAAGCTATAAATCAAGTGTAATGTACTTGAGTAGTTTAAAATAATATTTCAGATCATTTAATAATCCTCAATAATCTTCCAAAATTATCTTCAAGGGTTTATTAGCCAACCATATGTTAAAATTCTATAAAATAAATATTTTCTGTGACTTTTCAAGTTTCAATTGTTTTTTATAAGTAACTATAGTATTTTAGACGAACCATTAAGTATTTAATTCATAAAATTTACTTATTATATATTTACATAATTTCACCCAAGGGAGAATCTAAGGAAGTTCTTATCAATTATAATGTAGCTCCAAAATCTGATTTCTTTATCTTAAAATTTATTTTTCAAGATAGGGACTCTATAAAATTTTAAGTCAAATGTACTAGTCTAATGAAAACTCACTCTCTTGGTGATTATTTTTCTTAGAGTTTGTTCTATGTAAGTGTTCTTCTGATTATTAAATCTTAGTACTCTCTTAGACAATGGTGGCTTTTAGTAAATATCACTCTTAGTGTGTCTTTTAAAATTTTATACCTGTATAATGCTAAACTTCCAAGTAAACATGAGAATTTTCAATCTTTAAGTAACTCTCAATTTTTTTTTAAGATGCTCAATACTCAAGTATTTAAGGATCAATGATACTTAGTTTAGTACTACTCTTCTCTTCACTCAATCTTTAAGTAACTTCTTTATTGATTTTGTTTTTTTTATATTCAACCAGGGGTAGATGTTGTATCTTGGAGCACCCAAACTTAATCCCCTTCCTCCATATATAGGTATTTTTCACCAAAGATTTAACTCAATAAACCCTTTACTTTTATGAGTTTTAATACCGGATCTTAAGATACAAATTTTGATTTGTTCATTGTGGTTAGCACTGAAATATGCCTAGCTCAAGATTTCATGATGGTAACGTCTTACCACCACTTCCCCTCAAGTTCAACACAATCCATCACCTGCGTGGAAGATTATATACGGTTAGATGACAAGGCTTATCTAGCCCCTAAACTTCTAGAAGTGGGTGTGCACCCCCACTACTTTCAGCCTAGGAGTTCATCGCACCAGGCACTTCCCAAGGGTGTTAGGTTTATGTGTTTTCTTTCTAAAGTTAACATAGAGTTTTAATGTGTTTTACAAGTTCAGATGTTGATCTTTTCTAATACGCTACTAGTTCTTGTTAGCTTAATAATTTTCTAGACTTAAGATTTATCTTAAACATTATCTTTAGGTAATAAATTGATACCAAGTAGTTCATGAGTTTTTTCAAACTTTAAAGGAGTTGAAGTACTTTCACATAACATCAATACTAATTTAGTTATGTAAAGTTTTATTTGTATACTGTTTTCAACCAAAAGTATTCTTTAAAATTCTAGGAATTTGTGTACCAGCTTTTAAAGGATTGCATTTTTAGCAATGTATTCTCCATGAGTATGCTTTTGAAAAATAGCTTAATACTTGGTTTATCTCAACCAAAATCTTATCGTACTTAATATAGGGTGTTCCAAACTTATATATATATATATATTTATTTCTGTAGTTTACTGTTGGAACGGTATAACAACACATCACTCAACAAACATTCACAAAAGAAAAGTGTGTAAAGGAATCGTTCACAATTCCAAAAAGGGTTAGGAGTGCCTTACTGGAGTCCTCACTTCCCAATTCTACCCCAGTTCCCCAGTTTTAAGTGCACCTATAATCTAAGTATTTCACTCGGCTTGTTTTCTCGGGTTCAGAGCGTAACTACGCTCTGATACCACTAACGCCCCTATTAACCATAAATACAGCGGAAATAAAACTCTAAGGTGCTACAGACCATCGGGCTCCAAACACCCCACCTACCAACCTCACCAATTCCAACCATTACAATTAACTAAGTTACGGTCTGAACTTCGAGAAAACTTAATTAAACAAAACAATAAATAAATACATTCACTCTCCATAAACCTAATCCCATCCCAATCACTCATGCACTTCGTGGCCACCTGTAAATCCATTTATACCTGCAAGATGAAACCAAGCAGCCCACCCCAAGAAGGGTGAGTTAGTTCCCTGGAATGGAACTCGTACAATTCTCCAAAACAAACTTATAAAACATAACTCTTCAAAATAAACAGTAACATGAAAACAAACTCTTAAAAGTAAAACAGAGATAAAGCACATCAAAACAATCAAGTTTAAGAGAAAAGAAAACAAGACAAGGATAGAGATAGAGAACTTCTAAACCAAGTCGTCCACTTAAGTAGTCACACCACATAGTTAGTAAGCATCCATTGTTGATGTTAGAACCAATTCCCATTAGGAGTAGAAAAACCCAGATAGCCACAAAGGACTAGGAATGATAAAGTAGATCCAAGAACCAAGAACTCGAGAGTGGAATAATTCAACTGGGAGAGATGGCCCCCACCGCCAATCACGTCCTTTTATGACAGGGGATATACAGCCCCTCACTGTTTATCACGTCCACTAAGGACAGGGGATATACAGCCCCTCACTGTCTATCACGTCCACTAAGAACAGGGGATATACAGCCCCCTGCTGTTACCATTAAAGACACGCGCACGTCGAAGGAAAGATTTCCAAGATTGACCTTTTCCAAATCCCCACTAGATCACCAACTACCCAGAGCAATACCAAAACACTCAGTCCTACAGAGTGCAGAAGCGTAAACCCTAAGCAGTCAATGTCTAATGGGACACCAAATAAAAGGAACCAATACCATGTAAGTTTCATACTCAAGGCTCAGTTAGTCACACAAGCTGAGTTAGTCACACAACCAATTCCTTTTTAGAAATTCCTCTTAAAGTCAGTTAGCGTTTTCCAAAACATCCCACAAGTCAATCATCAAAAATATCGGAGTACGAGAAATCGTACAAAACATTCCATAAGGTCCAAAACACAACAAGCTGAGTACGAGAAATCGTACAAAACATTCCACAGAGTCCAAAACACAACAAGCTGAGTACGAGAGATCGTACCTAGGTAACGCTGTAGCAGTTCTAATCAACTTGCGCAAACAATCAACAGTACTCTGAAGAATATTAAAGGTAATCTACCATCAATCACTTGTAGCCTATGTTACGCTTAAATAAACTCCTTACTCTTATTTCAAAGTCTCAATTATCTTTTAAGCCCTCACTTAAATGTTATGTATAATCTTTGTGTTATCTGAGAACGTTGTATAGCCCAAGGTGGGTAAGATCAAGGAATGTATTCGATCAACATTTGCTAATTGTCCACTCCTATCAACTTTATTCATACTTAACCACAATCCTCACATTCAAGACTTTTGAGACCTCTATATCATAAATGTGTTTATGTTATATAATTAAATCTAAGAATTTCGACAATAATCTTAAGCTCAATACCTCTATTCTTAATTTAAAATAAACATTGTATTATGACCTATGATGGACTCATCTCAGAATACTATACTATTATCTCACAATGTAAAGATTATGTATTTAAACAATTTCTACTAGACAACCCATTATGATTAAGTCTTTCCTTAACTTAATTAAGACCTACAACCTGTATATCGGAATCATAGTGTCGTAGATGCATTTCATTACAACTTCATGATCTTAGAATTTAGAGACAACTACTAGACTCAATTATTTTATCTTTACTTTAGATGACTTATTATATAACCATTTAATTATCTTGTCTTAAGATGTTCAATTACTCTTCATCCTGAAACAACTATATTTTTAATTAACTCAAACCCTTCCACTCTTTTATTAGTATCCACAAAGTATATTATTCGCTTAATTATTACCTATATAATAAGGTGTTTTAAGATAACCCTTTTATGTATCCTTACCACATTTTAATTTCCCAAGTATTTAATTTTTTACACACATTCTCTCCATAGAGTATGTATAATCCTTTTGTACTAAATTTTAATAAGCCTACGTCTTAAATACATTTTATATTACTTACAAGACCAAGGTTTCAAAGGAATAACTTAATAATTATTTTCCTTTATTGTATCTTAGGATAAACATTATATCTCGACATAAGGTAAAGTCTATCTAAGAACTAAATTCTGATTCATAAGTGAAATTGTTAATTATGTAATAAATAATCTATTCTGAAAATCCCCATACCCTATATTCAATGACACACTATTATTTCCAGTGTTAAAAAGGTAAATCAATAATCTCTTACGTAACAACCCAGTTTCATCTAATTAAAGGTTTAAAGATTTTAAGTATCTAATTTCTATTATAAACCTTCTTATAAATTCTAACTACTAAATACATTACTTAATTATAAACTCACATCCTGAACATTGGTATTAAATGTTTTTTATATGGCTTATCAAATTCTAAGAACGTAAGGATTATTATTTAGATTAATTCCCCCTAATCATAGTTTAATTTAGTTTTATATCATAATCTCTTTTAATGATTTTATCACAAGATATTAAGTTATTACTCAATAATACCATAAAGTTAAGAAATGATTAAATCTAGACTTATTTATCCTCTTCACATTTAGATGTAAAAGTAACTCATTTACTTTATTATTGTTTATATAATAAGAACATTAAATGTAAAAGTATTTCATTCATTCATTTTATTATCAATTAAATATAAGATCTATTTGGTGTAACACTCTATGTAAACTAATTACAACTATTCCTTAAACTTCAACTTATAATTCCTTAACCCAATTATAGATTTCACACTGTGGTCACCGGGACTATTATATACTGGATTTTAATACCGTTAATATAAATCCTAGAAATTCAAAGGTAACTAAAACTCAGTTCACGATAACCATAAAATAATACCACCTCATATAGTATTCTATTATTAGTATTAGTAGGAAGGTTTAGTTTGACCCATTAATGTTCTTCATATTACATTTTTATAAGGTATTTTATTCCTTTATTTATTATTTATCGTATATTATATATATATATATATATATATATATATATATATATATCCTTCCTATTATATTTCTCACAAGGAATGTTATTTCCTTTATCTATTTTTATTGTATTATTATATATATATATATAAATATATATATATCTACATATATTAAGATTATCCAGAATATTCTTTAAGAAATTCTATGTATTAATTATATTTAATATCTTTTAGACCTATCCACAACTGATTTATGGTTATAAAATAAAGTATTTCCCTTAGTTTTAGTTAAACATATTAGCTTTATTATATAATAAATAAAATGTAGTTTAGTTAAATTCCTTGATTTAATATAAGTTTCTATCTTATTCTCTCATATAAATATATATAAATATATGTAACAATTTTTACCCCACTTAAAGTTAATACCCAAAATATTTATAAACATACTGTATTAAATGTTAATTAGTCTTATTATATTTTCCCCAACCTAAAAAGTTCATTAATCAACTACACTTTAATTTTTGTTACAATTAAAATCCATATTATAAGTTATTCTATGAAAAAACTCATAAACACAATTTTAAAACCTTTTACCATTGCCCAAAAATTCCCAAATTTAATATACAGTAACTATAACATTTTATACATATTATAAAATTTTTATTTCATAAAAATATCTTTTTAATTTAGCCAAATAATTCCAGAAAACCCGTAACTTACAAAAATCATAACTTATGTTTAAAAACTCCAAAACCATAATAATTTACATCAAAATAAACTAGATTAAATAAGGAATCTATGGTTAAATTTCAAGTCAAAATACATTCGGGAAGGTATTTAAATTAACCCAACAAGTTAGGACTATTTACTGGAAATTTATAAAAACTTAATCTGAAACGTTTTAATCTCAGCCGTCGAAATCTCTTAACTAAGATCCGACGGATACTGAACGCTGAGTTCTTCCCCGATTTCTCCTTGATACCCGAGTACTAATGCACGTTTTTCTCACAATCTACAGAACGAAATCGAGTGATTCTTGTTTCTATAGTTCGTAATCAAATTTAGGTTCTATTGATCCGTTTCCCCAATTATAATGCAGTATACACCCAGTTTCGAAATCAATTCGAAGGTTAGGGTTAGTTTTGGTTTCAGAATTTAATTCGATTGCAAATCCTACAAATTCTCCTAATCTGTAACACCCCATCCAACAACAAACACATAACAACAATCTGCAGCGGAATACACACTCATCACATAACTAACTCGTTGGTGTGGTACACGCGTTAACCCCCACGGGCTAACAAGGCTATTACATAAACATTGTACCGGTCTGATGGACTAGATTCCCGAGCGACTACATACTGACCCTTTCCATTAACAACAACAACAACATACACTACCTTCCAACTGTACGAGTATTTACAAATTGATGCCGATAACAGTTTCGGTCTTACTACACCTACTGTATATTATAACACTTAATGATTACCCATGTAAATGTCTACACCCGTCCCTACTCTCGAACGGCTTCCAGCTCTCTACCTGAAACCGGAAAAGAGAAAAGGAGATGAGAAAGGGTGGCCCCCCAAGGGGCTCAGCACCTTTGCTGGTATGGTAATCCCGCACCACATGCTACCGGGCCACGCACAACTAATTGTCGTCTTAGCATGCAGTTGATTATATTTAAATCATGCATGTAAACTTATAAACACACAACACATAAATCTCGCCTCAACGGGCTCAACAAACGGATAATATATCCTTACTTAAAAGTCACTCATGGTATCCATTATCCCGAGAGTGTTCCTCCTCTAATGGAGCTACTTCCTTAATAGACGAACACTTACCCTTAATTCGGGTTATCCTAAACGCCTCCTTTCTCAAACGGGAGAATATCCATGATCCACATACTCCACATTTTACAACATATAACATCGCTACTACATCACCACAACACCACTTTGCACGTTTCAATTGCACAACATAACACGCAACAGATATTGGCATCACAACAATACATAACATAACGGGAATGGTCTCTTAGGAACCGACCCAAACATTGCTTATACACTGGGAGCCTAGAGAATGTTGCCAGTCTCATGATAAGCTCGTTATACAATAACAACAACACTCATTACCGTCCTAATAGTCGGTACGAGAGTAAAGTAAGTGAAGGCGGTTCGGGTTTGGAGGCCCCGAAACACCACACAAACACATGTTCCCCCTAAACCGATCATAAGTCAGAATAGCTAAGCTTTGGAATAAGCTAATGGGAGATCATAACCCGTGAGGGAAACAACCATAACAAAGAGAAGGGTAAGGCTAAGAAGGATACCCTCTCCCAAACAACCGCTGGCGACCGGCCAACACCGGATTCCTCACTAATGGTAGTACATACTTACTTCAGATATTAGTTAGAACCCCACTATGGAGTCTATCAACACCTACACACATACAGTATTACGACTGGGGTTTAAACATACAAGGGAGATCCCTACATTCACATACACCACATCACACAATCAACTCACGCATAGCCGTGTGTTAGAACGCCCATGGTTCGGGTCGTTTAATCGAATACTGAAACTCATGTGATCCTAGACTCAGTTAACTAAGGTTAACACTGCCGAGGTTAAATGATATCGGAGTTGAATACGCACATATATGAATTACTGTAAACTCATTACATGTTTTATCTTACAACGTGGCAAACATACAGAAAAAACACATTGGTATACAAGCCGTGTAATCCTGGTAGGACACAGGTTGCACGAAAACCATACCTTTCACCACGGTCCAACTATACTGTGTCCTCTAGGTTTCCTCGAACAAATCCCCGTAAAACTGGTAACATCACAATTACTGTCATTAACAAAGATCGGGGTGACATGATTGTTTAATATCTAATGCCCATAGTTTAACCCACATCCCCGTTGTACTTAATTTATTTATGTGATCTTAAGTTCACAACTTACACATTCACTCTCACACTTGTTATACTTCCAATGGCCTTTAAAATCACCAAACAAGGCCTCTAAAACATCATCTAAAACCATTACCATTCAATCCCCATCATTAGGAGCCTTAAAAAAATTTTTTCTTCATTTATGGTCTGGACGCCCCTCTGGGGCCGGTCCCAGGGGGGTCCACAACAGATGTACAGTTTCTCTTTTTTTTCACTTATCTGCACTGGACCTCCCCACAGGGGCGGTTCGTAGGGGGTCCACTGCATGAGAACCAATTTTCGTAATGTGCTTTTCTCCTCTTCTGAACTCCAAATTCATCCCAAATTTTTTCCTATGCTTTACACATTGTTCTCCCACATGTTTAACATCTTTTGGGCACACTTAAACCCTCTCGAAACATCCCAAAAATTCCTTAAAACTTTTACTCAACTGTACTAAGTCCTTAACACTTACAACATTTTTTTCTTACACTTGTAACTTGTATTCTTGCCTAAAACTTCACCTAACCAAAGTACTCCCTCACTACCTTATAACCACCCTTTTAAACATCATTTGCACTACACTCATCCCCTTTACCAACTCCTCAAGTCTTTCCCACAAGTTCATAAATAAACCTTCACAGGCGTTACACTTCCATTGTTCACCAAACTTTGCACAAGACTTTACGACACCTCCACCATCACCTTGGTGTATCAAGAAATCATCCATTAGTTCCCTAAATTTCCAAGACTATGCCTAAGGCATCTTAACACCTAAGAACACCTTAATTCACTTTCTTTCACCATCTTAACACTTAAAAATTCCTAGTACCTTCTAGGTCATAAAATCTCATTACAACACATAAACTCTTTTGTTTATCAACTAAATTTCGCCATAGCTTCTCTTGTATCACCTTACACCAAAACACATTGTTTTTCACCTTTAGACAATCAAGAACATTCAATCTCTTAATACACGCTCTTATACACAAACATATGGTTTTTCATCCTTTAACCATCAAACCATTCACCTTCACAAGAGATGTTCTTTACACACAACTAAACCTTTAAACTACACTACATCACAATATAGTGCATAAACTTAAATTGCTTGGCACTTAGGCCCTTAAATAACATGGCTCTTAGGCCCTTAAATTGCATTAAACTTAAACACTGAATCTCCACATTTAAATGCCTTCAACCTGCGAATACACACAACAATGCTCCCATGTCTTTTTAGTCCACCTTGTGGATAGTTTTCTAGCTCATTTCCCATTGGCTCTTTAGGTTAATTATTAAGCAAGTATAGCTCAATTTCCTAGTACATAAAACTACATTATGAGAGGTCATTTACCTCTTTGTTTTCCAAGTTTTCTCACTTGTTTTCTCTTGTTCTTTCTTGATTGAAAATCGGCAAGGAGCTTTTATCACTTGTCAATCTTCTAACCATTACACATATAAGGGTAATGAGCATTAAGTTTAATACCCAAACTCATAGTTAAACCCTAGGTTTACATATGTGTCTTAAAACACCAAAATTTGATGATTACCTTTGGAATTCGGAAGAGAGCTTGGTTAAGTAGCAAGATAGGACTCCTCCTAGTCCTTTGAAGTTTGAATTAAGCTATGAAGAGAGCAAGAAAAAGCACCATTGTGAGGTGAATTTTCGGACACATACAAAAATGAGAGGAAACTTAGATTTTCTTTGGTTTTTGTTACCTTGAAACAAGGGAGAATGACAATATGAAAGAAGATGAGCTTTTCCCCCTTCAATGGAGATTCTTCATGGCACCAAAATGGAGTTCTTGAAGATTTGAAAAGATAGAAGTGAAGAGCTTGGTCTAACTAAGACAAATATGGTCTTAGAATTTGATTTGGAGCATTAATGAACATTTGGTGAGCAATTGAAGTTAGAGAAGAGATAGGCTGTAGCAAGCTCGGTTCTGGTTGGGAGAATAGAGGAAGAACGCGGTGGGAAGGCAAGGAAATGAAGAGGAGAGGTGAGAGGTCTCACTTTTGTAAGATATTTAAGCTTAAAAGCAAATAGTAACTTTACTTTATTTCTTTTTCTTTTCTTTAGTTGGATGACTAGGTTGGTGACTCCCCACCTTAAAAACCGTGGCCCCTTCAATATATAACATATATGGCCTTTGTTGACCAATTAAACAACTTATGTTGACTTATAACTTAAACTAGCACTATTTGAGCACTATTCACAAAACAAGGCACATATTTGTGAAATTTTTGATTTCCCATTGATATAGACTTCCAAATGTGATACTATATAGTACACATGTTAATTAAAGAGTAATGATGGACATTTAGCCACTCAAAACTCATTTACAAGACAATTTTTCAAAAACGTGCTTTAAGACTCCTTAAAGCACTTTTTGTGTTTTAACTTGTTTTCAAGCTTGGTATTCTTTAGTAATTGATTTAATATGTTCATTAACATATTTATAAGGTATAGGTATGACCATTAGGTCTTATACAAATTTATCCCAAGCTTAGAGCACATTTTGCTCGTATTGACTTTAAGGTATATTCTTGTGTTTTGTTTGGTTTCATTGTCTACCAAGGTTTCCTAAGGACTTAATTAGCCTTATTAAATCATACTTGAATATTATTAAGCCTTGGTAGGCTCTTTGGGTCCTAACCAAGTTCGCTCATAGCTTAGAGCATGTTTTTGCTTAAACTGTGTCTTAATGCTTTATTGCATTTTACTATGGTTTAAATTGTACACTGATGTTCCTAAGGCACTTTTTAGCCTTTACATACCATAGTTTAATATTTAAACCACATATCAAGGTTTGGGGTATTTCATAATCTAACACGTAATTGGCTAAATTGAGACATGGGTTAGATCGGTATTGCAATTTCGATTAGAAACATAGGAACAATTTGAAGAAAAGCTCACCGGAATTGCACAAACGAGGAGATTCAATATCGGGTTCTGGAAAAAATATTCGAACCTTGCCTGTTCGAGTAGTCACCTTCGAAGCACTATAGGTTTCAGCACAGATTGAGTTAGGCTATGTGTAAGGGCTCATTGGAAAGAGCAAACTTAGATCTACGTATTGATAGCAAGAACTAATCCTAAATCGCAACACACAGAAAGAAATCGAAGCTAGAAGTTGCGAGTTTACCTTACGTTTTCTGGAGAGAAAACTGTGATTTCATGCTGTGATGAATTCGAAACTTTAGACACCTCTCTCTTACAAACGGTTTGGAATTGGTTTTGGTCATCAACATGAAAGTTATAGAGGGATTAGAGCTCTTCAAAACGAGCTAAAGAAATCAAATTTTGGTTGGGTAACGAAGAAGTTATGATCGACGCAAGTTACCTGAAAACGAAGAGAATCTGGAATTCTGGAAACACGTTTCGCAAGGTGGCTACTTTGACTCGATTTTCCGCTTGACTCAGAAGGATTTAGGGTTTGTATGAGTTATGGTTGGAAAGAGGAATTGTAGGAGAAGAGAGTGGTGAAGACGGCATGGAAAAATATTGAGAGATGTAAAAGTTATAGCCGTCTAAAGTTAGGGCAAAGTAAGGGAAATCGGTTCCGAAAATCAGGGAAGAAATCGGCTAAGTGTGGGCGACCCATTACAGAGTGACACGTGGCATCTCTTAAAATTTTGATTCAAAACTTCAATCTAGCATAACTTTGGCTAGGATGATCCGTTTTTGACGTTCTTTTTATCGATCTTCATGGTTTTTCATAACCTATTTATTGGTATAGGTTCATGGCCTGGTTTGACCATTCTCAAAAAGTCAACTCTAGCAAGGCTTAATAAGTTTTAAGGTTTCTAGAATTTTATATTGACTTTTATGTTTCAAAACAATGTTCCAACACTTCCTAAAATCTTTATAATATTTTTGGAGTGTTTAGAAATTTTCCCAAGATTTATTGACTTATAAATCTTATTATTAAATTCATAATACTATACAATATATAATAATTAGGGTTAAATAGGAGAAAACCCCTAAATAAATTTCACAACCCCATATAATAATTTAATATTCATGATTCCATATAAAATTTAATATTTAATAGTTATTAAAGGTTTAATAAAAGAAATCCCCTAAATTAATTTAAATTAATTTAGGGGTATTTCAGAACTCCTCCTAACCCTTTGAAGATTGAAATGAGGCTATGGAAAAACAAGAGAAGACACCATTATGAGGTGAATTTTCGGACATGTACCAAAATGAGAGGAAACAAGGTTTTCTTTGATTTCCTTACCTTGAAGAATAAGAGACTACAAGGCATGGAAATATGAGCTCAAGCTCCTTCAATGGTGAATCTCCATGGCACCAAAATTGAGTTCTGAAGATTTGAAAAGAGGGAAATGAAGAGCTTACTCACTAAGACAAAGGTAGTCTTGAAATTGATTTTGGAGCATGGAATCATAAGTTACAAGTGAAAAGAAGATGGAGAATGGTATGGCTTGTAGCAAACCGATGGAGAGAGGAGGAAGACGATGGCAAACCATGGGAAATGAAAGGAAAGAAGAGAAGAGGTGAGAGAGTTCACTTTGTAAGATATTTATGTATAAAAGCAAAATAGTACTTTACTTATAAGTTTTACTTTTCTTATTAATAACAAGGGGGATGATCATCCCTTGCAAAAAAACCGGCCCCATTTATACTAAGGGGTGTTTTGGTCTTGTTGACCAATAACAGAACTTATAATGAACAATGTACAAACTAGCGTATAATAGTACTATTCAAAAAACAAGGCACATAGTTGTGAAAATTTTGATTTCCCATTGATTTAGACCTCCAAATGTGATACTAAGTAGTACACATGTTAATTAAAGAGTAATGATGGACATTTAGCCATTCAAAACTCATTTACAAGACAATTTTTCAAAAATGTGCTTTAAGACTCCTTAAAGCACATTTTGTGTTTTAACTTGTTTTCAAGCTTGGTTTTCTTTAGTAATTGATTTTATATGATCATTAACATATAATGAAGGTATAGATATGACCTTTAGGTCTTATACAAATTTATCCCAAGCTTAGAGCACATTTTTGCTCATATTGACTTTAAGGCATTTATTTGTGTTTTGTTTGGTTTAATTGTCTACCAAGGTTTCCTAAGGACTTAATTTGCCTTATTAAATCATAATTGAATGTTATTAAGTCTTGGTAGGTTCTTTGGGTCCCAACCAAGTTCACACCAAGCTTAGAGCATGTTTTTGCTCAAGCTGTGTCTTAGTGCTTTATTGCATTTTACTATGGTTTAAATTGTTCACTGATGTCTCTAAGGCACTTTTTAGCCTTTACATACCATAGTTTAAATGTTTAACAACATATCAAGGTTTGGGGTATTTCAGCTCAATTTCTTCTTTCCTTTTCTACAAACGAATTTCATTAAGTTAATTTAACACAAAGCATATTACTTTAAATGCCTTAATACTATATATATATTAGAGATATATTTTATAAACCTATTTTATGCAAATGGATTTTTTTCAAAACCATATTTTAAGCTGGTTCTACATTTGAACTAGTTATTTTTAACTCATCCATTATTATCGTAAAATTTCTGGTTGTTTTGATACATTGTATATCAACATTAGAGCTCATTCGTTTTTTTACATGTATTTTACATTTTTAAATAATTAGACTCATGATTTATTTGAATTATATATTATTAGTTTTATAGTTTTTCTAGAACCTTCCTCACTTATTTAAATATCCCTTCTTTCGGATTTTATCAACACCAACTCCTCCTGCTTTAAAGTTCAAACCCTTATTGAGAAATATCATCCGCCACCGCCGGTTACTTTTTTCCCACTTTCATCATTGTCATACTATCTTTTGTCAAATCAACAACTATTCGAATGCCTTTCATTTGTGGTACGTGCTATTCGGTTCCTTTTCTTGTTCGGTTCCTTTTCTTCTTGCGAATACAATCACCTACGATTTGTTTTCATCTTTCCTTCGTGTTCGTATGACAGTAATTTACGAAGTTCATTTGTTTTTATCCTGTGGAAGCAAATAATATAGTCAGTAGTCAAATCACACTAAACTTATGCAGATGATTTTGTACGGTTCTATATTATCAAAGCATTTATCACTATGCATACAATTCTTTATTATTTCTTTTTTCCACTTTACCGACTTTGGTTTGATTCGCCAGTATTAAGAAAGTAAATTCTATGTGTGGAAACTCGTAACATATACACACTACTACTATTATAAAATATTATTAGTTATTTTCCTTCTTTGAACATACAAGGGTTTGATGTCGTTTTGACTTATCAGTATCAGAAAGGTGTTCGGAACCTTTATCGAATTATTATAAAAATATATCTTTTGTACAAAGGTTAATTTGTTTGGTCTTCGGAACTTGTATCGAATTGCTATAAAAATATATGTATACTTTTTACAAAGGTGAATTTGCTTTACGTCTCCAAAATTTTCGTACAAGTATTATTGTTGGGTACCTTATGTCATCATTCGCGAACCGGTTAATATATAAAATATATATATATATATATATATATATATATTATTTTATATATATATGATTTATTAGCTAGAATTGTTTTGGTAAACTATTTAGTCCATTAATTTATATATCTTTTCAAGTATTAGCTTGAGATGAATATAGTTTTATTTTATAAATCGGTAGTTACAAATATCTTAGGAAAAAACGGTGGTCACTTGTGCTAACAATGATTATATTAAACTATAGATTCCGGGTGTTGTGGCGAAACTTGCTAGCTGACTAATTGTGGGTGATCATTACTGATTGTCTATTTTGGCACAGATTCCAGGTAAACCTTGTGTTCACCTGTTTTTAATTTGTAATTGTGCGTGGTATTTTGAAATTGGTCATTTTGGTTGTGATTGTAAAGTTATGCTTATGCGATATTGATGGTATGGAATGTTTGGAATAGTTTGAGAACTTTGATATTACATATATGATTATTTTATTCTGGATTTGATGGGAGATTGACTTTTGGAATTGGAAAGGCCTCTGGCTAATTTATATATTTGCGCTGTTGAGTCTCAGACCGCAGCTAAGCTCTATGATCTACTCCATTAGTCCGAAGAACTTTTGGGGGGATGTGCACACTTAAGGACTTAGAGTGAGGGTGAACTGGATCGGTCCCAACTCTGTTGTGGTACCAATTATTGGAATTTATGATTTGTGGAACTTTGGTGACTCCTATCATCCCAGGATTGGATTGTGATATTGTTGGTTGGTGATTGAAATTATTCTTAATGCTATTGTTTGATTTGCTTTGTGGCTATGATTGGTTATTGTACTCAAACGAGTTTTCAAAATGTTTTTGACAAGGTGTTGCAGGGTTTACTCAGTTTCTCTGTTTTGCGCGATCCTTTCTTGTGTGTTGTTATGTTTTCTGACCGCAGGTATGGATGATTGAGTTGCTGGGATTAGAGGGCGCGTAACAACTAGTATTTTAATCATTTGGTTCATGAACATTTGAGGAGATTTTAATGTTTTAACTTACACTTGGGACTTTTATTAATTTTGTTGATGTTAGGTTTATATTGTGAGCTATAGTTTTCTAAGCCTTAGCACTCATAGGATGAGTGTGGCGATAACATCCCGGTTAGGTTTTGTTTTATTTATTTATATTTACGCTGCGAACCAATAATTATGTTACTAATAAATCGAGGTTATATATTGTTAGAAACCGGGGTGTTACAAGTGGTATCAGAGCCCAAGACTGGGAATTAGCATAAGAAAGGTTTAGTTTGGAATAAATGAGTTAGGTTTAAAAAAATTTGATAAGCCGGTTTCTGGGGAATTGGGAATTTTATCTACTTTTATGCTTCTGACTTGGTGATTGCTTTGTTGATTACGTGGTTGATTACTTGATGGGGGTGATAAGATATTATGAATTATGCTATTGCTTAAAATATTGAATGAATTAAATGTCCTTTGAGACCTAGACTTTTGGTGATTATTTGTGGATTATGAATTTGTTAAATATTATGGAGTTTAGTATCTACATGTATATTTCCTTATGGAAATTTTTGGGTCAATAGTTAATTACACTAATGTAGATTAGGGTTAATGGTTGGAAATCCAGAGTTAAGGCCTGAAACTTCAAGAATAGATCAAATCGTTCATACATACCAGACGAGGCAAAGAGCTAGACAAATGGCAGGAAATGCAGATTTGAATGAATTGCGACAACTAGCTGTCAACATTGCTCATCTGGTTCAAGGACATGCTCAGATTCTGAACCAAAACCAGGGAGTCCATGTCAATGAAGACTACTCTAAGAGGATTGCCAATATGAAGCCAGACTTTTATTCTGGAGAAGAGGATCCCGTTATTCTCGAAGACTGGATCCGTGACATGGATAAGATCCTCGAGGCAGTGAATTGCCCTACTGAAAGAAGGTGAGCAGTGTGATATACTACCTTCAAAAGGAAGCTGACACCTGGTGGATTGCCAACCGAGTCACTTTCCAAGTTCAGCCCAACTTTGACTGGGAAGCACTGAAGGTGGCACTTCGAAAGTGAATCTATCCAGAGCATGTGAGGATACGAAGATGCCAAGAATTTCAGGAGTTTAAGTAGCTCTCATTGTCAGTTCAAGAATACTACACCAAATTTATGGAGTTGGCTAGATTTGCCCCGACACTAGTTTCCGATGAAGCAGCTAAGATAGAAAAGTTCATTGGTGGGTTAGCCTTTCGGCTGCAGGATATTCTGAGTTGCTTCACGTTTACCACCCTCCATGAAGCATATGAGAGAGCAGCTAACCTTGACCATATTCAGCAGAAGAAGAGAGAAGTTCAGGCTGGAAACAAAAGGAAAGTCGAAGGAAACTATGACAGAAGAGGATCCTTTCATAACCAGGGACAAGATAAGAGGCCTCGTTCTAACTATGATGAACGGCCAAAGTCTGGAGGAAATCAAAATCAGGCATCAGGGAACCAAGGAAGAAGGCATTACCATTGCAGGACATGCGGTCGAGATCACCCAGGGACAGACTGCAATGGAAATAGGGTTAATTGTTATACTTGTGGCAAGAAGGGCCACATATCATATGAGTGCTACAAAAATACTTCAGGTGGTACCCCTCAGAGGCACAATGGAGTCCAAGGTGGACATGATGTGATAGGAACAATCAGAACTACCAGAATCGAAGTGGGAATCAGAACAATTCTGGAGGAGCTGCCCAGAACAACAATAAGCAAAATATGGGTGTGGGAGGTAACAACAGCAACCACAACAATAATGGCAACAACAACTACCGTAATCCGGGGAGGATTAATGTGATGAGTCGAGCTGAGGCTGAAGCTGGGGACAATGTAATCACTGGTACTTTCCTTGTCCAGAACACTCCTGCTTTCATCCTATTTGATACTGGTGCTTCCTATTCTTTTATAGCCTCCTCTTTTATCAATAAATTGAATTTGGTAGCGAATGCCCCTATATCTGTTGTTGTATCTATTCCGTCCGGGGAGGTGATTCAATGTTCTAATTTATTGGAGGGAGTAAGGGTAAATGTAAAAGGGGTAGATCTAGTTGCTGATTTGATTCAGTTTGACCTCAAAGATTTTGATGTAATTCTTGGGATGGATTGGTTAAGTAAGCATAAGGGGAGGGTGGACTGTTTCGAGAAGAAGGTCATCCTCAAAGGACCTTCAGGGCAAAGAATATCTTACAGAGGGGTGGAGAGCAAACCCTGCGTGAAGGTGGTTTCAGCCATGAACATCTTAAGCAAGATCAGGAAAGGCCATCAAGCAAATCTCTGTTATGTCCAAGACTTGAATGTGGAGGCAGAGAAGATCTCCAAGATTCGAGTGGTGAGCGAGTTCCCTGATGTTTTCCCTGAGGAGATCCCTGGCATGCCGCCTGATAGAGAAGTGGAGTTCAGTATTGATCTAGTGCCCAGCACTGGACCGATTTCGAAAGCACCGTACAGGATGGCACCAACTGAGATGAAGGAGTTGAAAGTTCAGCTTGAAGAGTTACTAGACAAGGGGTACATCCGTCCAAGTGTGTCACCTTGGGGAGCACTGGTCTTATTTGTTAAAAAGAAGGATGGAGGATTGAGGTTGTGCATCGATTACAGAGAGCTCAACCAAGTCACCGTGAAAAACAAATACCCTTTACCCAAAATTGATGACCTGTTTGACCAATTGCATGGTGCAGGTGTATTCTCCAAGATTGATTTGAGGTCTGGATATCACCAGTTGAAGATTGCTAAGAGGGATATTCCAAAGACCGCCTTCAGGACGAGGTATGGGCACTATGAATTCACAGTAATGCCATTTGGTTTAACTAACGCCCCGGCAGTGTTTATGGATTTGATGAACAGGATTTTCGGGCCCTATCTTGATCAGTTCGTGGTGGTATTTATTGATGATTTACTTATACATTCTAAGAGTTTGAAGGAGCATGAAAATCATCTAAGGCAGGTATTGCAGACATTGCGAGACAATCAATTATATGCCAAATTGTCAAAGTGTGAATTTTGGTTGGAGAAAGTCGCATTCCTGGGGCACATTATCACAAGTGCTGACATTTCTGTAAACCCAGCTAAGGTGCAAGCAGTAAGAGATTGGCCTAGACCAACCAATGTGACTGAGATTAGAAGTTTTCTCGGGCTGGCAGGGTATTACAGAAGATTTGTTAAAGACTTCTCGAAGATCGCTAGGCCTCTCACCAATCTTATGAGGAAGTAAGTGAAGTTCTTGTGGGATGAAGATTGTGAAAAATCTTTTCAAGTTCTAAAAGAAAAGGTTGACTACAACACCCGTGTTGACCTTACCATCAGGGACTGAAGGCTTTGCAGTTTATAGCGACGCTTCAAAGTACTGCCTGGGGTGTGTGCTGATGCAACATGGTAAGGTGATCGCATACGCTTCAAGACAGTTGAAGGAGTATGAAACCAGGTATCCTACGCATGACTTGGAGCTGGCAGCGGTTGTTTTTGCCTTAAAAATCTGGAGACATTATCTATATGGCACTTCGTGCAAGATCTTTACTGATCATAAAAGCTTGAAATACATTTTCACTCAGAAAGAGTTGAATATGAGACAAAGAAGGTGGCTAGAGCTTATCAAGGACTATGACTAGGAAATTCTTTACTACGAAGGTAAAGCCAATGTGGTAGCGGATGCGTTAAGCAGGAAGAGGACACATACTATGAATCCTATGTGGGTCCTCAGTAGGAAGTTGTGCAATGAGTTTGAAAAGATGAATTTGGAGGTGATGGAGCCTGGTGGAGTTGACAGAGAGATTAAATTGCTCAACATGACTATCACCTTAGATGTTTATGCTGAGATTATTAAAGGGCAACCTGGAGATGTGAAGCTTGAAAGAATCCGCGAGAAGATAAAGGAAGGCAAAGCTACCGATTTTACAATTCATGATGATGGGAGTATAAGGTACCGAGGCAGGTGGTGTGTACCGCAGAAATGTAGAAAGGTAAAAGAGAAGTTGATGCAAGAAGCGCATAATACCCCATATTTAGTACATCCGGGTGGTGATAAGTTGTACAAAGATCTCAAGAATCACTTTTGGTGGCCGAAAATGAAGAGGGAAGTTGCTGAATTTGTATCTAGATGTTTGACTTGCCAGAAAGTGAAGTTCGAACACAAGCGAATGGGAGGTCTAGTACAACCATTGGAAGTGCCCAAGTGGAAGTGGGATTCTATCTCGATGGACTTTGTTGTTGGACTACCCTTGACGAAGAGTGGGATGAATCAAATATGGGTGATTGTTGATAGACTCACCAATACTGCCAGGTTCATTCCGATGAAGGATACTTGGCCAATGCTGCAATTGGTGGATGCCTACATCAAAAATGTGGTAAGGTATCATGGGTCCCGACGACAATAATCTCAGACAGAGACTCAAGATTCCTTTCTCGATTCTGGAGTCAGTTCCAAAAGGCAATGGGATCTAAGTTAAATCTTAGTACTGCTTTCCACCCAACTACAGATGGGCAAACTGAGAGAACTATTCAGACCCTGGAAGATATGCTTCGAGCCTGTGTCATGGACTTCCAAGGTTCTTGGGTTGATAAGCTACACTTGATAGAGTTCTCATACAATAATAGTTACCATACTATCATCAAAATTGCCCCATATAAGGCTCTTTATGGAAGGAAGTGTAGAACCCCACTTTGCTGGAGTGACATCAGTGAAACTGTGGTGCTTGGACCACAATTGATTGAGGAGACTATGAGTCAAGTCCGAATAATACAAGACCGAATGAAAGCTGCCCAGGATAGACAAAAGTCTTACGCTGACTTGAAAAGGAGGCCGATTGAATTTGAGGTGGGACAAAAGGTTTTCTTGAAGGTATCACCCACCAAAGGAGTCACAAGATTTGGGAAGAAGGGAAAATTAAGTCAGAAGTTTAAAGGGCCATATGAAGTTCTAGAGCGAGTAGGAAATATTGCTTATAGACTTGAGTTGCCCATGGAGTTGGAGAAAGTACATGACGTTTTCCATGTTTCTCAACTTAAAAAGTATATTCCAGATCCATCTCATATTCTACAACCGGAGGTGGTGGAGTTAGATCAAAATCTCTCGTACGAGGAGTACCCCATCAGGATTCTTGATACCAAGACGAGGGATACGAGATCAAAGACCACTAAAATGGTCAAGGTACTATGGTCTAATCATGGAATCGAGGAAGCCACCTGGGAAGTGGAGGATGAGATGAAAAAGAAATACCCTCATCTGTTTGATAAGGTACATATTTAAGTTACGAGGTCGTAACTTTCTTTAACGGTGATGGAATGAAATAGCAAAAATAGTGAGTAATAATGATTTAATGTGAGTGTTTTGGTTTTAGTTATTGGGATAAGCATAAGCTTCGAGGTCGAAGCTTTCTTTTAAGGGGGGAAGAGTGAAATACCCTTAATTTAACACATTATTTCATATATCAGCTCAATTTCTTCTTTAATTTTCTACAAACGAATTTCATTAAGTTAATTTAACACAAAGCATATACTTTAAATGACTTAATACTATATATATATATTAGAGATATATTTTATAAACCTATTTTATACAAATGGATTTTTTTTTCAAAACCATATTTTAAGCTGGTTCTACATTTGTAACTAGTTGTTTTTAACTCATCCATTATTATCATAAAATTTCTGGTTGTTTTGATACATTGTATATCAACATTAGAGCTCATTCGTGTTTCTACATGTATTTTACATTTTTAAATAATTAGACTCATGATTTATTTGAATTATACTACCTCCGTCCCACTTTCATCTTCCTGTTTACTTTTTGGCACGTTTTTCCACTTCAATATTAAACATATAAGATAAAATAATTTTATAAAATAAATTTTTATAACATATAGTTTTTTACATGAGGATTCCATTACAAAAATTAGATTTGTAAAATTATATCATCTTATATGTTAAATATTGAAGTCAAACGACATATTCAAATAGTAAACCAAACAGTCAATAAGGGACAGAGGGAGTATATTATTAGTTTTATAGTTTTTCTAGAACCTTCCTCACTTATTTAAATATCCCTTCTTTCAGATTTTATCAACACCAACTCCTCCTTCTTTAAAGTTCAAACCCTTATTGAGAAATATCATCCGCCGCCGTCGGTTACTTTTTTCCCACTTTCATCACTGTCATACTATCTTTTGTCAAATCAACAACTATTCAAATGCCTTTCATTTGTGGTACGTGCTGTTCGGTTCCTTTTCTTCTCACGAATACAATCATCTACGATTTGTTTTCATCTTTCCTTCGTGTTCGTATGACAGTAATTTATGAAGTTCATTTGTTTTTATCCTGTGGAAGCAAAATGTATAGTCAGTAGTCAAATCACACTAAACTTATGCAGATGATTTTGTACGGTTCTATAATATCAAAGCATTTATCACTATGCATACAGTTCTTTATTATTTCTTTTTCCCACTTTACCGACTTTGGTTTGATTCGCCAGTAATAAGAAAGTAAATTCTATGTGTGGAAACTCGTAACATATACACACTACTACTATTATAAAATATTATTAGTTATTTTCCTTCTTTGAACATACAAGGGTTTGATGTCGTTTTGACTTATCAGTATCGGAAAGGTGTTCGGAACCTTTATCGAATTATTATAAAAATATATCTTTTGTACAAAGGTTAATTTGTTTGGTCTTCGGAACTTTTATCGAATTGCTATAAAAATATATGTATTCTTTTTACAAAGGTGAATTTGCTTTACGTCTCCAAAATTTTCGTATAAGTATTATTGCTGGGTACCTTATGTCATCAGTCGCGAACCGGTTATATATATATATATATATAAATTGATTTATTAGCTAGAATTGTTTTGGTAAACTATTTAGTCCATTAATTTATATATCTTTTCAGGTATTAGCTTGAGATGAATGTAGTTTTATTTTATAAATCGGTAGTTACAGATAGGGGTGTCAAAATCGGGTTTCGGGTCGGGTTGAGCTCAACCCGAACCCGACCCGAAAATAGTTTTGGTCAACCCGAACCCGACCCGAACCCGGAGCGGGTTGTACTTCGTTAACCCGAACCCGGAGCGGGTTGACCCGAACCTGACCCGTTTTTTCAAAAATTTATTTTATTTTTCAAATTTTGGATTATTTAATAAAAAAATATAATACTATAATATTAATTAATTTTTATGTACAATATATAATCATATGTTATCGATTAAATGTTTATTTTAGTCATAAATTAATCATTAAATACTAATTAAGTCATTAAATATAACATATTTTCTATTTTTAATTAAATTTTTTTCGGGTTACGGGTTAGCGGGTTCAACCCGAACCCGAAGCGGGTTTCAATGACCCAACCCGAACCCGACCCGAAAATCATTTCGGGTCAAAAATCTTAACCCGAACCTGGCTTTTTACGGGTCGGTTTCGGGTCGGGTTTCGGGTTCGGGTCAAGATTGACACCCCTAGTTACAGATATCTTAGGAAAAAATGGTGGTCACTTGTGCTAACAATGGTTATATTAAACTATAGATTCCGGGTGTTGTAGCGAAACGTGCTTCTGACTAATTGTGGGTGATCATTACTGATTGTCTATTTTGGCACAGATTCCAGGTAAACCTTGTGTTCATGTAACACCCCTCATAAACAAATCCGTAATAGTCACTCACGTTAACAGAAAAATAAAACATCTTACAGCGGAAGAATAAATAACAATAGTAATACTCACTCGGGTGTCACCTGCCGTCACTCGCCCATGCGAGTAACGAAACATAACTAAATCCAATAACCACATCACTACTAAACCGCTGTGACAACGAGATATCCCTATACATCATACTAAGTCCACATTCATAACAGTCGACAAGTGAGCGTCTACCCAAATCCCACATGAATACAACCGTACTGTCATACATCCACAAACTGATATCGTATACAATAAACTCCTTACGCAATAATTGAAGTAATCCTATCTACCCTGTTCCCGCACTTCGGCTTCAATAAAGATCAACAACCTGCACAATAAGTGTAGTCTCAGCGATAGACGCTGAGTATGCCGGGCCTGGACCCTATTGGTCACTTGTCATTTTTAACCATCTTGATATTAGATTGATTTCATGTGAAAATTCCTAGATGTCGGTGTTGAGTCTGCAACTCAGAATGTGTCGATGGTCTGAGTTCAGAACTGACGACGAACGGGGAGAAAGAAGGGAAGACCAGAATAGCATAAAGGTAGAACCTTTATTATAATCACGTATTACAATGGTTACATAATCACGTATTCAATACGAATACAAACCCTCACGTCAAGAACACTATCTTGACATAACTCACACGTAACTTGAGTTCTGAACTCAAGTTACTTACAACGAAATCAGCAACAAAACTCTCCTGGGATTGACTCTACAATCTCACTCTTTCTCTCTGTTTCTCTCTATATTCGCCCTTACTATTGTTCCCTACAAATTACCTTGTATTTCCGTTTTCTCTTTGCATTCTTCTCACCTAACTTTGACCTAGACTTCTTCCACTTATAGATACAGAGGCAGGGTGAGAATCTAGCGAATCTTCAAGATTTTATCTTTAACAACTAGATAAAATCTTGTTAAATATTCTATCTTCTTCTCTGTTCGTCAGTTCAAGACTGACAGACTTCACTTCAGGCTGGTCTTAAAACGGGCTTCAGTATTGAACTGAGTTTGCCGATCAAAATAACATCAACAGTTTCCCCCTTTTTGATGCGGCAAACTCTGTAAGTCTTGAACTTCTTGAACTGATGAATGTTCCCCCTGAATCGTTGTAAACTCTACAAGTTTTGAACTGATGAATGTTCCCCTTGAGTTGTAGAGTACGTTCAAGACCACTTTCCCCCTTTTACCAAATCAAAAAGGAATTAAGTCATAAACCTTATGGATTGGGGGTAGTGATGCATCATGGTCTGATCACCGGGAAGGAGATGATAATTCTGAAGGAGGTGAAGTGCCTTCTTTACGAGTCTGGTAGGTCTGATTTGACTTTGGTACCCAAACTTGTTTGATCTCAGTTGTAGGCTCAGAATTAAAGTGATTGATAGGAACCCACCTTTTAGTGTGCAATCTTTTGATTTCGAATGAGTTTTGCCTTGATGATTTTTCACGCAATTATTTTTTCAAAATTTGGGACACCATCTAACCTTGTGTCCTAGCTGGTGGCAATATCGCCATGAGTGTAATCTTGGTTGATGTCTCGCAGTTACAGTCTATAACTTCTCAGTCGTAGACTGAGAGAATGTCTCAGACTTATATCCCAAACCGCATTTGTCTGAGTTATTATTCCGCATCATTTGCTTCAAATTCGCCTTCCCGGTATACCAAGTTGGATTAGCAGGAGTCTGAAGTTCTAACTTTCGATTTGCCTTGGCTACCATGTCTGAGAGTGTTTCATATTCTCTTTTTAGCGATTTTTTGCTATCCAAAAGAGAATTTATCTCTTCCTGTGCCCAACAAGGAAGAGTGAGAATCCTAGTTTCCAAAGGGCTAACAAAGTTAATCCTTGGCTTATCTAAACTCTTAATGACACGATTTTTGCTTTCAGTCGAAGACTGACTTAGACTTTTCACCTTAGCCCTGAGTTCTTTAATCTCAGTATCATACTGATTCTTCAAGAATTTTATCTCAGAGAGTGCAGAGGTTAGCTGAATAAATATCTCTTCTTTCTCAAGAGTATCCTTCTAAATCTCCTTCTCCTTTATGTTATACTCAGTATTGATGTCATCATCTTCGCGAGCAATTGCCGTCAAACACATCTGCGCGCACTCCCCGAGTTCTGAGTCTGTATCTGAGATATCCTGTCCCCATGCAGCTGCAGCTGTATCTGTGCGTTTCTTAATCTTCTTCTGAGAATTTTCCTTCTGCTGGAGAGGACAATCCTTGACAACATGACCATGCTTGTTACACCTAAAACATGTGTTTTGTTCCTTCTTTGACTTACTCTGTTGGTTTGACCTTTGTTTTCTACTGCTCAGCCTCTGTATGATGTTCATAATCTTAGTGATTTCCTCATCTACGTCACAATCCTCATCTTCTGATATTGTGATAGTATCATGTGCGTTTAGAAACAGATCCTTAGTTTGAGTAACAGTGTTTCCTCTCATCTTACCTTCGTACACCGTCAGTTCTGATCCCAGCTCTTCGAAAGACAACTTGGATAAATCCTTTGTGGACTCCAAAAGTGTGGTAAAATTTAGCTAGTCTTTACCAAGGCTATCCAGAATTCTTTCGTTCACCACATCATTGTCAAGAACTACCCCGACAGTTTTGAGCTCACACAAAATCTTGTCAAATCTCTCAAGTGTTTCAGATATAGTCTCCCAGTCTGACATCTTGAAGTTATCAAGCTGTCTCTTGAGCTGTTTGCCCTTAGCCTTTTTAACTGAATCTGTTCCAGCATATGCGGTTTTGAGAAATTCCCAAACCTCCTTAGCAGTGCGCAAGCCCAAGACTTTCTGTTGGTCTGAATCTGATAATAACGACATGATAACCCTTCGAGCTTGTTTGTTCTTGCTTATCAACTTATTATCGCTCTCACTCCAACTGGATCTTGGTTTTTCTTTGGTGACGCCACCCTCCTCAATTTTCGGCTTCAGGTCACCTTCAGTCACTACATCCCATAACTGCAGATCAATAGAGATTAATTGATCCTCCATCTGTTCGCATCAACTGGTGTAGTTGAACTTTGTCAGCTTTGGAGGTTCAACATAGTAGGAATTCATCACGATCAACCCAGAAGAAGTTTCTTCTGCGTCTAGGGTTACCTCGCTCTAATACCAATTGAAAATTCCTAGATGTCGGTGCTGAGTCTGCAACTCAGAATGTGTCGATGGTCTGAGTTCAGAACTGACGACGAAGGGAGAAAGAATGGAAGACCAGAATAGCATAAAGGTAGAACCTTTATTATAATCACGTATTACAATGGTTACATAATCACATATTCAATACGAATACAAACCCTCACGTCAAGAACACTATCTTGACATAACTCACACATAACTTGAGTTCTGAACTCAAGTTACTTACAACGAAATCAACAACAAAACTCTCCTGGGATTGACTCTACAATCTCACTCTTTCTCTCTGTTTCTCTCTATATTCGCCCTTACTATTGTTCCCCACAAATTACCTTGTATTTCTGTTTTTCTCTTTATGTTCTTCTCACCTAACTTTGACCTAGACTTTCTTCCACTTATATAGATACAGAGGTAGGGTGAGAATCTATCGTTCAAGATTTTATCTTTAACAACTAGATAAAATCTTGTTAAATATTCTATCTTCTTCTCTGTTCGACAGTTCAAGACTGACAGACTTCGCTTCAGGCTGGTCTTAAAATGGGCTTCAGTATTGAACTGAGTTTGCCTGAAATACCCCAAACCTTAGTATATTGTTTAAAAACCTAAATATGGTATATTAAGACTAAAAAGAGTCTTAGAAATATTGGTAAGCAAATTTAAACAATAGAAAACACAAAATGTGCTTTAAGGTCTATAAAGGCCAAAATGTGCTCTAAGCTTGGGATAAGCTTGGTTAAGACCTAATGAACTTACCAAGACCTTATTTATATATTAATGAACATATTAAACCAATTACCAAAGAAAACAAAGCTTGAAAACAAGTTTAAACGCAAAATGTGCTTTAAGGAGTCTTAAAGCACATTTTTGAAAAATTGTCTTGTAAATGAGTTTTGAGTGGCTAGATGTCCATCATTACTCTTAAATATATAGGTTTACTATATAATATCACATTTGGATGTCTATATCAATGGGAAATCAAAAATTTCACTTCTATGTGCCTTGTTTTTATGAATAGTGATTTTTATAAGCTATTTTGTAACATATGTTTGTATAAGTAATTAATTTGACAAATAAAGACAATATTACCCCTAAGTAATAACGGGGGCCGGTTTTCCTAAGTGTGGTGACTCACCACTCTCTTGTTATTTTGTTAAGTAAAGAAAGATGACTAACTAGGTACTATTTGTTTTATAAACTACAAATATCTTCTAAAAAGCAAACTTACCTCATTCTCTCATTTCCTTCTCATTTCACACGGTTCGATGCTCTTCTTCAACCTCTCTTCTTGCTCTCTCTCACGGTAATACTCACCACCACCATTAAAACTCTAGCTTTGACCACTTGTAAAATCTAGCTCACTTAACCAAATCAAAACAAACACCACCATTCTCTTCCTCTCATCAAGCTCTTCATTCCTATCTTCTCAAAACTTCAAGAGCCCCATTTCGGTGCCATGGAGTTCCACCATTGAAGGAGCTTGAGCTTGTTTCTACATATTATTACTCTCCTTTGCTTGTAGGTAAGGAATCTCAAATAAAAACTACATTTCCTCCATGTTTTTGTTGTGACCGAAAATACCCATTGAAGGTGCTATTTATATGGCTTTGTTTTAGCTTCATTCCAACCTCTCATGGACTAGGTGGAGTCCTCTCTTGATATATATTCAAACTCTCTTCAAAGACCAAGGTAAAACAACTACATTAATGTTTTTGAAATCATGTAAACCTAGGGTTTACAATGAGATAAAGCTTAAAGCTTGAATACTCATTATGTTATTTGTATAATGTTTAGTAGTTGACAAGGAATCAAATACCTCACCGGTTTTATAAGGAAACAAGAAGAAGTTTGTGTGGAAAAGAGGTAAATCTACTAACCTAATGTTGTTTAAATGCCTTAGGAGAAATGAGCTTATAATGCTTGTTAAAACTACCTAAATAGCAAATGGTGAATGACTTAGTAAAGTGTTCTCAAGAGACTAGTAAAAGGCATATGTGTTGTTGAGTGTATTCACAGGTCAAAGGCAAATATATTGTGGAAATTCAGTGCTTAAGAATTATGCACTTTAAGGGCCTAAGAGCCATGCATTTTAAGGGCCTAAGTGCCATGCAATTTAAATTATGCACTATATTGTGATGTAGTGCTTTATGAGTGAAGTTTGTGTATAATAAAGTGCTTGATGGATTTTTAGTGTTCTAGTGTGTTCAATGGTGAAAACGATGTGCCTTGGTGTGACAAAATGCTAGGAGAACCTATGTCGAAATTTAGGAAAATGCATAAGGAGTTCAAGATGTTTTAAAGGAATTTTGATGAACTAGGAAGTGCTCTAGAGTGTAACAAGGACTTAGGCATGATCTTGAGGTTTTAGTATGTACCAAAGTCATTTTGGACTTAGGTAAAGACTTAGGCAAACTTTGGTAAAATAAGGAGAAAGTGTGAACTTGAAAAAGGATTTCAAGAAATGACATAAGGAGTTAGTTGTGAGAAATGATGCTTGGGAGATGATGTTAAAATGAGGAGAAAGCATTTTGGGATAGTAGTTATCATAGGTATGAAGCACCACTTGAAAAACTAAGGAGGAAATAGCATAAGTGTTAGGAATTTTGGGAAGAAATGAGTAAAGGCTTAAGGAATTAGAAAATGAGTTTTATGAGTGTTTAAGGATGTCTTAAGGTGTGTTTGAAGTGCCCAAATGAGGTTAGGGGGTACTAGGTTATATGGGGTGAAGTTTGGAGTTGAATGTGAAAAGGAAAACAAGGGTCTGGGGCAGACCGAACTTGCAAGTTCGGTCGAGCCCAGTTTACCCTGCGAGAATTGGCTTCTGGAATGGACCAACCTTGGGGACCGGACTTGCAAGGTCGGTTGGGCTTGTATTTTGTGTACGCATTGAGTTACTAGAATCGACTGAACATGGGACCGGACTTGGCAAGTTCGGTCGGGCTAAATTTTCAAAGGGAAGAAACTCTCGGGAATAGACCGAACATGCGACCGAACTTACAAGGTCGGTCGGAGTAGAAAATTTTGACGGAAATGTGTTCTGGAATGGACCGGACTTAGACAAGTTCGGTCGGTAAGGTCGAGGTCGGTCGGACCAAAACTTGTAAAAAAAAAAACAGAAAAGAATGTGACTTATGTAGTTAACCCTAGGGGGTATAATGAAGGTAACCTAGGGTAAGTTAGACATTAAAACTTGTCATACAATCATGTTAAATACTTAGTAAGTTTGAAGTTAAATAAGTAATTAACCGACGTTATTAATCATGTATAGGAGTGACCTACGGAGGAAATCAATCGAGGCAAGGACCAAGGTATGGTTTTCTTGCAGTCTGTTGTCTACCGGTTTACACCCGCTTGTGTGTTGTATGTTTTTCTGTGTGTTTATGACGTTATAAGATCTAAACGTGTAATGAGTTTACAGCTGTTCATATTATTGTGCTGTTATGATGTGACTCATTTCCCTTGTGTGTGTCTAACATGACTTACCACCTATTGTGTATTGGTTGTTAAGTTCCACCATGAACTTCTAACAAGTGTTAACTGGGAAGTGAGGAATCCGGTTGTCCGGTCATGCATGTAAGTTAAGAGTAGATATCTGAATCAGATTCGACTCTTATGTTGTTAAGATTGTTCTCCTTAATTTGGCGTTCGATCTCCCGCTTGCTTCCTCCAAAGCTTACCTATTCTGACTTATGATTGGTTTAGTGGGAACATGTGTTTGTGTGGTGTGTTCGGGTCACTAAATCTGAACCATCTGTGACTTAAGTTACTCGTTCGAATAACAGAACGGTAATGAGTGTGTGTAACGAGCTTAACATGAGGGTGAATCATTCTCTAGGCTCTTGTGTTATTTGACCCTTGTGGTTTGTTATTGTGGAACGAAGATCCACTATGTATGTGATGTTATGCTGTGCACTATTGATGCTATGCCACATATTATGTTATGTTATGTTATGTATAAAAATGAATGCCATGTTATCATGACAATTAGTTGCGCGTATCCCGGTAGCCGATGGGCTGCGCGTTAACCATACCAGCCAAGGGTTGCTGACCCCCTCGGGGGCTCCATATTTTTACTGCAGGATGAGGATCGAGGAAGCAGAGTGGCTGTAGGATCTAGACTGCAGTTGTATGTTGGTTTATTTTGGATGTTGAGCCCGGGATGCGCCTGTGCTCCCGTGGCATTATATTTTGGTTCCGTTGATACTACTGTGGCGGTATATTGGCAGTTTACTGTGAAGGAATGTAATTAAATACTCGGTATTGTATTTGATGTATTTATGGTTTAGTTTTATGCTCGGGAGTCTGATCATCAGACCGGTACACTTGTATTTATTCTGCCTTGTCAACCACGTGGGTGGTTGACGGCGTTGTAGCACCGAAGCGTTAGTTATTGTCTAGTTATTTGTTCCCGCTGCGATTTCATTTAGTTGTGAAGTGCGATGTAGGGGTGTTACAAAAAGTGGTATCAGAGCGAAGTATCGCTCTGATGACTAGAATACCGAGCCTAGGAATATACCGAGTTAGGAAACCTAACTACAGTCACCTAAGTGATCAGTTATGGAAAGGTTAACCACTAACCAAGTGTGGAGATACCTTGTTGTCGGAAAACATTTCAACCGTTGGAACCGATAAGTGTGTAAGCATAATGCTAATAATGTTCATGTGAATTCAGATGTCAGGTAGACCGCGAGGTAGGGGCCGCGGAAGCGGTACTGGAGATACGGATGACCAGGGCGAGAATACTACGGCCCAGGTCATGGCCGAAGCTGTGGCGGCCGCCGTAGCCCAAATGGTTCCACAATTAGTAGCAGCAATTCAGCAGGGGCAACACCCCGAAGTTCAACCACCACCGCCACCGCCACGAGAGACCAACTGGGTCAAGGCATTGGCAGATTTGAGACCCCCTTCATTTCATGGGGAGACCGACCCACGTAAGCTGGAGGCGTACATCTCCGAGTTGGAGACCGCCTACGAGACCTTGGCTGTACCTGCAGAGGCTAAGGTCCGTCTTGCCGCTTACTACCTGAAGGGTTCGGCACAGAGTTGGTGGAAGCTTGTGAGAGAGGACCGGATGGTGGATCCTCAGTTTGGATGGAGGGAGTACACGGCTCTATTACGAGCCAAATACTACCCTGTGCATGTTCAAGAGGCCAAGCGCCTGGAGCTGGATAGTCTGAGGCAGGGGGACAAGGTGTCGGTTGATGAGTATTACACTGCATTCACGGCCTTATCCACCTGTTACCGGACATGGGATACTCGAACCGGGTGCTGGTAAACCGTTCTACAACGGTCTCAGCCACCGTCTTCGCTATGGGATGGGGCCAGCTGAGTATACTACCTTGCAGGTAATTTAAATGAAGTGTGATGTGAAAAGTGTAATCCATAAGTGAGTATTATGTGAGTTTGTGAGTAGTTTTGCGGGGCATGACTGACATCCTAAATCAGGAGTGCTATCATGCCGCTGCTAAGGTGGAGATCACGTCCGTCTTAGGGACGAGGAGAATGCGCACAAGCGCTAGGCCACGAGCGAGGGCCAGAGTCCGCAGGGGTACGGGGGAGGAAAGAAGAAGAAGAAATCTTATTCCCAGCCCCAGAGTCAGCACCAGGGTGACAAGGGCCAAGCCCAAACCACCACAGCTGAGGAGCCACTGAAGCTCACATATGCTTATGCGGCAAAACCCCTACGCTCTTACCCACCTAAGGGTAATTATTTAATCCTGTGTGATAAGTTGAAGTGTATGTTGATAAGTTGTGAGACAAGTGAGTCCAAATGTGTTATCATGTGAGTAAAGAGTTAAAGTATAGTGTGAAAGTCACCTAATTAGATAATTCTAAACTTAAAGGAACCTTCAATATATGTTATCCAATCCCACCCACACCAAACCCTGAAGAAACCACCATCAACATCACCGACTTTCCAATGGAGCAATGTCAGGTTATCCAGCCAGGTATGATACTCTTAAATGGATACCTGACACCGGAAGCACAAATCCATATCATCAGGCGATGCGATGAACTAGGAGCAAAACCAGGAGGTTTCTACACACCCGAATACCCGAACGGATCAAGAATGCAGTTGAAGATGATGTGCATGGGTAAGGACTGGAACCCTTACACCAAGACATATCAAGAAGTGCGAGCTGAAGATGGAGCAACAGTATCAAGTATACCCGAGGAGTTCCATGCGGTCGTTAATCACGTCGTGGGAATTGCTCAACAAGTTGGAACGGATACAATTCCAAATGTGAAAGCAGATTTGTGTATTGTGAACTTCTACCAGAAAGGTGGACGATTAGGTTTACACCAAGATAAGGATGAGTCACCCGAGTCTCTAAGTAAGGGAGTACCCGTGGTGTCTTGGTCCATTGGTGATACCGCAGTGTTTGTGTATGGCGAGCAGAAGCATGCTGACCTCGCAAAGAAGCTAGTGTTGAAATCGGGAGATGTGTTAATCATGGGTGGGCAGTCAAGGATGCTATATCATGGCATCAGAAAGATCAAACTGAATACCGCACCGTCGGTAGTGATCAATGCCACACACATGAAACACGGACGTTTGAATTTGACCTTCAGACAGTTTTAAGCTTGTATAATTATGTGATGTGATAAACCAGTGTATGTTAAGAATGTTGTAAGTGTTAATCATGGCGACAATATAAGCCAACGAATTTGTAAAAAGAGTGTGTTAATGAATAAAGTGGAGTTGTTGGAAGCATATAAACCGTGTTGTTACCCAATACTTATTAGTTTGCCAATGAATTAGGCTATGCACTCGGAACGGGGAGGTATACTGAGTCTGCAATGAGGCAGAAGCCGGCAAGAGCGGCACAATCCTCACCGGTACCTTTCCAGTCATGGCGTGGACGCTTCGATCTTGTTCGACTCCGGAGCCTCACACACATTTATTTCGCTATCTTTTGCGAAGAGGCGGGGTTAGACGGTGATGAGATGCCAGACTTTCTAGTCACTCTCCCGTCGAAAGAGCGGATCAGGTGTACCCGCTACCACGAGATGTTGTTGTGAGAATAAGAGGTGAAGAGTTTCCGATCGACTTGATAGACTTCGACGGACTTGGTTTTGATGTGATTGTCGGGATGAACTGGTTGGAGCGTAGGTAAAGGGCGGAGAATCCTGTGTGCCGAGCATCGACTGCTTCTTCGGAGTCCGTCTGGGTTACCATATCTTACCGCCAGAGGCCAGGGAGCCTTCGACTCAGATCATCACCGCCATTGCTATGTATCGTGAATTACGACGAGGAGTGATGTATACTCTGCTTTGTCCAGGACATAGAGAGAGATCCAGAGTTTAGCCCAGATGTGCCGGTAGTGTCGGAGTTTCCTGATGTATTTCCTAAGGAACTGCCGGGCATGCCGCCAGCACGGGAAGTGGAGTTTGAGATTGATTTGGTTCCGGGTACCGGACCAATTGCGAAGGCGCCCTATCGTATGGCTCCAGCAGAAAGACTGAGCTCAAGGAGAAGCTGAGAGACCTACTCGACAAGGGGTTCATCCGCCCTAGCGTTTCACCATGGGGAGCGCCGGTCCTCTTCGTGAAGAAGAAGGACGGGGCCTCCGCCTGTGTTGACTATCGAGAGCTGAATGCAGTTACGGTGAAGAAACCGTTACCCTTTACCACGCATCGACGATCTATTTGATAGCTGAGGGGAGCACTCAGTATTCTCCAAGATAGACCTACGATCCGGATACCATCAGATTGCCATCCGTGGACAGTGATATTGAAAAGACAGCATTCAGAACAGGTATGGCATTATGAGTTCACAGTTATGCCGTTTGGCATATCAAATGCACCAGCTAAGTTCATGGACTTAATGAACGCTTGTTCCAAGATCAGTTGGAACAGTCTGTGGTAGTCTTCATCGATGATATCTTGTGTACTCGAAATCGAGAGGTGAACACGAAAGCCACCTGAGAAA
Organism: Limonium bicolor; assembly: GCA_023374045.1. Classification (NCBI taxonomy): domain Eukaryota; kingdom Viridiplantae; phylum Streptophyta; class Magnoliopsida; order Caryophyllales; family Plumbaginaceae; genus Limonium; species Limonium bicolor. Next base: position 140,417,395 of record CM041782.1, read on the forward strand.
TGTTACAAACATTGAGAAGGAATCAGTTGTATGCTAGTTTTCGAAATGTGAGTTTTGGTTGAACCAAGTATCATTTCTTGGACATGTGATTTCTGAGGCCGGGATCGCTGTTGATCCGGCAAAGATAGATGCAGTGCGCACCTAGCCTAGGCCGAAGACAGTTACCGATATCAGGAGCTTCCTCGGTCTGGCAGGTTATTATAGGAGGTGTTGTAAAGGACTTCTCCAGTGTCTCGAAGCCGATGACTTCCTTAATGAAGAAGGATGCCCATCGAGTGGACAGTCGACTGTGAGAGTTCTTTCACGAGTCTCAAGGATGCTCTGACATCTGCCACCAGTCCTGACTATACCAGACGGTCCAGATGGTTTTGAGGTCTATTGCGACGCATCAGGTAGAGGTATGGGTTTGTGGATTGATGGTACAAACAGCTGTAAGAGAGATGGTTAGCTTACGCCTCCGACAGCTGAAAAGCATGAGGAGAACTACCCTACCCACGATCTAGAGTTGGGTGCCATTGTCTTCGCATTGAAGATATGGCGACATTATTTGTATGGGGTAAGTGTGACAATCTATTCTGACCACAAAAGTTTTTAAAGTACGTTTCACTCAGAAGGAGTTGAAATGAGGCAAAGAAGGTGGGTTGAGTTTCTGAATACAACATTAATCTGCAATATAAAGAGGGTAGGCAAATGTGGTAGCTGAGCATTGAGTCGCCGAGCACATCTCCATTCGCTAGTCTCTCATACTGGCTTGGGTGAAGAGGTGCGGAGTGCTCAGATGACGGATCAGTATATGATGGAGATCAGGCAGAAGTTTATTGATGGCACATTCGAGGGTCATAAGTACGACTTCAGATCCACGATGACGACCTGATTAGGCTTAATGGCCGATTGTGTATACCTAGGAGTAGCTGAGTTGAAGGAGCGCATATTGAGTGATCCATTGTTCTACTATCGATTCACCCCGGAGCTTCAAAGATGTATAGGGTATGAAAAGATATTTTTGGTGGACTGGAATGAAAAAAAGATGTAAGTGTATGTGTTGAGGTGTCTCACTTGCCAGAGGTCAAGTTTGAGCACCGATGGCTTGGTGGTATGGTGCAGCCAATGCCAGTGCCTGAGTGGAAGTTCCATGATATTTCCATGGACTTCGTAGTAGGGCTTCCGCCTAAAGGGGAGGTCTGAATATGATATGGGTTGTTGTTGACCGACTGGCCAAGGTGGCCCGATTCATTCCGATGAAGGACACCTGGAAAGTGGCAAAACTGGTAGAACTCTTTGATAGAGAAATGTAAGACATCATGGGTACCGAAAACAATTGTATGACAGAGATACCAGATTCTTGTCGGTATTGGAAGTCTACGCGACAAGCATTGGGTACCGAACTGAAATTGAGAAGCGTTTCACCACCAGACAGATGGTCAGAGTGAGCATACCATCCAGACACTTGAGGATATGTTACGTGCATGTGCACTTGACTTTCAGACCAGCTGGATTGATAAGTTACATCTGATCGAGTTTAGTTACAACAACAGTTATCATGCATCGATCAAGATGTCTCCCTTCCAGGCCTTGTACGGTAGACCATGCCGCACGCCATTATGCTGGGATGAGTCGAGTGAGACGGTCATTATAGGACCAGAGTATCTTGAACAAGTTCAGGCAGAAGTTCGCCAGATCGGGCTAAACATGAAGGCAGCTAAGGATAGACAAAAGTCGTACGCAGATGTGCGCAGACGTGACCTGGAGTTCGCGTAGGCGATCAGGTATTTTTGAGAGTATCCCCCATGAAGGGGAGTATTCATTTTGGCCAGAAAGGCAAGTGAGCCCAAAAAATGTGGGGCCTTATGTTGTGACGGAGCGGATCGGCCCGGTAGCTTACAGATGACCTACCGCCGAGCTGGGCAAGGTACATGATGTATTTCATGTGTCCCAAGTTGAAGAAGTATATGTTCATCCGTCTCATGGCTTCAGCCTGAAAGGCTAACCTTAGATCCGACCATTCGATCGGTGGAGACTTCGGTACGGATTCTAGATACTAAGACTCGAGACACTCGCCATAAGTCTGTGAGACTGGTGGTGAAAGTTCTTTGGTCTAATAGGACGTTGAGGAGGCCACTTGGGAGCTGGAAGACAAGATGAAGGCGAAGTACCCGTCATTGTTCACTTCTTAGTGCTTATGTGTATAGGGTACGGGGCGTACCCTTTTTAAGGGGGGTAGAGCCGTTTCGGTTATGTGTGTAGACGGTATTTAAATACATCGTCTATGTTATGTTGTTATGTTACAGACGTGTGTCTGAATGATGTGGATGATGTTGTATGGACCTTGTGTCCAATGTTACGTACCCGATGTTATGTGTATGGACCTTGGTACCAATGTTATGTAAGTGTGTTGTTAATGATGTATGGAAGTATTGTTATAAGTATTCCCGTGTTCTAACATTTAGGATATGTGGAAGTGTGAACTTTGAGGACAAAGTTCTTTTAAGGGGGGTAGATTGAAATACCCCAAACCTTAGTATATTGTTTAAACACCTAAATATGGTATATTAAGACAAAAAGAGTCTTAGAAATTGGTAAACAAATTTAAACAATAGAAAACACAAAATGTGCTTAAGGTCAATAAAGGGCAAAATGTGCTCTAAGCTTGGGATAAGCTTGGTTGAGACCTAATGAACTTACCAAGACCTTATTTATATATTAATGAACATATTAAACCAATACCAAAGAAAACCAAGCTTGAAAACAAGTTTAAACACAAAATGTGCTTTAAGGAGTCTTAAAGACATTTTGAAAATTGTCTTGTAAATGAGTTTTGAGTGGCTAGATGTCCATCATTACTCTTAATATATAGGTGTACTATATAATATCACATTTGGATGTCTATATCAATGGGAAATCAAAAATTTCACTTCTATGTGCCTTGTTTTTATGAATAGTGATTTTTATAAGCTATTTTGTAACATATGTTTGTATAAGTAATTAATTGACAAATAAAGACTATATTCCCTAAGTAATAATGGGGGCGGTTTTCCTAAGTGTGGTGACTCACCACTCTATTGTGTATTTTGTTAAGTAAGAAAGATGACTAACTAGGTACTATTTGCTTTAAAACTACAAATATTTCTAAAAGCAAACTTACCTCATGCTCTCATTTCCTTCTCATCACATGGTTCCATGCTCTTCTTCAACCTTCTTTTTTCTTCTCTCACGGTAATATCACCACCACCATTAAAAACTCTAGCTTTGACCACTGTAAATCTAGTCACTTAACAAATACAAAAACAAAACCCTCTCTTCCTCTCATCAAAGCTCTTCATTCCTATCTTCTCTAAAACTTCAAGAGCCCCTTTCGGTGCCAGGAGTTCCACCATTGAAGGAGCTTGAGCTTGTATTTCTAACATATATTACTCTCCTTGCTTATAGGTAAGGGAATCTCAAATAAAAACTACATTTCCTCCATGTTTTGTTTGTGACCGAAAATACCCATTGAGGTGCTCTTATATGGCTTTGTTTTAGCTTCATTCCAACCTCTCATGGTACTAGGTGGAGTCCTCTATTGATAATATTCAAACTCTCTTCAAAGACCAAGGTGAAAACAACTACATGAATGTTTTTAATCATGTAAACCTAGGGTTTACAATGAGATAAAGCTTAAAGCTTGAATACTATTATGTTATTTGTATAATGTTTAGTAGTTGACAAGGAATCAAATACCTCACGGTTTTATAAGGAAACAAGAAGAAGTTTGTGTGGAAAAGAGGTAAATCTACTAACCTAATGTTGTTTAAATGCCTTAGGAGAAATGAGCTTATAATGCTTGTTAAAACTACCTAAAGAGCAAATGGTGAATGACTTAGTAAAGTGTTCTCAAGAGACTAGTAAAAGGCATATGTGTTGTTGAGTGTATTCGCAGGTCAAAGGCAAATATATTGTGGAAATTCAGTGCTTAAGAATTATGCACTTTAAGGGCCTAAGAGCCATGCATTTTAAGGGCCTAAGTGCCATGCAATTTAAATTATGCACTATATTGTGATGTAGTGCTTTATGAGTGAAGTTTGTGTATAATAAAGTGCTTGATGGATTTTTAGTGTTCTTGTGTGTTCAATGGTGAAAACGATGTGCCTTGGTGTGACAAAATGCTAGGAGAACCTATGTCGAAATTTAGGAAAATGCATAAGGAGTTCAAGATGTTTTAAAGGAATTTTGATGAACTAGGAAGTGCTCTAGAGTGTAACAAGGACTTAGGCATGATCTTGAGGTTTTAGTATGTACCAAAGTCATTTTGGACTTAGGTAAAAACTTAGGCAAACTTTGGTAAAATAAGGAGAAAGTGTGAACTTGAAAAAGGATTTCAAGAAATGACATAAGGAGTTAGTTGTGAGAAATGATGCTTGGGAGATGATGTTAAAATGAGGAGAAAGCATTTTCGGATAGTAGTTATCATAGGTATGAAGCACCACTTGAAAAACTAAGGAGGAAATAGCATAAGTGTTAGGAATTTTGGGAAGAAATGAGTAAAGGCTTAAGGAAATAGAAAATGAGTTTTATGAGTGTTTAAGGATGTCTTAAGGTGTTTTTGAAGTGCCCAAATGAGGTTAGGGGGTACTAGGTTATATGGGGTGAAGTTTGGAGTTGAATGTGAAAAGGAAAACAAGGGTCTGGGGCAGACCGAACTTGCGACCGAACTTGCAAGTTCGGTCGAGCCCAGTTTACCCTGCGAGAATTGGCTTCTGGAATGGACCGACCTTGGGGACCGGACTTGCAAGGTCGGTCGGGCTTGTATTTTGTGTACGGATTGAGTTACTGGAATCGACCGAACATGGGACCGGACTTGGCAAGTTCGGTCGGGCTAAATTTTCAATGGGAAGAAACTCTCGGGAATAGACCGAACATGCGACCGAACTTACAAGGTCGGTCGGAGTAGAAAATTTTGACGGAAATGTGTTCTGGAATGGACCGAACTTGGACAAGTTGGGTCGGTAAGGTCGAGGTCGGTCAGACCAAAACTTGTAAAAAAAAAACAGAAAAGAATGTGACTTATGTAGTTAACCCTAGGGGGTATAATGAAGGTAACCTAGGGTAAGTTAGACATTAAAAACTTGTCATACAATCATGTTAAATACTTAGTAAGTTTGAAGTTAAATAAGTAATTAACCGACGTTATTAATCATGTATAGGAGTGACCTACGGAGGAAATCAATCGAGGCAAGGACCAAGGTATGGTTTTCTTGCAGTCTGTTGTCTACCGGTTTACACCGGCTTGTGTGTTGTATGTTTTTCTGTGTGTTTATGACGGTATAAGATCTAAACGTGTAATGAGTTTACAGCTGTTCATATTATTGTGCTGTTATGATGTGACTCATTTCCCTTGTGTGTGTCTAACATGACTTACCACCTATTGTGTATTGGTTGTTAAGTTCCACCATGAACTTCTAACAAGTGTTAACTGGGAAGTGAGGAATCCGGTTGTCCGGTCATGCATGTAAGTTAAGAGTAGATATCTGAATCAGATTCGACTCTTATGTTGTTAAGATTGTTCTCCTTAATTTGGCGTTCGATCTCCCGCTAGCTTCCTCCAAAGCTTACCTATTCTGACTTATGATCGGTTTAGTGGGAACATGTGTTTGTGTGGTGTGTTCGGGTCACTAAATCTGAACCATCTGTGACTTAAGTTACTCGTTCGAATAACAGAACGGTAATGAGTGTGTGTAACGAGCTTAACATGAGGGTGAATCATTCTCTAGGCTCTTGTGTTATTTGACCCTTGTGGTTTGTTATTGTGGAACGAAGATCCACTGTGTATGTGATGTTATGCTGTGCACTATTGATGCTATGCCACATATTATGTTATGTTATGTTATGTATAAAAATGAATGCCATGTTATCATGACAATTAGTTGCGCGTATCCCGGTAGCCGATGGGCTGCGCGTTAACCATACCAGCCAAGGGTTGCTGACCCCCTCGGGGGCTCCATATTTTTACTGCAGGATGAGGATCGAGGAAGCAGTGTGGCTGTAGGATCTAGACTGCAGTTGTATGTTGGTTTATTTTGGATGTTGAGCTCGGGATGTGCCTGTGCTCCCGTGGCATTATATTTTGGTTCCGTTGATACTACTGTGACGGTATATTGGCAGTTTACTGTGAAGGAATGTAATTAAATACTCGGTATTGTATATGATGTATTTATGGTTTAGTTTTATGCTCGGGAGTCTGATCATCAGACCGGTACACTTGTATTTATTCTGCCTTGTCAACCACGTGGGTGGTTGACGGCGTTGTAGCACCGAAGCGTTAGTTATTGTCTAGTTATTTGTTCCCGCTGCGATTTGATTTAGTTGTGAAGTGCGATGTAGGGGTGTTACATTGCCGATCAAAATAACATCAACATCATGCTTTATCATTTTACAGATATAATAAGTACTGTAACAACAAGCATGATTATATAACCATTCATCCAATCCAAACAATCATTATAAATATACACAGCACAGTCACACATCATACAATACGATAGCATTGGTAACTCATACGTCGTGTGTTAACATCATCACGTATTACAACACTCGGCCCCCCGGGCCCTCACATAACATTTGATTTGGTTAGCACTGTCGGGCGTCAATTAGGACAACCTGAATATATTCACTTGGACAGTAGTCCCCATGTACACACAAGGTGCTCACTGGCCTGATCATCCGAAGACTCCGGGACTATTTCACTTTGCCTTTGTAAAGGCGTCCATTTAGGTGGCCAAGGGCCTGGTGCCAACGGTAGCACACTCCGCCTGACGATCTATCTAGGTTCGTTCAGGATTAACTAGGGTAAACCTGATATGGGATAACCCAAGAGATCTCTACGCGACCAGCAGCCAGTGACTGTCTGGATTAAGGTACATCATCACATTCATTCACCCTCCACTGTTAACTTCATTAGTTAGGTAGTCAGTTACAGTTTTGATTATGGAGTACATCACTTATTTTGCTGGCTGCCTTGTGGGTCTTACGCATGCCTAGAATGATTCTAGGTAGTATTTATGTTTGAGTTGAAGCTCTAGAGACCGACAATGTCGTGTCCTGTCCCTAAGTGTTTTACTTAGCTTACAACTACATACTTGTAATACTTAGTGTATTAGGTCAGGCAACGATAATTCCAATCACATGTCTCGCATATGTAGTTTTATATAAGTCGATCTATAGTCGACGTAGTATTATTCCCGTAGGACGTTCGTGCATAAATTAATAATGCAGTAACACAGATATCCATCACACACATAGTCACATACATACATCCACACAACTTATTTATCAAATAAATCCGAGCCCGAGGAATTCCTCAGGACAACTCGGATCAAACCCCTTTACATACCGTACACCGTGTCAAGGTCGCGCAGTGTAGACCACTAAGCTTTCTCGAGCCCGCACACGTCTGACAGGCGATCTAACAACACGAAGAACGCTATATGTCAATCCACATGACAGTATGATTCGGTATTTCCGAATACGTCTGTAATCCCGGTACTACGCCCTGGATTTTTCAACTGTTACTAATTAACGTATAGTTATCTTAAAAATTCCTTACTCGTAGTAAGTATTAAAATTCAGTTTAGCAAAGACGTCGGTTTCTATATGAACGTCATCATTAACGTTTTCTAACATAGGAATTATATTTTCCTACTCGTTGTATTTTATGAGCGTTGTGTTTTATATACCTCCGCTCGTTCTCGTATATTTAAATCAACTGTTATATTGTATGCATAAGTATTGTTATAACATATTGCTGCATGCATGGTTATTGATTATATCCTATGGCTGTATGCATTCCATGCAGCGTTACTTCACAAGGTATGTTAGATTTTTCTATTGATATACCTTATGTTATACAACTACTCATTTATGTAACAAGTAGTATTCATTTAAAACCTTATGACTTTATAGTATATAATTACACTAACAAGTCAATATTCATTATTTATTATTATATGGTTTGTAAACCATAATATATATGCATGTTATTTGCGCCGGTTTGCATATATGTATATATGTACATTGATTCTTAATGAAATATGAAACCTTACATTATGTACATGTTATTCCTTATTCAAGGTTTATTTTTCATGCTCAAAATCATATGGTACCCATAGTATTCATGTCATTGTATACTATAGTTTACAATTTCATTTCTTGCATGATATTCATGCGGTAATAGTATATAGTTTTATAAACTATGTTTTAACCACATACATTTGTATGATGTTACACTCATATCTTATATTATATAACATGATACTTTATATTTCATTCAACATTACAATGTATAGTTTTTAAACCATATATATATATTTGCCGCAAGGCATACATGTTATACAATTATTAATTCTTCATTCCCCATAGTTTTCATTAATTACAATTTAACCACACATTATTATACCATGTTATAAGCATCATATTTTATAACATTAAAACCTTATAACAAAACATAACTTATAGTTTTACAAAATTCTTTATAATTGCCGAGAAGGCATATAATTTATATTTCATTCACTTTTCAATTCCCACACTTTCTATTAATTCATTATAACATATGGTTTATATATATACTTACCGAACAGCCCTCATGCTGTTTTGGTTTATTTCTTTCCAGCACCATATATTTTCTATATTTGCACATAGCCACATATATTATAACAAGTTATACACTTAGGTTATATAATATGGTTTTAATATTTATTGTTGATATAACCTATAGTTTCTTGCTACTTATTTCCACACAGCCCCCATGTTGTTTCTAAATTCTCTTTCCGCCCACATTTTCTTCTTATTTACATATTGACCCAAATATATATTATATACTCTTATATGTCACAAAAATCATATATTATACTCTCTTATCAATATACCCACTTATATAACTCCAAAAATTCTCAAATTTTATACTTAGGATATAAATCACTGTATTAACCAAACTACACCTCTACTTTTCGGTATTTACATTCTATACCCCATAAGTTTTATAAATCCAACATTTCACTTATAAAGTTAACATAAGTTCATAAATTGATTGTTCATGACATTAAATTTGGTCAAACCTCCTAATATGGTCTATGTTGACCTAATAATTTTCAGTTTGACCAGGAGTTTGTATAATTATAGTTTGACCCCTATAATTTCATAAATTATATTTTTGTCTCAAAACCTTATTAAATTTTATATAATTCATGAAATAAGGTTTTAATGCATAGTCTTCGGTTATTATTTATAGTTAACCCCAAACTTTATTTAAATTACAATTAAACCCCGAACTATTACGGTAATATTTATTTTTGTTCTAAATCCATTTTTAACTTAATATAACAATTAAATTAAGTGGCCTAAAATGCTTGGCCTTATTACAATAATTAACATAGAATATAATTACACATAAATGTCATAAAGACTATATTGTTTACGGTTCATTGTGTAGTTTTTCTTTTATGTTTCCTAAAATCATTTAATTAATCTTTATGACATAATATGTCATCCTAAACCTTATATTATCAACTAAAAATGTTATAAAACATTATAATGCATACTTTAGTCATTTAAGACCATGTTTGTTCTTGGTTTTACTTCCCTTGCCACCATATATTTTATAATTTATATTTTTGACCCATAATTAATTTCCTTGATCTTATAGGTCATTAATATTCTAACTAAACAACCAAAAATGTTAATAAACGTTTTAATACATAACTAAGTTATATAGCCCCAATAAAACCCACGGCTTACATATATGTGTAACCAAAATGTCTCAAATACATCATATTTCCACGGTTTTTATTTTTAAATAGCCTAATGGCATAAAAACCATATAATGAAGGTGTTAAGTACACTTACATTGTTTTTAAGCGAATCCCATCAGCCTAGGCTTCACATATGCTCACGGCTGATGTATACAATCTCAAATTAGTTCCACATGAACCAATACATTAGCTTAGTTATATACTTCATTAAGGTACTAATACTCACCTTGGTATATATATATTTTTTACTTGTTTCCCTACTGTTGTGCAGGTTAGTCTCAAAGGATTTTCCAGCAGCATTTCATGCCAAGGAAAGAACATACTTTAGACATGCACTACAAGGTTATTAATGGTGGATTTAAGCTAGGGAAGAGTATGGTATTTACCTTGGTTTAAGGCTGGTTACAAAGGCACTCTCACGCCTGTTTTTTTTGTAAGCAACAGAGGGTGTTAAAACTAAACTTACTTAAGTACATATCACCGGTAAAACTGAGAGGAAATAGGCAAGATTCTTCTTACCGTGAGCATGGTCAGACAAGGGTGTTTATTTGGGTGCTGACGCCTGGTTTTGAATGGGAGAGCAAGGAATTAAAATGCTACTAATACCAACATGTATTACCGGTAGAACAGGGAAGAAAAGAGTGGGTAATTTCCTTACCAATTTGACTAAGAATGGAGTTCTTACTCTTGGATCTTTTCCTTCACCAAGCTGGGGTGTTCTCTTCTGTTTTTGGACGTGACGAAAGTAGTGAGTAACTGGGCATATTATTGGTATTAAAGATGAAGTTAACAGTCATGGAAATGGAAGTGCACTCACGGTCAAGTAACAGCAGAAAAGAGAGTTTGCATCAGTTCAGTTTCTTCACAAGGTTGGTTAACCACCTCTAGTTCTATACGTGGGGAAAACAGAAGAAAGAGCTCATGTGAAGCTGGGGAAAACAAGTGTTAAACTAGAGCTTGAAGGGGCACATACACTCGGTAGCATAAGGAGAAGGAAATAGAATTTTCTTTTTCCTTACCGAGAGCTCATCCAACCAAGGTAGTTTGCATGGGATTGCTACTGCATGATCTGGGATGTTCCTCCTCTGGTTTTACACAAAGAAAGCAGAAGGAAAAGCTTACTACAAGCTGGGTATCTCTTCTGGTGTTCTCCTCCGTTTTTATACGTGAAGAAAAGCGAGCTTGAGCTGAGAACTTCCCTCTCTGTTTTTCTTTTTCTCCACGTGAAGGAAAAAGGAACAAAGCTCATGCTCGTTGGTAATATTGTCCCCGGTTCTGGAATGAGAGAAGAGAGATTTGTGAGCCTTGCTCACGATGGAGAAGGAGGGTTGGTCTGTGTTGTTTACGTAGCAGAGGAAGAAATCAAGTTGGGTTTAGACCTCACCTATAGCTCGAGCGGTTGTGCTGGAAGTTGAGAGCTTCTCTCGGTTCTAGTTCATGACGTAGCAGCCATGGAAGACGAGTATTGTTCACGGTGAAAGAAACAGCAAGGAAAAGTTGTGATGCTTCCGGTTCTGGAACGATAGGGGCGGAAGGAGAAGGTACCGAAATGGAAGAAAAGAAATCGGCTATAGTGGTATTGGGTATCAGGCTTCTGGCAAGGGAGTCAAGGTACGGCTTTCTAGCTATCTGGGGAACCTCTTATGCTTGTAGATGTTGTCGGGTTGGACTCAGCTAGAAAGAAAGATGGAGCTCCCGTGGGATGAAGAAGAAGCCAGGGTGTCAACCGAAAAGAAAATGTAAGCGGCTATAGGTAGTAGTGTGTGTTAGTATGGCTAGAGTGTCATTGAAGTAGTCAATTAGATTGTAGCTGTCGGATGGGACAAGAAGGGATGGGGTCAATAGTTTAGTTTTTATATATACTAACTATGTACCTAACTTGTATAGTGATGGTCATGACGTATAATATGTATATATATCATAGGTTGAGTAGTAGGCGGGCTCTTGTAGATTGGAAAAATGGGTAGTATTGGTAGTAGTAGTACGGTAGGAGCATATATATATTATGTACATTCATGTAATAAAGTACCCATATTTGCTGTATGGTGTCCGGTTGTGTGCAGGTCCGCAAGTGGTTACGGAGGGCAACATCAAAGATGAAGAGGTAAGAGCTTAGTTACTGATATAAAAGAAACGTACTATATTATTATAATAAGCATAGATTGAGTCATGTTTAATTGGGAATGGTAACGTGCCCGGTTACAAGTCCTAAACTGGCAGAATATATATTAGCCAAGGTCAAGGGAATATATTGACCATAGACTAGATTAAGTGGTTAAATGTTATTTTATTTTTTTTATTATTTTTTTTGCACTATTGGTTATTATTCACAAAACAATGCACATATATTTTGCCTTTTGAAAAACTTTGAGTTAGGTATTTTAATGTGGTACATTATGTCACATTAGTATTTTTAGGGGTATTCAAGACCCTAAAATCAAATAAAACTTATTTTAAAGATAATCTCTCAAAAATGTGTTTTAGGAAGGCTTAATGCACATTTTGTGTTCTAGTGCGTTTCTGAGCTTGGTTTCCCTTGAAAACAGTTTTAATATTTTCATTTATGAGCTATAAGGCTCAGGTTAAAATTATAGGTCAAACGGAGACCGTTTGGATATTTAATCACCCTAAAAGGTCAAAGGGTGTAATTTTTGTTTCCTGTTAAACTTTGATGTATTAAATTTATTTTTAAGGCATGTTTAGGCCTTAATTTAATTGATTATATGTTTAATCAATATTTAATTAAGTAGGGGTATTTCAGTTCACCTGTTTTTACTTTGTAATTGTGCGTGGTATTTTGAAATTGGTCATTTTGGTTGTGATTGTAAAGTTATGCTTATGCGATATTGATGGTATGTGTAACACCCCAACTACAAACACCATACTTAACAACATTCAGCAGCGGAATTACAACTCAACACTTAACTTAATCCATGGGTGTCACACGCCGTTAGCTACCCACGTGGCTAACAAGGCTAATACATACATAGTGTACCGGTCTGATGGACAAGGTTACCGAGCGCTACACTTTACATTACCAACCATTTCCAAACTGAAATACATACATTTACATTACAACTGTACCGAGTCTATACTTTCAGCCACCGATTATCAAACTTCGGTTTACATACCTTACAACTACATAAACAACTAAATAACTATCCAAGTATAACAGCTACCCCGCCCTACTCTCGAACGGCTGCCAGCTCCATTGTACCTGAAAAGTATAGGGGCCCCCCAAAGGGGTCAGCACTTTTACTGGTATGGTAATCGAGCAGCCCGCATGCTACCGGGCCACGCACAACTATTTGTCGCCTGAGCATGCGGTTTATTTTATTCAAGCATGCAAGAAAACAATAAACACATAACACGCTTATAAGCATACACAACCAACCAATGGGTTACAACCAGCAAAGTCAACACATCATCACTTGTTAGATTATGTACACTTTATTTAAGGTGTATCGGTTTAAACATGGGTCCGCACACCAACACACATAACATTACATAGATGTGTCGGTATTAATATAGGCCCGAGCACACCAATACACATAACATTACATAGATGTGTCGGTATTAATATAGACCCGAGCACACCAATACACATAACATTACATAGATGTGTCGGTATTAATATAGACCCAATCACACCATACACAATTTCTCCCTAGCTCCAATAGTGATGAGATAGGTAAGTCTTGGTTAAGCTTGTGGGCGGTTGCAATCCAAGGAAGGAAAGAAACCTGAACATAACAGTAGTCCCCCTAGCCCCGAATAATAATGAGGTAGGTAAGCCTTGGTTAAGCTTGCGGGTGGTTGTGATCCAAGAAGGAAAAACAACCATAACATAACAGAGTGGGAGTTAATTCACATATATACATCAACTCCCAAACAACGCGCGCGACCGGAACGACCGGATTCCTCACCCCCCATAATATACACATATTAGTTAGAGGTTCCTTTATGGAACTTATCACATACATGAACCATTTGGTGTTACAAGTTTGGTTAATCACACACAAGGGAGGTAACATCCCATTCGACAAACATGGACAACAACATTCGTTAAACAATGATACATTAAACAAAGGCAACACACAACACACATAACCACAATATACAACTAAAGCAGGATAGCCGTAGTTAGTACTGTGAGCCTCGATTTTAAACCCTATCCTATGTTGATTAAATTGATTGGGATCTAGTCGGGTTTTAGGTCCACTTATAACCTAAGATTAATAACTATGTCATAAAACAATAATCATTAAAACCTAAGCTAGCTCACTGGAACCTATTATGAGTCGCCACCTAATTTTACCTAGATCAAATTAGGAAAGGAGAGTTCGGGTTCGGGGCTTGATATTCGACTTAATTAGGGTTCAATTACTTTCATTATCCTTCCTAGGTCGTTTTTCCTCTACTTGGTTTATTTACGGCTTATTACGAGTCGTTTTAACCTAAGTGTGCGAGCTTCTGTTTTTTTTGTGTTTTTTAGCATTTTTTGACAGGAAATTAAAGTGAAATTAAAAGCTATCTAAACTAGGGTTTCGGAGGCAAAATTAGGTCGAATTTTGCTTACGTTCGTAGCCACGGACTCCATGTCCGAGACCACGGACCCCAGTTAACCTAATTATACAGAAGAGTCAAAATTAAAGGAAAACAGAAAATTGCAAAGTCCGGGGCCACGGACAGGCTGTCCGTGGGCCCAGACATTATTAGAAAACCTAAATTTTGAATTTTTAAAAATCCCGCCGCCGTCCATGGGCGTCCGAGCTTACGGACATGGAGTCCGGGACCCCGGACATGACGTCCGTGGGTGCGGACCGCCCTCGGACGGTGGCGTTGAGGCTGTTCCCGAAGGTGTTTTTGGCTCAAATTTTATGGGTGTGTAGCCTGAAAGATGTACAAGACGTTAGTGATTGAAAGTTTTCAATTTGAATTCGAATTAAGCACGAAACTTGGTAAACAAGTTATCGGACAAAAGCTTAAACAAACAGCAATACAGAAGCGTAAAAAGGTTAGTTTGAACCCAAAATTTGACAGAGAGTTAATAAGGTCGTGGGGAATTAGAAAAGTAGAATTGTAACCTGTTTTACCTTCGAATTCAAGAGGGTTCTTCACGTCGGGATTCTTCGGAGGCTCCGATGGTGCCGGTTCTGGATTGTGTTCGACCCGAGCTTCTGGTTGTTGATTGTTGAAGGTGTTCTTCACGTTTTGGAGGTGGTTTGGTTGATGTTTGATGATTGATGACGTTGTGGGAGTTGAAAAATATGTTTTGGTGTTAATTTTGGTGAGATTTCGGTGTTTGATTGGGGCTCTGGAGTTCAAAACGTGGAGAGAGAGAGACGGCTGCCTTCTTTGAGAGTCTATGGTTCTTGAGGTTCTGATTTGATCATGGGATAAGGTTCCTTATATAGGCTTCCTTAAAGATAGAAAAATCCGGTAAAAACTGAGATTTACCGACGTTTTAGCTCAAGGGCTTCCAAAAGAATTTGATTATGAACTTTTACACATGGGTAAAGGATGATATTTCTGAATTTTCTAAAGTGGAATCGAATTTGTTGGATATTGGAATATTTTTAAATTCAATTTCTCGTCATTCAGTCAGAAATTGCTAGAATATTATTGGAAATTCGAAAAATCAAAATTCCAAGCCATTATGCTTAAAATGTCATCCTCTATCATGGGTTAAAATTTCAAAGAATTTTGAATTGATTTGACCCTTCTTTGGGGAGAGAGGAAGCCTATAGAGGGCTTAGGAGCCTTGAAAAATTACGAAAATACCCCTGGAGAAGACTAAGTTGTCCCTAGTACTCTGAAATGCGCCAATCGAACTGGGAACCCTCGCTACCAGCCTATTAGTAGAGACTCTCTTCCGGGGGTTGAAATTTTGGGTATAACAGATTGCCCCCCGTCAACTAGTTTTTGTAATGGAAATGAAAAGGCTAGTTGATGCTTGAGTGATACCCCAAAATTTTTGATCTTAAAAGACCCCACATGCAATTGAAATCCGATAAGTTGTGTCGAGCTGTTCTAAGGCTGACTACCTATGAGTAAAGTGGAAGGATGTCGAGCGATTCTAAGGCGTCGACCACCTAAAGGTAAAAAATGAAGTAACGTCAGACTATTCTAAGGCGCCGACTACCTACAAGGATGATACGATGTCAAGCTATTCTAAGGCGTTGACTACCTATAATGAATGAAACGATGTCAAGCCATTCCAAGGCATTGACTACCTAAAATGTGAAAATGAGATAATGTCAAGCGATTCTAAGGCGTTGAAACCTAACAAGTGAAAATTAGGTGGTATGCAAATGCAAGAATGCTGAAATGCTAGTGATGCTGATGATGCTCGGATGCTTCTGGGGACCGAAACCCGTTCCAATGCTCCTGGTTGGTATACTATGGGGACTTATTGCCTCTGCCCACCAACTGGGGTGCTGGGATAACTTCTAGATTACCAAGGGGACTTATTGCCGCTGCCCACTAGTTGTTTCTCCCGAGAAGTTGACATTAAGATGGGGACTTATTGCCTCTGCCCGCCCCGCCAACTTAGATCACGCTCTGTCTCGTACTTGTCTCGCACTGAAGATGATACTAGGTCTCGTACTGGTCTCGCACTGGATGATGATGCTCGGTCTCGCACTGATGAAGGTGATAGGTCTCGCACTAATGAAGATGATGGGCCTCGCACTGACGAAAGTGATGGTATCGCACAGATGAAGATGCATGGTCTCGCACTGATGAAGATGCATGGTCTCGCACTGAAGTCTCGTACTAAACGGATGAAAAAAAAGCTGGATTTCGCACTGATTCTGGGTCGCGCACTGAATGAAGATGTTTCGTACTAAAGTCTTGAAAATGATGGGTCTCGCACTGATTTTGGGTCTCGAGCTAAAAATGAGTTAGAAAGATAATGGTCTCGTGCAAATGATGAAAAATGATTACCGGAGTGCCAAACATGGCAATGTATGCAATGAAAGATACTCGTTCAAAACAGGAAACTGTTGGAAAAGGTGCCAAACTTGGCATTGTTGAGGTGTTATGCAAAAGTTGTAAAATGCAACTAAAGTGTTTGTTGGAAGCTTGCCAAAACAAGAAACTATTGAAAAATATGTCAAACATGGCAATGCTTGAGAAAGACTCTGCTGAAAAAGGAAAGTGAAATGATCATTTCCTGACTAAAAATTCCATATCAGCAACTTGTTTCTTGAAAAATGAACATGTCATTGGTGGAAGTGTGTGGTGTTTGTTGTGGTGCTGAAGGCTTTTGCCGGTGTTCAGGATTTGTGACAGACCTGGGATTGGGTTGTGATTTTGGATGGAGGTCAGGGTTATGACGGGCCTGATGTTTTTGTGCAGGTAAGGCCAATGACGGGCTTGAGAGTGTGTGTGTGGTGGTAAGGACTTATGTGTGCCTGTGGTAGGATGGTGGTGCTCGAGCTTTGGGTTTTAATTGGTATTGACATGGCAATTGTTGGAACCAACAATTGCCCCCAGTATTTTTCCCTTAGGACAATCTGAGCTAGAGTTCATGGCAATCGATCGGGACGATCGATTGCCCCCAGTATTTTCTTTGATTAAACATGCAAACAAGTCTCACCCTTACAGGGTCGAGGCTTATGCTTTGATGTGGTGCTCCCTAACCTACACTTGACGTGGTTGGTGTTTGCACTCATTTCTCGCTCATGATCATAACTTCTAGACCATTGAATTCGATATTTGATGGATTTACGCATTTGATCTGTTACTTTCACGTGATTAGACACACAACTATCAAGTCGGAAGTCTTTAAAGCTTATAACATGGCCATAGGGTGTGATGAAAGACGATGGGATCATGGAGGGATATTTGAGGTATGTGGAGCTTAAATGGGTGACCAAGGCTGCAACTTGCGTCTTCTCTCAGATTCATCTTCCTTGTCTAGAAGTCGTCTAACTGCTTCATGTTGATGTTGTTTTTGAGCTTCTGGACTTGGACTTTTGAAGTTGTCCTTTACACCATTTCTCTTTTTGTCATTTGGATTTCTTCGAGGCATTTTGGGTTTGCCTTTTTGTTTTATCCTTTCTTGACTTTGCCTTTGGGGTTCTTGTGTTTCCCAGTTTTGGGCTTCGAGAGCTGTTTTGATGTGAGCTCTTTTAATCCTGTGTCACTCTGGGACCATTTGCGGATTGCTTTGTCATGCTGATAGCGGCATTGCTTCTTTGGACTGATGAGAATGTTATCTGAGAGTCGGGCTCTTCGCTTCCTTTGGTCACCGGGTTGGACATTCATCATTGGCTGGGTTATTTTGTGGAGCTCATAATATCGAAAAGGGATATATGACAGGCTGCGGGGGTGCCTAGGGTTTAATGACAGGGTTTGCAAGCTTTGGCTATGTGGTGCTGTACCTAGGTGCTTCGTCATCCCTGATAGTTGTGTATCTGTTCTTTGTTACTTTTCGCAGGTCTAAGAGTAAATTTGCAAATTATCTCCTTCGGTCGGAGTTATGCCATTTACCTTTTCTTTTGTATGTGGTCTCACCGGAGTCGTGTAAAAATGACACGCTCGTTCACTCATGGTTTTTCCGCTCAAGACACTCTCGTGAATTTCACTTAGAGACTAGTTCACACGCTTAAATGAAAGATTAAAGATGATGATCCTGAACTCAGATTGCCCCCAGCATTGACCTGGGGTTTATGACAACACTTAAACGGATGTGGATTTGGAACCGCTTCGTGGGTTATTTTGGATGCTTTGAGATAGGTTGTGGTGCTTGGCAACACATGTTCACCCTTTTAGAAACAAAAGACAAGTCATTCTGTTCCATAGTCGGGAAATGATTACTCCGTGATCCTTTTCCTTAAAAACAAATTTTTGTTTTTTCTTTCTTTCTTTCTTTTTTCAATGAATGAAAATGGTTTGTACAGGAATTGTGAAAATGGAACTATGATTTTATTTATGACTCATGAAAGAAACGTAAAGATTACAATCTGAGGTGACTAAAAACTGACTAAGAAAAACTTGAAGATACACGAAAACATAAATAAAACGATCTGCATACTTAGAAAAATTGGACTCCTTGCTCGAGGAGGTCTTGAATCTTGTGCTTCAATGCTCGGCAATTGTCAGCATAATGGCCAGGCAACTGATGGTAGTGGCAGAATTGATTAAGATGCCTTCCCAAATGAGTGGTTCCTGGCCGAGGGGCCAGGGGCTGTAGCAGGTTTCTCTTCTGAAGCTCTTCAAACGCCTGACTTGGTGCTCGGCCAATGTTGGTGAATTCCCTTTGCGATGAGTCTCGGCGTGGTAAGGGTACCGTCCTAAAGTTTTGATGCGGAGCTCTAGGTCGTTGAACCATATTCACTTCTGGGAAACTGCTTTGAGTGCAAGCTACTGGCTGAAGATAAGCCTTTTCTGGTCCTGGCTTAGATGATTTGGAGCCACTGCCGGAGTTTCTTGAGCATTCGAGCTCCAACCCTTCCTTATGAATCCTTTCCTCTAGAATACCGACTTGTCCCATCAACATGTCCAAACTCGGAAAATACATAAATTTTAGCTCATGGTTGTGTTGTTTTCGCATGTTCTCAATTATCATGCGAATTTGCTCCTGCTCGTCCATTCTGGTAGGCATGGCTGCAGCCTTTCTCCTCCAACGCTTGATGAAGTCAGACATGGACTCACCGTCTTTCTGTCGAGTTCCTGCCAGATCGATTCTGGTGACCTCGAGGTTCTTAGCATACTCGAAATGATTTAGGAAAGCCTCGCAAACCTCCTCGTAGGTTTTGGTATTCATCTTCTGAGTGAGATACCAACGCTGAGGAGTCTCGTCTAGATAGCGTGCGAAAACTTTGGCTTTTTGCATGTCGTTGAGCCCCAAGATGGACATTTCTCGGTCGAACATAGCCAAGTGAATCTGTGGATCCGAGGAACCCTTGTACAAAGCGAGTGTAGGCAGCTTCAGCTTTAGGGGAAGATCAACTTCGGGATACGACGCCGTGGAGAAATAATCGAAGCCAGCTGGTTTGTTGGTTTTCTCTATGCGCTCAATCCTTTTAAAAACCCTTTTGACCTCTAGCTAGCTGATTGTCAGGAACATCCTTCCCCACACGTGTTTGAGGATCTTGGGCTCTAACGGAGTCAATCTCGACGTAACTACGGTTAAGATTTTCATCCACAAGCTTTTCCAGAGTGTGCTGATTTGTCTCCTGGAGATTAGCCTTACTCCTCAATTCCTCGACAATGGACTCCAAGACCTTGCACCTTTGCAGCACAGCGGCCAACTGGGCCTCGGTGTTGATCGGATTTCCTCCTTCTGCCATATCTGGATTTGGGCTTGCCTGTTTCCAAGAAGTCCATTATTAGCTAACAAGAGGAGGTGGGTTGAAAGACACTAAGGTGAGAATGACACTTCACAAGGTAGATCGAAACAAGCTTAGGCTGAAAGCAAGTGGGCCAAGATACCCAGAAAATGAGGTGCTTGGGCTAAAGTATCTCTCAGGCTATGAACTGGAATTTGGACTGAAATGTAAACAGATGGCTTTGATTGGGCCTGAGAGGTGACACCTAGATCTAGGGTTTTGGGCCAGGGCCCGAATAAGAGTCTGCCTAGACTAGAATGAGCCCTTGGGCCGGAATGTGTTTGGGCCTAGAGCAAAGCACATGGGCTGGAGTGGTCCCTAAATCACAAATGAGCCTAACTTTCTTTGGGCCAGAGAAGATGGTTGCTAAGCCGAAAAAGATTTTATTTTCAGGCCTTGTGAGTTATTTCAAGTTCATGTGGATTTCCTTTTTTTGGGCCTAGAACTAATTGGATAATTCAAATTGGGCCAGAAGAGAAATCACCTAAGTCTAAGCTTTTGGGCTGAAGCCCGAACGACTCACATATTAAACCAAACAGGACCTCTGGGCCGCAAACAAGTAGAGCCGCCAATTCGGGTTGGGCTAGGTTAATGTAGGAGAAGTTCCTATCAACCTCTAGGCTAGGTAATGGACCGATCATACAAGCAAACAAGGCTCACACAAATTCAACATGTCCTCACTAGATGTTTAAATTCAACCGGGTATGGATCGATCCGGAGAGGTGCTTGGGGCTGGGCCCAGGTCACCACAAAGGAATAGGGCTTGCACGCTATTCTCTTTGGGCTTCCCCACTTTTTTCACATCACCTGAAGGTGTGCGTCTACGGCCGGGTCTTTGACTGACCAAACAATGGGCTTGGTAAGGACACTGCCAGGAAAACGCTTGGGGCTAAGGCCCAGGTATTAAGGGGATGTGGTTAGACGACATCCTCCTCTTTTCCCCCGCTTATTCACATCACCTAAAAGGTGTGAGTCCCTGACAGGGGACCCTAATGGGTCCCGGGGTGAAATGGTTTAGGTGGACCCTCACTCTCATATGATGCAGGGCAAAAATTTAAAGTGCGCACAAAGTAAACAAACAAAGTAATAAAGCCATAAATAAACATTTTTCGAGTTAAGCCCTCTTTCTTAAAATTAAACAAGTTAATTAAGAATTTGTCCCCAGCAGAGTCGCCAGTCTGTGAGCCTCGATTTTAAACCCTATCCTATGTTGATTAAATTGATTGGATCTAATCGGGTTTTAGGTCCACTTATAACCTAAGATTAATAACTATGTCATAAACAAAAATTTAAAACCTAAGCTAGCTCACTGGAACCTATTATGAGTCGCCACCTAATTTTAACCTAGATCAAATTAGGAAAGGAGAGTTCGGGTTCGGGGGCTTGATATTCGACTTAATTAGGGTTCAATTACTTTCATTACCCTTCCTAGGTCGTTTTTCCTCTACTTGGTTTATTTACGGCTTATTACGAGTCGTTTTAACCTAAGTGCGCGAGCTTCTGTTTTTTTGTGTTTTTTAGCATTTTTTGACAGAAAATTAAAGTGAAATTAAAAGCTATCTAAACTAGGGTTTCGGAGGCAGAATTAGGTCGAATTTTGCTTACGTCCGTAGCCACGGACTCCATGTCCGAGACCACGGACCCCAGTTAACCTAATTATACAGAAGAGTCGAAATTAAAGGAAAACAGAAAATTGCAAAGTCCGGGGCCACGGACAGGCTGTCCGTGGGCCCGGACATTATTAGAAAACCTAAATTTTGAATTTTTAAAAATCCCGCCGCCGTCCGTGGGCGTCCGGGCTTACGGACATGGAGTCCGGGACCCCGGACATGACGTCCGTGGGTGCGGACCGCCCTCGGACGGTGGCGTTGAGGCTGTTCCCGAAGGTGTTTTGGCTCAAATTTTATGGGTGTGTAGCCTGAAAGATGTACAAGACGTTAGTGATTGAAAGTTTTCAATTTGAATTCGAATTAAGCACGAAACTTGGTAAACAAGTTATTGGACAGAAGCTTAAACAAACAGCAATACAGAAGCGTAAAAAGGTTAGTTTGAACCCAAAATTTGACAGAGAGTTAATAAGGTCGTGGGGAATTAGAAAAGTAGAATTGTAACCTGTTTTACCTTCGAATTCAAGAGGGTTCTTCACGTCGGGATTCCGGAGGCTCCGATGGTGCCGGTTCTGGATTGTGTTCGACCCGAGCTTCTGGTTGTTGATTGTTGAAGGTGTTCTTCACGTTTTGGAGGTGGTTTGGTTGATGTTTGATGATTGATGACGTTGTGGGAGTTGAAAAATATGTTTTGGTGTTAATTTTGGTGAGATTTCGGTGTTTGATTGGGGCTCTGGAGTTCAAAACGTGGAGAGAGAGAGACGGCTGCCTTCTTTGAGAGTCTAGGGTTCTTGAGGTTCTGATTTGATCATGGGATAAGGTTCCTTATATAGGCTTCCTTAAAGATAGAAAAATCCGGTAAAAACCGAGATTTACCGCCGTTTTAGCTCAAGGGCTTCCAAAAGGAATTTGATTATGAACTTTTACACATGGGTAAAGGATGATATTTCTGAATTTTCTAAAGTGGAATCGAGTTTTTTGGATATTGGAATATTTTTAAATTCAATTTCTCGTCAGATTCAGTCAGAAATTGCTAGAATATTATTGGAAATTCGAAAAATCAAAATTCCAAAGCCATTATGCTTAAAATGTCATCCTCTATCATGGGTTAAAATTTCAAAGAATTTTGAATTGATTTGACCCTTCTTTGGGGAGAGAGGAAGCCTATAGAGGGCTTAGGAGCCTTGAAAAATTACGAAAATACCCCTGGAGAAGACTAAGCTGTCCCTAGTACTCTGAAATGCGCCGATCGAACTGGGAACCCTCGCTACCAGCCTATTAGTAGAGACTCTCTTCCAGGGGGGTTGAAATTTTGGGTATAACAAGTACGTTCCCGTGGGTTGGGACGTTCAATCCAGATACCGAACTCTTATGTGATCCTAGAGTCGGTTAGCTACGGTTTAACACATAAATAAGGTTAAACGGTATCGGAATTATTTACGCCACATTAATGAATTACTATAAACTCATTTCATGCTTTATCTTGCAAGGTGGCAAACACACAGAAAAACAAGTTGGCATACAAGCCGGTGTAACCCGGTAGGACACAGGTTGCAAGAAAACCATACCTTACACCATGGGTTATCTACCTTGTTCCCGAGGATTTACTCCAACGCATCACCTCACGCTCCCCGGGTATTTTCTGAAACAACTGGTATTTATTATTAAAATGTTTTATTAACAACAAGATCTTACGGTATGTAAACTTCTATTACTCCCGTACTCACCCCGTTATCCCGTTATTTCGGTTTAACTTTGTGTACTTAAACTCACATCTTTCTCACATCAAGCTAACACTTGTTTACACTTTCTCAGACCTTTACATGTCACCAAACAAGGCCTAAACATCATCTAAAACCATTACCATTCAATCCCCCATCATTAGAAGGCTTAAAACAAAATTTTTGTTCTTTTCTGGTATGGACCGCCCCTCTGGGGCGGTCCCAGGGGCGGTCCACAACAGAAGCTACCTGTTTTTTTGTTTTCTCCTCTTCTCTGCACTGGACCTCCCCACAGGGGCAGTCCCTAGGGGCGATCCAGAACAGACCCCATTTTAAAAAACGTTTTTCTACACATTCTGAACTCCAAATTCATCCAATTTTTTTCCACATATTCCACAATCTTTCCACATGTTTCCTACATGTTTAAAAACCTTAGAGCATGCATTAAACCTCTCCAAATCATTGGTTAAACTCTTACTCCAATTCTTGCTCAATTTTCAACAAAATTTCGTTCCCTCTTCCACATTATTCTCACTTGTGCATTTCTAGCTTCTTCTTGCTAGTGTCTACCTCCTACCAAACCTACCAAACCACCACATGACCATTCCAACTCATCCCTAGACATTTGCACTTCTAGAACCCAAGTCCAACTTCATTTCCAAGATTACAAGCACTAACTCTTTTTCTTGAAATATCAATGCTTTACAACACTCATTTGTTACAGATTTTATACACACACATATCCATTCTCCATGTACCTTTATAAGGCTATTAAACCACTCTACTCAACACTACTGAAATACCCCAAGCCTAAGTATGCTAAGTAAACATCAAATTATGATGTAGTATGTTATGCCCCAGATTTTTTTTTATTTTATCATATTCCTTCTGATTCGCAAAGGGAGTTCGGATTAATTTGTACCTTATACTAGAGTGTTATGACATTTAAATATTATTGTCATAGCTTGAGAAAGGAGATTTACATTGTTCTTTTCTTCCTTTCGTTATTTAATTATTAGCAGGAGAGGATAGTTATTAATAACTCTTTATTCCTTTTTGTTATTTATTCTTTGGTTAGTAAAAGGACTACTAACCTTCCTTTTCCTTCTTTTTACGTTATGCTATTATTCATAAAGGAAGGAAATTCCAAATCTAATTTAATTTCCTCTCTCCTTCTTTCCTGACGACATTTCACGTCAGTTCCTTCTCACCCAAAGAAGAAACTTCCGCTCTGCAAAGTTCTCCTCGTCCTCTTCCTCAATTCCTCTCTTCTTCACAATTCTTCCATCCTGCGAATTAATTAGCCTGGTGTCTAACTTCAGCATCGAGGATTCCAATCCGTAGAGTCGGAGTGTGCGTTGCTGTTCGTCAGTCAAGTTCCTTGCTTCTCCCTCCGGTGTTAGTCCTTTTCGATTTGTGCGAGTGTTTGTGATTTCGGGATGGAATTCGAGTAGAGATTGTTGTCGGGTCCACAGAGATGGCTTTACGTCGGATGTGAGGTAGGTGGTAGATGGATTCAGTTGTGTGTGTTCACCCACGGGGGTTTCGAGCAATGTTTCCGTATATGTTTATTTGACTCTCTGATTTATGGTGATTTGGGTGATTTCTGATTTGCGTTTTTAATGCGTTAAAACCCCGTGGGTAGTATTTTGATTCGTATATTTTGGTTATGTAAGTATTGCTTTTACAATGGTGAATTTACATCTGTAAATTTCCCTCTGTTTTGTGAATTCTGAGTGCCGCTGATTTGGGATTTATAAGGATTGTTCATGGATTTGTGCGTGAGATTTAATGCATTGTATTTGCGTTTTTGAGTGGCTGAAACCCCATGGTTTCTCTGTGTTTATATCTGATTTGGTGTGCGTAATGATTTGGCAACTCGTGGTGTTGAATTGCAGTATGTTTCTGCTCTGTTCGTCTCCTGGAAAATTTAGTTTTTGTGCTGTCCTAACTTCGGTCCTAACTTCGAAGTTAGGACAGTGTGTGTTAAGCTGCTGTATTTTCGAGTTCTGGGTGTGTCCGAACTTCAGTCCGAACTTTGAAGTTCGGACACCCCGTTTTTCTGAAATCACCGAGCTTCGAAGCTCGGACTTCACCGTGTAACGTTTCTGAAAAACCGTCCGAACATCAGTCCGAACTTCGATGTTCGGACACTGTGTATTTCCCTTCTGTTTTTAAATCGACTTGTGTCCTAACTTCGAAGTTAGGACATAAGTTCGGACGTCTCACTGTTTTGACCATAACTCCTTCGTTTGAGCTCCGTTTTGAGTGCCGTTTGCGGCGTTGGATTGCTTTTCTCGAGTACTACCTGTTCTGATATGTTTTGGCACATGTATATGTGTACTTTAATTTGAAATCCTTAGATAAGCCTTTGAACTCTGTTTCGCTCAGAACGAGTGTTTGAGCTTCTACGCTTCTGTTTGCTACTCGTGTTTGCTAGTCAGTGTATGACTTTTGTTTTGATAAAGGTTTATGATCCGTTTGATGTGCTTTGGCCCTCTGTTCTGTTCTGTTCTGTTCTGTTCTGTTCTGTTCTGTTAAAGGCTTCTGCTTCGTTTTGTAAAGCTTCTGTTTTGGGACCTAGATGTTTAGCTTCTGAGCCTTGGATAGTCAGGTCTGGCTGTCCCGTAGCATGCTGCGCAGGAATTCCTTCTGTTTTTCCCTTGGGTTCCCTTCTGTTATATCTCTCAGGGTCCCTTGGATGTTTAGTGACCGACGGGTCCATAGCTGTCTCTACGGCTTCTGTTGTGGGATCTTCGGATCCATAGGACGTTATATGAGTCCTTCTGATGTGGCAGCTGGTGTCTAGTGTCCCACCTCTGTTTTGATTGAGCTTCTGTTATGATCTTCTGAGTTTGTGGTTTGGTTTGTTCTGATTTAAGACTTCTGTTCAATTTGCTCAGTTTCTGCTTCTCTGCTCTGATTTGACAACTTCTATTTCGGTTCTGACATGTCACTCCTCTGATTTGAGAAAGCTTCATCCTCTATCTGATTTCTGTTACGCTTTCGGTCTGATTTGCTAAGCTTATGTATTAGTATGTGATTATGTTCAGTATATGTTTTGAGCATGCTCAGCTGATGAAGTTTATCACCTGCTGAGCTATAGTTTGGCTCACCCCTATTTCCATCTGATTTGCAGGTTTAAGTTTCCTTTGAAGACTTCGCTCTGCTTTCTGCTTCGTCGTTCACTTTGTAATTGTAGTTGTGGCTTAAGGCCCTTTGTAATTTGATTCTGTATGTAATGTATGTAGTTTGCCTTCTGTAGGTAATGTCTGTAGTTTGGCTTCTGTGTGTAATGTCAGATAGACCCTGTAAACTGTTTCTAGTTAATAAAAGTGTACTTTGTTTCAGTTTTGGGTTTCGTTTGTTAGAGCCTTGCGTTATTAGGTAATAGATACGCGGCGTGTAACGGCCCTAACTCCCAGGCCGGTTTTGGGGTCGTTACATAGTAAGGCTAGAATATGCCTTAGAAAGATTGGTAGACAATTTAAACCAAGGAAAACACAAGAAAATGCCTTAAGGGCAATTAGGGCAAAAATGTGCTCTAAGCTTGGAGAGGCTTGGGTGAGTACCCAAATATCATGACAAGAACTTTGTAATATTCTAATGGTCATTTTAAACCAATTACCAAAGAAAACCAAGCTTGAAAACAGTTAAAACACAAAATGTGCTTTAAGAAGTCTTAAAGCACATTTTTGAGAAATTGTCTTAGAATTGAGTTTTGAGTGGCTAATGTCCATCATTACTCTTTAATCAACATGTGTACTAATTAGTATCACATTAGGAAGCCTAAATCAATGGGAATCAAAAATTTCAGAAATATGTGCACTAATTAGTGAATAGTGCCAAATAGTGACTAGTTTAAGTTTTAATCAATATAAGCTAATTAGTTGGTCAACAAAGACCATGACTAGCCTTATTTAATATGGGGGCCGGTTTTCTAAGGATGAGTCACCATAGACTACATCAAATAAGGAAGAAAAGAAGAGATAAGTAAAAGGAGTTACTATTTGCTTTTATAAAGCAAATATCTTATATTAGCCTACTTTTCTTCTTCTCTCTCTTCATTTCTCTTCTTCCCACGGTTTCTTCTTCCCTTCTCTTGCTCCAAAACCGAGAGAGCTCCATCCATGGGTGCTCCACCTTCAAATGCTCACCAAGTGTTCATCTTTGCTCCAAATCAAAAACTAAGTATAGATTTCTCTTAGTTAGGCCAAGACCTATCTTTCTATCTTTTCAAATCTTTCAAAGCTCAAGTTTGGTGCCATGAGAAAACTCCATTGATGGAGGAAAATCAAGTTTGAAGAGCTCATTAGCTTCTCCATTTTAAGGTAAAATGTAAGAAAAACCATGTTTCCATCATTCCTTCCACATGGCCGAAAATTACTACTCATGGGGCCTTGTTTTTATGCCTTGTTCTAGCTTGATTTATTCACCAAGGACTAGTGGAGGTCCTATTTCATTCAATGCCCAAGTCTACTTTGAGACTTTAAAGGTAATCATCCACTTTTATGCCTTAGAACACATTTCTAACCTAGGTTTTCATTCCTTGAGGTTAGTGTATTGTTTAGTACTCATGTGAGTCATTGAATATTGGTTAGAACATTGGCAAAGGAAGTTTAAGTGGTGGCCGATATTCATTCAAGAAGAAGGTCTAAGGAGGAAGATAAGATAAGATTGAGAAAACAAGGTAAATTACTTACCTAATGGTGGTTTAAGATTAAGGAATGAGTTTTAGATGAGTACCAATGTAGCCTAGAGCTTCCATTGTGTATTGGATTATATAACCTAAGAAAAAGAACTTAAACAAGCATATGAACTTGTGACTAAGGAGCCAATGAGAATGAGTTAGTAATATAAGTTTAAGAGGGATTTTAAGAGCATTATAACTACTATGAGATTGATGGGTGTATTTGCAGGTTGAAAGCTTTTATATGTGGGAAATTCAGTGTTTAAGTTTAAGTCATTTAAGGGCCTAAGAGCCATGTCATTTAAGAGCCTTAGTGCATTGCAATTTAAGATTATTGCAATATATTGAGTTTGATGTGATTGAGTTGGTTTAGGTGAGAAGATATGATGGAAAAGAACTTGATGTGTGTGAGATGGTTGAATGAGGAAAACAAAGCATTTGGGCATGATAATATACTAGAGAAGCTATGGCGAAATTTGAGTAGAAAACAATGTGTTTAAGTGGTAGTGGTGTTAATATGCCCTAGGTTCACTAGGGATCATTAAGAGGAATTTGAGTGGAAATGAGTTAACTAAGAAGTTCTTGAGGTTTAGAATGACCTAGAGATGTCTAGGAGAAAATTAGAGGATTGGTGAGTGTATTAAACACACCAAAGTCATGGTTTGAGGAATGGTAAGACTTGTGCAAATTTGGAGGAGAAGGTGTATATGCTTTGAGATGATTTAGGTATGAACTAGAGAGTAAAACAATGAGAGTTTTGAGAACTTTGTGTAAGCGTGATGATGCTAGTAGTGGACTAATGAGGTTTAATTTAGATGTTAATGAGTGGACTTAGGTGATGGAAGAGAAAGGTGTGGGAGAATGTTGTCAAATGTCAAGGAAAATGACTAGGAATGTAAAAGAGAGTATGATCATGAGGGTGGTGAATAAGATGCATAGAAGAGGTGGAAATGTCTAAGGAGGGTGTTACATGGTCAGGGTAAATGAAGAACCATGTCAAGGTGTTAAGGTAATGGGAAGCAATGTATAAGTAAGCTCAAGAGTTTAGGAGTGACGAGTAACAAATGAAAAGAAGAGAAATTGTGCATGGACATGCAAGATGACCTTGGAAGGTTTAACGAAGCAAAGATGGAATGTAATGATGTTAAGGAGAAGTTATATTGATTGTGAAGGAAACACTTTGGATAGTTAGAGTTTTAGACAAAAATTACATGTTGGAAAAATAATGAAATAAGTAACAAGTGTTAGAAATTCTTGTAAGGATTGAGAAAATGGTTAAGGAGGTTTTAAAGGATGTTCTAAGGTGAGTTTAAGAGCCTATATGGTATTAAGACATAATGGGACACTTGTGGAAGAGTTGGGCATTTTTGCAAGAAAGGAGATAAGTGTTTAAGGGTGTAGAAGATGAATATTCTGGCCTGTCCGAACTTCCGTCCAAATTTGGAAGCTCGGACATGCCCTGTTGCGATTAGAATTTTTGAGTCTCGGCTAGAGTCCGAACTACCGTCCGGACTTAGATGTTCGGACACCTGAAATTCTTCCTTTGATTTTTCCTCGACCCATGTCCGAACTTAGGGAAGTTCGGACACATGTTCGGACACACGTCTGGTTGCACCCTTTTGAGTCTCGACTTGCGTCCGAACTTGGTAAGCTCGGACACAAGTTCGGCCGCGGTGCTGTTTTGATCAAAAACTTTGTTTAAGGTTAGGAAATGATATCCAATGGTGGGGATTGATATGTAATGATGATATAAGGTGGTTTAAGACATGTTTGGTGGGTAACAATGATAATTAAATGGGTGAATAAGTATAAGTTATGAGGAGAAGTGATTCACTTAAGATTAAGTTTATAAGAACTTAAGTGGTGTTAGATGGGGATCATTAGTGACTAAGTGAGTTAAGTAAGTTAGTTTTATTGGAAAAGTAATTAACAACCTAAAATTGAATGAATGTTTTAGGGTTTGAGAATTTGGACTCCAGAGGAGAGTAAGCAACCGAACGACCAACGGTGAACGGTACAGTTCTTCTTGTGACCTGCTTGCTAACGAGGTGTCCCTCGGCTTGTGTGCTATTTGTTTTTGTGTGTTCACTAAACAAGATAAAGCATGCAACCGGAATATTATGTTTATTGTATTGTTGTGTGATGTTTGACAACTAACACAACATACCGTGAGAACTTACTAACCAACGTTTAGTAAGGAATTGAGTGAGGCTAAGGAACGCTCCCTAATATGGGTTTGATATAAACCGAAAGAGGTTAACCCACAAACATGGTCTTGAGACTACTACTAACTGGAACTTGAGGAGGAAACCCGGGACTGACTCCGGTCATGCATGCTAAGGAAAGGGGGTCGGTATCTATAGCAGATTCGACTTCCGCTTAAGGACTTGTCTTCGGCTTGTAGCCTAGGGCCGGTTGCCGGCTCAGCTACGCTGGACTCCCGTCCAGGGTAGGTGGCATTAAGATGGTGCGGTGGGATCACCTAAATCCCAGGTTTGGACTTAGGATACAACCATTTCCCTCCAGGAATGGTTTGTATACTGAGAATAAGTTAAGATTAAGATTAAGGTAAGGTTAAGATAAGTTGCAACCATTCCTTTTTAAAGGATGGTTTGTATTATTAAGATTAAGATAAGCTACATCCATTCCTTATTAAAGGATGGTTGTTTCTAAGATTAAGATAAGACTAAGATTGAGGTGAGATAAGGATGGACTAAGATTAAGAGGGAACATTACTTAAGGAGTTAAATAATTAACTCTCTAATTAAGGGAACGCATTTAAGTCGTTCATTGTGTGTGAACTTTGATTGTTCATATCTGAGTTGTTATTTACTGCACTTTCTATCATGTTGTGCATCTAATCAACCTCCATGCTATCGACAATTAGTCGTCGTAGCCACGTTAGCTTGGGGGCCATGAGAGGATCGTACCAGCATTCGTGCTGACCCCCTTTGGGGGCTGTTTTTACTACACAGGTGAACATCAGGAGGCGGCCGTCGCGAGAGTAAGAAGGGGTACAAGTGTGAAGGGTTAAGTGTGGCCTACGAGTTGTGCATGTACATTCGTATGGCAATTGAGTTAGTAAGATGTATAGGATATGAAGGGATTGTAAGAAGGAAATGTAATTGGTTAAGGTTGTTGTACTAATGTTCGGTATATTCTGTAATCAGACCGTGGCAAGGTCCTGGAGTGTAAAGAATTCCACTGTGACATATACCAGTAAGGTACCCCATGCATGTAGACGAGTGGTGTAAGGAACACGGGAAGTAGTCGACTCCATACCACGGACAACGACTCAAGATCAGTCAAGAGCAGCCACTACCACAACAGTCGAAGAGAAGAATTCAGTTGAACCAACAACACAAAGAAATTAGAGAACAAATAATTAAGGACTATGAAATGCGAAGAACACGGATTGTTAAGTACAGACATTGGGCATGTCTTAAGCTGTAAGAGATTAAACTGTAAAGCGCAATACGCACTAAATAGTAGTTTCAGATTAAAAATCATCCTCAGACCAAAGGTCAGATGGAAAGAACAATTTAGACACTTAAAAGAACGCTAAGAATATGAACATTAGATCCCCAGAGAGACTGGATAGACAAGCTACAACTTATCAAGGCCGTGTATATATATAAAGATAACACGTGACCATTGAGGGACCTTTAGTGCTAAACCATAAGCACGCAGGAGGAAAATATAAAATACTGTAAAGGATAAGCGAGACAGTTAAGCCTAAGACTATCAGAGTTCTGCAGCGGAAGCTAGCAGATCACTACCTTTGAGATTAGACCAAACTAAGTTAAGGAAACGGTATAAGTACTGTTAAGAATCCTCGATACAGAGACTAAGTCATTTCTGATCGAATTATAAGTAAGATAGATGACGTGGAAGCTAGAATGCTTGGTGAGAATTAGACATCTTGAACTTATGTTCAAGGATTATATAATGCTGATTACGTGGGCGTAATCCATTTTAAGGGGGGTAGAGCGAAAACCGCTTAGCGTATGTTTGTGTACTGAGTACATAAACTACGGTGTGCATAGCACAAAATAATTTGAGAATATGTTTTACATAAACATTTTGAGATAAATTATGGTTATTGCACACAGAAGATGTGAATAACACACACGTTAAGTACCTATCTTGTTAACTCCGGTGTGAGTACAAGTTAAGAGAATTAAGGAAGAGGATTAAGGAGATTTAAGGAATAAGGAATATATGAGGTATGAGTCGATATGAGACTATGTGTGAGATAAGAATAAGATAACATTATGAGATACAATTTGATATGAGTATGAGGAAGGAAATTGTAATGCTATGAGATATAAGATGGTGAGAATTGGTATGGGACAGTTATAGAACTTAGTAGGAATTTATATCTTGAGGTAATTACTAAGAGATGAATCGGGAATGTTCGATGGACTGAGTCCACACTTTGGAGATGTATTGATTATGATTAGAAGAACTAAGAAGATAGAAAATTGGACATGAGTGAATTATCTGATGTTTGAAAATGACGTGGGAGGTGGAACTTGATTTTCTAGGGATCAAGGGAAACCAAGCACAAATTGGGGTGGATGGATAGTTCTACACTGATGCTGATCACATCAGGGTGGGATGATTCCTGAAACTCCCTACCAGTGGTCACAATTAAATCACACTATGGATAGAGGCCTTAGGATAAAATGAAATTGGAGTTGATTGTATTTTTAATTAGAGGAATTATTCCTCACATGACCTCGTAAAAAGGATTACCTTTTTACTGAGTCTCGCCCATGAAGTCGAGGACGCACGAGCCTTTGTCTTCGGACCGGTGACATGGGGAGAGCAGAGTGTTTTGTATTCTGGCCCATGGTGACGAGGACGAATGAGCCATTGTCTACGGACCGGTGACATGGGAGAATGCGTTGGAAAGAAAATTATGTGAATGTTTTAATCATCAAAAGAAACAAAGAGAATTTTGAGTGTTATACATGCTTGAGCATGTTGTGTGATATTTAAGTATAAGAATATGGCAGATCTAATGATCCAATGAGTTTGAGTATACATAAGTATGATCTGTATGATCTATGGAATGAGGTAAGACATGTATTTTAATAAGATAAGATGCATGGGAACTTTGGAGACAAAGTTCTTTTAAGGGGGGTAGATTGAAATACCACAAACCTAAGTATGCTAAGTAAACATCAAATTATGATGTAGTAAGGCTAGAATATGCCTTAGAAAGATTGGTAGACAATTTAAACCAGGAAAACACAAGAAAATGCCTTAAGGGCAATTAGGGCAAAAATGTGCTCTAAGCTTGGAGAGGCTTGGGTGAGTACCCAAATATCATGATAAGACCTTAGTAATATTCTAATGGTCATTTTAAACCAATTACCAAAGAAAACCAAGCTTGAAAACAAGTTAAAACACAAAATGTGCTTTAAGAAGTCTTAAAGCACATTTTTGAGAAATTGTCTTAGAATTGAGTTTTGAGTGGCTAAATGTCCATCATTACTCTTTAATCAACATGTGTACTAATTAGTATCACATTAGGAAGCCTAAATCAATGGGAAATCAAAAATTTCAGAAATATGTGCACTAATTAGTGAATAGTGCCAAATAGTGACTAGTTTAAGTTTTAATCAATATAAGCTAATTAGTTGGTCAACAAAGACCATGACTAGCCTTATTTAAGATGGGGGCCGGTTTTCTAAGGATGAGTCACCATAGACTACATCAAATAAGGAAGAAAAGAAGAGATAAGTAAAAGGAGTTACTATTTGCTTTTATAAAGCAAATATCTTATATTAGCCTACTTTCTTCTTCTCTCTCTTCATTTCTCTTCTTCCCACGGTTTTTCTTCCCTTCTCTTGCTCCAAAACCGAGAGAGCTCCATCCATGGGTGCTCCACCTTCAATTGCTCATCAAGTGTTCATCTTTGCTCCAAATCAAAAACTAAGTATAGATTTCTCTTAGTTAGGCCAAGAACTATCTTTCTATCTTTTCAAATCTTTCAAAGCTCAAGTTTGGTGCCATGAGAAAACTCCATTGATGGAGGAAAATCAAGTTTGAAGAGCTCATTAGCTTCTCCATTCTATTAAGGTAAAGAAAATGTAAGAAAAACCATGTTTCCATCATTCCTTCCACATGGCCGAAAATTACTACTCATGGGGCCTTGTTTTTATGCCTTGTTCTAGCTTTATTTATTCACCAAGGACTAGTGGAGGTCCTATTTCATTCAATGCCCAAGTCTACTTTGAGACTTCAAAGGTAATCATCCACTTTTATGCCTTAGAACACATTTCTAACCTAGGTTTTCATTCCTTGAGGTTAGTGTATTGTTTAGTACTCATGTGAGTCATTGAATATTGGTTAGAACATTGGCAAAGGAAGTTTAAGTGGTGGCCGATATTCATTCAAGAAGAAGGTCTAAGGAGGAAGATAAGATAAGCTTGAGAAAACAAGGTAAATTACTTACCTAATGGTGGTTTAAGATTAAGGAATGAGTTTTAGATGAGTACCAATGTAGCCTAGAGCTTACATTGTGTATTGGATTATATAACCTAAGAAAAAGAACTTAAACAAGCTTATGAACTTGTGACTAAGGAGCCAATGAGAATGAGTTAGTAATATAAGTTTAAGAGGGATTTTAAGAGCATTATAACTACTATGAGATTGATGGGTGTATTTGCAGGTTGAAAGCTTTTATATGTGGGAAAATCAGTGTTTAAGTTTAAGTCATTTAAGGGCCTAAGAGTCATGTCATTTAAGAGCCTTAGTGCATTGCAATTTAAGATTATTGCAATATATTGAGTTTGATGTGATTGAGTTGGTTTAGGTGAGAAGATATGATGGAAAAGAACTTGATGTGTGTGAGATGGTTGAATGAGGAAAACAAAGCATTTGGGCATGATAATATACTAGAGAAGCTATGGCGAAATTTGAGTAGAAAACAATGTGTTTAAGTGGTAGTGGTGAGTTAATATGCCCTAGGGTTCACTAGGGATCGTTAAGAGGAATTTGAGTGGAAATGAGTTAACTAAGAAGTTCTTGAGGTTTAGAATGACCTAGAGATGTCTAGGAGGAAATTAGAGGATTGGTGAGTGTATTAAACACACCAAAGTCATGGTTTGAGGAATGGTAAGACTTGTGCAAATTTGGAGGAGAAGGTGTATAATGCTTTGAGATGATTTAGGTATGAACTAGAGAGTAAAACAATGAGAGTTTTGAGAACCTTGTGTAAGCGTGATGATGCTAGTAGTGGACTAATGAGGTTTAGTTTAGATGTTAATGAGTGGACTTAGGTGATGGAAGAGAAAGGTGTGGGAGAATGTTGTCAAATGTCAAGGAAAATGACTAGGAATGTAAAAGAGAGTATGATCATGAGGGTGGTGAATAAGATGCATAGAAGAGGTGGAAATGTCTAAGGAGGGTGTTACATGGTCAGGGTAAATGAAGAACCATGTCAAGGTGTTAAGGTAATGGGAAGCAATGTATAAGTAAGCTCAAGAGTTTAGGAGTGATGAGTAACAAATGAAAAGAAGAGAAATTGTGCATAGACATGCAAGATGACCTTTGAAGGTTTAACGAAGCAAAGATGGAATGTAATGATGTTAAGGAGGAGTTATATTGATTGGGAAGGAAACACTTTGGATAGTTAGAGTTTTAGACAAAATTACATGTTGGAAAAATAATGAAATAAGTAACAAGTGTTAGAAATTCTTGTAAGGATTGAGAAAATGGTTAAGGAGGTTTTAAAGGATGCTCTAAGGTGAGTTTAAGAGCCTATATGGTATTAAGACATAATGGGACACTTGTGGAAGAGATGGGCATTTTTGCAAGAAAGGAGATAAGTGTTTAAGGGTGTAGAATGAATATTTTGGCCTGTCCGAACTTCCGTCCGAATTTGGAAGCTCGGACATGCCCTGTTGCGATTAGAATTTTTGAGTCTCGGCTAGAGTCCGAACTACCGTCCGGACTTAGATGTTCGGACACCTGAAATTCTTCCTTTGATTTTTCCTCGACCCATGCCCGAACTAGGGAAGTTCGGACACATGTTCGGACACACGTCTGGTTGCACCCTTTTGAGTCTCGACTTGCGTCCGAACTTGGTATGCTCGGACACAAGTTCGGACGCGGTGCTGTTTTGATCAAAAACTTTGTTTAAGGTTAGGAAATGATATCCAATGGTGGGGATTGATATGTAATGATGATATAAGGTGGTTTAAGACATGTTTGGGGGTAACAATGATAATTAAATGGGTGAATAAGTATAAGTTATGAGGAGAAGTGATTCAGTTAAGAATAAGTTTATAAGAACTTAAGTGGTGTTAGATGGGGATCATTAGTGACTAAGTGAGTTAAGTAAGTTAGTTTTATTGGAAAAGTAATTAACAACCTAAAATTGAATGAATGTTTTAGGGTTTGAGAATTTGTACTCCAGAGGAGAGTAAGCAACCGAACGACCAACGGTGAACGGTACAGTTCTTCTTGTGACCTGCTTGCTAACGAGGTGTCCCTCGGCTTGTGTGCTATTTGTTTTTGTGTGTTCACTAAACAAGATAAAGCATGCAAGCGGAATATTATGTTTATTGTATTGTTGTGTGATGTTTGAAAACTAACACAACATACCGTGAGAACTTACTAACCAACGTTTAGTAAGGAATTGAGTGAGACTAAGGAACGCTCCCTAATATGGGTTTGATATAAACCGAAAGAGGTTAACCAACAAACATGGTCTTGAGACTACTACTAACTGGAACTTGAGTGAGGAAACCCGGGACTGACTCCGGTCATGCATGCTAAGGAAAGGGGGTCGGTATCTATAGCAGATTCGACTTCCGCTTAAGGACTTGTCTTCGGACTTGTAGCCTAGGGCCGGTTGCCGGCTCAGCTACGCTGGACTCCCGTCCAGGGTAGGTGGCATTAAGATGGTGCGGTGGGATCACCTAAATCCCAGGTTTGGACTTAGGATACAACCATTTCCCTCCAGGAACGGTTTGTATACTGAGAATAAGTTAAGATTAAGATTAAGGTAAGGTTAAGATAAGTTGCAACCATTCCTTTTTAAAGGATGGTTTGTATTATTAAATTAAGATAAGCTACATCCATTCCTTATTAAAGGATGGTTGTTTCTAAGATTAAGATAAGACTAAGATTGAGGTGAGATAAGGATGGACTAAGATTAAGAGGGAACATTACTTAAGGAGTTAAATAATTAACTCTCTAATTAAGGGAACGCATTTAAGTCGTTCATTGTGTGTGAACT
Organism: Limonium bicolor; assembly: GCA_023374045.1. Classification (NCBI taxonomy): domain Eukaryota; kingdom Viridiplantae; phylum Streptophyta; class Magnoliopsida; order Caryophyllales; family Plumbaginaceae; genus Limonium; species Limonium bicolor. The sequence goes on from CM041782.1 coordinate 140,454,788, forward strand.
TTGATTGTTCATATCTGAGTTGTTATTTACTGCACTTTCTATCATGTTGTGCATCTAATCAACCTCCATGCTATCGACAATTAGTCGTCGTAGCCACGTTAGCTTGGGGGCCATGAGAGGATCGTACCAGCATTCGTGCTGACCCCCTTTGGGGGCTGTTTTTACTACACAGGTGAACATCAGGAGGCGGCCGTCGCGAGAGTAAGAAGGGGTAAAAGTGTGAAGGGTTAAGTGTGGCCTACGAGTTGTGCATGTACACTCGTATGGCAATTGAGTTAGTAAGATGTATAGGATATGAGGGGATTGTAAGAAGGAAATGTAATTGGTTAAGGTTGTTGTACTAATGTTCGGTATATTCTGTAGTCAGACCGTGGCAAGGTCCTGGAGTGTAAAGAATTCCGCTGTGACATGTATATGTATAAGCTGTTAAGTTGCAAGACCACATTTGGATTGAGTTGGGGTGTTACAACTACAAACACCTAAGTCCTCCCATTCACCAAGCCATCATCAAAACACTCATTTCCTACCAAAATTTCGCCATAACCTCCCCTTAATTTTAACATGTTCCCACACATTACTTAGCTCACCAAAGCACTCCAACAATCAACTCATTCAAGGCACTATCCCACACAACAATTCCATCATTTTAACAATGATCACCTCAATGTACATAACTTTAAAAGCATGGCTCTTAGGCCCTTAAACAACATTAAATTTAAACACTGAATTTCCTCATAATAATAGCAACACCTGCACTACACTCAACATTTATAATTGCACCAAAACAACAAAATTTCCTTAAAACACCACATAAGCTTAAGGTGAGTTATTTATCTTGGATTTTCTTCCAAAACTTTCCCATCCCAAGTTCTACAATAATCAAATAAGCATTAAGGTGAGTTTCTTACCTTAATCTCACAAATTCTCCTTTCCTTTACCAATCTTCACCTTCTCTCTCTCTTGCCCAAATCGGCCAAATGGGGGATGGAGTTGTCAAGCTCCATCCCAACACCCAAATTACACAAAAAGGGTATAATTACACTTCTAAGCCTTTGGAATACATTAATTAAATGAAAGACTTAAATTGTCATGAGTTAGGGTTTACCTTTGGAGCTTTTTAAGAGGGGTTCTCACCCTTGAATCAAGAAGGGGATTATTCCACCATTGGAGGGTTGAATTGAAGCTCAAGGTCAAGAAGAAAACAAGGTATAAGAGATGGTAAAAATCGGCCAGCACTACAAGATGGAGAAAAATGAGGTTTTTCTTGGAGATTTTTACCTTAGGAGAGAGAGGAGACTCCAAGCTTTAAGAATATGCCATTTTCTCTTCAAATGGGAAAAACCCATGGAGGTCAACTTCATCCTTTTGGAATTTTGAAAAGAGAGAATGGTAGAGGAGGATGAGAGGAGTCCAAATATGTGATTATTTTTGCATTTGGAGTTTGGAGTTGGCTAGAGCAAGGAAGAGAATGAAGAGAAGCCATGGAAGGAGGGGGAGAACTTCAATCGGCTGCAACCAGAGGGGAGGAGAAAAACAATCGCAAGGAAGAAGGGAAAAGGAGGAAAGAGAAGAGGGAAAAAGAAATAAAGGAGGAGAGAGAGTGTGGGTGGGGGTATAAGTTACTTTTTGTTTTATTGCTTTTTGACTTATTTAACTAGCTAACTAGTCAAGAGTGTGAGAGAGCTAGTTAATATATTAAAACCGGCCCCCTTACAGTAACACATGCTGGAGCGTTTTTCGTTTTTTACAGAAACGCTCGTTTATTTACCCGGTTTAGCACTATTCACTAACCGGGCCCGTTTTCCGAGATTTTATTGTGTAATTTATTTTAATAGCTCTTGGGCTTCCATTACTGTTTAATTATAGTTATATAATCAACTATAATATTTACGGGGTCGTTTAACTGTTTAAAGTCGCGTTTTCGGGTTTTCTCGAAAAACGCGCTTTAGGACTCCGTTAGCGTTTTAACACATTATTTGGATCCGTTTTCTTCTGGAATTTTTTTCCACATGTTCTTAGTGTGTAATCAGGGTATAAAAATATATTTATAACCCTAGTGAAGGTTATATACCCCTAAAATAATTAAATACGCGTTTTCACGTTTTGTGACTTTTACGCATTTTCTTTTTCTTTTTGGTTTTTTTTTATTTCTTCACCAATGATCTTAAGGACTTAATTAGTCTTAGAAAATCATAATTACATAATTAATTAACATATTAAGGTTTGGGGTATTTCAATCTACCCCCTTAAAAGAACTTCGTCCTCGAAGTTCACAATTTCCCTCACATCCTTTTAATCAGAACACTGGGATTATTTGCAAGATACAACTTACATACTAAAGCACACTTTGCATAACAACCTCGGACTTAACGGTCCGGGTAACATATCCACATCCATACATGAAACGCTTACATAATAACCTCGCACTCAACGATCCGGGTAACATAACAACATTTAGGCTCATAGGTCTAGATAATATTTATTACACATATCACACAACATGTCATAGCATGTATAACAAACAGAAATACCTTTTCCATCTCTTCATGGGCTCGGTTCTAAGACTACAGGACGTTACAGTCCTCGAGTCCCATGTCGAGTACATATACACTGTGATCCCGCAGAACCCGGTCGCGATGGACACCTTCTGGTCCCCGTTCCTTTGGGAGATCAAAACAATCACATCCATTTTTAAAATATACTTCTCATGTCACCGGTCCGAAGACAAAGGCTCATACGTCCTCAGCTCGTGAGCAAGTAATACAAAAAAATATTCTTTATGGGGTTAAGTGGAATAAAATCCTTAGTTGGAAAGTACTAATTGAAAATCCTTTTTACAAGGTCAAGTAAAGAAATTCTTCCTTTGAATTACCATTTAAGAATCTTGGAAATATTAATTGAAGTCTTGAAAATACCAATCGAAAATTTGAAAACACAAATCTAAAATCCTTTTTGAAAACGCCATACAACTCCAAGTCCAATTTATGCTAACTGCATCTTATTCTTAAGGCGATTATTTGTGACCACTTATAGGGAGTTTCAAGGATCATCCAACCCTGATGTGATCAGCATCAGTGTTGAACTATCTTTCCACCCCAATTTGTGTTCGGCTTCCCTTGATCTCATGATAATCAAGTTTCACCTCCCACTTCATTTTCAAACAGCAACTAATTCAAGCATGTACCATTTTCTATCTTTTAATCCATCTAGTCATAATCATTACATCTCCAAGGGTGGAACTCTGTCCAACGATCAACTTCCAGATTCATCTTAAATCAAGTTACCTAGGGAATTTAATTCTCACTAGGTTCTATGTTGGTGTCATACCTCTTCATAAATCACAATACTGTATATATATACCTTTATCAAAATACAATACACGGTTTTACATTTAGTATTATATGAACATACATAGTCGGGGTTTTAGTTCCCTGGGAGTTTCTTACTCCCTTACACTTGTACTCTCACACATATCAGTTAACAAGGTATATACATTTATCACAATGGTATTCGCATCTTCTGTGCGTACTTACCACAATTAAACCGTGAATGAATGCGCATGTTCATATTACATACGCACCAATCATCAAAACAAATTATTTTGTGCTATGCACAACATAGTTCACGTACACTTGTACGTTAAAACACACTAAGCGGTTTTAGGCTCTACCCCCCTTAAAAGGGATTACGCCCACGTAATCAATCACTGAACATTGGTTTAAAATGTTCGGCCGTCGTGAAGTGTTTTAACTTCCATGCGGTCTATTATACAATATGCCATGGTTAGAGGATCTTAGCATCCATTGGCGGTTTAGTCCCTAACCCAAGAATTCTATTGGAGCTTATTAACTCATAATCGGTTTTCGATTCTGGCCTGTCACGCTTCTACGGCACTGATAATCTAGCCATTTATCCATATTCACTATGCACATTCCAAATTTGAATCACTGGCCTCTGCTGCGCACACTCTAAACGTAGAGCTTTTGCTCCATTCGTATTCTTAATGTATTGTACATCTCCGATTCATCGCCTTTATCTTGTGAATTACGGTTTCTCAACCGACGCATGGTATCTCTTACCGTGTGCTAATTTGGTGAGTTGCAAACTTTCCATCCACTGTTCAGATAACTTACTGCATATGCAGCTGTGTAAGTTCGTGATCATTAACTTAGTTTCATCCGACTTGTTGTCGGTTGAGGTTGAGGTTGAGCTACTACCTAATATGTAGTGCTCCCTCGGTTATTTCCCACACTTGAAGCATATTACATATTGGTATTTGGTGTTCCGTATTACTGCAGTCATTTATCACTAGTCATGCCTCCACATTTGGTTTTGTACAAGTATTCTTTCATTGGTACGACCTTGCATTTCCTATGCCTCGGTCCTTATCACGTTATAAGTCTCTTTCTACTTCTACCATAATTTACATTTTCACCAAATTCCTAACTATCTCACTCGATCATTACTGCGCAAGTGCAATACCAAAACACTCAGTCATACAGAGTGCAGAGGCGTAAACTCTTGGCAGTAAATCTCTTATGGGATTGCAATAGGAATGAACACTGTGTTTCACTGAGATGCTTATCTCATAATACTGGCTACTGATTTACTGCCTAGTTTATTTGTTATCACTTACCATTGTATCTCCACTGAGTTTAACTCATAATTCTTCTTAGTTGCCATACTTCGTTTAACCATACTTATACAACGGACGCTTATTGCACACCGCATCCTTACTTCGCGTACAACACTAACTTACATGGCATCCACTCTCATATTGGCTTCTGCTCATGTACTTCCATCATTCGTATTTTTTTTTGTCATTCATTTGGATGACTACTAAATACACTATTTCCTCGAGTCTTTATGCTCCTTGAGCGTTGTTTACTCTACATTTAGCATCCCACACCCATGGTGGTTGCTATTAGACTTATTACTCTTCCAGTTTTCACCACTGGTACAACTACTTCTTTTCGTATTATTCTTATTCACATCATTCTTGGGTAATAACAGTATGGTCAATCCTTAACATGATTCTTGAACTTGGTTCACATAACTACCGCTCCCGCGGTTTCACAATATCGAGAGGTATACACACTCTTTAAGCAGTGGTTCGTTCTCCGCTCTATTCACTTGTATAGCATAAACTTTTGTCATCAATTAAATTTGCATAATACATTTGGTCTGTGGCTTATAAGCCTCATTGCCTCGAGCTCTGCTCACTATAGGCTATTCACACAAATTTTACTCCTCCGTACACCATCACATGGTTTGGAGGTTGTATTGGACTCCCTGACAAGGTCATTGCATCACGCTTCCTTATATGGGATGCCCCTTAAGAATGTCTGTTTACTTCCTAACGACATGTGTTTAAACTATGTATTAGCTTCAACTCTTATGCTTCTATCACAACACCTCGTTCAACCATTGTTGACCCAAGCACCCTTCAGGACAGCTCCTGGGTGTTACTAGGTTATGCCATCACATTTGGCTTGTATACGTTTAGTTAACTATATCGTCGTTCGTTCTTTTCTAGGTTTACCATCCTCTTCTGTGAAGATCGATATTCCCCCGGTAGTCTGGGTGATCATTCCGGGAGGTTCCTCCCGTTCGTTGCATGTTAATGTGTCCATATTAGGCATTGGCCTTACTATGTATAGACTGGGTATTTGTTCCAGCTATCATGTTTTATTCCTTGGAATTATTGAGACATATATGATGTCTTTATATAACAGTCAGTGCACTTCGTGTTCCCTAACTCTTAAACATTTCCTTGAAACGAGTTCACTAACTCCTTTAGTCTCGTTAACTTAACTGGGTTCTTTCTTTGACTTTTACTGCTGACCGTAGTATGGAGTCGACTACTTCCCATGTTCCTGACTCTACTCGTATACATATGTGGGGTACCCTTCTGATACATTGCTACTTACCCGACTAACCCATAGGAAGGTCTGTCAGGCCCACGAGCTCCTATTGGAGTGCAGTCGTCCCACATTCCAGTTGGTACACTCGTAGTGTCCGTCACACGCCTAGGTGAAGTATTCTGTCGTCGACTCCCTCATATCGTCCTATGATAACATGCATTCCGTGTTTCCCGGACTTAATCAAGGGAATTCTATCCATTGTTGTATTTAGTATAAACTCAATCCATTCCCTCAGGTTGATACCCTCGGGTTATCCGGTTCCCGTCCGGTTATTTCAAGTGGTCTGGGTGTAACTTACCTACTGTGTGGCGCTGAGGCCGGTGTAGGTCTTCTGGTTTCGTTTTACAGAGAATCTGAAGTTAGTGAGAAAATTTGAGCTTAAAAGAAGGTTTGAAGTGAACATGAGTTGGAAGAAAATTTGGGTGTGAAAATGGTTTGAAATAATCTGGGTTTAGTAGAAAATTCTTTCCGGTATTTAAAATGTCTTCACGCTTTGACCAAGTCTAGCTTCCCGCTGACTGGTATATCTTCACATACAATGGTTAGGCCACTGAGCCCTTCCAGGTTTCACTCTTCAAATTCTTGGATTCTTGATTCTATATCACTTCCTTCAACAATACGGTACCTTACTAGGTACTTTATAGTCATTAAAACTTTCCCGAATAGCCCCGTTATAGCAGCACTTGCAATAACAAGTGCACCATGCTGGCTGGCTATCGGTTCAACATGTGCTGGTTGCGATACTACTTGTATCTCTACCGTATTTGGTATCCTTGTTGGCTCTTCCTTGACCTTACAGTTTTGATAATAGAACATTCGAGCGACTTTCATTGGTCTTGACATGGTAGTCGTTAACAAGGGTGACTCTCCATTCACTTAACTCTGTGTTCTTCCTTAATGTTCGTCCCCACGCATTTGTCGTGGTTACCGAGACTTGATTCTTGTTTAGGTACTACTTCGTAGTCCTATTGAAGTATGCTTCACTAATACTCCCATAGTGGTCTAAGCTATGATAATCGGGTATTACAACCTCTTTGGCGTTGTAGGTTTGGAATTATCTAACCCTGACTAGTTCCTTTAGTCGGTTACTATACCATTGTCGGTATTACTTAACAATTGTGGTTCCGTAGACATGTGTCTCGGGTTTGTTGCTCCTCCATTGACCGCCTCTGTGCACAGTTAGTGCTTTCTTTTCTTGTTGACTGGGTTTCCTCGACTGCTAGGCATGTCGACCCAGGTCGCCGGAAATTCCACTCTCTTGTAGCTAGGATTCTTAATCTTCCGCTATTAGGTGCGGGTAAAGGTGTTCAAATAGGTTCTATCTTTGGGATTCTCAGTTCTTGGAATCTACCGTATGACAGGTTCTCCGTACTTACAGATATGCTTAACAACAGCCAGATCGGGTTTTCCCGAGTATGAGAGGGCTTCCATCTCTCTGGCGTTCTTTCCCAAGTTATAAAATAGGGTTTGTGGAGGGCGGGATGGATATTGTAGGTTTCCAGTACCCACTGGTAATTCCTAACTAGCATATCTTTCACGCTATCACTCAACCCTTTACCTAAAGTACTAAAATCCTAACTCGGTACTTCCTAAGCTCGGTATTTCCAGTCATCAGAGCGATACTTCGCTCTGATACCACTTTTTGTAACACCCCAACTACAAACACCATACTTAACAACATTCAGCAGCAGAATTACAACTCAACACTTAACTTAATCCATGGGTGTCACACGCCGTTAGCTACCCACGTGGCTAACAAGGCTAATACATACATAGTGTACCGGTCTGATGGACAAGGTTACCGAGCGCTACACTTTACATTACCAACCATTTCCAAACTGAAATACATACATTTACATTACAACTGTACCGAGTCTATACTTTCAGCCACCGATTATCAAACTTCGGTTTACATACCTTACAACTACATAAACAACTAAATAACTATCCAAGTATAACAGCTACCCCCCCCTACTCTCGAACGGCTGCCAGCTCCATTGTACCTGAAAAGTATAGGGGCCCCCAAAGGGGGTCAGCACTTTTACTGGTATGGTAATCGAGCAGCCCGCATGCTACCAGGCCACGCACAACTATTTGTCGCCTGAGCATGCGGTTTATTTTATTCAAGCATGCAAGAAAACAATAAACACATAACACGCTTATAAGCATACACAACCAACCAATGGGTTACAACCAGCAAAGTCAACACATCATCACTTGTTAGATTATGTACACTTTACTTAAGGTGTATCGGTTTAAATATGGGTCCGCACACCAACACACATAACATTACATAGATGTGTCGGTATTAATATAGGCCCGAGCACACCAATACACATAACATTACATAGATGTGTCGGTATTAATATAGACCCGAGCACACCAATACACATAACATTACATAGATGTGTCGGTATTAATATAGACCCGATCACACCATACACAATTTCCCCCTAGCTCCAATAGTGATGAGATAGGTAAGCCTTGGTTAAGCTTGTGGGCGGTTGCAATCCAAGGAAGGAAAGCAACCTGAACATAACAGTAGTCCCCCTAGCCCCGAATAATAATGAGGAGGTAAGCCTTGGTTAGCTTGTGGGTGGTTGTGTAAGGTGGTCCAAGAAGGAAAAACAACCATAACATAACAGAGTGGGAGTTAATTCACATATATACATCAACTCCCAAACAACGCGCGCGACCGGAACGACCGGATTCCTCACCCCCCATAATATACACATATCGGTTAGAGGTTCCTTTATGGAACTTATCACATACATGCATCATTTGGTGTTACAAGTTTGGTTAGTCACACACAAGGGAGGTAACATCCCATTCGACAAACATGGAAAACAACATTCGTTAAACAACGATACATTAAACAAAGGCAACACACAACAAACATAACCACAATATACAACTAAAGCACGGATAGTCGTAGTTAGTACGTTCCCGTGGGTTGGGACGTTCAATCCAGATACCGAACTCTTATGTGATCCTAGAGTCGGTTAGCTACGGTTTAACACATAAATAAGGTTAAACGGTATCGGAATTATTTACGCCACATTAATGAATTACTATAAACTCATTTCATGCTTTATCTTGCAAGGTGGCAAACACACAGAAAAACAAGTTGGCATACAAGCCGGTGTAACCCGGTAGGACACAGGTTGCAAGAAAACCATACCTTACACCATGGGTTATCTACCTTGTTCCCGAGGATTTACTCCAACGCATCACCTCACGCTCCCTGGGTAGTTTCCGAAACAACTGGTATTTATTATTAAAATGTTTATTAACAACAAGATCTTACGGTATGTAAACTTCTATTACTCCCGTACTCACCCCGTTATCCCGTTATTTCGGTTTAACTTTGTGTACTTAAACTCACATCCTTATCACATCAAGCTAACACTTGTTTACACTTTCTAAGACCTTTACATGTCACCAAACAAGGCCTAAACATCATCTAAAACCATTACCATTCAATCCCCCATCATTAGAAGGCTTAAAAATAAATTTTGTTCTTCTCTGGTATGGACCGCGGCGGTCCCAGGGGCGGTCCACAACAGAAGCTACCCGTTTTTTTTGTTTTCTCCTCTTCTCTGCACTGGACCTCCCCACAGGGGCGGTCCCTAGGGGTGGTCCAGAACAGACCCCATTTTAAAAAACGTTTTTCTACACATTCTGAACTCCAAATTCATCCAAATTTTTTTCCACTTATTCCACAATCTTTCCACATGTTTCCTACATGTTTAAAACCTTAGAGCATGCATTAAACCTCTCCAAATCATTGGTTAAACTCTTACTCCAATTCTTGCTCAATTTTCAACAAATTTCGTTCCCTCTTCCACATTATGCTCACTTGTGCATTTCTAGCTTCTTCTTGCTAGTGTCTACCTCCTACCAAACTTACCAAACCACCACATGACCATTCCAACTCATCCCTAGACCTTTGCACTTCTAGAACCCAAGTCCAACTCATTTCCAAGATTACAAGCACTAACTCTTTTTCTTGAAATATCAATGCATGCTTTACAACACTCATTTGTTACAGATTTTATACACTCACATATCCATTCTCCATGTACCATTATAAGGCTATTAAACCACTCTACTCAACACTACAAACACCTAAGTCCTCCCATTCACCAAGCCATCATCAAAACACTCATTTCCTACCAAAATTTCGCCATAACCTCCCCTTAATTTTAACATGTTCCCACACATTACTTAGCTCACCAAAGCACTCCAACCATCAACTCATTCAAGGCACTATCCCACACAACAATTCCATCATTTTAACAATGATCACCTCAATGTACATAACTTTAAAAGCATGGCTCTTAGGCCCTTAAACAACATTAAATTTAAACACTGAATTTCCTCATAATAATAGCAACACCTGCACTACACTCAACATTTATAATTGCACCAAAACAACAAAATTTCCTTAAAACACCACATAAGCTTAAGGTGAGTTATTTATCTTGGATTTTCTTCCAAAACTTTCCCATACCAAGTTCTACAATAATCAAATAAGCATTAAGGTGAGTTTCTTACCTTAATCTCACAAATTCTTCTTTCCTTTACCAATCTTCACCTTCTCTCTCTTGCCCAAATCGGCCAAATGGGGGATGGAGTTTTCAAGCTCCATCCCAACACCCAAATTACACAAAAAGGGTATAATTACACTTCTAAGCCTTTGGAATACATTAATTAAATGAAAGACTTAAATTGTCATGAGTTAGGGTTTACCTTTGGAGCTTTTTAAGAGGGGTTCTCACCCTTGAATCAAGAAGGGGATTATTCCACCATTGGAGGGTTGAATTGAAGCTCAAGGTCAAGAAGAAAACAAGGTATAAGAGATGGTAAAAATCGGCCAGCACTACAAGATGGAGAAAAATGAGGTTTTTCTTGGAGATTTTTACCTTAGGAGAGAGAGGAGACTCCAAGCTTTAAGAATATGCCATTTTCTCTTCAAATGGGAAAAACCCATGGAGGTCAACTTCATCCTTTTGGAATTTTGAAAAGAGAGATGGAATGGTAGAGGAGGATGAGAGGAGTCCAAATATGTGATTATTTTTGCATTTAGAGTTTGGAGTTGGCTAGAGCAAGGAAGAGAATGAAGAGAAGCCATGGAAGGAGGGGGGAGAACTTCAATCGGCTGCAACCAGAGGGGAGGAGAAAAACAATCGCAAGGAAGAAGGGAAAAGGAGGGAAAGAGAAGAGGGAAAAAGAAAAAAGGAGGAGAGAGAGTGTGGGTGGGGGTATAAGTTACTTTTCGTTTTATTGCTTTTTGACTTATTTAACTAGCTAACTAGTCAAGAGTGTGAGAGAGCTAGTTAATATATTAAAACCGGCCCCTTACAGTAACACATGCTGGAGCGTTTTTTCGTTTTTTCAGAAACGCTCGTTTATTTACCCGGTTTAGCACTATTCACTAACCGGGCCCGTTTCCGAGATTTTCTTGTTTAATTTATTTTAATAGCTCTTGGGCTTCCATTACTGTTTAATTATAGTTATATAATCAACTATAATATTTACGGGGTCGTTTAACTGTTTAAAGTCGCGTTTTGGGGTTTTCTCGAAAAACGCGCTTTAGGACTCCGTTAGCGTTTTAACGCATTACTTGGATCCGTTTTCTTCTGGAATTTTTTTCCACATGTTCTTAGTGTGTAATCAGGGTATAAAAATATATTTATAACGCTAGTGAAGGTTATATACCCCTAAAATAATTAAATACGCGTTTTCACGTTTTGTGACTTTTACGCATTTTCTTTTTCTTTTTGGTTTTTTTTATTTCTTCACCAATGATCTTAGGACTTAATTAGTCTTAGAAAATCATAATTACATAATTAATTAACATATTAAGGTTTGGGGTATTTCAGTATGGAATGTTTGGAATGGTTTGAGAACTTTGATATTACATATATGATTATTTTATTCTGGATTTGATAGGAGATTGACTTTTGGAATTGGAAAGGCCTCTGGCTAATTTATATATTTGCGCTGTTGAGTCTCAGACCACAGCTAAGCTCTATGATCTACTCCATTAGTCCGAAGAACTTTTGGGGGGTGTGCACACTTAAGGACTTAGAGTGAGGGTGAACTGGATCGGTCCCAACTCTGTTGTGGTACCTATTATTGGAATTTATGATTTGTGGAACTTTGGTGACTCCCATCATCCCAGGATTGGATTGTGATATTGTTGGTTGGTGATTAAAATTATTCTTAATGCTATTGTTTGATTTGCTATGTGGCTATGATTGGTTATTGTACTCAAATGAGTTTTCAAAATGTATTTGACAAGGTGTTGCAGGGTTTACTCAGTTTCTCTAATTTGCGCGGTCCTTTCTTGTGTGTTGTTATGTTTTCTTACCGCAGGTATGGATGATTGAGTTGCTGGGATTAGAGGGCGCGTAACAACTAGTATTTTAATCATTTGGTTCATGAACATTTGAGGATATTTTAATGTTTTCACTTACACTTGGGACTTTTATTAATTTTGTTGATGTTAGGTTTATATTGTGAGCTATAGTTTTCTAAGCCTTAGCACTCATAGGATGAGTGTGGCGATAACATCCCGATTAGGTTTTGTTTTATTTATTTATATTTACGCTGCGAACCAATAATTATGTTACTAATAAATCGAGGTTATATATTGTTAGAAACCGGGGTGTTACAAGATCGCTCTGAAGAAAAAGAGAGAAGGGAAGCGCACTACGGGATGAAGAAACTGTCAATTGGATTTATCAGGACGTGGAATGGGAAAAAGGCTTAATTCCTTAATTAAATACTTACCAAAAATAGAAAAGGGGTAAAAGACTAGCTCGCCCCTCCCTTTAATCTAAAAGACATCCGTGTCCTAATTCCAAAATAACTTCAACTTAAGTCATACATAATGAAATAAATTATGTACTATACTTTGGGTTATGACAACTCAAGCTAGTTTTGTTCATATATGCAACAATTTTGAGAATATTGTTCTATTTCAAGAGGTTATTCACTTCATGCACACCACTAAGGCCAATAATAGTTATATAGCCATGAAAATTAATCTAGAAAGAGCTTATGATTGGTTGTCTCGGTGGTTCATTGTGGATACCCTCAGGTACCTGAATATTCCACTTCATCTATTGTCTCTAATCATGAGCTGCATCTCATCAGTCTCTTTTCAAGTAAGTTGGAATGGCATGCTCTTCGAAATTTTTAAAGATGGTCATGGCATTCGGTAAGGGGACCCGCTTTCCTCGTTCATCTTTGTTTTATGCCTCAAACGTTTGTCCCAAATGATTGATAGGTCTGTTTCTCGGAAGGATTGGAAGACTATTTCTTAGAATCGGCCAGGTATTTTAGTTTCCCACTGTTTTATTGCTGATGGTTTTGTTTTGTTTGGTTTTGCGATTCCTAATAAGATCCAAGTTATGCAGGATTACCTGGATGAGTTTTGCGCCAAACCTGGTCAAATAATCAACTTTGAAAGGTCTTCTATTTTTTTATCTAGAATCCTCAACCAGGAGTGTGGTCGCATTCTAGGATTAGAGGAACAAATTTTGGTTACTAGTGAAATTGTGAAGTACCTTGGGGTATTCATCAAACATGGTAGATATAGTAGCTTGTCTCATGGCCTTCTCCTTTATAAAATCCGAAACAGACTTGTTGAATGGAAGGTTATGACGCTCTCTCTTGCTGGATGGATTTGTCTAGCTAAGAGCTCTACCTCATCAATTTTCGTCCACATGATGCAGTGTCAGGTTCTCCAAAAGATGTTTGTGATAAAATTAACAAGATGTGCCATGATTTCATTTGAGGGCATGATGTTGGTGTTCGCAAATCACACACTATATCCTAGGAACAGATCTGTAAAACAAAGAAGCATGGTGGTCTGGTTTTAGAAAACCTAGAGCAATGAATGTAACTTGTTTTGGCAAGATGGTTTGGAATTGAGTCTCTGACACTCAAATTTATTGCCATAAGGTTCTTCTTAGAAGATATCCTAACCCGGATATGGCTCGTTGTTCAGCTAACTGGAATAATGTTCGTAGGTGTTTACCTTTGCTTCAGCAAGGTTTTTGTTGGATTGTGAGCAATGGTAATACGGTTAAGTTTTAGACAGAACGTTGGGCTATCAAATCTACTCTTCTCTCTAATGCTACACGTGAGGTACCATATCAGCTCCTTAATGACATAGTCTCAGCATATTGGTCTAACAATTCTGGATGGTAGTGGGGGTGGGGTAAGTTCCTTCACTACCTTCCTTCCAATTTCAAGCCCATTCTCGAAGGCCAAAGTGTTTATCCTGGTGGTGGGAAATATTTCTTGTCATGGGGTATGTCTCCAACCAGAAACTATAGTGTGTCATCTGCTTATCTCTTCCACACAACTCTGAGTGATTTCAACCCCTTGGACACTACAAGAAAAAGGGAATTTTGCTACCATGAAACTATCACCGTACATAAATTGGTAGTTATTTATTTAAAGGCTACATATTTTTATGCTAATAAATTTTTGGTTGCAATTGTGCTACCATGTTATGGCTTACTACAAAAATTATGTGGTAGCTATATTGCTACTGTTACATAAAATTATTACCGTCAATAGTAGCTATACATTCCTTCATCTTCGTTGTCGGGTGTAAAAATAATTTTACCACCAATATCGGTAGCTAAACTCTGAAACTGCTACTGGCAGTTGATGCTAATCCTAACGTGGTTGCCATTGCGCTACTATCAACTTGTAAGTAAAATTACTACTGTTCTTAAATCGGTGGTTATTTAAAAAAAAACTACTGATTTTGTATGCTAATAAATTCTTGGTTGCAATTGGGCTACTATGTTATGGCTGCTACCATGTTATGTCTACCGATGAATTGATACTACACATATATTGGTATCAAAATTGGAAAATTGCTACTAATTTTATGTTAATAACAAAGTGGTTGCTTTTATGTTACCACAATGACAATGGTAGCTAAACTTTTAGCCAGTAGCTAAATGTCTACCCATCAATAGTAGCTATTTTATCTTTCATTCTAGTAGTTTTAGTAAAAGTAATTTTGCTACCAATATCGGTATCTAAAAATTAATGAATTGCTACTACTTGATTGATGATAATTCAATCATTATAGCTATTATGCTACTATTTGAGCAATGGTAGCAAAAAGATTCTAATCAATAGCTAACTAGCTACTATCTTAAAAACTGCTATGACCATGTAGGTAAGCAAAATTATGAAATTGCTTCTAACACTTGATTATAGTAGCTATTGTGCTACTATTTTTGCTATGATAGCAAATTTTTTAACAAATAGCTAAATTGCTACTATCTTAAGTTTTAAAATTGCTACCGACTAATAATGCTAATGAAATTTGAGTTGATATTGTGCTAGAATATAAGAAATGATAGCTAATATTCGTAAGCGTTAATAAAATTATTATTGTCTTATAACTTAAATGTGTGATTACTACATAATTCATAATACTAACCTATATTGCTACTGCCATAGTGGATATATTATCTTCTTATATAAATATTTTATTTTTTATAGTTTTCTTCAATATAGTACATGTAGTATATTTTACTTCTTACCATTTAGCTATCGAAATTTCAAAAAGAACTTTAAAGTAAACCAAAATTGTCTAATTCGTGAAATTTATTAAAACAACATACTATAAGAATTTATTTATCATATAAGATATATGTAACATAATATTTTTAATACTTACAATATTTTTAATTTTCAAAGTATCACACGTATTAATAATTTAAAATATAGTACATGTAATAATAATTAAACTAGTACATATGTTGATTAAAATTTACAAAATTAATATAAATTAGTTGTCAAAATAATTTAAGTTAGTATATGATATATATGTATATAAATTCAAATTTTTGTGTAGTTTTTATAAATTTTACAATTTAATTATTTTAATTTACAAAAATCACATAAATTAATAAAATATAAAAATACAATAAAAAATAACAATTTAAATTAGTTGACGTGTTGGTTAAAATTGCAAAATAAGTACAAACTATAATATAAAATTATAAATGTTTTAAGTTTTTGTAAATGATATTTATATGTTTATTTTTCAATTTTATACAATTTTAAGCCATATATACTTTTATTTTTATTATTTTGACCATGCAAAGTTAATGTTGTAAGATAAAGAAAATAAAATATCAATGTGGCTTAGCCAAACCTACATCTATTTTATTAATTTTACATATCCTATGTTCAATCATATCGCGGTGAAAATTTTCATTTGTATTTAGAGTATCAAACATTCAATATATACATGTATGTATGTATATACGTCACAAATAACTATCACGGCTTAATGGTTACGGTAATATCTATCCACATAATCAGTAATAAAATTGCTACCTGAAGAAAGAGCAGTGGCGGTGTGGCAGCGAATTGCTACCAACCAGAAAACGGTAGCGAAAATCAATTTCACCACCAGGGGCTTATCCACCGCCAAACTTTTGTAGCAAATGAACAAAAGCGGTAGCTCATTCTATTTGACTACCAATTTCTCTATTATCGCTACCAAATGGTGTCAGTAGCAAACTAGCTTTTTCTTGTAGTAGGACAAGTTGGGTTCTATACTGTAATACTCCGTATTTTACGTTTTCAGATTTCATGACATTTCGGTTTATATCATTGCTTATGTTATGTGTTACTTTGGTTAGCTGATGGGACACCGGAGTCTTTAAATTAAAAGACGGGGGCAAGGAGGTCGTTTCCCCTCTTTTATTTTGGTAAGACTTATTAAGGAAAGATAAGTCATTATTTTATTTCTTTTCAATTCACGATCAGTCTGCAAACCGCTCGTTCTTCTTCCCGACAGTTTCTGCGCTCTCTTCTTCTCCCTTGGGTGCTTCTGAAATTCTGGTGTGAATTGCTGCTGCTTTGGGATCGTGTGCTTCCCTGTTGTCGTTGTTGTCCTTCTTCAGTAAATCAGGTTTGGTTTTCCTTTCGATTCCGATGGTTTTCGCTTCTGTTTTGAGAGAGCAGTTTTCTGATTTTGGGGTCTCTTCTCTGCGAATTCAGTGGTGCTTGTGCGTCTCTCTGCGTTTGTTCGCCGGGTTGCTGGCATCGTTGGAATCGCTTCTGCCCTGCAATTCGATGTAAGTGGGGGATGGAATCGGGGGTGTTTACTCACCCTCGGGGACTGTTTCGTTCTAACCTTTATGTCTTGCAATTGTGTTTTGATTGGGTGTTTTACTTTGGTTCTGTGTTGTTAATCGCGTGCTAAACCCCCGAGGGTACTGATTTACCATTCCGTGGATTTGGGTGAGTTCGGTATTGATTTTGGTTGGATTTCTGCGCGTTTGTTCGCTCTGTATTTCGTCAGTTTCGCGCTGTCCGAACATCTGTCCGAACTTGGAAGTTCGGACAGTGCATCGGGCGCGTTTTGTTTTTGAAGGTTTTGAGGTGTCCGAACATCGGTCCGAACTTCAAAGTTCGGACCTGACGCTAGGATGGATTTTCGTAAAAGTTTTGACGTGTGTCCGAACTTGCAAGGTCGGACGCAAGTTCGGACACAAGGGTGATTTTGGTTTCAAACTCTCGACTTACGTCCGAACTTCGATGTTCGGACGTAAGTTCGGACATTTGTATCTCCGCGACCTCTGATTCTCGGCCTCTGTCCGAACTTGCAAGGTCGGACGCAAGTTCGGACATGCCACTGTTTTGAGCATAACTTCTCTGTTTTAGCTCCGTTTTGCGTTCCGTTTGCGGGGTTGGTTTCCCCTATTTGTGTACAAGCTTCTTATGCTGTTTATATGCATTGTTATGCACTTAAGATCTGTTTTGTGAGCTTTTTGTTTTGGGACCTAGTTACTTTGCTTCTGAGCCTTGGATAGTCGGGTCGGGCTGTCCCGTAGCATGCTGCGCAGGAATTCCTTCTGTTTATATTCCTTAGGGTCTCCCTTGGGATGTTATTTGACCGACGGGTCTGTTAGCTGTCTCTACGGCTTCTGTTGTAGGATCCTCGGATCCATAGGACCTTATGTGTGTCCTTCTGTTGTGTTAGCTTATTTCTAGTGTCCCATTCTTCTGTTTCGTTCTGAAGGTCCGACTGTGTTTTGAAGTGTTATGCCGTTCTGCTCTGCTTCTGTTTGTGGTTTCATTCGGTCTGTTTTTATTGACTCCGCTATCCTCTCTGTTTATAAGTATTCTTCTGCTTCTGTTTTGAGTAGGCTTCCTTGAGGAAGTCTTCTGCTTGCTGGGCTGTTTAGCTCACCCCTTTACTTTGTTGCAGATTGAGCTCGTGGGATCTTCTCTCCTCGTCCCCTTCTGGAGCTTGTTTATTTTATGTGCCTTTAGACTTTGTTTGCTTGCGCTTTGGACGCTTTAGTACTTTGTGTAGCCTTCGGGCCTCTCTCTTTGTATTTGATTTGATTGTAAGCTTTTGGATCTTGTAAACTCTTTGGTATTTATACAAGTTTCTTATTCAGTTTTGGGATTCGTTTGCTTAGAGCCTTGCGACGTTAGGTAGTAGACTCGCGCGGCGTGTAACGGCCCTAACTCCTAGGCCGGTTTTGGGGTCATTTTTAGTGGTTCAGACGGTGCTGAGTCGTTGTTTGGTGTCTGTGGGTGGGTGTGTCTGTGTTGTGGTTTTGTTGTGCTAAATGTGGTGTCGTGTCAGAATGGTGCTGGTTTCTGCTGTTCTGAAATATCGCTGTTTGATACTTGATGGTTTCTGATAAATTTGATGTTGTATCTTCAGTATGCCTCCCCGACGTTCAGGACGTGGTGCAGCTGCAGGATGCGATGCTCCCCAGGGGGACATTGCAGAGATTGTGCAGGGTGGTGACCCAGGTTGCTGCAGACGGTAGGGGCCACTGCTGGGTCAGGCGGCAGGAGCGGTAACGCGGGGGGGCAATATGTGAAGAGGCGCTTCATGAGTTTCTGAAGCTGAAGCCCACCTCCTTTGATGCTAGTGGCGACCCACAGGAGGGAGCCATGGATCACTGCCATTGAGGACCTTCTGCGGTCATGGGATGTGAGGAGGATCAGAAAGTCGGATTTGCTACTTCATGTTTCAGTCGGAGGCGAAGGAGTGGTGGAAGACGGTCGAAGGGAAGTACCCCCCCCCACCCATGGACATGGGAGCAGTTTTAGGGGCTGCTTCAATCAGCAGTTCTATCCCGATGTCTTCAGGGATCAGAAGATTGTAGAGTATGGGAGGCTTCGCCAGACGAAGGAGATGTCAGTAGATGAGTATGTGAGGAAATTTATCTCCCTTTCGAAGTTTGTGCCTGAGCCAGATGATAACCGGAAGGCTAGGAATTTGAGGCTGGTTTGAGGGGCGACATTCGAGCTGCTGTGGCACCTTTCCGCCACAAGACCTTCAGGGATGTGGCCGATGTGGCGTTATGGTGGAGTCTGAGCTGCAGGCTAGGCAGCGGTATGAGAGGAGGGACCAGAGGCCCGATAAGGGCAAGGACCAGAAGAGGAAGGGTCGTGTGGAGGAGCCCGAGAGGCGTGAGCAGACTTCTTCTCAGAAGAAGAAGTATAGAGGAGACCGGGGTTCTTCTTCATCAGCATCCCCTGCTGTGGAGAAGTGTGCCGAGTGTGACCGTTTCCATCCTGGGCGGGAGTGCTACAGGAAGTCCGGGGCGTGCTTCAAGTGTGGTTCGCTAGACCATCGCATTGCCCAGTGTCCACAGGCTAGAGGTGGAGGTAGCATGGGCGGTTCTGAGAGCCGAGGAGCTGGTTCAGGGTCCGGGCAGAAGACTGATCAGAAGAAGCCCCAGACCCAGGCTCGTGTGTACGCGCTAGCTGGTGAGCGAGACCGTGACTCAGGCCGAGTTGTGTCAGGTATTCTTCAGATCTCTTCTCAGCCAGTTTTCTGCTTGTTTGATTCAGGAGCTACCCACTCCTTTGTGTCTACTGATTTAGTGGGTAGTCTCGGGTTGTCTGCTGTGCCTTGTGATGTGGATTTGTGCATTTCTAGCCCGCTGAGTGGCGTACCTGCTTGTGTACTTGATTCTGTGTGTAAGTCGGTTCCGGTAGTGATTATGGATAGGAACTTGTCTGCTGATTTGATCCCTATGCGCATGTCTTGCTTCGATGTGATTTTGGGCATGGATTGGCTAGCAGAGCACCATGCCCGATAGATTGTGCTAGGAGAGTTGTGTTTGATAGACCGGGTGAGACCCGTTTTGCTTTTGTGGGGAATTCCATTCCTTGTGCTCCTGTGTTGGTGTCTGCTATGCAGGCAGTCCGTTCCTTGAGGAAGGGCTGCCAGGGATTTCTTTGCTTTGTACCTGAGGTTAAGGAGGGATCCCGGTTGGAGGAGATCCCCATTGTGTGTGAGTTCCCTGAGGTGTTCCAGGACGATGTGCCAGGACTACCACCTGATCGTGAGGTGGAGTTTTCTATTGAGTTAGCGCCAGGGACTCAGCCTATCTCTAAGCTCCCTATCGCATGAGTCCGGCAGAGCTCAAGGAGCTGAAGGTGCAGCTGCAGGATCTTCTGGATAAGGGCTTCATTCGCCCTAGCGTGTCTCCATGGGGAGCACCTGTGTTGTTCGTGAAGAAGAAGATGGCTCCTTCAGATTGTGCATTGATTACAGGGAATTGAATAAGGTTACCATCAAGAATCGGTATCCTCTTCCCGCATTGATGATCTCTTCGACCAGTTGGCAGGGGCGACAGTCTTCTCGAAGATCGACTTGCGTTCTGGATATCATCAGCTGAAGATTAAGGCCGAGGATGTGTCTAAGTCTGCATTTAGGACCCGGTATGGGCATTACGAGTTCTTGGTCATGCCTTTTGGTTTGACCAATGCCCCGTCGTTCTTCATGGATATGATGAACAGAGTCTTCAAACCTTTCTTGGATTCTTTTGTAGTTGTGTTTATTGACGACATCTTGGTGTACTCCAAGAGTGCTGAGGAGCATGAGGAGCATCTGAGGATGGTCCTACAGACGTTGAAGGAGAAGGAGTTGTATGCTAAATTGAAGAAGTGCGAGTTCTGGTTGGATAGAGTGGTGTTTCTTGGCCACGTGGTTTCGAAGGATGGTATTTCTGTGGACCTGGAGAAGATTAAGGCAGTTATGGAGTGGGCGAAGCCCACTAGTGTGTCCGAGGTGCGCAGTTTTCTGGGATTGGCTGGGTATTATAGGAAGTTCGTGGAGGGCTTTTCTAAGATCGTATCTCCCTTGACTCGTCTTCTTAGGAAGGATGTCAAGTTTGACTGGAGTGAGGCGTGCCAGGAGAGCTTCCAGGAGTTGAAGAAGAGGTTGACTTCGGCTCCGATTTTGACGTTGCCTTCTGGGACAGAGGGCTTCGAGGTGTTCTGTGACGCTTCTCACAGAGGGTTGGGGTGTGTCCTGATGCAGCAGGGAAAGGTGGTAGCGTATGGGTCACGACAGTTGAAGCCGTATGAGAAGAATTATCCTACCCATGACCTGGAGCTAGCTGCTGTGGTCTTCGCCTTGAAGATCTGGCGGCACTATTTGTATGGGGTGACGTGTAAGGTCTACACGGATCACAAGAGTCTCAAATATCTGTTCACGCAGAAGGAATTGAATTTGAGACAGCGGCGCTGGTTGGAGCTGTTACATGACTACGACCTGGAGATCCTCTACCATCCGGGTAGAGCGAATGTGGTGGCTGATGCCTTGAGCCGTAGGGGTGCTCCTGGACTTGCTTGTTCGTTGTCAGGGGTTCAGAGGTCTGCTATTGAGCTTCAGCGTATGGGGATTTGGGTTGTTCGGTCACGACCGTGCCGGGATGATTGCTTCGATTCAGGTCCAGTCTACTTTGATTGAGCGGATCAGAGAGGGTCAGAAGGCTGATGCTGAGTTGGGTAAGATCAGAGAGAAGTTGGCAGATGAGCAGGAGTCAGAGTTTTCTGTGTCCAGCGATGATTGTCTTCGCTTCAGGGGCAGAGTTGTGTGCCTAGTGGAGGCGACCCTTCGGCGGGAGATTATGCAGGAGGCTCATGGAGCTCCTTATTCTGTGCACCCAGGAGGGGTGAAGATGTACCGGGACCTCCGAGAGTCCTTCTGGTGGGCGAATATGAAGAGGGAGATTTCCGATTTTGTGGCTCGTTGCCAAACCTGTCAGCAGGTGAAGGCTGAGCATCAGCGACCTGCGGGTCTTTTGCAGCCTCTTCCCGTTCCTGAGTGGAAATGGGAGAGCGTTGGCATGGATTTTATTGTGGGTTGCCTAGGACATCTTCTGGGTACGATGCACTATGGGTGATTGTGGACCGGTTGACGAAGTCAGCTCACTTCTTGCGTGTGAGAAGACCTTCAGCCTTGAGCGCCTGGCTCGGCTGTATTTGATGAGATTGTGAGGTTGCACGGTGTGCCGGCGACGATCGTTTCGGACAGAGATCCGAGATTTGTATCTCGCTTCTGGCGGAGCCTGCATAAGGCGTTAGGGACGAATTTGGCTTTCAGTTCGGCTTATCATCCTCAGACCGATGGGCAGAGACAGAGGACGAATCAGATTTTGGAGGACATGTTGAGGGCTTGTGTGCTCGACTTCGGGGCAGCTGGGATCAGCATGTGACTTTGATTGAGTTCGCCTACAATAATAGTTTCCAATCGAGCATTGGGATGGCTCCATATAAGGCGTTGTATGGTAGGCGCTGTAGATCTCCTATTTGTTGGGATGACCTGCGGGAGAGGGCATTGTAGGTCCTGAGTTGGTGCAGGGAGCTGTGGACAAAGTCAAGACTATCAGGGAGCGTTTGTTGGTTGCCCAGAGCCGGCAGAAGAGTTATGCAGATCAGAGACGCCGTCCGCTTGAGTTTCAGGTGGGAGACCACGTGTTTCTAAAGATCTCTCCAGTTCGGGGTGTGGTGCGTTTTGGGAAGCGGGGCAAGCTGAGTCCTCGGTTCGTAGGGCCTTTTGAGGTGCTTGGGAAGGTTGGGCCGGTGGCCTACAGATTGGCATTGCCACCAACTCTAGCAGGAGTGCATGACGTGTTCCATGTGTCGATGCTCAGGAAGTATCTACATGATCCTTCGCATGTGATTGACTATGGTCAGCTTCGACTCAGAGATGATTTCACCTATGAGGCAGTTCCGGTTCGTATTTTAGCTCGGGATGTTCGTCGGCTTCGTAGCAAGACTTTGCCTATGGTTAAGGTGCAGTGGTCTTATCAGTCCGAGCGTGAGGCGACGTGGGAACTCGAGGAGGAGTTGCGTGCTAAGTTTCCGTCCCTTTTCGAGCAGTGAGGTATGTTGAATTTCGAGGATGAAATTCCATTTTAGGGGGGAGTGATGTAATACTCCGTATTTTCGTTTTCAGATTTCGTTACATAACATTCTGGTTTGTGATACTATTTATGTTTTTGGTGCCGTGTTTAGTAATTGGGACGTCGGAGGCAATTAATTAAAGACGGGGGCAAGGAGGTCGTTTCCCCTCTTTTATTTTTGGTGAGACTTATTAAGGAAGATAAGTCATTTTTTATTTCCTTTCACTTCACGATCAGTCTGCAAAACCGCGTCTTCTTCTTCCCCGACAGTTTCTGCGCTCTTCTTCTTCTTCTTCTCTGTTGGTGCTTCTGAAATTCTGGTGTGAATTGCTGCTGCTTTGGGATCGTGTGCTTCCCTGTTGTCGTGGTTGTCCTTCTTCAGTAAATCAGTTTGGTTTTCCTTCGATTCCGATGGTTTTCGCTTCTGTTTTGAGAGAGCAGTTTTCTGATTTTGGGGGTCTCTTCTCTGCGCGAATTCAGTGGTGCTTGTGCGTCTTCTCTGCTGCGTTGTTCGCCGGGTTGCTGGCATCGTTGGGATCGCT
Organism: Limonium bicolor; assembly: GCA_023374045.1. Lineage (NCBI taxonomy): Eukaryota > Viridiplantae > Streptophyta > Magnoliopsida > Caryophyllales > Plumbaginaceae > Limonium > Limonium bicolor. The sequence continues at coordinate 140,478,479 of CM041782.1, forward strand.
TCTGCTCTGCAATTCGATGTAAGTGGGGGATGGAATCGGGGTAGTTTGCTCACCCTCGGGGATGGTTTTTGATTTCGTTTTCTGTTTTGTGAATGGTGTTGCTTTGTGTGTTTCTTCTTGATTTTGTGTTGTTCATCGCGTGGCTAAACCCCCGAGGGTACTGATTTACCATTCCGTGGATTTGGGTGAGTTTGGTGTTGATTTTGGTTGGATTTCTGCGCGTTTGTTCGCTCTGTATTTCGTCAGTTTCGCGCTGTCCGGACATCTGTCCGAACTTGGAAGTTCGGACAGAGCATCGGGCGCGTTTTGTTTTTGAAGGTTTGAAGTGTCCGAACTTCGGTCCGAACTTCAAAGTTCGGACCAGACGCGAGGATGATTTTTTCGTAAAAGTTTCGACGTGTGTCCGAACTTGCAAGGTCGGACGCAAGTTCGGACACTAGAGATGATTCTGGCTTTCAACTCTCGACTTACGTCCGAACTTCGATGTTCGGACGTAGTTCGGACATTTGTATCTCCGCGACCTCTGATTCTCGGCCTCTGTCCGAACTTGCAAGGTCGGACGCAAGTTCGGACATGCCACTGTTTTGAGCATAACTTCTCCGTTTTCGCTCCGTTTTGAGGTCCGTTTGCGGGTTGGATTCCCCTATCTGTGTACAAGCTTCTTATGCTGTTTATATGCATTGTTATGCACTTAAGATCTGTTTTGTGAGCTTTTGGTTTTGGGACCTAGTTACTTTGCTTCTGAGCCTTGGATAGTCGGGTCGGGCTGTCCCGTAGCATGCTGCGCAGGAATTCCTTCTGTTTATACTCCTTAGGGTCTCCCTTAGGATGTTATTTGACCGACGGGTCTGTTAGCTGTCTCTACGGCTTCTGTTGTGGGATCCTCGGATCCATAGGACCTTATGTGTGTCCTTCTGTTGTGTTAGCTTGTTTCTAGTGTCCCATCCTTCTGTTTCTGTTCTGAAGGTCCGACTGTGTTTTGAAGTGTTATTCCGTTCTGCTCTGCCTCTGTTTTGTGGTTTCATTCGGTCTATTTATATTGACTCCGCTATCCTTTCTGTTTATAAGTATTCTTCTGCTTCTGTTTTGAGTAGGCTTCCTTGAGGAAGTCTTCTGCTTGCTGGGCTGTTTAGCTCACCCCTTTACTTTGTTGCAGATTGAGCTCGTGGGATCTTCTCTCCTCGTCCCCTTCGGGAGCTTGTTATTTTATGTGCCTTTAGACTTTGTTTTCTTGCGCTTTGGACGCTTTAGTTTTTTCTTTGTGTAGCTTTTGGGCCTTTCGCTTTGTATTTGACTTGTAAGCCTTTGGATCTTGTAAACTCTTTTGGTATTTATACAAGTTTCTTATTCGGTTTTTGGGATTCGTTTGCTTAGAGCCTTGCGACGTTAGGTAGTAGACTCGCGGCGTGTAACGGCCCTAACTCCTAGGCCGGTTTTGGGGTCGTTACAGTATCATTTCCATCCATGATTGGTGGTTTTATTAGACCTTCCTTTGATCTTTTGATCTTGGTGATCAATCTCCTAAGTCGCTTCCCAGTGTACTTGACATGATTGTCGTCAATCCGGGTGTCCACACCTTCACTGTGGTTAACGAGATTTGACTTATCCTTAGGAACCACGTTGTAGCCCTATAGGTGTATGTCCTATGAATACTTTCATAGATATCTGAACTATGTTGTTCGGTTATTACAGCTCTTGGCGTGTAGGTTTGGTATTGATCCAACCTCGACTAATTCCTTAGTCGGTTTGTATACCGTTGTTGGTATTATCAAGTATTACCGTCCGCGGACTCTCTTGTCTCGGGTTCGTTACTCTATCTTCTTTGCTGTATTGCGCGATTGTGCTTCTCTTCTTGTTGGCTACTCATGGTTCTCGCGACTGCGAAGCATGTCGCCCTATGGTGCCATAAATTCCATCATCCTTGTGTTTAGGATCTTCATTTCTCTGCCATTAAGTGCGGTCCTTGTCGTTCAACGGAAACCGTCTTTGGGACTTTCAGTACTTGGACTCTACCGTATGACAGTTCTTTCTCTAATAAGGTTTACTTTCAACTGCCAGATCGGGTGTTACCCGAGTGTGAGAGGTTTTTCCATCTCTCTGGCGTTATTCTCCCAACTTAATACCATGGGTTGCGGAGGGCGGGGTATGGTTGTTGTAGGTTTCCGATTCACACGGAAGTTCCTAACTAGCGTACCTCACACGCCAACACTCAACCCTTAGCCCTAAGTTTCTAATTCCTAACTCGGTATTTTCCTAAACTTGGTATTTCATCCATCAGAGCGATACTTCGCTCTGATACCACTTTTTGTAACACCTCTACCGCCTACACCGCTAATACTCATTATTGTACAAATACTTACCTTCGCAGCGGACATTACATGCTCAACGGCGGGTGTACAATGCCGTTAGTCACCCATGTGACTAACAAGCCGAGTTACAATACTACATACTATCGGTCTGATGAATATGAACATACCGAGTGCTCTATACAATACAACTACTTCCCCTTGCATACTAAACCATAATTCAAATACATCTCCAATACAATACTATACCGAGTTTACTACAATCCTTAATTTACCGATTCAGGTTGGACATCCAATTCACAATACATTACAAATACAAATCCCATAATTCAACTACCCATGCTTACATAGCAGTCCCCGTCCTACTCTCGCGAACGGTGGTCAGCTTCGAGTACCTGCACACTAAAAACGTTCCCCCTAGGGGGTCAGCTTACGCTGCATATGAAATTCGCATATACCGCGTGCTAACCGCGGTACGCCGACTACTTTTGGTCGGATATACATAGAGTTCATTTTACATGCATACATACATACTCATGCTACAACAATACAAACAACAATACCTACATACACATACAATTTCAATACTTACTAAGGAAGACAGTTCGATAGTCAACCATTCGTATTTGTTATTCATTCATTACTCTTCGTACTGTGTTCGATATTCGCTACTCTACTCATACCTCCTTACTCTTGCATACTCATCACTCCATGTTCAATCCTTACTCGTACACGATCCTCACTCTATACTCGTTACCATACTTGTGCATACTCAGTACTCAATACTCCTTACTTACTCATATGTACTCGATACTCAATACTTACTCATACACTATACTCAATACTCGGTACTTATTACATACTCGTACTTGCTTCTTACTCAATACCCGTTACCTTACTCATACATACGCAATACTCGATACTCATTACGTTGGCCCACCGGCGGAGTCATACACAAGACTTGCCACCGGGCCTACAATACGAGGGCTATACGCTTAGCTCCTCAAATACTCAAATGTTCGTTCTTACCGGACTACTCAAATTCCCAACACTCCTCTCTTGGAGTATCTTACAATCTCATGGATAAGCCTAGGAGTATCTCTCTTGATAACCTCCACTAGCTTAGGGAATTACCATCGACTAGTATCCTCAGATTTAAGGGTTTCCCCAACATATCGAATACTCTCAAGTTCGGGACATTACTTACATCAGTCGGGTCCTCTCATAATGGGTCGACTAATTGCTAAGGGGTTTGGAGATCCCTCATCATCCTTACTACTCTCATGGTTCATGTCTTGCACCAAGATTAGTTCCTCTAATAGAGGTTACTTATACTCTTCCACTACTTATGGTTTGTGGATTATTCGTTTCGGTTCTCCTACCGTTATCGGGAGGTTATTACTCCCGTACACTCTCTCACATTCTAGTGAGTTCCTTGATTTGTGTTACCGGTTATTGGTTTGTTAATTTAGCGCGTTTCTACGGTTCTATTAGTTTACAACGTGACTCTTACTGCGAGTCACTACACACTAGACTCACTTAGGATTCGGTCTACGCACTAAGTGAAGCCGTACAATCATCAAGAATGGTTAGCTCACACAACATTCACAAGACATACAACGAAAGGCAATAAACCATTTTCATGCTTTAGTCTTGATTAGCCCATACAACACACAAATCAACGTAACTCAGTTAGCATACGGGGCATGAGAAAATCATACCTTACACCATGGTTAACTTTACCGGTCGCCTCACATTGCTCGTTCATCATACTTGATCCACTGATAATGTTTCGAACATTATTATTAATACTATGTTCATACGATACACAAATAATCACTACTCCCGTGCTTACCCCCCGTCGTCCCGTTATACTTAGTTTTTCTCTTGTGTGTTTAACTTTCTTACCTTCATTATTCTAGCACTAATGTCTTACTTATACTTAGTTTTTCTCTTGGGCCAAAGGTCCACCAAACGGATCATAAGAGACTGATCCCGCAGAGGATGAGTCATCCTTGTCGTCGGCCCAAACTTTAACGTCAGGTATTTGGTTAATTGTAAATTGTGTGTATTGTAGGGATAGTTCAGGATTAGATTCCCAAAAACTTCTGGAACATTTCCTTTTGTTGTGGAGATGTGGGCTTTTGTGGTGCTGGGCATATGGCCAATGGTTTTGGAGAGGAGGTTTCTGGTTTTGGGCCCGGCCAGTAATGGCTTGTTTTTTGAGGGGCTAGGTAGGGCCTTTTGGTGACTCTTGAAAATCTTTAAAATTGATGAGTTTTTTGCCAGTGGTAGTATAGGCCTTTATGTTCTCGTAAGAACAGAACTTAGACCAATACTTTGGCCACCATTTGATCCGAAAATCTCGAACCATACAGTATGGATATGGTGCTGGCAAAAATTGATCAATCTTGTACGTCCAACAGAAAATCCATGGGACGCAGAAGACTGCGAAAAATGGAGTTCTTTCATGTATTGTGGGCTATTGTTGTGTTGGAGCCAATAGGCATAATTGGGCTGGATTTGTTTTGGGATAATGTCTGACGATCCTCCAAAATAGCGCCACCAATCGTAGAACCATATTGGAAAATCTTTGTCACACTGGTCATGGAAATTAATGAACCATGAGTGTGTTCCTGGTCGTAGTAAAAGGAATCGATACCATGCTTCTTGGTAATCGACATAATTGTAGGTATTGGGATAGAAGGTTACAGAGAAAGCACGGGGCTGATGGATTGGTCCCCATTCTTTGGCTGACACTACCTTCTTGATGAAACATCTGGAATAGTCAGTTTGTGAGGAATTTGGGTTGGATCTATGGGTCAATTCTATGGATCTGGTTTCTATGAGGATAAGCTCATAGTATTTGAGGGTTTTTTGCTGCACGCTGGTCTGCCAGTGTATTTCTGGAGGAAATAATCTTTTGGCAATACTATTGGCAATCTCTTGTGGTTGTGATTGGACATATCTGGTTACGGCTATTTTTTTTTGGATTGGCTTAATATGGTAGCCGTTTGTGGCTTCTTGTGTGGAGCTGGATTGTCGGAGTTTGGTGGGTGTTTTTGCTGCTTGTAGGAATGTTGGTGCTGGGAAATCTTGTGACAATGGTGCATATGGATTTTGTGTGGTAACCGCCGGTGAAGGTGCAATTGGTATATTTTTGTAGGCAAGTAGGACGTCTTTAAGCATGAGGTGGCAAGCATGAGGTGGCAAGCATGAGATGGCAAGCACGAGGTGTCAAATTAACATTGGTTAACACTAGGACCAATAGGAGCCCGACACCTATGCAGCCTAGTAGGAGGTGTCACCACACTATTAGACCACACCTTGGTCCAATGAGAATAGGCTGCTGCCCACCTCCCTTAGTCAGCCCATGTGTTGTCTTTCTTATATTAAGCCTTATTATGAGCCATCAGAAGCTAGCAAATGGAGCCTAAGGTGTCACCACTTAGAAGTTTACTTAATCAAGGAGGAAATTGACAAGGATCAGCCCTTGCCTATAAATACCATCAGCCACCACTCCAAAATACTCCATCCAGCATCAATATTTCGTCCTTCATTAGGGAAGAAGAGAAATAAAGCTTACCTTGTTGTTCTTTTCTTGGCTGAGAGCAAAGAAGAAGAAGAGAGATCCTTGTACCATCTTTACCTTTCCAAATCATTCATCCACCATTTTAAACCCATTGTAATCAGTAAGAAGAAGGCAAGAAGAGAAAAACCCATGTAGAAAAAGCTTAGAACGAAAGGAAGGAAGGGGAGAAAGCTCCATACCAACTCCAATCCTTGAAGTAAGGTGTTCCTAGAAGTTAACCATCCATTCCTAGCTGTTGGTGGCCGAAAATCAGAGGAGAAACCATGAGAACTCACTCCATTTTCCATGTCCAAGTTAGGTGCTCCAAAGGTGTCTTAGGATGTCCTAGTTCCAGCAAGAGTTTCCAAGGTCTTAAAGAAGGTTTTCTTCATCAATTCTTAAGGTAACTTCAAGGTTACTATCCCTTCACAAATCTATATGTTTTCAAAGACTAGTACCTCTTTATGGATTATGTAAATTCGTTGGTATTTTGGGGCACAAAACCATTGAGTTGGAAATAAGCTTTAAGGAAGAAAAAGGTGCTTTAAAGACCTAACCTATATAACCGAATACATGGGAGTTGATTTGTGATGTTTAAGCATGGTTTTAAGCTTAATTGATCTTGAAACTTATCTGGTTATATGTGTGTTATTGAGGCTGAAATTGTTATGGTTTGTTTGGTGTAACTTCATGGTTACCATTCCTTAATAATCTGTATGTTGTACAGGAGTATTACCCCTATATTATCTAATTAAAATTCGTAGGTATTTATTAGCCTAAAGCTAGAAGAGCTAGAAAAGTGTTTTAAGGAAGAAATGATGTGTTTGCAACCTACCTTTGATTACTGATTGCTTAAAGCTTGTTTATGGTGTTTTGTTGCTGTTTTAGTAAGTGGGAATACCCTAGAGGTAATTATGATTGTTCTGGATGATCTTGAGTCTAATCTGGTGTTGTTATAATCTAGGATAAATGGAGTCTTAAAGAGTTTTGTTTAATCACCAGATTTGTGAGTGGAATTCTAGAGCATTAATCAAGTGTTTTAGGTGCTTAACTAACCTAGAACCTATCTGATTATTATGGCCGAGTAACATAGGTGAAAGTATAGAATTTGTAAAAGATGTTAAGTGTGATTACTAGAAGAGCTAATCTGATGAATTAGATGTCTAGTACAACCGCTTTCAGTTGGAAGTTAATTAGTGTAAATAGATGTGTCCTAGGGCTAAAAACATGATTGTTGATTGTTCTGGTCATTAGTAACCTATTATGACAGAATTGGCTATGAACTATTAAAGAGATGTATAGCATGATTTTAGGATGAAGATGATAGTTTAAACTAGCTAGGACTTAAAGTCTTAAAGTCTAGTATGTTGGGAACTTATATGTACTGTCTTAGAAGGTTGGTTATGGTGGTATAACTCCTAAGCTAATCTGGTTAATATTGTGACCGAAAATGTTAGGAACCAATTATGCTTTGATTCAGGTTGTAATTAAATTATGTCTTAAGCTAATCTGGATGAGATAGTTAATAATAGAACTGAAATGGATATGATTTGTTTGTTTGATTAAGACTTGGTCTTAAGGTAAGAATTGTGGTTTGAATTGCTAAGCTGATATGTTTATTGCTGTGTGATCTGGCCAAAGTGCCTTGGAAAGTTATATGGTTTATACCTGGCCTTAAGTGTTGTTTGGTTGTTGTTATGTTCTTTGTGAGAGTATGATACAAACTTTGTTAAGTAACTTGCCCTTTGAGTCTTGCTATACTTGGAATTGTTATACTCTGGTTCAATGAGTAATTCATTGGAATGGATTGTTGAGATATGGCCATATATGTAACTTGGGCATGACTGCCTCCTTATGAATATATCGACTCATGGTATGCCTTGGGCTTCATGAGATGCTTCATGGTTTCCTACACTATAGTTTAAAGGTACTATAGGGGGTGTGCACATCTTTTAGGGCCTGGAGTGAGTTTGGGAAAGGTTGGATCACTTAAAGATCGGATTCGTCCCTTGAACCGATTATAGGTTGGATCGCCTTAAAGATCGGGATTCGTCCCTTGAACCAATTAAAGGTTGGATCGCCTTAAAGATCGGGATTCGTCCCTTGAACTAGTTTGGATAGAAATGGAGGAGTTGAATGGATAATCAAATAAAATGAATTGGATATATCCTATCTAAGCATACTTGGACACCATGTTGTTATTACTTGAGTATTTGGGTGGTTAATTATCCTACTTGATATATATATTGGTTGGTTATGAATAAATATATCTGATGGCTTATTGATGTACTCAAACTGTTATTGTTAATACTTGAAATATCATGATAAGTACTTGGTCTATTCTGAATATTACTTGAGCTATTAAATGATTAAGAGTGGCTATGATCAGTGGCTATTTTGATATACTACTTCTTTTGATGGTAGCTTTGATTTTACTCAGCGTTGCTGATTTTGGCATTATGCCCTGTGGTCCCTTCTCTGTGATTGTTTGAATGACCACAGATACAGGAAATGAAGATGACTTAAGGAGCTCGAGAGTGTGGGCTAAGGGATTAGAGACTTCACCCAGTCTTCTGGAGTTTTGGTTTTATGTTTTAAAGTCAGTTTGTAAACTTTGTTAAAATTTGGATATGTAAGTTATTAAGCCTTAGCGTTCACAGAATTTGTGAACGTGGCGGTAGCGCCCCCTCTAGTTTAATGCTTCCGCTACTACCACTTGTATATGTTTAATATGATAAGAAGATATAGGAATTTTGGGCGTTACAAAGTGGTATCAGAGCAGGACCCTTTGATTAAGGATTAAAAATGAACCTAGGATGGGTTGAATGGGTTGAGAGTAAGGCACGTTGTTTCCTTGCATATTTGTTAAACTAACTTGCAGGTTTGATACGAGGCTTGTAAGTGAGGTATGAGATGTGTGCTTTTTTGAATATTAAGATGCTTTCTGCTTATGTTTGGATTTTTGCTATGAATGAATACATAAGTGAATATTGGTTATGTCTTGACCTTAATGGTTCATATTGTGGTTATTGGCTATGTCTTGATCATATTGGTTGAATGTGTTGGGAATAGTTGGAGCTTGGGTCGAAGCTTTTCTTAAGAGGGAGTGAATTAAATACCCCAAGTTTCTAAGGAATGATTTATGTTGCTGTTTAAGTCTTAATAAGCTATAAAGCACTTTTAAACCCTAATATTGGCATAAGTACATATTAGGACCAGAAAAGTCCTTAATAGCACTTCTTGTATTGTTTTAAAAGTAGCTAGCTAGAATGCTTCAATAACATTGTGACAACCAAGCTAGTTGGTGATGCAGCAGCTAGCTTATGTAGTAAACACACAAGTAGGTGATGCAGCCGCTGGGAAAGCTAGCAAGCAAGTAGGTGACTCATCAAGCTAGTACGTCTTAAGCACGACCAAGCTAGTAGGCAAGTAGGACGTCTTTAAGCATGAGGTGGCAAGCATGAGGTGGCAAGCATGAGATGGCAAGCACGAGGTGTCAAATTAACATTGGTTAACACTAGGACCAATAGGAGCCCGACACCTATGCAGCCTAGTAGGAGGTGTCACCACACTATTAGACCACACCTTGGTCCAATGAGAATAGGCTGCTGCCCACCTCCCTTAGTCAGCCCATGTGTTGTCTTTCTTATATTAAGCCTTATTATGAGCCAATCAGAAGCTAGCAAATGGAGCCTAAGGTGTCACCACTTAGAAGTTTACTTAATCAAGGAGGAAATTGACAAGGATCAGCCCTTGCCTATAAATACCATCAGCCACCACTCCAAAATACTCCATCCAGCATCAATATTTCGTCCTTCATTAGGGAAGAAGAGAAATAAAGCTTACCTTGTTGTTCTTTTCTTGCTGAGAGCAAAGAAGAAGAAGAGAGATCCTTGTACCATCTTTACCTTTCCAAATCATTCATCCACCATTTAAACCCATTGTAATCAGTAAGAAGAAGGCAAAGAAGGAAGAAACCCATGTAGAAAGAAAGCTTAGAACGAGAAAGGAAGGAAGGGGGAGAAAGCTCCATACCAATTCCAATCCTTGAAGTAAGGTGTTCCTAGAAGTTAACCATCCATTCCTAGCTGTTGGTGGCCGAAAATCAGAGGAGAAACCATGAGAACTCACTCCATTTCCATGTCCAAGTTAGGTGCTCCAAAGGTGTCTTAGGATGTCCTAGTTCCAGCAAGAGTTTCCAAGGTCTTAAAGAAGGTTTTCTTCATCAATTCTTAAGGTAACTTCAAGGTTACTATCCCTTCACAAATCTATATGTTTTCAAAGACTAGTACCTCTTTATGGATTATGTAAATTCGTTGGTATTTTGGGGCACAAAACCATTGAGTTGGAAATAAGCTTTAAGGAAGAAAAAGGTGCTTTAAAGACCTAACCTATATAACCGAATACATGGGAGTTGATTTGTGATGTTTAAGCATGGTTTTAAGCTTAATTGATCTTGAAACTTATCTGGTTATATGTGTGTTATTGAGGCTGAAATTGTTATGGTTTGTTTGGTGTAACTTCATGGTTACCATCCCTTAATAAATCTGTATGTGTACAGGAGTATTACCCCTATATTATCTAATTAAAATTCGTAGGTATTTATTAGCCTAAAGCTAGAAGAGCTAGAAAAGTGTTTTAAGGAAGAATGATGTGTTTGCAACCTACCTTTGATTACTGATTGCTTAAAAGCTTGTTTATGGTGTTTTGTTGCTGTTTAGTAAGTGGGAATACCCTAGAGGTAATTATGATTGTTCTGGATGATCTTGAGTCTAATCTGGTGTTGTTATAATCTAGGATAAATGGAGTCTTAAAGAGTTTTGTTTAATCACCAGATTTGTGGGTGGAATTCTAGAGCATTAATCAAGTGTTTTAGGTGCTTAACTAACCTAGAACCTATCTGATTATTATGGCCGAGTACATAGGTGAAAGTATAGAATTTGTAAAAGATGTTAAGTGTGATTACTAGAAGAGCTAATCTGGTGAATTAGATGTCTAGTACAACCGCTTTCAGTTGGAAGTTAATTAGTGTAAATAGATGTGTCCTAGGGCTAAAAACATGATTGTTGATTGTTCTGGTCATTAGTAACCTATTATGGCAGAATTGGCTATGAACTATTAAAGAGATGTATAGCATGATTTTAGGATGAAGATGATAGTTTAAACTAAGCTAGGACTTAAAGTCTTAAAGTCTAGTATGTTGGAACTTATATGTACTGTCTTAGAAGGTTGGTTATGGTGGTATAAACTCCTAAGCTAATCTGGTTAATATTGTGACCGAAAATGTTAGGAACCAATTATGGTTTGATTCAGGTTGTAATTTAAAAAATTATGTCTTAAGCTAATCTGGATGAGATAGTTAATAATAGAACTGAAATGGATATGATTTGTTTGTTTGATCAAGACTTGTCTTAAGGTATGATTATGGTTTGAATTGTAAACTGATATGTTTATGCTGTGTGATCTGGCCAAAGTGCCTTGGAAAGTTATATGGTTTTAACCTGGCCTTAAGTGTTGTTTGGTTGTTGTTATGTTCTTTGTGAGAGTATGATACAATTTGTTAAGTAACTTGCCCTTTGAGTCTTGCTATACTTGGAATTGTTATACTCTGGTTCAATGAGTAATTCATTGGAATGGATTGTTGAGATATGGCCATATATGTAACTTGGCAGTGACTGCCTCCTTATGATATATCGGACTCATGGTATGCCTTGGGCTTCATGAGATGCTTCATGGTTTCCTACACTATAGTTTAAAGGTACTATAGGGGGTGTGCACATCTTTTAGGGCCTGGAGTGTTTGGGAAAGGTTGGATCGCCTTAAAGATCGGGATTCGTCCCTTGAACCGATTAAGGTTGGATCGCCTTAAAGATCGGGATTCGTCCCTTGAACCATTAAAGGTTGGATCGCCTTAAAGATCGGGATTCGTCCCTTGAACTGTTTGGATAGAAATGGAGGAGTTGAATGGATAATCAATTAAATGAATTGGATTATATCCTATCTAAGCATACTTGGACACCATGTTGTTATTACTTGAGTATTTGGGTGGTTAATTATCCTACTTGATATATATTGGTTGGTTATGAACTAAATATATCTGATGGCTTATTGATGTACTCAAACTGTTATTGTTAATACTTGAATTATCATGATAAGTACTTGGTCTATTCTGAATATTACTTGAGCTATTAAATGATTAAGAGTGGCTATGATCAGTGGCTATTTTGATATACTACTTCTTTTGATGGTAGCTTTGATTTTACTCAGCGTTGCTGATTTTTGGCATTATGCCCTGTGGTCCCTTCTCTGTGATTGTTTGAATGACCACAGATACAGGAAATGAAGATGACTTAAAGGAGCTCGAGAGTGTGGGCTAAGGGATTAGAGACTTTCACCCAGTCTTCTGGAGTTTTGGTTTTATGTTTTAAAGTCAGTTTGTAAACTTTGTTAAAATTTGGATATGTAAGTTATTAAGCCTTAGCGTTCACAGAAGTTGTGAACGTGGCGGTAGCGCCCCTCTAGTTTAATGCTTCCGCTACTACCACTTGTATATGTTTAATATGATAAGAAGATATAGGAATTTTGGGGCGTTACAAAGTGGTATCAGAGCAAGGACGCTCTTGATTAAGGATTAAAAATGAACCTAGGATGGGTTGAATGGGTTGGAGAGTAAGGCACGTTGTTTCCTTGCATATTTGTTAAACTAACTTGCAGGTTTTGATACGAGGCTTGTAAAGTGAGGTATGAGATGTGTGCTTTGTTTTGAATAATTAAGGAATGCTTTCTGCTTATGTTTGGATTTTGCTATGAATGAATACATAAGTGAATATTGGTTATGTCTTGACCTTAATGGTTCATATTGTGGTTATTGGCTATGTCTTGATCATATTGGTTGAATGTGTTGGGAATAGTTGGAGCTTCGGGGTCGAAGCTTTTCTTAAGAGGGAGTGAATGAAATACCCCAAGTTTCTAAGAAATGATTTATGTTGCTGTTTAAGTCTTAATAAGCTATAAAGCACTTTTAAACCCTAATATTGGCATAAGTACATATTAGGACCAGAAAAGTCCTTAATAGCACTTCTTGTATTGTTTTAAAAGTAGCTAGCTAGAATGCTTCAATAACATTGTGACAACCAAGCTAGTTGGTGATGCAGCAGCTAGCTTATGTAGTAAACACACAAGTAGGTGATGCAGCCGCTTGGGAAAGCTAGCAAGCAAGTAGGTGACTCATCAAGCTAGTAAGACGTCTTAAGCATGACCAAGCTAGTAGGCAAGTAGGACGTCTTTAAGCATGAGGTGGCAAGCATGAGGTGGCAAGCATGAGATGGCAAGCACGAGGTGTCAAATTAACATTGGTTAACACTAGGACCAATAGGAGCCCGACACCTATGCAGCCTAGTAGGAGGTGTCACCACACTATTAGACCACACCTTGGTCCAATGAGAATAGGCTGCTGCCCACCTCCCTTAGTCAGCCCATGTGTTGTCTTTCTTATATTAAGCCTTATTATGAGCCAATCAGAAGCTAGCAAATGGAGCCTAAGGTGTCACCACTTAGAAGTTTACTTAATCAAGGAGGAAATTGACAAGGATCAGCCCTTGCCTATAAATACCATCAGCCACCACTCCAAAATACTCCATCCAGCATCAATATTTCCTTCATTAGGGAAGAAGAGAAATAAAGCTTACCTTGTTGTTCTTTTCTTGGCTGAGAGCAAAGAAGAAGAAGAGAGATCCTTGTACCATCTTTACCTTTCCAAATCATTCATCCACCATTTAAACCCATTGTAATCAGTAAGAAGAAGGCAAAGAAGGAAGAAACCCATGTAGAAAGAAAGCTTAGAACGAGAAAGGAAGGAAGGGGGAGAAAGCTCCATACCAATTCCAATCCTTGAAGTAAGGTGTTCCTAGAAGTTAACCATCCATTCCTAGCTGTTGGTGGCCGAAAATCAGAGGAGAAACCATGAGAACTCACTCCATTTCCATGTCCAAGTTAGGTGCTCCAAAGGTGTCTTAGGATGTCCTAGTTCCAGCAAGAGTTTCCAAGGTCTTAAAGAAGGTTTTCTTCATCAATTCTTAAGGTAACTTCAAGGTTACTATCCCTTCACAAATCTATATGTTTTCAAAGACTAGTACCTCTTTATGGATTATGTAAATTCGTTGGTATTTTGGGGCACAAAACCATTGAGTTGGAAATAAGCTTTAAGGAAGAAAAAGGTGCTTTAAAGACCTAACCTATATAACCGAATACATGGGAGTTGATTTGTGATGTTTAAGCATGGTTTTAAGCTTAATTGATCTTGAAACTTATCTGGTTATATGTGTGTTATTGAGGCTGAAATTGTTATGGTTTGTTTGGTGTAACTTCATGGTTACCATCCCTTAATAAATCTGTATGTTGTACAGGAGTATTACCCCTATATTATCTAATTAAAATTCGTAGGTATTTATTAGCCTAAAGCTAGAAGAGCTAGAAAAGTGTTTTAAGGAAGAAAATGATGTTTTGCAACCTACCTTTGATTACTGATTGCTTAAAAGCTTGTTTATGGTGTTTTGTTGCTGTTTAGTAAGTGGGAATACCCTAGAGGTAATTATGATTGTTCTGGATGATCTTGAGTCTAATCTGGTGTTGTTATAATCTAGGATAAATGGAGTCTTAAAGAGTTTTGTTTAATCACCAGATTTGTGAGTGGAATTCTAGAGCATTAATCAAGTGTTTTAGGTGCTTAACTAACCTAGAACCTATCTGATTATTATGGCCGAGTAACATAGGTGAAAGTATAGAATTTGTAAAAGATGTTAAGTGTGATTACTAGAAGAGCTAATCTGATGAATTAGATGTCTAGTACAACCGCTTTCAGTTGGAAGTTAATTAGTGTAAATTAGATGTGTCCTAGGGCTAAAAACATGATTGTTGATTGTTCTGGTCATTAGTAACCTATTATGACAGAATTGGCTATGAACTATTAAAGAGATGTATAGCATGATTTTAGGATGAAGATGATAGTTTAAACTAAGCTAGGACTTAAAGTCTTAAAGTCTAGTATGTTGGGAACTTATATGTACTGTCTTAGAAGGTTGGTTATGGTGGTATAAACTCCTAAGCTAATCTGGTTAATATTGTGACCGAAAATGTTAGGAACCAATTATGCTTTGATTCAGGTTGTAATCTAAGTTATGTCTTAAGCTAATCTGATGAGATAGTTAATAATAGAACTGAAATGGATATGATTTGTTTGTTTGATTAAGACTTGGTCTTAAGGTAAGAATTGTGGTTTGAATTGCTAAGCTGATATGTTTATTGCTGTGTGATCTGGCCAAAGTGCCTTGGAAAGTTATATGGTTTTAACCTGGCCTTAAGTGTTGTTTTGGTTGTTGTTATGTTCTTTGTGAGTATGATACAAACTTTGTTAAGTAACTTGCCCTTTGAGTCTTGCTATACTTGGAATTGTTATACTCTGGTTCAATGAGTAATTCATTGGAATGGATTGTTGAGATATGGCCATATATGTAACTTGGCAGTGACTGCCTCCTTATGATATATCGGACTCATGGTATGCCTTGGGCTTCATGAGATGCTTCATGGTTTCCTACACTATAGTTTAAAGGTACTATAGGGGGTGTGCACATCTTTTAGGGCCTGGAGTGCGTTTGGGAAAGGTTGGATCGCCTTAAAGATCGGGATTCGTCCCTTGAACCGATTAAAGGTTGGATCGCCTTAAAGATCGGGATTCGTCCCTTGAACCATTAAAGGTTGGATCGCCTTAAAGATCGGGATTCGTCCCTTGAACTGTTTGGATAGAAATGGAGGAGTTGAATGGATAATCAATAAATGAATTGGATTATATCCTATCTAAGCATACTTGGACACCATGTTGTTATTACTTGAGTATTTGGGTGGTTAATTATCCTACTTGATATATATTGGTTGGTTATGAACTAAATATATCTGATGGCTTATTGATGTACTCAAACTGTTATTGTTAATACTTGAAATCATGATAAGTACTTGGTCTATTCTGAATATTACTTGAGCTATTAAATGATTAAGAGTGGCTATGATCAGTGGCTATTTTGATATACTACTTCTTTTGATGGTAGCTTTGATTTTACTCAGCGTTGCTGATTTTTGGCATTATGCCCTGTGGTCCCTTCTCTGTGATTGTTTGAATGACCACAGATACAGGAAATGAAGATGACTTAAAGGAGCTCGAGAGTGTGGGCTAAGGGATTAGAGACTTTCACCCAGTCTTCTGGAGTTTTGGTTTTATGTTTTAAAGTCAGTTTGTAAACTTTGTTAAAATTTGGATATGTAAGTTATTAAGCCTTAGCGTTCACAGAAGTTGTGAACGTGGCGGTAGCGCCCCTCTAGTTTAATGCTTCCGCTACTACCACTTGTATATGTTTAATATGATAAGAAGATATAGGAATTTTGGGGCGTTACAAAGTGGTATCAGAGCAAGGACGCTCTTGATTAAGGATTAAAAATGAACCTAGGATGGGTTGAATGGGTTGGAGAGTAAGGCACGTTGTTTCCTTGCATATTTGTTAAACTAACTTGCAGGTTTTGATACGAGGCTTGTAAAGTGAGGTATGAGATGTGTGCTTTGTTTTGAATAATTAAGGAATGCTTTCTGCTTATGTTTGGATTTTGCTATGAATGAATACATAAGTGAATATTGGTTATGTCTTGACCTTAATGGTTCATATTGTGGTTATTGGCTATGTCTTGATCATATTGGTTGAATGTGTTGGGAATAGTTGGAGCTTCGGGGTCGAAGCTTTTCTTAAGAGGGAGTGAATGAAATACCCCAAGTTTCTAAGGAATGATTTATGTTGCTGTTTAAGTCTTAATAAGCTATAAAGCACTTTTAAACCCTAATATTGGCATAAGTACATATTAGGACCAGAAAAGTCCTTAATAGCACTTCTTGTATTGTTTTAAAAGTAGCTAGCTAGAATGCTTCAATAACATTGTGACAACCAAGCTAGTTGGTGATGCAGCAGCTAGCTTATGTAGTAAACACACAAGTAGGTGATGCAGCCGCTTGGGAAAGCTAGCAAGCAAGTAGGTGACTCAAAGCTAGTAAGCGTCTTAAGCAGACCAAGCTAGTAGGCAAGTAGGACGTCTTTAAGCACGAGGTGGCAAGCATGAGGTGGCAAGCATGAGATGGCAAGCACGAGGTGTCAAATTAACATTGGTTAACACTAGGACCAATAGGAGCCCGACACCTATGCAGCCTAGTAGGAGGTGTCACCACACTATTAGACCACACCTTGGTCCAATGAGAATAGGCTGCTGCCCACCTCCCTTAGTCAGCCCATGTGTTGTCTTTCTTATATTAAGCCTTATTATGAGCCAATCAGAAGCTAGCAAATGGAGCCTAAGGTGTCACCACTTAGAAGTTTACTTAATCAAGGAGGAAATTGACAAGGATCAGCCCTTGCCTATAAATACCATCAGCCACCACTCCAAAATACTCCATCCAGCATCAATATTTCGTCCTTCATTAGGGAAGAGAAATAAAGCTTACCTTGTTGTTCTTTTCTTGGCTGAGAGCAAAGAAGAAGAAGAGAGATCCTTGTACCATCTTTACCTTTCCAAATCATTCATCCACCATTTAAACCCATTGTAATCAGTAAGAAGAAGGCAAAGAAGGAAGAAACCCATGTAGAAAGAAAGCTTAGAACGAGAAAGGAAGGAAGGGGGAGAAAGCTCCATACCAATTCCAATCCTTGAAGTAAGGTGTTCCTAGAAGTTAACCATCCATTCCTAGCTGTTGGTGGCCGAAAATCAGAGGAGAAACCATGAGAACTCACTCCATTTCCATGTCCAAGTTAGGTGCTCCAAAGGTGTCTTAGGATGTCCTAGTTCCAGCAAGAGTTTCCAAGGTCTTAAAGAAGGTTTTCTTCATCAATTCTTAAGGTAACTTCAAGGTTACTATCCCTTCACAAATCTATATGTTTTCAAAGACTAGTACCTCTTTATGGATTATGTAAATTCGTTGGTATTTTGGGGCACAAAACCATTGAGTTGGAAATAAGCTTTAAGGAAGAAAAAGGTGCTTTAAAGACCTAACCTATATAACCGAATACATGGGAGTTGATTTGTGATGTTTAAGCATGGTTTTAAGCTTAATTGATCTTGAAACTTATCTGGTTATATGTGTGTTATTGAGGCTGAAATTGTTATGGTTTGTTTGGTGTAACTTCATGGTTACCATCCCTTAATAAATCTGTATGTTGTACAGGAGTACTACCCCTATATTATCTAATTAAAATTCGTAGGTATTTATTAGCCTAAAGCTAGAAGAGCTAGAAAAGTGTTTTAAGGAAGAAAATGATGTGTTTGCAACCTACCTTTGATTACTGATTGCTTAAAAGCTTGTTTATGGTGTTTTGTTGCTGTTTAGTAAGTGGGAATACCCTAGAGGTAATTATGATTGTTCTGGATGATCTTGAGTCTAATCTGGTGTTGTTATAATCTAGGATAAATGGAGTCTTAAAGAGTTTTGTTTAATCACCAGATTTGTGGGTGGAATTCTAGAGCATTAATCAAGTGTTTTAGGTGCTTAACTAACCTAGAACCTATCTGATTATTATGGCCGAGTAACATAGGTGAAAGTATAGAATTTGTAAAAGATGTTAAGTGTGATTACTAGAAGAGCTAATCTGATGAATTAGATGTCTAGTACAACCGCTTTCAGTTGGAAGTTAATTAGTGTAAATTAGATGTGTCCTAGGGCTAAAAACATGATTGTTGATTGTTCTGGTCATTAGTAACCTATTATGACAGAATTGGCTATGAACTATTAAAGAGATGTATAGCATGATTTTAGGATGAAGATGATAGTTTAAACTAAGCTAGGACTTAAGTCTTAAAGTCTAGTATGTTGGAACTTATATGTACTGTCTTAGAAGGTTGTTTATGGTGGTATAAACTCCTAAGCTAATCTGGTTAATATTGTTATGATCGAAAATGTTAGGAACCAATTATGGTTTGATTCAGGTTGTAATCTATTAAATTATGTCTTAAGCTAATCTGATGAGATAGTTAATAATAGAACTGAAATGGATATGATTTGTTTGTTTGATTAAGACTTGGTCTTAAGGTAAGAATTATGGTTTGAATTGCTAAGCTGATATGTTTATTGCTGTGTGATCTGGCCAAAGTGCCTTGGAAAGTTATATGGTTTTAACCTGGCCTTAAGTGTTGTTTGGTTGTTGTTATGTTCTTTGTGAGAGTATGATACAAACTTTGTTAAGTAACTTGCCCTTTGAGTCTTGCTATACTTGGAATTGTTATACTCTGGTTCAATGAGTAATTCATTGGAATGGATTGTTGAGATATGGCCATATATGTAACTTGGGCAGTGACTGCCTCCTTATGATATATCGGACTCATGGTATGCCTTGGGCTTCATGAGATGCTTCATGGTTTCCTACACTATAGTTTGGTACTATAGGGGGTGTGCACATCTTTTAGGGCCTGGAGTGCGTTTGGGAAAGGTTGGATCACCTTAAAGATCGGGATTCGTCCCTTGAACCGATTTTAGGTTGGATCGCCTTAAAGATCGGGATTCGTCCCTTGAACCAATTAAAGGTTGGATCGCCTTAAAGATCGGGATTCGTCCCTTGAACTAGTTTGGATAGAAATGGAGGAGTTGAATGGATAATCAAATAAATGAATTGGATTATATCCTATCTAAGCATACTTGGACACCATGTTGTTATTACTTGAGTATTTGGGTGGTTAATTATCCTACTTGATATATATATTGGTTGGTTATGAAATAAATATATCTGATGGCTTATTGATGTACTCAAACTGTTATTGTTAATACTTGAAATATCATGATAAGTACTTGGTCTATTCTGAATATTACTTGAGCTATTAAATGATTAAGAGTGGCTATGATCAGTGGCTATTTTGATATACTACTTCTTTTGATGGTAGCTTTGATTTTACTCAGCGTTGCTGATTTTTGGCATTATGCCCTGTGGTCCCTTCTCTGTGATTGTTTGAATGACCACAGATACAGGAAATGAAGATGACTTAAAGGAGCTCGAGAGTGTGGGCTAAGGGATTAGAGACTTTCACCCAGTCTTCTGGAGTTTTGGTTTTATGTTTTAAAGTCAGTTTGTAAACTTTGTTAAAATTTGGATATGTAAGTTATTAAGCCTTAGCGTTCACAGAAGTTGTGAACGTGGCGGTAGCGCCCCTCTAGTTTAATGCTTCCGCTACTACCACTTGTATATGTTTAATATGATAAGAAGATATAGGAATTTTGGGGCGTTACAGGGGTAGTCGTTGTACATGGGTAATCATTTAAGTTGTATATATACAGTAAGTGTAGTAAGACCGAAATTGTTATCGGCATCAGTTTGTAATACTCGGTATAGTTGGAAGGTATGTGTATGTTTTGTTGTTAATGGAAATGGATAATAATGTGTAGTCGCTCGGGAATCTAGTCCATCAGACCGGTACAATGTTTATGTAATAGCCTTGTTAGCCACGTGGGTGGTTAACGGCGTGTAATATCAACGAGTTAGGTAATGTGAAGTAGTATGTTTTCCGCTGCAGAATGTTATTATGTGTTTGTTGTTGGATGGGGTGTTACAAAAAAGTGGTATCAGAGCGAAGTATCGCTCTGATGACTGAATTACCGAGCTTAGGAAGTACCGAGTTAGGATTTTTAGTACTTTGGGTTAAGGGTTGAGTGATAGCGTGAGAGATACGCTAGTTAGAAATTACCAGCGTGTACTGGAAACCTACATATCCATCCCACCCTCCACAGTCCCGTTTTATAACTTGGGAAACAACGCCAGAGAGATGAAAGTCCTCTCATACTCGGGAATACCCGATCTGGCTGTTATTAAGTACCTCTAAAGGTACGGAGAACCTGTCATACGGTAGATCCCGAAAACTGGGAATCCCGGAGACGGTTTCCATCTGAACAATGTTAACCGCATTTAATAGCGAAGAATGAAGAATCTTGTGTATAGAAGAATAGAATTTCTGGCAACCTGGGTCGACATGCCGAGCAGTCGAGGATAACCAGCTTGCAACGCACCGACCGTGCAACAGGCAAGAAGTGGATTAATAAAACCCGAGACGAGTGTCTACAGGACCACAGTTGATAAATAATACACCAACGGTATACCAACCGACAAAGGAACTACAACGTAGTGCCCAAACAAGAGACAAGTCTCAGTAACCATGACAAATGCGTGGAACGGGCTACGAAGAGGAAACAATACTAAGTAAAAGGGGTCTCCCAGAATGGGAAACACCCTAGTTAATGATTATCATGTGAAGACAGTGAGAAGTTGAAGTTACCATAGAGTTTTTATCAAGACAGTTTGATCAGTGAGGGCCAACACGGCCACTGTTGACATTGCGGGTAACCCAATACCACAACCGGTATGTGTTAAACCGATAGCCAGTTAGCATGGCGCACTTGCCATAGCAAGTGCTGCTGTAACAGGGCTGTTCAGGAAATTTATAACAACTACAAGTACTTGGTAAAGTACCACGAAGTTAAGTGCGATCATTATAACTGTGGAAGGGCTTAACAGCCTAACCCTTGTAATTAGAAGTACACCAGTCAGCAAGAAGCTAGATTTGGTTAAGGCAAGAAGACGTTGTGAACCACGAGAATTTTGCTTTCAAACCCAGATTTATTCAAACTCTTTCAAAACCAAATTTTCTTTCAAACCAACACTTCTTTCTACCTTCTTTTAAAAACCAACCAGAGGACCTACACTGGCCTCAGTGCCACACGGTAGGTAAGTTATACCCAGTTTACTTTTGAATAACCGGAAAGGAAACCGGTGAACCCAAGGGTAATAACCCGAGGGAATGGATTGAGTTCATGGTAATACAAAAGTGGATAGACTTTCCCTTGATTAAGTTCGGGAAGCACATAATGCATATTGTCACAAGACAATACAAGGGAGTTGACAATAGAATACTTCACCTAGGCGTGTGACAGACACTACGAGTGTACCAACTGTAATGTGGGACGACCGCACTCCGATAGGAGCTTGTGGGCCTGACAGACCTACTTATGGGTTAGTTGGGTAAGTAGTAATGTATCAGTATGGTACCCCACATATGTATACAAGTAGAGTCCGAAACACGGGAAGTAGTCGACTCCGTACTACGGTCAACAGTATAAATCAAACAAGAGCTAAGGATTACCATGAATGGTTGAAGTAAAGGAACTCAGTTAAGTTAGCGAGATTAAAGGAATTAATGAATCGTTTCAAGGAAATGTTTAAGAGTCAGGAGGTGTGAAGTGCACTAACTGTAATGTAAAGACATCGTATACGTCTTAAGGATCCTCAGGGATAAACATGATAGCTGGAACGGTGACCCAGCCTATACATGGCAAGGCAGATGCCTAATGTGGACACATTAATGTGCAATGAACGGGATGAAACTCCCAGAATGAGTACCTACACTATCAGGAAATGTTGATCTTCACAGAAGAAGATAATAAACCAGTTAAGAACGCAAACGGCGTGGCTAACTGAGTATACCAATAAGTGTGAACCTGATGTAATGGCATAACTTAGTAACACCCAGGAGCAATCCTTGAAGGGTGTTCGCATCAACAAGTGTTGCACGAAATCACATGATAGAAGCACAAGGGTTGAAACTAACACCCAGTATAGACATAAGTTGTCAGGAGACGGACTGACAAACCTAAGGGGCATCCCATGAAAGGAAACGGAATGCAACGACCTTGTCATGGAGCCCAATATGACATCCAAACCATGTAATGTTGTACAGAGATGTAAATGAGTGTGAACAGCCTACAATGAGCGGAGCTCAAGGCAGCAAGGCTTATAAGCCACAAACAAGATATGTTATGTAAATTTGAGTTAATTGTAGAAGTTTATGTGGTACAAGTAAATAGAGCGGAGAACGAACCACTGCTTTAAGAGTGGGGATACCTCTCGATATTGTGAAACCGCTGGAGCGGTAGTTATGTAAATCAAGTTCAAGAAATATGTTAAGGATGGACGGTATTATTGTTGAAAGAGAGCAGTTAGTTTAGTAGTATGTGTATGAAGTGAAACACCGAGCTGAATAATGCCGGCTTGTGACTCGAATGATCAATGCTCAAGGGGCATTCAGTAGTCATCCAAACGAATGATGAATCATAATACGAATGATGTAAGTAAATGTGTGGAAGTTAATGTGACAGTAAATACCATGTAAGTTATTGTTATGCAATGAGTAAGAGCACAGTTCGCAGCTGGCGACCGTTGTATCAGTGTTATTGAATAATAATGTGACAGATAAGACCAGTTGTGAGTTAAACTCAGTGGAGATGCAAGGTAAGTGATGATAAACAAACTCGGCAGTAAGCCAGTAGCCAGTATTACGAGATCGGAATCTCAATGAAACACAGTGTGAATTCCATGGCGAATTGCATAAGAGATTTACTGTCAAGAGTTTACGCCTCTGCACTCTGTATGACTGAGTGTTTTGGTATTGCACTTGCGCAGTAATGATCGAGTGGGATAGCTAGGAATTGGAAACATGTTAATTGTGGAGGAATAATGTTATAATGGCCGATGCATAGGAAATGCAAGGCCG
This sequence comes from Limonium bicolor, assembly GCA_023374045.1. Taxonomy (NCBI): domain Eukaryota; kingdom Viridiplantae; phylum Streptophyta; class Magnoliopsida; order Caryophyllales; family Plumbaginaceae; genus Limonium; species Limonium bicolor. The sequence continues at coordinate 140,501,966 of CM041782.1, forward strand.
CACCAATAAAAGTACTTGTACAAAACCAAATGTAGAGACATGATTAACAGTAAGTGACTACAATAGCACTAACTGCCAAATATCGGTATGGAATATACCCCAAATGTTGTAAATAGCTGAGAGAGCACTACACACTAGGTAGTAGCTCAATCTCAACCGACAGTAAATCGGAAGGGAACAAGTCAATCATTGTGAAATAGTACCAGTTTACGCAGTAAGTTATTATGGAAGTGGATAGAAAGTTTATAACTCACCGAATTCGCTCACGGTAAGAGATACCACGCGTCGGTTGAGAAACCATTATTACCAAGATAAAGGTGATATATGGGAGGTGTACAATACAGTGAGAATAATGAATGGGGCAAACTAAGCCCTATAGTTGTCAGAGTTGCGGAGCAGACGCTAGTGAACCAGTGAGTCAAGTGTACAATGTGCATAGTGAATATGAGTAAACGGATAATTATTAATGCCTAGAAGCCTCACAGGCTAGAACCGAAACCAGTTAAGAGTTAAAGCAAACTCCAATGAGAATTCTTGGTTAGGAGCTAAACTGCCAATATGGTTAAGATACTCTAATTGGAATGCATTGTATAACAAACCGCGTGGAAGTTGAAACACTTCACGATGGTAGAATTTTTTTTAAAACCAATGATTAAGTGATTGATTACGTGGGCGTAATCCCTTTTAAGGGGGGTAGAGCGCAAAACCACTTAGTGTATATTACCATACAAGTGTACGTGACTTATGTTGTGCATAGCACAAAATAATTTGTTTTGATGATTGGTGTGTGTGTTACGTAAACATACGCATTCATTCATGGTTTAATTGTGGTAATTGCGCACAGAAGATGCGAATACCAGTGTGATAAGTGTGTGTGTTTGTTAACAGTTGTGTGTGATAGTATAAGTGTGGGGAGTAGAGAAACTCCCGGGGAACAAAACCCCGACAGTGTATAAATGTGAAACGGTGTGTTGTATTTTGATAAAATATATGTGTATATATATATTATATAGTGATTCATGAAAGGGCATGATACCGACATAGAACCTAGTGAGAATAAGATTCCCTAGGTAACAACATTAAAGTGAATGGAAATAACTGATAGATGAAGTTCTATCCCTTGGAGATGTTATGATCATGATTAGAATGATCAAAAGATAGAAAATTGGAAATGAGTGATTTATTTGATGCTTGAAAATGAAGTGGGAAGTGGAACTTGATTTGCATGCGATCAAGGGAAGCCGAACACAAATTGGGGTGGAAGGATAGTTCAACACTGATGCTGATCACATTAGGGTTGAATGATTCTTGAAGCTCCCTATAAGTGGTCACAATTAACCACGCTAAGAAAGGAAGCAAAGAGCATAAGTTGGACTTGGAGCTGTGTGTGTTTTCAAAAAGGATTTTGAATTGGTATTTATAAAACGTCGATAGATACTTTACATAATTAAAGTTTCTTACTTAACCTCACAAGGGAAAATTTCAAATTTAAGTGATTGTTTTGATCTCCCAAAGGCACGGGGACGGAAGGTGTCCATCGCGACCGGGTTCTGCGGGATCACAGTGTATATCAAAGATATTTTTGATTGCTATACATGCTATGACATGTTGTGTGGTATGTGTAATAAATATATTTTGACCTTAGTTCCTAAAGTGGATGTTATCAAGACCTATGAGTCTAAATATTGTTGTGTTACATAGACCTATGTGTCTAAAGGCTGTCATGTTATCAAGACCTATGTGTCTAAATGTTGTTATGTTACCCAAGACGAGAGAGTCTAAGGGTTGTTATGTATGTGCATATATTGTTAAGATACCCGGACCATTGAGTCCGAGGTTATCATGTAAGTATGTTATGTTATGTTATGTTATGTACCTTTGTGAATATGTTACCCGGACCATTAAGTCCGAGGTTGTGATGTAAAGTGTGTTTGGTTATGGAAGTTTTATTTCTATAAGTAATCCCCGTATTCTAATCCAAGATGTGTGGGAAGTGTAAACTTCGAGGACGAAGTTCTTTTAAGGGGGGTAGATTGAAATACCCCAAACCTTGATATGTGGTTTAAATATTAAACTATGGTATGTAAAGGCTAAAAAGTGCCTTAGAAACATCAGTGAACAATTTAAACCATAGTAAAATGCAATAAGGCACTAAGACACAGCTTGAGCAAAAACATGCTCTAAGCTTGGAGTGAACTTGGTTACCCAAAGAACCTACCAAGACTTAATAATATTCAATTATGATTTAATAAGGCTAATTAAGTCCTTAGGAAACCTTGGTAGACAGTTAAACCAAATAAAACACAAGAATATACCTTAAAGTCAATAAGAGCAAAAATGTGCTCTAAGCTTGGGATAAATTTGTATAAGACCTAATGGTAATACCTATACCTTATAAATATGTTAATGAACATATTAAATCAATTACTAAAGAAAACCAAGCTTGAAAACAAGTTAAAACACAAAATATGCTTTAAGGAGTCTTAAAGCACGTTTTTGAAAAATTGTCTTGTAAATGAGTTTTGAATGGCTAAATGTCCATCATTACTCTTTAATTAACATGTGTACTATATAGTATCACATTTGGACGTCTATATCAATGGGAAATTAAAAATTTCACATCTATGTGCCTTGTTTTAGTGAATAGTAACTTTAATAAGCTAGTTTGTAACATATGTTGTTATAAGTAATTAAATTGGTCAAAAAAACTATTATACCCCTTATGTAATAAAGGGGCCGGTTTTCTTATATGGGATGACTCATCCCATTGTTAATTGATAAGATAGAAAAAAATAGCAAAAGTAAATAGTTACTTTACTTAAATATCTAAACAACTTACCTTTTCCTTCATTCTCTCATTCCCTTCATTTCACACGTCTTCTTCCTCCCTTCTTGCTCTCTTCTACGGTTTGCTACAGCACCACCATCAACCTCCATCTTCCATTGTCAATATTTCCTAGCTCACTTAACCAAATCAAAAACAAATACCACCATACTCTTTGTCTCATCAAGCTCTTCATTCCTATCCTTTCAAAATCCCAAGAGCTCCATTTCGGTGCCAAGAGGAATCACCATGGGAGGAGCTTGAGCTCACCTTTTCACATATTATTGTTCTCCTTAGCTTCAAGGTAAGGAAACTCAAAGAAAAATGATGTTTCCTCCATGTTTTGTGTTGTCCGAAAATTCACCTCACAATGGTGTTTTTACCTTGCTTGTTTTAGCTTCATTTGAATCTTCCAAGGGCTAGGAGGAGTCCTCTCTTGATACTCATTCAAGCTCTCTTTCCATCCCAAGGTAAAACAATCATTTTAATACCTTAAGATAATATATGTAACTAGGGTTTACAATGAGATGAAGCTTAAAGCTTGTATACTCATTATATTATTTGTATAATGTTTAGAAGTTGACAAGCAACTAAAAGCCTTGCCAATTTAGTCAAGGAAACAAGAAAGAAGTTTGTGAGGAAAAGAGGTAAATATGCTATCTCAATGTAGTTTAAATGCCTTAGAAGAATGAGCTTGATATGCTTAATAAAATACCTAAGGAGCCAAAGGTGAATGACCTGGAAAATGCTCTCAAGGAGACTATTAAGGGCATATGTGTTGTTGTATGTAATTGCAGGTCAAAGGCATTATTTATGTGGAAATTCAGTGTTTAAGGTTTATGCAATTTAAGGGCCTAAGAGCCATGTTATTTAAGGGCCTAAGTGCCAAGCAATTTAAGTTTATGCACTATATTGTGATGTAGTGTAAATTTGGTGAAGTTTGGTGTGTGAGAAAGTTCTTGGTGGATTTAGGTGTTCTTGAATGAAATAAGGTAAAAACCTAAGTGTTTGGATGTGAGAATATACAAGGGAAGCTATGGCAAAATTTGGAAAATGTATAAGAGTTCTAAGTGCTTAAATGAGTTTTGGTGAACTAGGAAGTGTTAAAGGTGAACAAGTGTTTTACTAGGGAAGAAAGCATGTATTAAGGTGATTTAGAGTGATACAAGGATTTAGGTGTTATCGTTGAAGTTCTAGGAATTCAATGTTTGTTTTTGAGGATGTACTAAAGTCTTGGAGAAGTTTGTTTAAGGTTTAGGAATGTTGATGTACAAGGAAGGAATGATGTTTAAGTAAGGTTTTGAGTAAGGAATTTTAAGAAGTTGTGAAAAGAAGATTTGGTTAGTAAGAGAAGATGCTTGGGAGATGATGTTATGAAGGTGAGGAAACATTTTGGTGTAGCAGTCATTATAGGTGAAATACCACCTCGAAATCTTAAGGAGAAAACATTCCAAGTGCTAGGAATTTGTAAGGAATTTGTGAATGATAAGATGGTTTTGGTGTGTGATTTAAAGAGTTTAGTACATGGCTAAAGGTGTGTTTGATGTGCCAAATGATGTTAGAACACATTAGGAGGCTTGAGGAAAAGTTTGGAGAAAGTTTGACAAGTTTTGGACAACTTCTGGTGTTGTCCGACCCAGTGGTCCGACCCAGGGTGGGTCAGACAGCTCTGATAATGCAACCGTTGGAGTTTCTGGAACGGTCCGACCCAGTTGTGGGTCGGACGGTGGGTCGGACAGGTGTATTTAAAAGACGGGAAGAGTCTGTGGAACGGTCCGACCGAGTTGTGGGTCGGACGGTGGGTTGGACGGCCCAAAATATGTAAAAAATAAAAAAACAAACAAAACATTGTTTAAGGTTATAGGATGATGGGGATTATTAAGTAATGATGTTATAAGATTGTTAAGGACATGTTAAGTGAGTTATAATGACAATTTAGTGGGGGAAAAGTTGTATTAAAATGTAAAAGTAAAACAAGTTAAAATGTGAAGTTATGTAACTAAGTAACGGGATAAGTTATAAGCATTAGACTTTAAACAACCATGTTACCCCGATGTTAATAAAAGTACATGTAATGTTATCAGTTGTTCGAGAATTGCTCGAGGAACATAAGTGGACATGATAAAGTGGACTCCGGTGACAGGTATGGTTTTCTTGCAACCTGTGTCCTAGGTGATTACACCGGCTTGTATGCCAATATGTTTTTCTGTATGTTTGCCACGTTGTAAGATAAAACATGTAATGAGTTTACAGTAATTCATATATGTGACGTGTCTAGTCCCGATACCATTTAACCTCGGAAGTGTTAACCTTAGTTAACTGAGTCTAGGATCACATGAGAGTTCGGTATTCGGATTAAACGACCCGAACCATGGGACGTTCTAACCACGGCTAAGCGTGTGTTAATTGTGTGATATGTGTATGTGAATGTAGGGATCTCCCTTGTGTGTTTAACCCAGTTGTAATATTGTATGGTGTGTAGATGTGATAGACTCCATAGTGGGGTTCTAACTAATATCTAAAAGTAAGTATGTACTAACAGTGGTGAGGAATCCGGTTTGGCCGGTCGCACGTTGTTTGGGAGTGGGTATCCTTCTTAGCCTTACCCTTCTCTCTGTTATGGTTGTTTCCCTCACGGGTTATGATCTCCCATTAGCTTACTCCAAAGCTTAGCTATTCTGACTTATGATCGGTTTAGGGGGAACATGTGTTTGTGTGGTGTGTTCGGGCCACAAAACCTGAACCATCTTAACTTAAGTTACTCGTCCGACTATTAGGATGGTAATGAGTGTTGTATAACGAGCTTACCATGGGGGTGACATCATTCTCTAGGCTCACCAGTGAATTAACTATGTTTGGGTCGGCTCCTAAGAGAACCGCACCCGTTATGTTATGTGTGTTGTTGATATGATGCAATATCTGTTGCGATGTTATTATGTGCACGTTGTAACGTGAAAAGTGTTGTTATGTGTTGTTATGTGATGTATGTTATACGTTGTAAATTGTGGAGTATGTGGATCATGGATATGAATCCCAGTTTGTGATAAGAGGCGTTTAAGGATAACCCGATTAATGGGTAGTTGTCGTCTATTAAGGAAGTAGCTCCATTAGAGGAGAAACACTCTAGGGGTAATGAATACCACGAGTGACTTATCAAATGAGGATGTGTTATCTGTTTGTTGAGCCCCTCGAGGCGAAATGTTATGTGTTGTGTGTTTACAGTTGCATGCATGATCAAAATATAATCAACCGCATGCTAAGACGACAATTAGTTGTGTGTGGCCCGGTAGCATATGGGCTGCGGGATTACCATACCAGCAAAGGTGCTGAGCCCCTTGGGGGCCACCCTTTCTCTTCTTTTCCTATTTCAAGTTCAAGGAGCTGGAAGCCGTTCGAGAGTAGGACGGGGTAGTCGTTGTACATGGGTAATCATTTAAGTTGTATATATACAGTAAGTGTAGTAAGACCGAAATTGTTATCGGCATCAGTTTGTAATACTCGTTACAGTTGGAAGGTATGTGTATGTTTTGTTGTTAATGGAAAGGGATAATAATGTGTAGTCGCTCGGGAATCTAGTCCATCAGACCGGTACAATGTTTATGTAATAGCCTTGTTAGCCACGTGTGTGGTTAACGGAGTGTAACACCAACGAGTTAGGTAATGTGAAGTAGTATGTTTTCCGCTGCAGAATGTTATTATGTGTTTGTTGTTGGATGGGGTGTTACAGTTATAAATTAAAGGAAATAAAAATATCATATTATATGATATTAGTATATGGTATAACATTACATAATGTTATGTGGTCAAAATGGAATTTAAATAAATATAAGGGCTGTACCGAATTATAAAAGGTTAGAATATGAATTTTAGACTATGCTCTATAATGTTATAAATGTTATAACAATTATATGGTGTTAATGGTTTTAAAAGGAATTAATAAGTAAGGATATTCACATTAAATAATGTGACAAACTAAGAATAAATAAGATTTGTAAACTAAGGTATTTATTGAATAAACCTTAAGAGTTGTAATTATACAACATAAAATGTTACATAATATTAGGATAATAATCTTAATATAAGTTGTATAATATAATACAACTAATGGGAATAATCATCTAATATAAGATGATAAAATGTAACATATAATATAAGAGTTTTATAACTCATGGAACTTACCTATATTGGTAAATATATACATATACGAGGATAATGTATATAAGGATGGAAAAATATTATGGTTGGAACCATATAATATAATGGTGGTGGTTACTACAAAAATAGTTACGAACTATAAGTTATGAGTTTTTGAATGCAAATATAATTTGCTAAGATAATGGATTATATAATACAATGTATTATAATGGATGGTGGGAAAATGATACAGTATGCAAAATAATACAATATAATATAATAATGCATGCATACATGCAACTATAGGTTATATACCTAAATTTAATGGTGGATAAGATTAAAGGAATATAAGGAATTAAACTTAGCAGTCAAAATATTTTGACATACGAGTTTTAGTAACAAAGCCGACCGGTTTAGAGAAACCCGTAACAAATAACTGTAGAAGTCCGGGGATGAACTGTCGGGGTTACTTGTTATTCAGAAATACCAAATGTAGTTAGTCATGGAGGCTGACTTATAGTTTTAATACCGTTTAGATCATACTTCAGACAAGGACGCTTGACGAGCTAGTGGTCTACACTGCGCATCCTAGGTCTTGGTGAACGGTATGTAAAGGGGTTTGATTCGAGTTGTCCTAAGGAAACTCCTTGGGCTCGGATTTGGTTGATATCACTTGTGTGTTAAGTGTTTTGGATACATGTATGTGATTGTGTGCTACTGCATTAATTATTTATGCATGAGCGTCCTACGGGACTAATACTACGTCGACTATAGATCGACTTATATAAACATACATATACGTTATTGTGATGACATGACAGTTACTTGATATAATACCATAGTATTAATATTAAGTGTATGGTGACCTAAGTAAAATACTTAGGAACGAGTCACGACATTGTCGGTCTCTAGAGCATGGATCTCGAACATGAATATGACCTAGATTACTTCTAGGTATGCGTGAGACCCATTGGGCAGCTAATTAATAATTATATTCTCCATAAGACTAAGAGCATATCTTAAACATTATGAGAGAGAGATGGTATGAGTTGAGGTGAGGAATCCCGGTAGTTTACGAACTACTTGGTTGCGCAGTTGTGATCACTAAGGGGTTCCCGATCGGGTTCCGCTCCAGGTTTATACCCAACGAGCCCTATTTGGATTGTGGGTCAGGTGGCTACGGCCTTTTATATGGACGTCTTACGAGACAAAAGAGAATAGTCAGGGGCCTCCGGACCTCTGGCGAAATGAGCACCTTTGTGTGTACGGGAGGACTACTGTCCATGGTGAGGTTATATAGGGTTGTCTTAACATGACGCCCAACTGGTATTAATTAAACATGGTTTGGATGGATGGGGCCTTAAAGGCCAAATTAAATTAACTATGGAAACTGTACGCTACGGCGATTGTACATTATACTGTGGTCATTTTGATATGGATGGGGCCTTGAAGGCCAAATTAAATTAAATTATTAAAGGATGGCGTATGCTACGACGATTGTACATTGTACATTATACTGTAATTAATCGATACGTTCGATATACAATTGTTGATTGTGATATTTTATGAATGTTTGGATTGGATGGATGGTTAAGTATTTATGAATGTTTGGATGGAGGATTATGTATATTATACATGTATATTACAGTATTGTTTATAACTGTAAAATGGTAAAGCATGAAACCAATCTAATAATAAGATGGTTAAAATGACTAAGTGACCATTAGGGTCCAGGCCCAGCATACTCAGCGTCTATCGCTGATACTACACCATATGTAGGTTGTTGATTATCGTCGAAGCCGAAGTGCGGGAACAGGGCAATTAAAGTTTATTTTAACCACCGCACATGGAGTTGTAATATGGTACGGTTATGTATATTCAGGTTTGGGTAGACGCTCACTTGTCGACTTTTATGGTTTATGGACTTAGTATGATGTATAGGAGTTTTCTCGTTATCACGGCGGTTAGTAGTTTGTTTATGTTGGAAGTTGGATGTAGTTTGGCTTCGTTACTTGCATGGGCGAGTAATGGCCGGTGACACCCGAGTGAGTATTGTTATTAATTCTTCCGCTGTAAGACGTTTTATTTATTGCTACGAGAGAGATTATTACGTGATTATGGAGAGGGGTGTTACAATTATGTTTTAGGATAAACATTATATCTTAACATAAGGTAAAATTTATCTATGAATTAAATCCCCATTCATAAGTGAAATTGTCAATTATTTAATAAGATCATCTATTCTGAAAATTCTCATATTTTATATTAAATTAACATATCAATATTTCCCATTACCGTAAAGTATATCAATATAATATCTTATGTAACTTATTTCCGTCTGATTAAAGGTTTAAAGTTTAAATATCTAATTTATATTTACAAACCTTTTTACAAGTTCTAGCTATTATGAAATACCCCAAACCTTAGTATGTGGTTTAGACATTAAGATATGGTATAATAAGGCTAAAAAGTGCCTTAGAGACATTAGTGAACAATTTAAACCACAGTAAACGCAAATAAATACCTTAAAGTCGATATGGGCGAAAATGTGCTCTAAGCTTGGGATAAGCTTGGTTAAGACCTAATGAGCTTACCAAGACCTTATTTATATGTTAATGAACATATTAAACCAATTACCAAAGAAAACCAAGCTTGAAAACAAGTTAAAACACAAAATGTGCTTTAAGGAGTCTTAAAGCACATTTTTGAAAAATTGTCTTGTAAATGAGTTTTCAATGGCTAAATGTCCATCATTACTCCTTAATTAACATGTGTACTACTTAGTATCACATTAGGAAGTCTAAATCAATGAGAAATCAAAAATTTCACAAATATGTGCATTGTTTTATGAATAGTAACCAAATTAAGCAAGTTTATAACTTAAGTCAACATAAGTGAGTTAATTGGTCAACAAAGACTAAAATACCCCTTATTATATTATGGGGGCCGGTTTTTACAAGGGCGAGTCACTCCCTCTTAAAACTTTACCTTCTTCACTTTCTTCATTTCCTTCATGTTCCCACCGTCTCCAACTTCATCTTCTCCCTCTCATTCACGGCTATGCTACAGCACCACCACCATTCTTCATCTTCAACCTCTTGTAATTCCTAGCTCCATTTACCAAATCAAAAACTAAGACCACCATTCTTCTAGTCTCATCAAGCTCTTCAACCTTGTCTTCTCAAATCTTCAAGACCACCATTGAAGGAGCTTGACCTTATATTTTTATGCCTTGTTGATCACTCTTGCTTCAAGGTAAGGAAAAACCAAGAAAAATAAAATTTCCTTCATGTTTTAGTGTTGACCGAAAATCACCTCTTCATGGTGTTTTCTCTTGCTTTGTTCTAGCTTCATTCCAATCATTCAAGGGCTTGGTGGAGTCCTCTCTTGTTACTTGTTCAAACTCTCTTCCATTTCCAAGGTAAAACAATCACCTTAATGTTTTAAGACAGTATATAACCTAGGGTTTATAATGAGATTAAGCATGAAGCTTGAATACTCATTACATTGCTTGTATATTGATTAGAAACTTGACAAGCAAACCAAAGTCTTGCCGGTTTTAATCAAGGAAGAGCGAGGAGAAATTAAGTGAAAAACTTGTGAAGGAAAAGAGGTAAATGTGCTAACTTGATGTAGTTTAATGTCTTAGGAGAAATGAGCTTATGATACTTGTTAAAAACTACCTAAGGAGCCAATGGTGAATGACTTAGTAAAATGTTCTCAAGGAGACTATTAAAGGGCATATGTGTTGTTGTATGTATTTGCAGGTCAAAGGCAAATATATTGTGGGAAATTCAGTGTTTAAGGTTTATGTTATTTAAGGGCCTAAGAGCCATGTTATTTAAGGGCCTAAGTGCCAAGCAATTTAAATAATGCACTATATTTTGATGTAATGTAAGTTTGGTGAAGTTTTGTGTATAAGAATGCTCTTCATGGATTTAAGTGTTCTTGAATGTTTAATGGTGAAAACTTTGTGTTTTGGTGTAACAAGATGCTAGGAGAACCCATGTCGAAATTTAGATAATGTATAAGAAGTCTTAGGTGTTTAAAATGAGCTTTAGTGAGTTAGCAAGCGTTTAGAATGATTAAGTGTTCTACTAGTGAAAGAAACATGCATTAAGGTATTCTAAGATGTAAAAAGGACTTAGGCAATGTTTTAGAGGATTTAGAATGCAAGTGAGTGTTTTGGGATACTTCAAGGTCATGGTAAGATTGTGTTTAGGACTTGTACAATGTTGGTGAACAAGGAAGAAGTGATGTGTTGCATGAAGGAGCTATAAACTTGTGGAGATATTCAAGGAGTTTGGTTAGGAAGAAAAGATGCTTGGGAGATGATGTTGTAATGGTGAGAAAACATTTGGGAATAGTGATAGTTATAGGTATAAAACACCACATAAAAACTTGGTGGAAAATATTGCATGTGCTAACCATTGTATAAGAATTTGTGTAATGTTGAGGAGGCTTTTGGTGAATGATTTATGGAGTTTAAAGGATGTCTTAAGGGGTGTTTGAAGTGCCAAATGTGGTTAGAACATACTAGGGCACTATGAGGTGAAGTTTGGAGTTAATTGGGCAATTAAAAACAAGGGTCTGGAGCAGACCGACCTTGGGGACCGGACCTGCAAGGTCGGTCGAGCCCAGTTTACCCTGCGAGAAATGGTCTCTGGGATGGACCGACCTTGGGGACTGGACTTGCAAGGTCGGTCGAGCATGGATTTTTAGTACGGATTAAGTCTCTGGAATAGACCGACCTTGGGACCGAACTTACAAGGTCGGTCATGCCTAAATCTTTGTACGTAAGTTAGTCTCGGGAATCGACCGATCTTGGGACCGAACTTGCCAAGATCGGTCGGGCCTGAATTTTCAAAGGGGAAAAACTCTCGGGAATAGACCGACCTTGTGGACCAAACTTGCAAGGTCGGTCGGAGTAGATTTTTTTGACGGTAATATGTTCTGGAATGGACCGACCTTGTGTAAGGTCGGTCGGTAAGGTCGGTCGGACCAAAACTTGTAAAAAAAAAACAAACAAAAGTGGCTTAAGTAGTTAACCCTAGGGGGTATAATGAAGGTAATCAAGGGTGAGTTTAAGCATTGGAACATGCCATACAATCATGTAAAATGATTAGTAACCAGAAGTTAAATAAGTTAATTAACCGACATTATTAATTATGTTTAGGGACTACACTTGGCGGGTCACGTTCGCAGCAAGGACCAAGGTATGGTTTTCTTGCAGTCTGTTGCCTACCGGTTTACACCGGCTTGTGTGTTGTATGTTTTTCTGTGTGTTATGACCTTGTAAGATTAAGGCATGTAATGAGTTTACAGTTGTTTAAGTTATTGTATCGGAAGATGTGTCTCATTTCCCTTGTGTGTGTGTCTAACACGACCTAAACAATTGCTTGTGAATTTGTTGATTAAGTCCAACAATGGGACTTCTAACAAGTGCTAACCGGGGAAGTGAGGAGTCCGGTAGTTCCGGCCACGCGTGTGAGTATGGGAGTCGATGTCATAACCGGTTCGATTCTCTTTGTATGTTAAGGTTGTCTTCTCTTTTGGTCTTCAACCTTCCCTTTAGTTAACTAAGGCTATTTTACTGACTCACGTCGGGCCACAGGGGCATACTATGTTTGTTCGGTGTGCTTCGATCACTATATCCGACGCACCTTTGTGTTAAGTTATTCGTTCAATTTAATAGGACGGTAACGAGTTATGTAACGAGCTTAGCATGAGTTTGGCAACATTCTCTAGGCTCTCCATGGGATCTAATTGTGTTGGTTCGTTTCCTAAAAGGATTCGTTCTTGTATGTTATGTGTGATGTTGTTATGCAATACTCTTGCTATGATATATATGTTGTATGTTTAAAATGAATGCAATGTCATCATGACAATTAGTTGCGCGTATCCCGGTAGCCGATGGGCTGCGCGTTAACCATACCAGCCAAGGGTTGCTGACCCCCTTGGGGGCTCCATATTCTATATTTGCAGGATGAGGATCGAAGAAGCGGAGTGGGTGTAGATCCTAGGTTGTAGAAATACTTTTGGTACCTTTTGGTTGGTAGGCCCGGGGTGCGCTTGTGCTCCCGTGGCGGTATATTTTGGATAATGAATACATTACAGTGATAGTTTACAGTGATGGTTGTAAATAAATACTCGGTATTGTATATTATGTATTTATGGTTTAGTTCTATGCTCGGGAGTCTGATCATCGGACCGGTACACTTGTATTTATTCTGCCTTGTTAACCATGTTTGTGGTTAACGGCGTTGAAGCACCGAATCGTTTAGTTATTGTTTAGTTGTTTATTTCCGCTGCGATTTTGGTAAGTTGTTAAGTACGTAGTAGGGGTGTTACAGAAAGTGATATCAGAGCAAAGTATCGCTCTGATGACTAGAATACCGAGCTTAGGAATATACCGAGTTAGGAAACCTAGCTACAGTTATTCAAGTGAACAGTTATGGAAAGGTTAACCGCTAATTAAGTGTGGAAATACCTTATTGTCGGGAAGATGTTACAACCGTTGGACCGATAAGTTTGAAAGCATAATGCTAATGAATGTTCGTGTGAATTCAGATGTCAGGAAGATCACGTGGTAGAAGCCGCGGGTGCGGCATTGGTGATACCGGGAACCAGGGAGAGAACCCTACGGCACAAGTCATGGCCGATGCTGTAGCGGCCGCCGTAGCCCAGATGGTCCCACAGTTAGTAGCTGCGATTCAGCAGGGGCAACAGCCCGAAGTTCAACCACCACCGCCACCCCCACGAGAGACCAACTGGGTCAAGGCGTTGGCTGATACGAGACCTTGAATGTGCCCGAGGAGGTCAAGGTCCGTCTTGCCGCTTACTATCTGAAGGGTTCGGCACAGAGTTGGTGGAAGTTGGTACGGGAGGGCAGAGTTGCTGACCCTACCTTTCAGTGGAGGGAGTACATGGCTCTGCTGTGAGCCAAGTACTACCCGATACACGTGCAAGAGGCCAAGCGCCTGGAGTTGGACAATCTGAGACAAGGGGATAAGATGACGGTAGATGAGTACTACTCCGCTTTCATCGGACTTATCCACCTCTGCCGGATCTAGGTTACTCAGACCGGATTCTAGTGAACCGTTTCTACAACGGACTGAGCTACCGCCTACGCTATGGTATGGGGCCAACCGGATATACTACTTTGCAGGTAATGAACCACAGTGTGATGTGAATAAGTATGTACAATGTGTGAATGAAATTGTGAGTTTGATTTGCGGGGCATAACTAACACCCTAAATAATAGGAGTGCAATCATGCCGCTGCTATAGTAAAAATCACCATCCGTCTGAGGGACGAGGAGAATGCGCTCAAGCGCAAGGCCACGAGCGAGGGTCAAAGCACACAAGGGTACGAGGGAGGGAAGAAGAAAAAGCCATACCCCCTGAAGAGGGGAAAATATGTCCAGGAGCCCCAAAGAAAGAGCAATAGCCCAGTAAGGCCAGAGCAACGACCGGGCATCCCTGACTAAGCCCAGACAGGCCACAAGCAGTGACCGGTCGTTTTCGACCGGTCGCCAAGAGTCCTAGCACAAAGCGTAAGGAGCGACCGATCGCCAATGACTAGCCACCAAAAGCATCACTACGACCGGTCGATTATGACCGGACGCCTGGAATGTAAGATGTAGTATAAGGAGCGACCGGTCGCCTGTGACCGGTCACCAAGTATAGCACGAATAGCGACCGGTCGTTTGTGACCGGTCGATAGGTGAATAAAGCAAATACGGGTAGCGACCGAAAGTAGGGAAGTTAGGATAAGATATTTATCAGATATTTTGTAGGTCTACCAAGATATTTCTGTGCCAGCCTGGCACAATGTGATAAGCCAGAAGGCTTGTGAGAAACACTATAAATAGGGGTTCACCCCTCAATGAGAGGCACGCGAACAATACCTGAGAATTCCCACTATTGCTTTGATTTTACGTACCTCTCTCCCTTTGTATTCCCCTTATCCGGTAACAAGGTAACTCGGTAGAACTCGGCGATAGATTAGAATTCCAACTAGTGAATTACGTGAAAGGACTATTCGAGAGTTTAGGGATTTATACCATTTCATTTGGCGCCGTCTGTGGGAAACGAACAGCTCAGATCTAGCAACCACGAGCCCACCGATGAGAGTAATAACTTTGGAAAACATATGAAGTCGACACATCTAAGAACAAAACTGTGTTTTTGCAGGTTAGGTACGAAAATGGCACCCAGGACAAGGAAAAATCTGCAAACCAACGACGTAAGTACTGGACCCGAGGCAACCCACGACTCCATTTCCAAAAAAGACTTGGAGAACATGCTGACGAGCCTCACTAGATCCATCGACGAAAAAATCGTGGAAGGAAACGAGCTCCTGCAACAGGAATTGATGCAGAGGGACGAGGAATTCCAGCGAAAGTGGGAGGAGATGTCAGAGGCGATAGATCTCCTAAAGGGCCGGGATGTGGCCGGAAGCAATGACGGGAAAAGAGGCACCTGAGGGGAGGCCTTAATCACTATCGAGGAGGAAGAAGATGACGCCATCGACATGAGCCTATACCCCTTCTCCGAAAAGATCCGCAGAGCTAAACTCCCGCCCCACTTCGTCGCCCCAGTGGTGGAGAAGTACGACGGTACTGGGGACCTTGCTCAGCACATTAAGAAGTTCATGTTCGCCATGAACACCCAGGGGATTAGCTCCCTCGCTTTGTGCAATTTATTCCCTGGAACACTCTCCAAGAGGGCCTTGAGCTGGATCTCGTCTAGACCACCCCAGTCAATCTCCAGTTTCAAACAACTAACCGAGGAATTCCAGCAATACTTTGCGGCCAATAAAAAGGTAAAAAGGGAGACAATAGAGCTCATGGATGTGAAACAAGCAAAAGGGGAGACTGTGAAAGAGTACAGCGAGCGATTCCACAAACAGGTGGCTGAAATTGATGACATCGACGAGAAGATACTGATCAAGGCCTTTGGTAATGGCCTGGCCCACCCCCGCCTCGCTGGAAAAATAGCCACCAAGGCGCCAAAATCGCACGGTGAGCTGGCTGAGATGATCCACGATTTCCTCAAATCAGAAGTGGCGGAGAATAAGGCCAAAGAGCTCCTCAACAGCTTTAGAGCTCCCGCCGTGGGTGAGAAGAAGGGAAGCCAGACAGGAGGGGTGGTTACGACCGGAGGGTCGCACCAAGGGGGAAGCCGGTACAAGCCTTATTCCAAGACCCCGGCCCCCAGGGACAGCAGGCCTCGGGCTCCAGAACCTTCCCAACGGTACTGATAGACCCAGGGAAGTATGCCGCTGCCGTAAGAGAGGGACTCCTGCCCCCACCGAGAAAGCCCAACCCGGGAGAGGTGCCAGTGGCCTTCTGTGAGTATCATGGGCACCGCAGCCATAGGACCATCAATTGCGCAAACCTCGCCAAGGAGCTAAGGCTGATCGAGGAGAACAAGAAGAAAGGAAGCAGAGCCCAACACAGGCAGCACTATGGTTGCCAGACCACTCGGCCTAAGCCAGAAGAAGAAGTCCACCCAGAGTTGGACCACAGCAAGTCCTTCGTGGATTATTCTCAGAAGTAGGGCCCCTGACCCCCAACGAAAGGAAAAGACACGTCCACGAGGTTCACCGGGAACTCCCAGACAAGAAGGACGCGAAACACCAAAAGCTTCCTCCCATCTACTTCACCGAGGATGACGAAGACGGAGTCCTGTACCCGCACAACGACCCGCTGGTCATAAGGGCTCAGGTAAACGACCGCATAATGGAAGGAATCCTGGTCGACAGCGGAGCGGGTGCTAACGTCATTTCTGTTGAGGCAGTAAAGAAACTCGAGATACTGGAAGATAGGATCAAGCCCTATTCAGCTGTACTGGGTGGTTTTGTAGGAGGGATCTCGGCTAAGTCTACAGGGAGCATCGACTTCACCATCACCCTGGGGCAAGGGGATGAGAGACGCACGGAAGAACTGACGGCCTTCATCCTTCCTGGGCTCTCTGGGTACAATGTGTACCTCGGGTGACCAGGAATAAATGCCTTCAGAGCCATTTGTAGCACCCACCATCTAAAAATGAAGTACCTGACCCGGTCAGGGAAGCTCGTTACGGTGAGAGGGAGCCAGAAAGTCGCGCGGGTATGTGAGGTACGAATCATGGAAAATCTACCAGGGAACGAGACCGTCAAAACCGCGGGGTCCGAGAAGGAATTCAAGGGAAAGCTCCCCCCTCCCCGATGAAACAACGGGGCGGTACGAGGCACCCGTTGATCCCCCCAAAGAGGTACCTCTACGAACTGACCCCAGCAAATTCTTTAAAATTGGAAATGCCTTTGACAGCGAAGAACAAGTCCATCTAACAAGATTCCTGGAAAAAAGAAGGGCCACATTCGCCTGGAGCACAGAGGAGATGCCCGGAATAAGCCCAGACGTTATCCAGCATAACCTCAACGTAGACCCAGCGCACCCGTCAATCCGCCAAAGAAGAAGGGTGGTCGGAGCAGAGAGGGACCAGGCCGCTCGAGAAGAAGTCCAAAAACTCCTGCAGGCGGGTTTTATCAGAGAAGTGTCTTACCCCAAATGGCTGGCGAACGTGGTTATGGTAAAGAAGTCTAACGGGAAGTGGAGAATGTGTGTGGATTTCACCGACCTAAACAAAGCATGCCCCAAAGATTTTTACCCGTTGCCATCGATAGACAGACTGGTTGTCTCGTCAGCCCAGAGCTCCGTCTTGAGCTTCCTGGACGCATTCTCCGGGTATAACCAGATAAAGATGAATGAGAAGGACTCTGAGAAAACTTCTTTCATAACCTCAGCAGGAATCTTCTGCTACAAAGTGATGCCATTCGGATTAAAAAATGTCGGCGCGACTTTCCAACGAATGATAGACAAAGTGTTCCGGGAACAACTCTCGAGAAATGTGGAAGCCTATGTGGATGACATAGTCGTGAGAAGTCCGTCCAAGGAACAGCACATGAAAGACTTGGAAGAGACATTCACCACGCTCGACAAATTCCAGATCAAGCTAAACCCGGAAAAATGCGTATTCGGAGTCACCAAAGGAAAATTCATTGGTTTTATCGTTGGGCAACGAGGGATAGAGGTGGATCCAGAAAAGACCCAGGCGATTCTTGACCTAGCCCTCCCCGAAGCATCAAAGATGTCCAAGCTCTCAACGGAAGGCTCACGGCCCTAAGCAGGTTCTGTTCAAAGTTGCAGGAAAAGGAAATCCCGTTTTTCAACATATTAAGGAAGAACAACAAGTTCCAGTGGGGCCAGGAATGCAAAGAAGCCTTCGAGAGGATCAAAGAAATGCTCCGAGAGTTACCCAAGCTGGGAGTCCCAGCGGCCGGTCAGGACCTCTACCTCTACCTGTCCGCATCAGCATGGGCGGTGGCAGCGGTCCTAATCATGGAGCACGAAAAAAAGGAGATTCCCGTCTACTACACAGGGAAGATCCTGACCCCCGTAGAGAGACGCTACACCAACATTGAAAAGGTCTTTCTTGCCCTGGTGGTGGCATCCCGGAAGCTGCGTCCATACTTCCAATCGCACCGAATCCTTGTAAGGACTAACTGGCCGCTGAAGCAAATAACGAATAATCCGAATGTGTCGGGATGCATGGTAAGCTGAGCAGTCGAACTCACCCAATATGAAATCCACTTCCTACCGCGAACGGCGATCAAAGCTCAGGCCCTAGCGGACTTCATAACAGAGACCAGCTTCGACCAAGAAGAAGGAAAGCCACCCACCCCCTTCATCATCCAGGTAGACGGCGCTCGGTGCAAGACAGGAGCGGGGGCAGGGATTGTAGTCCAAACTCCCGATGGACGAGACATCAACTACGCCTTCCGGTTGGAGTTCGAAGTAACCAACAACGAGGCTGAATACGAGGCTCTCATTCAAGGCCTAGAGGTTGCCATTGCCCTAGGCGCAACGGACCTAGAAATATACTCAGACTCCTTACTGGTCACCCGGCAGCATGACAACATATATGAGGTAAAGGAGGAAAAACTCTGGAAGTACTTACTCAGGGTCCAAGAGCTAAAAACAAGCTTCTCAAGATGCGAGCTGAAGCACCTTCCCCGGGCAAAAAACACCGAAGCGGACACGCTAGCGAAGTTAGCAAGTATGGCCGAAAGGATACCAGGTAGGGTGTGGTTGGAAACCAAGACCAGTCCCAGCGTAGACGAAACCCAGGTCCTGGCAACTGAGCCCCTCACGTCCGAAGAATCCTGGATGACTCCGATCGTGGAGTACATCCTTGAAGAAAAGTTTCCGCCAGGAGACAAAGAGGCTAGGAATGTGAAGCGGCGGGCAGCGTCGTTTTTCCTCGAAGGGGGACGCCTCTACAAAAGATCATTCGTGAGACCCGCCCTTAGATGCGTCACAAACGAAGAGGGAAGTGAACTCATAAAGGAGGTGCACGAAGGGGTATGCGGAAACCACCAAGGAGAAAGAGCCACGGCCCACAAAATCATGAGGCTCGGTTACTACTGGCCAAGAATGCAGGACCACTGCAAGGAATACATTCGGAGGTGCGCCAGATGCCAAGAGCACGGCAGCAAGATACACAGCCCCCCGGCCATGCAAAAAGCCATACTATCCCCGATACCGTTCGCGATGTGGGGGCTGGATATCATTGGCCCCTTCTTGGAAGCATCTCCCTGGAGATTCAAGTTCATGTATGGCCATTGATTACTTCACAAAATGGGTTGAAGCAATGCCTACCGTGTCCATCACAGCCAAGAGGTCGCAAGAATTCATATGGAAGCACATTGTGTGCAGATTCGGATTACCGAAGATCATAATAACCGACAATGGGACACAGTTCAATTGCGACAGTTTCCGGGATTTTTGCGAGCAGTGGAAGATAGAGATAAGATTCACATCGGTGGTGCACCCCTAGGCCAATGGGCAGGTTGAGAACGCAAATGGGCAAATCATAAAAGCTCTTTAAAGAAGGTTAGGAAGCAAAAAGGGAGGTTGGGCCGAACTACTACACCAAGTCCTATGGTCCTACCGAACGACGGAAAAGGGACCAACCGGAGAAACACCCTTCAGATTGACCTACGGCTTAGAGGCAGTTGTCCCTGCTGAAATCATGATCCCATCAATCCGCTGGGAGTCCTATGACGATCAGCTCAACGATGAAGGAATAAAAGATTGCCTGGACCTACTCGAAGAAGAGAGAGCCGTAGCGGCCGCCCGGATGGCAGAAGACAAAAGGAAGGTAGAAAAGTACTTCAATCGCAAGGTCAGGGAACGAAGCTTTGTCCCTGGCGAGCTGGTCCTAAGAGAGGCCAAGCAGCCCAAAAAACTCTACCCCCAGTGGGAAGGTCCTTACGTTATCCATCAGAAGGTTGGGCGAGCTTCATATCATCTAAAGAATAGCGAGGGATACGAATTTCCCCATTCCTGGCACGCAGAATGCATCAAGAAATTTTATGTGTAAAACCGATGTAATGCTTTGACAAACATCAATAAAGGGAATTATTTCTGGAAAAACGCGCATCAAAAGAAACACCCGGGCCAAGGCCAACAGGATGTAATGCCTTGAAAAAGAAACACCCGGGCCAAGGCCAACAGGATGTAATGCCCTGAAAAAGAAATACCCGGGCCAAGGCCAACAGGATGTAATGCCCTGAAAAAGAAACACCTGGGCCAAGGCCAACAGGATGTAATGCCCTGGAAAAGAAACACCCGGGCCATGCCCTACAGGATGCAATGCCTTGAAAACCTTGTTATGAGTTGTCGCACTCAAGCAAGAACAAAAATGAAAAACCCATCTCCGAAAACCCTGGGAGCTCTGGTCGCCTGTAATGGGTGAATCATTAGGTGTGGGACGCCACACCGCACCCTGGTTGGATCCCCCCGCAACTCTTCCTCCATTACACGAGGAAAAGGAAAGGGAAAGGGGAACGACCGCGAGTACCATCACTTGGCTCCCAAAGCAAGGAAGGGAAAGAACAAACGAGAAATGCCCGGTCACTGGTTGCGACCGGGCAAGAGCAGGAACGACCGGTCGTCAAAAACGACCAAGTCGCATCCTTAAAACACAAACGGAACGACCGGTCGAGTAGGTGCGACCGGTCGTACCCACAAAATAAAGACAAGTGACTAAGGGAAAGAAATCGATGGCACATGCAAAACAAAAGCGACCGGTCTGAAAGAACGACCGGTCACAAAACAAAATGGCATTAATTGGAAAAGCAACTAACAAATGATTCCATTAACTATTGAAGGCACGTGTACATCAAGACTAAAAGAGGGGAAAGAAAACTAAAACTAATCTAAGTTTTCACTGGCCTATCTAAGTCTCTTTTACAGCATCGAGATTCGCGGCAGCAACCCCTTGGACACTCTCCGAAGACTCGGACCTCCCGGCAGAGGACCGGAGGCCTACGCCACCCTGATGCGCGGTGCTCCCGGGAGGAAGAAAAGACGCCTGGCCAGGAACAAAGCATGCCTCCCCAGGTTGGCGCCCGAACTTCTCAAGCACCTCGTAAAAGGAGGTCTTCTGCGCAACCTCCTTAAAAGACAGCTCCCGGTAAAGGCCGTCATCCATGACTTCCCCTTGGCCCGTAAAAAACCTCGAGACAATTTGGCGGCACGACTTGACCATCCTCCCGCATTGGGAGGTGAAGGATTCCTTCAGATGGGCAAATTTTGTGCTCTGCTGCTGCAGGTCCTCTCGCACCTTCCGAGAGTAAGCCTCGAGACCAGCCACCTGCTGCTCTAAGGTGTGGGCATAAGCCTGGTACCGATCGCGGTTGGCATTCGCGGCAATCAGCTCTTCTTCAAGGTCATCAATCTGCAGGTTCAACCTCTCTAGCCCCTCGACGGGATTCCCGGGCCTCGAGCCTAAGTAAAGGGAAAGGGAGGAGAAAAACTTTTATTAAAGAAGCAGGAAAAGCAACACAGGATGATTGGGAAAGTAAAGAATTACCTCTCGTGGCCAGCTCGGAGTTCTCTAGCCGCAGCCTAGCAGACTCCTCCTCTAACATCCTTACTTTCTCTTCGGAAGAAAGCCGTTGCTCTATGGAGGCCGCGAGCTCACCAGACAACTTGTGGAGCTCGGCGGATAACTTCTCCTTCTCGGAGGCCAGGACCTCGCCCGCCCGGGCCACCTCCACCGTCTTCGCCTCGGAAGATGACAACTCCCTTTTCAGGAGAGCATTCGCCTCGGAGACAGAGTGAAGCTCTTGGGAAAATTTGGCCTTATCCTCAGCAAGCAAAGCCTTCTCCTGCGCCAAAGTGGCCTTCTCGGCACGAAGTTTCTCGACCCTTGATCGTGGGAAGCCCGGGCCTGCTCCACCAAGGACTCCAAGTCAGAAAAGGCATGCAACCGGGCGTCAGCAAACTCACTTCGTACCTTTTTAAGAGACGCGGCTTCTGTCTCCAGCGACCGGACCTGACCCTTGAGGGAGAAATTCTCCTCACGCAGCCTCTTCAACTGCTCCTCGTACTCATCGCTCTGCTTGGTGCACGCCCGGCGAGCGTCGCCCAGCTCCTTCTTTATAGTCGCGGTCTGCTCATGTACCCGCCGGGAGATCTCCTCTTGAACGGTGTCAACAAAGATGCTGTTGGAGGACCGCTCTATCCTTAACTCCTCTTGGGCATTGCGGGCCCGACATTCCTCGAGGTAGAGCTTCGAGCGGAGAGCCCGGGTGTGCACGTCCACACTTTGGGCAAAAGCCACCGTCTGTACAGAATGAAACAGTAAGAGTAAGAAAATCCCAAAGAGGCATACAAAACCGACGTTAAGACAAATCACTCACCCGGTAGATACCCTGCCACAAATAATCGAGCGAGTCATCTAGAGGGAAAGATTGGCGCATGATAGCATCCGCCCCCCCTCCAATCCTCAACCTCTCCTTAGCCGCAGTAATAGTCTTCATCGGGGTAAAGAGACCGTCGGGAGAGTCAGACCGGTGAATTGCTTCCTTCCACAAGTCAAAATAGGAAGACGACACGGTCACAGGCAATAAAGGGAGAGGCTGACCGCGGTGGTAGAACCATCCATCCTTTCCAAACGGCCCACAGAAAGAATCACTAGTGGGCGGAGGAGGTGAGGACGGTGTGGCGGTATCAGCATCCTTCGTCGCCTCCGGGCCCGGGGGCACCCCCTCGGCTGCGCCCGGCGTGGCACCCGCCCCGCAGACGCCTCCCCCCGGGAGAGAAGCCCCGGGCTCAGAAGGGGCAGCCTCCTCCAAAGGCTCCCGTCGTGGAGTTGCATCTGAAGCACCTGACTCATCGAGGTGCACTATATCAGAGGTCTTCGTCCTTTTGGCCATATGTTTCACCTTACCCTTTGAAGCAAGGGTCTTCTGGCGATGCTGAGTAACGGAAGGCTGACTGGACGCCTCGCCCGCGCCAGATTGTTCTACCCTCTCCCCGGCCCAGGCCTTGCTGCCCTCGGGAGCTGCAAACAGAGAAATACGCACAAGTAAGTAACCTCAAAATAATAATAAATTAAAATACAGGTAACAGCCAAGGCGAGGAAGAAGAAGACAAAAAAGCCAGAACGAATAAATCATGGAGAATGAGACCGCACACGCACGCCTTCTCTCGACTCGTGGACTAAGATTGAGATCTGACCCAGGCGTAAGAGGAAGAAATACTCGACGACCGGAACCTGGACTAGTGTACCAAGTACCTGGTTGGCTTGAAGTGTCGGGCGACCGGGCCTCCGGCGTCCGAGGAGACCCCTCCTCTCTTCCCCTCGCCGGTCTCTGTTTCTTTGTCGGATGATCAGCTTCACGCCCGGACCTTTTCCGACCGGCAGCAACCGCCTCTTCTTCGCGAAGAGCCGACTTTTCCACGACATCCAGGGTGGCGTAGTAATCCACCTTCCCTTCCCCGGTCTTGAAGGACACCAGCTGCCAGCTATGGAAGGGGCCCACCTTTGCACCAAGCTGAGGAAAATCTGCGACAGGGGGAAAATAGATAAATAGGCGCCAAGGCAAAAGCAAGCAGAAAGCAGGAAGGGCGAAGGAAAAGGCTCTTACCCTCGGAATGTGCAAGCGAAGCCAGGCGCGGGCCAGTGAAAAAGTCCTCCACGCTCGGATGGAGGTCACTCACCGCCTTCAGGACCCGGGACATGCGGAGTTCTGACTTAGGTGACGTAGGGCAGTGTAAGGAACCCTTAATAATCGAGGGACAATAGGCGACCCCAAGATACCTCCCGGTAGGCGGGACGATGACAAACCACCGCGCGTTCCAGCGTTGAGCAAGCTTCTTGTACTCAAAAAGTGAATATCCGGACCGGCCAGATATGCTCAAAGTGCTGAAGTCGACCCTGCGGGTGAAGAACTGCACGAACTCTATTGCAGAAAGTGCAACACCCTCCTCGGCGCAAAGAGCAATGTAAGCGTGGAGGTGGCACACCGCCTTCGGGTGAAGCTGAGCAAGCGTGCAGCAGCGGCGGATCAGAAACCCCATTACAAACGGGTGGGGAGGAACCGTCATCCCACGCAGGAAAAAGTCAGAATACACGGCGTACCTGCGGTCGAAGTCATCCAGGGGATGCGAATCTTCGGAGGGAAGAAAAATATGAGTCCCCGTGGGAACGTCTACCTTCGCGATAAGCGAATCAAGAGCCTTAACATCTAGAATGCTAGATAACGGCTCTCGATTTTTGGAATATGCAGACATCGGTTTCAGGCAGGTCGGGCGGAATTTCCCCCCCGATGTAGAACCTACGATTGCGCTCACAGCAGAGACGCGAGATGATTTAGAGCTAGAAGGCGCCATTGAAGCAGGGAGGTACGGGAAGAGAAGTAAACAAGGAAGATGAAGCAGAGCGAAGAGAGAGAAAAGGCGGAAATAGCAAACCGAAAGAGAGCTCGAAAACCTGTAAAGCGCAAAAGTCGGGGGAAAGAGAAAACGTCGCCCTCCCGAAACCTTTTAAAGACAGTAAAATAATTTTAGAAATATTTAAAATATATAAAAAAAAACAAAAGGCGCTTTCTGCAGAAAAATTGCAGGGACTCTGCGTATTCTGCAGTGACGGCTGGCGTGCGTGAAACAATAAGAATTCTGCAACGGTTACTCCGTACAGACACAGACGCGAGTGCGGCACAAGCGCGGCACGCGCATCGCACGGACCGTAAGAAGTCCCATCCTTTTGTCCAAGAGAAAAAGGGTGGAACTTGTGGGACTGGGAAATAGGGAACGAGAAGGCAGGGCCCAACACAAAAGCAAGATTTTTTCATTCTCCAAACCGGACCAAAAGAGTCAAATTCTAAGTTCTACTTTCTTCGCAAGAAGCCAAAAGTAGAGCTTGTGGGACTGATGAAGAGGGGAAAATATGTCCAGAAGCCCCAAAGAAAGAGCAATAGCCTAGTAAGGCCAGAGCAACGACCGGGCATCCCTGACTAAGCCCAGACAGGCCGTAAGCAGTGACCGGTCGTTTTCGACCGGTCGCCAAGAGTCCTAGCACAAAGCGTAAGGAGTGACCGATCGCCAATGACTAGCCACCAAAAGCATCGCTACGACCGGTCAATTATGACCGGAAGCCTGGAATGTAAGATGTAGTATAAGGAGCGACCGGTCGCCTGTGACCGGTCACCAAGTATAGCACGAATAGCGACCGGTCGTTTGTGACCGATCGATAGGTGAATAAAGCAAATACGGGTAGCGACCGAAAGTAGGGAAGTTAGGATAAGATATTTATCAGATATTTTGTAGGTCTACCAAGATATTTCTGTGCCAGCCTGGCACAATGTGATAAGCCAGAAGGCCTGTGAGAAACACTATAAATAGGGGTTCACCCCTCAATGAAAGGCAAGCGAACAATACCTGAGAATTCCCACTGTTGCTTTGATTTTACGAACCTCTCTCCCTTTGTATTCCCCTTATCCGGTAACAAGGTAACTCGGTAGAACTCGGCGATAGATTAGAATTCCAACTAGTGAATTACGTGAAAGGACTGTTCGAGAGTTTAGGGATTTATACCATTTCACCCCCAGTCCCAGAAGGGACAGCAACACGGTGGCAAGGGCCAGGCCCAGGCCACCACTGTTGAGGAGCCGTTGCAGCTCACCTATGCATATGCGGCTAAGCCCCTGCGCTCTCAACCCTTCAAGGGTAACTAATTAGTTTTGAATATCAAGTTTAAGTGTGTGAGGTTATAATGTGAAGTATGTACTGAATGTGTGATGTGTTAGCAGCTAGCACGGGCTCTGGATCCGATCGCCACTACTACTACAAGTGGTGCAAGGGAGACCACCCCGGCAAGGACTGCAAAGGACATGATGCGTAGTGCCGATTTTGTAAGAAGATGGGGCATCGTGACTACGAGTGCTTCCAGAACCCGAATGGCAGAAACTACAGACCTAAGGGGCAGTGGAAGGGCAAGGCCGCCGTGACTACCGATGGCCCAAAGACGGCTAACCAGCCACCCACCGATCAGAGGTACATTGATTCCCATAAGGGGAAGGGGTCAGGATCCGGCAACGCCGCCCTGCATGTGGTGGACCGGTCTGAGGTGCCAGGACCCTCTTCTAGACCAGGTACCGCCTAAACCGTTAAATGAAATGAGTAATTGCATACCGCATTTCATGCATGTGTGTTAGTGAGTCTAAGTATACAACCATGTAAGTAAAGAGTTAAAGTATAGTGTGGAAACACCTAAATTAGGTAATCTGAAAAATCTAGGAACCTTCAATATCTGTTATCCAATCCAGCCCATATCAAACCCTGAAGTGACAACCATCAGCATCACCGAGTTCCCAATGGAGCAGTGTCAGGTTATCCAACCAGGTATGGTACTCTTAAATGGATACCTGACACCCGAAGCACAAATCCACATCATCAGACGATGTAATGAACTAGGAGCAACACCTGAAGGGTTCTACACACCCGAATACCCGAGCGGATCGAGGATGAAATTGAAGATGATGTGCATGGGTAAGGACTGGAATCCATACACCAAGACATATCAAGATGAGTGAGATGAAGACGGAGCAACTGTACCGAGGATACCTGAGGAGTTCCTTGCGGTCGTTAACCACGCCGTGGGAATTGCTCAGCAAGTTGAATCGGATTCAATTCCAAGTGTTAGAACAGATTTATGTATTGTGAACTTCTACCAGAAAGGTGGACGGTTAGGGTTACACCAAGATAAGGACGAGTCACCTGAGTCTCTAAGTAAGGGAGTACCCGTGGTGTCTTCGTCCATTGGTGATACCGTACTGTTTGTGTACGGCGAGCAGAAGCGTGGTGATCTCGCAAAGAAGTTAGTATTGAAGTCAGGTGATGTATTAATCATGGGTGGGCAGTCAAGGATGCTTTACCACGGTATCAAGAAGATCAAACTGAATACCGCACCTTCGGCAGTGATCAATGCCACACATATGAAACCGGGACGTTTGAATTTGACCTTCAGGCAGTTTTGAAGCCTTGTGTAACCATGTAATTGATGAAGCCAGTTGTATGTTAAGGATGCTATGTATATGTTAGTTATGTTGACAGAGTGACCAACTTATGGTGTAAAGAGTATGTTAATGAATAAAGAGGTGTTGTTTTGGATGTATATCAACCGTGTTGTTACCGTATACTTATGAAGTTTGCCAATGAATTAGGCTGTGCACTCGAACGGGAGGTATACTGGGCGTTTGTAATGAGGCAGAAGCCGGCAAGAGCGGCACAATCCTCACCGGTACCTTTCCAGTCAATGGCGTGGACGCTTTGATCTTGTTCGACTCCGGAGCCTCACATACATTTATCTCGCTATCTTTTGCGAAGAGGCTGGGGTTAGACGGTGAAGAGATGCCAGACTTTCTAGTCACTCTCCCGTCGAAAGAGCGGATCAGGTGTACCCACTACCACCGAGATGTTGTTGTACGAATTAGAGAAGAAGAGTTTCCGATCGACTTGATAAAGTTCGAGGGGCTTGGTTTCGATGTGATTATAGGGATGAACTAGTTGGAGCGGTACAAGGGCAGAATCCTGTGTGCCGAGCATCGTCTGCTTCTTCGGAGTCCGTCTGGGGTTACTATATCTTACCGCCAGAGGCCTAGGGATCCTTCGACTCAAATCATCACCGCCATGGCCATGTATCGTGAACTACGACGAGGGAATGATGTATACCTCTGCTATGTCCAGGACATAGAGAGAGACCCAGAGTTTAGCCCAGATGTGCCGGTAGTGTCGGAGTTTCCTAATGTATTTCCTAAGGAACTACCGGGCATGCCGCCAGCACGGGAAGTGGAGTTTGAGATTGATTTGGTTCCGGGCACCGGACCAATAGCGAAGGCGCCCTATCGTATGGCTCCAGCAGAGATGACAGAGCTCAAGGAGCAGCTGAGAGACCTACTCGACAAGGGATTTATCCGCCCTAGCGTTTCACCATGGGGAGCGCCGGTCCTCTTCGTGAAGAAGAAGGACGGTAGTCTCTGCCTTTGTATTGATTATCGAGAGCTGAATGTAGTTACGGTGAAGAACCATTATCCTTTACCACGCATCGACGACTTATTTGATTAGTTGAAAGGAGCATCAGTATTCTCCAAGATAGATTTACGATCCGGTTACCATCAGATTGCTATCCGGGAAAGTGACATAGAGAAGACCGCATTCCGAACCAGATATGGTCGTTATGAGTTTACGGTTATGCCGTTTGGTTTATCCAATGCACCAACCAAGATCTTGGACTTAATGAACCACTTGTTCCAAGATCAGTTGGACAAGTCAGTGGTAGTCTTCATCGACGATATCCTTGTGTACTCGAAATCGAAAGGTGAGCATGAAAGCCACCTGAGAAGTGTGTTGCAAACGTTGAGAAAGAATCAGCTGTATGCTAAATTTTCAAAGTGTGAGTTTTGGTTGAACCAAGTATCTTTCCTTGGTCATGTGATTTCTGAAGCCGGGATCGCTGTTGATCCGACAAGATAGATGCAGGGCGCACCTGGCCTAGACCGAAGACAGTTACTGACATACGGAGCTTCCTCGGTCTGGTAGGATATTACAGGAGGTTTGTGAAGGACTTCTCCAGTGTCTCGAAGCCGATGACTTCCTTAATGAAGAAGGATGCACCATTCGAGTGGACAGTTGACTGTGAGAGTTCTTTCCAGAGTCTCAAGGATGCTCTGACATCTGCACCAGTCCTGACTTTACCAGACGGTTCAGATGGTTTTGAGGTCTATTGTGACGCATCAGGCAGAGGTATGGGATGTGTATTGATGCAGCACGGGAAGGTCGTGGCTTACGCCTCCCGGCAATTGAAGAAATACGAAGAGAACTACCCTACTCACTGAAATACCCCTAACTTAAATATGGTGATTAGAATATTTTAATATAGTATTTAAAGGCCTAATAGTGCCTAAGTAATTTTTGGTAAAGAAAATAAATCCAAAAGAAGTGAGAAAAACGCTTAGAAAACGGGAAACGCTAAAATAAGCGTTAAATAACCATAGGAGGTATGAGACCTCGGTTATAGTATCATAAGGATTCCTAAGGCTTATTCATGCGTAATTAGTATACGGGAATGATTTCCGAAGAAAACGGATCCGAATAATGTATTAAAACGCTAATAGAGCTTTAGCGCATGTTTTTCGAGAAAACCCGAAAACATGATTTTAAGTGGTCAAATGAACCCGTAAAAATTATAAATCATTAAATAACTATTATTAAGCATTAACGGAAGCTTAATAACCAATAAAAATAAAGAAACGAGAAAATTCCGGAAAACGGGTTCCGGGTAGTAAAACTGTCAAAAACGGGAAGTTGTGGGGTGTAAGTGCAAATAAACTAAACTAATGTGTCCCATTTAGAAATAAAAATCAGAAAAGTAAGGTGGGTGTGTGAGGTTGTCGATTTGTCCCCCCCTCTCACTCTCTTTACTCTTTCTAATTCACTAAATGACAAACCAATAAAGTAAAACAAGTACAAAAGTTAAAAAACTAGTCTCTTTCCTATCTCCTCTTCCCCTCTCTTACGATTTCACACTCCCCCACCTGATTCCTCTCTTCTTCCTTCTCTTGCTGGGCGATTTTGAAGCTCTCAAAATAGTTCCAATGGCTTCTCACTTTCTTCCTCATGCTCTAGCTCCATTTGAGCTCCAAATGTAAAATAAAATACATATTCGAACTCCTCTCTTCAAGCTCTACATTCCTATCTTTTCAAAATTCGAAAATGGGCAACTTCATCTCCATGGGTTTTGAGCACTTGAAGAATTAATGACACCATTTCGAAGCATGGAGTCTCCTCTTCCTCCTAAGGTAAAATGTTTCAAGAAAAATCCATTTTTCCTTCATTCTCTATAGTGGCCGATTTTTGCCCTTCTTGTAATGCCTTGTTTCTTCTTTGTTTGAGCTTGGTTCAACTCTCCAATGGTGGAGGAACTCTCCTTTGTATTCAAGGCTTAAAAACCTCTCTTAAAAGCTCCAAGGTAAAAACCCTAACTAATGGTGATTTAAAACCTTCATTTAATTAGTGAAGTTTTAAGAGGTTAGAAGTTTAATTATATTCTCTTTATGTAATTTGGGTGTTGGGATGGAGTTTGGTAACTCCATCCCCCGCATGGCCGATTTTTGCAAGAAAAAGCGAAGGAGGAGAATTGGAAAGGAAATGAAGGAAATATAAGCTCAAGGTAAGAGCTCTTCCTTAATGCTAAATATTAATGCATTAGAATAATGGGAATGGGTAAACCAATTTAAAGAAACCAAAATAATGTATTAGAATTGTAGTTGTGAAAGTTTGGGTATTTGTAAACAAGTATGTGGATTGTAGGCCTTAGAGCCAAAGAATTGTGTGATACGGTGTTTTGAGGAAGTAATGATGTATTAAGATTGCTTGTATTGCTGGTAGGACCCTTGTATGGGTGTGGCTAGAATAGGAATGATTTTGGTGATAATGGGTATGTGTGGATAAGTGAGAATTGTAGGTGAACCATGGCAAAAGTTTGGTAGGAATATGTACATTTATGGGTGACTTGGTGAATGGGAGAACCAAGGTATGTATTGGGGATAATAGAGATGTTTAATGACCATGGAGTAGGTTGTAGTATAAGAAGGAAAGGATATAAAATCTGTAGCAAGAAGTGTAGTAAAACATTGTAGAAACTAGAGAAAAACTAGTGTGCAAGATTTTGTAAAAATAGAGTTGGAACTTGGGTGTAGGTAGTGTAATGGCTTGGAAACGAATTGGCATGGGAAGGTGAGGTATTTAGAATGCTAGGAATGGCATTGTTTGAGGAAGTATTGGATGGGAGAATTGAATTTTAAAATCTGTAGCATAAGTGTAACAAAAACTGTTACATGTGTTGAAGAAGAAGTAAGGAAATTGTGTAAGTTGATTTAGGATTGAAAATGAATTTGATTGATGAACTAAGGTGAATTAGAGGATTTAATTAGTGTTTAAACATGTGGAAATGACTAGGAAAAGATTGGGTGAGAATTGAGGTGAATTTAGAATTCAAAGTAGATAATTAAAAGGGGTTCTGCAGCCGACCCACCCAGGCGACTTACCCTAGCCTGGGTCGGTCGGACTAAATTCTGTAACCCGGGTGCTCTCTGCAGCCGACCCACCCAGGCGACCTACCCAGAGTGGGTCGGTCGGCCTTTTTAAAAAAAAAATTAAATCAAAATTAATATATATATACATACATACTATATATATATCGTATACATACATACATACATATATATATATATATATATATATATATATATCTACATACACGTATATATATATACATACACATATATATATGTATAAGTAAGACATTAGTGCTAGAATAATGAAGGTAAGAAAGTTAAACACACAAGAGAAAAACTAAGTATAACGGGACGACGGGGTAAGCACGGGAGTAGTGATTATTTGTGTATCGTATGAACATAGTATTAATAATAATGTTCGAAACATTATCAGTGGATCAAGTATGAACCGAGCAATGTGAGGCGACCCGGTAAAGTTAAACCATGGTGTAAGGTATGATTTTCTCATGCCCCGTATGCTAACTGAGTTACGTTGATTTGTGTGTTGTATGCCGGCTAATCAAGACTAAAGCATGAAAATGGTTTATTGCCTTTCGTTGTATGTCTTGTGAATGTTGTGTGAGCTAACCATTCTTGATTGATTGTACGGCTTCACTTAGTGCGTAGACCGAATCCTAAGTGAGTCTAGTTGTGTAGTGACTCGCAGTAAGAGTCACGTTGTAAACTAATAGAACCGTAGAAACGCGCTAAATTAACAAACCAATAACCGGTAACACAAATCAAGGAACTCACTAGAATGTGAGAGAGTGTACGGGAGTAATAACCTCCCGATAACGGTAGGAGAACCGAAACGAATAATCCACAAACCATAAGTAGTGGAAGAGTATAAGTAACCTCTATTAGAGGAACTAATCTTGGTGCAAGACATGAACCATGAGAGTAGTAAGGAATGATGAGGGATCTCCAAACCCCTTAGCAATTAGTCGACCCATTATGAGAGGACCCGACTGATGTAAGTAATGTCCCGAACTTGAGAGTATTCGATATGTTGGGGAAACCCTTAAATCTGAGGATACTAGTCGATGGTAATTCCCTAAGCTAGTGGAGGTTATCAAGAGAGATACTCCTAGGCTTATCCATGAGATTGTAAGATACTCCAAGAGAGGAGTGTTGGGAATTTGAGTAGTCCGGTAAGAACGAACATTTGAGTATTTGAGGAGCTAAGCGTATAGCCCTCGTATTGTAGGCCCGGTGGCAAGTCTTGTGTATGACTCCGCCCGGTGGCCAACGTAATGAGTATCGAGTATTGCGTATGTATGAGTAAGGTAACGGGTATTGAGTAAGAAGCAAGTACGAGTATGTAATAAGTACCGAGTATTGAGTATGTATGAGTAAGTATTGAGTATCGAGTACATATGAGTAAGTAAGGAGTATTGAGTACTGAGTATGCACAAGTATGGTAACGAGTATAGAGTGAGGATCGTGTACGAGTAAGGTATTGAACATGGAGTGATGAGTATGCAAGAGTAAGGAGTAGGTATGAGTAGAGTAGCGAATATCGAACACAGTACGAAGAGTAATGAATGAATAACAAATACGAATGGTTGACTATCGAACTGTCTTCCTTAGTAAGTATTGAATTGTATGTGTATGTAGGTATGTTGTTTGTATTGTTGTAGCATGAGTATGTATGTATGCATGTAAAATGAAACTCTATGTATATCCGACCAAAAGTAGTCGGCGTACCGCGGTTAGCACGCGGTATATGCGAATTTCATATGCAGCGTAAGTGACCCCCTAGGGGGAACGTTTTTAGTGTGCAGGTACTCGAAGCTGACCACCGTTCGCGAGAGTAGGAGGGGACTGCTATGTAAGCATGGGTAGTTGAATTATGGGATTTGTATGTAATGTATTGTGAATTGGATATGTCAACCTGAATCGGTAAATTAAGGATTGTAGTAAACTCGGTATAGTATTGTATTGGAGATGTATTTGAATTATGGTTTAGTATGCAAGGGGAAGTATTGTATTGTATAGAGCACTCGGTATGTTCATATTCATCAGACCGATAGTATGTAGTATTGTAACTCGGCTTGTTAGTCACATGGGTGACTAACGGCATTGTACACCCGCCGTTGAGCATGTAATGTCCGCTGCGAAGGTAAGTATTTGTACATAATGACGGTATTAGCGGTAGAGGTGTTACAAAAGTGGTATCAGAGCGAAGTATCGCTCTGATGGATGAAATACCAAGTTTAGGAAAATACGAGTTAGGAATTAGAAACTTAGGGCTAAGGGTTGAGTGTTGGCGTGTGAGGTACGCTAGTTAGGAACTTCGTGTGAATCGGAAACCTACAACAACCATACCCCGCCCTCCGCAACCCATGGTATTAAGTTGGGAGAATAACGCCAGAGAGATGGAAAGACCTCTCACACTCGGGTAACACCCGATCTGGCAGTTGAAAGTAAACCTTATTAGAGAAGAACCTGTCATACGGTAGAGTCCAAGTACAAAAGTCCCAAAGACGGTTTCCGTTGAACGACAAGGACCGCACTTAATGGCAGAGAAATGAAGATCCTAAACACAAGGATGATGGAATTTATGGCACCATAGGGCGACATGCTTCGCAGTCGCGAGAACCATGAGTAGCCAACAAGAAGAGAAGCACAATCGCGCAATACAGCAAAGAAGAGAGTAACGAACCGAGACAAGAGCGTCTGCGGACGGTAATACTTGATAATACCAACACGGTATAAACCGACTAAGGAATTAGTCGAGGTTGGATCAATACCAAACTACACGCCAGAGGCTGTAATAACCGAACAACATAGTTCAGATATCTATGAAAGTATCATGACATACACCTATAGGGCTACAACGTGGTTCCTAAGGATAAGTCAAATCTCGTTAACCACAGTGAAGGTGTGAGACACCCGGATTGACGACAATCATGTCAAGTACACTGGGAAGCGACTTAGGAGATTGATCACCAAGATCAAAAGATCAAAGGAAGGTCTAATAAAACCACCAATCATGGATGGAAATGATACCGTAACCGGTATACGTTAACCGAAAAACAACCTACCCGCGCACTTGCCCAGGGCAAGTGCAGAAACTACAAGACGGCTGGAAGACTTTTAACAACCTGCAAATACTTGCTAAAGTACCGCTATGACGAATGGAGCAAATACAGGATCACCAATCCTAAGGATGTTAAATAACAACCCTCGGGAAGGCCTAATGGCCCAACCATTGTATTAAGGACATACCAATCAGCAAGAAGCTGAACTCGGTCAAGACCGCAAACATGGCAACGCCATGAAGAATTTCTTTAACACCGAACTGTTATTTCAAAAACAGAATTTTTCTTTCAAAATCACAAACTCTTCTTTTAAACCTCGGATTTTAAGAACCGAACCGACGGAATATCGGTGAGTATCATAGAATGATACAAGAGGAGTTGACAATAGAATACTTCACCTAGGCGTGTGACGAACACTGCGAGTGTACCCAAATGCGGGATGTGGGACGACCGCACTCCGGAGGAGCTTGCGGGCCTGACATATAGTTAGGTAAGTGGTAACGTGCCAAGACGGTACCCCACGTATGTATACATGTAGTGTACAAAACACGGGAAGTAGTCAGCTCTGTTCTACGGACCATAAGTAAATTTAAAACAGAATAGTTGGATACCTCAACCGAACAAAGGAAACTCAGATAAGTTACAAGCTAAGGAGTCAAGAACCTACTCCAGGAGGATGATTAAGAGTTGAAAGTGCAAAAAGCACTAACAACGGGATAAGACATTGGATATGTCTCGAGGATATCAAGTAAAGCATGATAACTGGAAGGAATACCCAGTCTAAACACTGTAAGGCAAATGCCTAACATGGACACATTAGTGTTCAATGAACGGGATGGAATTCCCAGAACAACTACCACAAACACACAGGGTGATGTTATAAGGTACCAAAAATACCATTCATCACCGGAAGGGATATCAAATCCGCTACAACATAAGGAAAAACACCAATGGTCTACCCTAAGAACGGGAGACTTTATAACCCTTAACGGGATAGCTCAGATCCAGAACCGCAAGGTAGGACAATAAACTGAACATACTCATAAGTGTCAGATGCTACCGTATAATCGGTACTACCCAGGAGCAATCCATAAAGGGTATCCAGTCAACACAGTCGAACGAGATGTCGTGGTAACAAAACCACAATTGGAATGAACATCCGGTTAGGACACCGAAGGGATCCCACTTGGCAGGGGATACCCCAAATTAATAAATGGTATCGATCAATATCAAGATACAAAAAGGGTCTCCAACAAACGGAAGCGTGATGCGACGATCTTATCATGGAGCCCAGTATCACCTCCAAGCCATTCTATGGTATACGGAGAAGTAACCAATTTGGAACAGCCTATGATGAGCAGAGCTCTAGGCAATATGGCTAGTAGGCCATGAAACTATTACCACAAACAACCCAACGGTTGCAAAACTTTTGTGAACCATATGGAAGGTTGTCAAGGACGACACCGATAAAAGAGTAACAACCGATGAATGAGGACGCCCCTCATAATGTGAGACCACAAGAGTGGAACACATGGATCCCAAGAAGGGATACCACCAGTAACTGTCGGGAAATATATTCCTTTCAGAACAACTAGTGTAGTCAAGCTTGAAGGACACCGAAGGGATCCCACTTGGCAGGGGATACCCCAAATTAATAAATGGTATCGATCAATATCAAGATACAAAAAGGGTCTCCAACAAACGGAAGCGTGATGCGACGATCTTATCATGGAGCCCAGTATCACCTCCAAGCCATTCTATGGTATACGGAGAAGTAACCAATTTGGAACAGCCTATGATGAGCAGAGCTCTAGGCAATATGGCTAGTAGGCCATGAAACTATTACCACAAACAACCCAACGGTTGCAAAACTTTTGTGAACCATATGGAAGGTTGTCAAGGACGACACCGATAAAAGAGTAACAACCGATGAATGAGGACGCCCCTCATAATGTGAGACCACAAGAGTGGAACACATGGATCCCAAGAAGGGAACCACCAGTAACTGTCGGGAAATATATTCCTTTCAGAACACTAGTGTAGTCAAGCTTGAGCATACAACTATTGTCAAGCAACGTGAAATAAGCTTCAACAGCAATTGTTGACAACCAAGGAATAACCGGTTATAAAACCAATGATGCTCGGAGAGCTCAGGAAAATAAAGTAATACCATATTTTGTATTTGCCAAATACAGGGGGAACCATTGTATAAATGATAGAGATGCATGAGCTGAAGCTAGCAATAGTGGATGCCATGTAAACCAATACTGTGGAATCAGTAAGAACATGGTGCGCAACAGACAACCAATGTATATGAGTAGTCACCAATGCTATGGAATTGTTAACACGAGATGGTAGACAGACCGGGCAACAAGCCAGAAGTTTGCACCAAGTGATGAAGCACCACCTGAAAGTGTAACGATTAGTCCTATTGCGACCTCATAAGAGAGTTACTGCCAAGAGTTTACACCTCTGTACTCTGTAGGACTGAGTGTTTTGGTATTGCACTTGTGCAGTTAATGATCGAGTGGGATAGCTAGGAATATGGGAAAATGTAAATCGTGGTAAAACCTTCCTTTCACCAGCAAACATGGCATAAGCCAGACAAGCAAAAGCTTAGAAACAAACCGTGCGGCCTAAGGCCAAAGAAGCACGAAGAGGGTGAAACACACCAACAATCACAAGATGTGAATTCCATTGGAATAAAAGTGAAAGGAGACTTAAGAAAGTCACAAGGACCGACACATTGAAAATGCAAGGTCATACAAGTAAAGAACACTTGTAATGAACCAGAGAAACTGGTATAGTTCAGAAGCTACTAACAATAGAGGAAGCACTACAACTAAGTAGTGACTTAACCTCACCCGACAACAAGTCGGAGGAGCCAAGTGAAAGATCACTACAAACACAACAGTATGTATATAGATGGCCAGGGATCTGGTTATGAAGCTAAAACTCACTGAGTTTATGCACGGGAAAAGAACACTACACTTGGTCAATAAACCTTATTCCCACAATAAGAGGGATAAAAAGGTGATGCGTAGCACGTTAAGGATAACAAGAAGGGCGAATAACCCAAGTTATCAGGTCGCGCAGCAGAAGCTAGTGGGCCCAGAATTCCAAGAGAAATACACCTAGAACCAAACCCGGTTAAGAGTTAAATAAACTCCGATGGAAATTCTTGATGCAGGGACTAACCGACAGTACGGTTAAGACCCGTTGATCAAGGAACATTGTATAATAGACCGCATGGTAACTGAACCACTCCATGACGGCTGAATGCCTTCGACCAATGTCCAATGTTGACACATGGTAGATTACGTGGGCGTAATCCCTTTTAAGGGGGGTAGAGCGAAAACCGCGAAATGTATGTTTTACGTGATAGGTGCGTAAACTACAATGCGCATAACGCAAAAGTATTTGTTGTAATGATTGATACTTATGTTACATAAACATTTGTATTCACTCATCGTGTAATTGTGGTATTTGGGAAATAAGATCAGGAAAGGAGTAGAGGAACTTCAGGGGAATGAGGACCCCGATTGGTAATAGTATGAGGAATGAGTATGTGTGGGAGACTTGAGGAGTATAAATCGGTTTGGAACCGATGTATGTAATGAGTATAAATCGGTATACAACCGATGTATTTTATGAGTATAAATTTGGTATAGCAAATTAATGGGATATTACACCCATGAATTTCTTGAGTATAGTAGTTGGAGAAGATGTAGTAATGACGGATGAAATGATTAGTAAGTAAGTAGTGAATCATATGAACTGGAAAATGTATGTGTATGATGAGTAGCAAGATTAAAAAGATAGAAAAAAATAATGTTTGACAATCTGTCTGTTTGTATTGAGGTGGGAAGTGGAACTTGATTTTCTAGCAATCAAGGGAAGCCGAACACAAATTGGGGTGGAAGGATAATTCAACATCAATGCTGATCACATTGGGGTTGAAGGACTCTGGAAGCTCCTTAAGTGGTCACAGTAATAACACTAGTAATAGGTGTAATAATCATAAATGGAATTTGGGCGATGTATGCAAGTCTTCAAAACGAATTTCCAAAACTAATTTGGTACAATGTTTTCTATAAACTTGAGAATGAGGATCGGTTTGAAACCGCTCCCACGGGCGCTAGTGGATCTTCCATGCCTAGGCACGGGTATCCGGTCGAAACCATAGGAGGAGAAGCTAGTTTTGAGTCGGTGGGAGTGTTGATTAGTTTTGAAACCACTACACCGGTTGTACGGTAACAGTGTGTGTTTTGTATTTTTCCAAAGGCACTGGGGCAGCATAGTCCCGAAGTAAGTATGCGTAAGTATGAGTAAAGTATGAGTAAGTAAGTATGAGTAAGTGCCTGAGGATCTCTATATGTGCAAATGAATTTGATCAGAACCAAAGGACTGTAGAGCCAGAAAGCGTAAGTGCTCGAGTCATGACGGCCGTGAACCAGAAAGCATAAGTGTTCAAACGTGACCGGTACCTGAGGGATCACTTGCCATTGGGGGAGGATTGTACATAATTGTCTGCGGATGGACCCCCTTGGAGAGAAGTGAAACGGATATTTTTGATTGCTATGCATGCAGTGACATGCTGTTTGGATGCGTAGTATGCATCATGTCAGACATTTGGAGTTTGACAAGTTATATGTAGAGGTCATAACCTTAGCATAGAGTATATGTACGAGTAACAGTATTAGATTCACCAACTTTGAGGGCAAAGTTCTTTAAGGGGGGTAGATTGAAATACCCCTAACTTAAATATGGTGATTAGAATATTTTGATATAGTATTTAAAGGCCTAATAGTGCCTAAGTAATTTTTGGTAAAGAAAATAAATCCAAAAGAAGTGAGAAAAACGCTTAGAAAACGGGAAACGCTAAAATAAGCGTTAAATAACCATAGGAGGTACGAGACCTCGGTTATAGTATCGTAAGGATTCCTAAGGCTTATTCATGCCTAATTAGTATACGGGAATGATTCCCAAAGAAAACGGATCCGAATAATGTATTAAAACGCTAATAGAGCTTTAGCGCACGTTTTTCTAGAAAACCCGAAAACATGATTTTAAGTGGTCAAATGAACCCGTAAAAATTATAAATCATTAAATAACTATTATTAAGCATTAACGGAAGCTTAATAACCAATAAAAATAAAGAAACGAGAAAATTCCGGAAAACGGGTTCCGGGTAGTAAAACTGTCAAAAACGGGAAGTTGTGGGGTGTAAGTGCAAATAAACTAAACTAATGTGTCCCATTTAGAAATAAAAAATCAGAAAAGTAAGGTGGGTGTGTGAGGCTGTCGATTTGTCCCCCCCTCTCACTCTCTTTACTCTTTCTAATTCACTAAATGACAAACCAATAAAGTAAAACAAGTACAAAAGTAAAAAAAAACTAGTCTCTCTCCTATCTCCTCTTCCCCTCTCTTACGATTTCACACTCCCCCACCTGATTCCTCTCTTCTTCCTTCTCTTGCTGGGCGATTTTGAAGCTCTCAAAATAGCTCCAATGGCTTCTCACTTTCTTCCTCATGCTCTAGCTCCATTTGAGCTCCAAATGTAAAATAAAATACATATTCAAACTCCTCTCTTCAAGCTCTACATTCCTATCTTTTCAAAATCCGAAAATGGGCAACTTCATCTCCATGGGTTTTGAGCACTTGAAGAATAAATGACATCATTTCGAAGCATGGAGTCTCCTCTTCCTCCTAAGGTAAAAAGTTCAAGAAAAATCCATTTTTCCTTCATTCTCTATAGTGGCCGATTTTTGCCCTTCTTGTAATGCCTTGTTTCTTCTTTGTTTGAGCTTGGTTCAACTCTCCAATGGTGGAGGAACTCTCCTTTGTATTCAAGGCTTAAAAACCTCTCTTAAAAGCTCCAAGGTAAAAACCCTAACTAATGGTGATTTAAAACCTTCATTTAATTAGTGAAGTTTTAAGAGGTTAGAAGTTTAATTATATTCTCTTTATGTAATTTGGGTGTTGGGATGGAGTTTGGTAACTCCATCCCCCACATGGCCGATTTTTGCAAGAAAAAGAGAAGGAGAAGAATTGGAAAGGAAATGAAGGAAATATAAGCTCAAGGTAAGAGCTCTTCCTTAATGCTAAATTTTAATGCATTAGAATAATGGGAATGGTTAAACCAATTTAAAGAAACCAAAATAATGTATTAGAATTGTAGTTGTGAAAGTTTGGGTATTTGTAAACAAGTATGTGGATTGTAGGCCTTAGAGCCAAAGAATTGTGTATGTGTATTGATACGGTGTTTTGAGGAAGTAATGATGTATTAAGATT
Source organism: Limonium bicolor (assembly GCA_023374045.1). NCBI lineage: Eukaryota > Viridiplantae > Streptophyta > Magnoliopsida > Caryophyllales > Plumbaginaceae > Limonium > Limonium bicolor. The sequence goes on from CM041782.1 coordinate 140,542,715, forward strand.
GCTTGTATTGCTGGTAGGACCCTTGTATGGGTGTGGCTAGAATAGGAATGATTTTGGTGATAATGGGTATGTGTGGATAAGTGAGAATTGTAGGTGAACCATGGCAAAATTTTGGTAGGAATATGTACATTTATGGGTGACTTGGTGAATGGGAGAACCAAGGTATGTATTGGGGATAATAGAGATGTTTAATGACCATGGAGTAGTAGTTGTAGTATAAGAAGGAAAGGATATAAAATCTGTAGCAAGAAGTGTAGTAAAACATTGTAGAAACTAGAGAAAAACTAGTGTGCAAGATTTTGTAAAATAGAGTTGGAACTTGGGTGTAGGTAGTGTAATGGCTTGGAAACGAATTGGCATGGGAAGGTGAGGTATTTAGAATGCTAGGAATGGCATTGTTTGAGGAAGTATTGGATGGGAGAATTGAATTTTAAAATCTGTAGCATAAGTGTAACAAAAACTGTTACATGTGTTGAAGAAGAAGTAAGGAAATTGTGTAAGTTGATTTAGGATTGAGAAATGAATTTGATTGATGAACTAAGGTGAATTAGAGGATTTAATTAGTGTTTAAACATGTAGGAAACATGTGGAAATGACTAGGAAAAGATTGGGTGAGAATTGAGGTGAATTTAGAATTCAAAGTAGATAATTAAAAGGGGTTCTGCAGCCGACCCACCCAGGCGACCTACCCTATCCTGGGTCGGTCGGACTAAATTCTGTAACCCGGGTGCTCTCTGCAGCCGACCCACCCAGGCGACCTACCCAGAGTGGGTCGGTCGGCCTTTATAAAAAAAAATTAAATCAAAATTATACATATATATATACATACATATATATATATATATACTTATACACATCATACATATATATATATATCTACATACACGTATATATATATACATACACATATATATGTATAAGTAAGACATTAGTGCTAGAATAATGAAGGTAAGAAAGTTAAACACAAGAGAAAACTAAGTATAACGGGACAACGGGGTAAGCACGGGAGTAGTGATTATTTGTGTATCGTATGAACATAGTATTAATAATAATGTTCGAAACATTATCAGTGGATCAAGTATGAACCGAGCAATGTGAGGCGATCCGGTAAAGTTAAACCATGGTGTAAGGTATGATTTTCTCATGCCCCGTATGCTAACCGAGTTACGTTGATTTGTGTGTTGTATGCCGGCTAATCAAGACTAAAGCATGAAAATGGTTTATTGCCTTTCGTTGTATGTCTTGTGAATGTTGTGTGAGCTAACCATTCTTGATTGATTGTATGGCTTCACTTAGTGCGTAGACCGACTCCTAAGTGAGTCTAGTTGTGTAGTGACTCGCAGTAAGAGTCACGTTGTAAACTAATAAACCGTAGAAATGCGCTAAATTAACAAACCAATAACCGGTAACACAAATCAAGGAACCACTGGTGGAACGCGGCCCATTAATTACGGTCCAAAACCGTGTATAATTACGGTTCTGGACCGTAATCTATGCGGGCGTCAATAAAGATGGCGTTTCTTTAATTACGGTTTAAAACCGTAATTAAAGTCCCTTTTCCGGCCCGCGTGTCATTGACTTTACATTACGGTTATTTGTAAAACCGTGATCTAAAGTCCTTTGGCGCGCGCGAACCAAAGGACTTTAGATCACGGTTTTACAAATAACCGTAATGTAAAGTCGACACTTTAGATGACGGTTTTGGAAATAACCGTCATCTAAAGTCTTTTGGCGCGCGCGCCCAAAGGACTTTAGATTACGGTTATTGTTAGAACCGTAATCTAAAGTGTAATTTTTTTTTTAATTTTTTTTTTACAAATCTACACAATTGCAACAGAGACAGAATTGTAACAGATAAGCAACAGAGGGCAGAAACTGCACAATTGAACCACCTGAATCAAATACCAACAACACAAATTCATTCTCTGCGCACAATTGCAACAGAGATAACATCTAATAAAGCACCAGATCGAAAATCTGTAACATATTCAATCTGTTACACAATTGCAACAGAGATAACATCTAATAAAGCACCAGATCGAAAATCTGTAACATATTCAATCTGTTACACAATTGCAACAGAGATAACAATTGCAAATTCATTTCTGCGCACAATTGCAACAGAAACATTCAATACAACAGCTAGAATCTGTTACAGCAGCAGCTAGCATAATTCATTACAAACAGAATCAGAGCAACTAACAAAAATATAATTTGTTACACAATATAATCTGTTGCAGCAACTAACAGAATCAGAGCAGCAACTAACAAAAAATATATGTTACAGCAGCAGCTAGCTAGTCTACCACTCCATTCTCATAAACATGGCTGCCATGCTCTCTCTGACATGCAACAAGTCGGCAGGAGCATAAGTCTTGAATCTGGCATAATGCTCTGTAATCTGCAACAAGAAAGGGAATGGAACACATAATGAGATTAAGATAAAGACACAAAAAATCTACCGAAAGAATTAAATACAAGACAGCGTTCGTATTACCTTGTCAATATCATTCTTAAAACTTGGGAAGTACCCGCAGAACTCGTACATATACCGCATCACGTAGTACCCGCAACTCTTAGAATCCTTTTGGGTAGGGCACTAAATCACCAAAATTCACAAATGTAAAACAATTGTACAAAGATAATAGCAGCACGAATGAAATACATGAATTACCAAACCTTGATGTAATTGATGGTCAAATCACCAAACTTTCCCTGAGGGGTTTTTTTGTAACAACTGTTACATATATTAACAAAAGCGTTTAGCAAAATGAACAAGTACATTAATTTTGGTTCAAAAAACTTACAAACAATTAAATAGTAATAAAAACTTACTCTTTATTAAGTCTTCAGTGTTGAATTCTGTCCACTGCCCTAGTGGATCTAGAACGAGTAGAGTAGCGGTGGCAGCGCAGAATATAAACAAAGCCCAGTGGTGGCTACAATGTCAAATACAAAATGAAATGAGAAATGAAGGTAAAAAAGTTAGCTAATTAGTATGTAATTTTATATTAGAACTCACGTTTGGTGATACGGCATTAGAATGAATAATTTATTCTGTTGATCAACAACATTGAAGCAATGAATCATGTATTCACAAAACCTCCCCGGGTCCCTAGTGACTGAGTCGTACGATAAACGCTCCGGGCACACCGCAGTAATGGAGGTCATGTCCTTCTCAGCACATCTCTCAAGCAGACATCTATTATATCACATGTACTATAAAAAGTTAGCCAATGCAACTTCATAGATACTTATTCTATATGTTTTTACAGTATGAGGAAAGAACACTTACTTTAGATAAGCTTGAATAATGTTAATGTTCAGATAATCTCCACACATCATCTCTCTGATGTCCTCAAAGTTGATTGCCGTCATCATATATTCTTCGTAGTGAAACATCGACTTTGGAAGCGTCATCATGAAGTTGTTTGTTTGAGATGACTTCAACATGATCTTGTCGTAGAGATTCATCTGCTTGGCCCCCAAAACATTAACAAGTTTTTGTGGCAGTGCGAGCTTATTTTTAGGCGCCTCAGAAGTCCTGGTGCGACCCCGGACGGGCGCTGGATTCTTACCTTTCGCACCCCGACTCACTGGATTCTTACCCTTCACACACAAATAGTAAAGCATCAATGTAAAGATAATTACTAATTGATTATTATAGTAACATTAAACAATTATCTAGAACATACCCTTGTACTTCTGACAGGATTCGCCGGCGCGCAGATCTCTTCTTCTCTGGGCCGGGATACGCGGCGAGGAAGCTCAGGGAGATCAGGATTCGCCGGCGCGCTGGTCTCTTCTAGTCTGGGCCGGGTTACGCGGCGAGGAAGCTCAGGGATCTATAATAGATTAGATTAGACACTTAATGCTAAATAATGCATTTTATTAGATACTAAATGGTTGTCAAACAGTCTTACCTCATCGGTGACAACAATATAACATGCTGGCTAGGGCAATATGTCTCCCTTCGCTTCGATCAGCGTGCATTTGTTGTCAAACGCCATCGGAAGGTATGCATGCTCAAATCCATCAACTATCAGGTCCAAGGTCACACGCGCGTAGAATGGGGGTAGACGTACGAAACTGATGAGCGTGAGTGGACCTGATGGCAACACCGTCCCGTAGGCCGCATCTACAGGGTGCCCGTCTAATGGTATTTGGAGACGACATTTTTTTTGCTCCTTTAATAAACAGAGATAATACGTGAAATAAATAAGTGAGTCCAATCTAATACTATTTAAATAACTTTATTTTAGGAGAAAAATAGTTAAACAAAGTTAACCTGGATGTTGGCAAACGGGTACGGGTCAGCGGCCGGAGCACAACTAGACGAGGAAGACAGTCGAGGAGGATCTAGCTGCTGCTGCTGAGTAGTCGCATGTGCAATCGCATTCAACGCTTCCTGCAGCCTCTCCTCGATAGCCCGGCGCTCAGCAGCCTGTTTCTCGTCATTAGCTTGGCGCTCAGCAGCGAACTTACGCTCTACCATCGCCTCGACTTCAGCAGCACTCATCTGACCCTTCCTAGCAGATGGCGGGAATACGTTCTTCTGACGTACTTCTCCCCCAAATCCTCTAACACGCCCCGGGTGATCCTTCTTCCCAAGCATTTGATTGAGCGCGTCGTCTTGAGAAGGAGGAGCGTGTAAGTCTACTTCTCCTCTCTGTGCCGCTTCGTACTGTCCAATTTTCAAAGAAGTTAACACTAAATTTAAGATCAACAAACACTTGAGTATATAAGTAAATTATTTAACAGCTACTTTCAAATACTTACAATTTGGTTAGCCAGTTGTTCCATCGCAGCATTAGGAAATATCCTCTGACCTTCGCTGGTCGTTTTCTGGCGTCCCAGTATGTACATCTGCACCCTCCTCGCCTCAGAGACATCCTCGATCGGGCATTCACTTCCATCCTCGTTCCTCCGTGTCAGCAAACCAGCTTCTTTCCATCCCTCGAGGCTGCCCACATATCCCCTTCGTCCCATGGTGTGGGGGTAGAGATTAGCTTCACGGTTTTGCCGTGCTTGTTCTTGTACTTGCTGTTAAGAAAGTACAACAGGAAATTAATTAGAAAATCAGGGATAAAGCATTATGAGCATTAATTAAGAAAAGAGTACACACAAACATACCCTGAACTCGGGGGTGGCGTGCCGCTCAACGAACTCCTTCCACTCCTCTTCAGTGATCATGCCGTTGTACACAACATACGGCGGAGGCTCACGTGGGGGCACCCTGTTGATCCAATGCTCAACCAAGTAGTGGCGGAATGATTTAGCTTTGCCGGCCACCAAAGAAAGAACGGTCTTCTTCACTTCTTCTGGGATCTTGTACCGTTCTTGCACCTTCTTCCAGATGGTCTCCTTTACTTCTTGCGGGACTTGTTTCCATGTGTGGTTGATGCAGCAATGTGATCTGGCCAGAGTCCCTAGCATACTACCGAACTCTGACCTGCTGCCCCCACCATACCTCCCATACTGGTCCCACAGAAGACTAATCTGATCCTCTTTCTGCAGTTTCAACCCACGGGTCGGACTAGCACTCAGAAGGTGCACTCATGGAAGGGCCAACAGCATCAGCGGCAGATGTGGATGGGACAACAGTAGCAGCGGCAGATGTGGATGGGGCAACAGCAGCAGCGGCAGATGTAGATGGGACCGGTACCATTCGCTGCTCATTTTCCTCCTCCTCACGACAAAATAAATCGAACTCTGCATCAGCCATGTCCTGATCAGCCATGCCTGCAAGGATTGAAATACAATTTGAATTAAATTAAGCATTTCATAATGGTCATAAACAAGCAATAAATAAAAGAGTGGTAATTTCATATAAATTTTTATAGTAATAACTTACATACACCATTATCTCTCAACCCACATTCCCTCGTTATGGTCTGATCGTATATACTCACGATGACCTGTGACCTCAGCCTCTTCCAATGAAATAGGAACAGTTGGAGGTTCATCTTCTGCATCATACTCATCCTCATCAACCACACCATCCACACCAACTATTCCTCTTCTCCCTTTAAGCACAACAGACCATCTAGGATTACAGGGATCAGTTACATAAAATATCTGCTTAACCTTCGTCCCAACAACGAATGGCTCAACCGTGGGAGTAGCTCTAGACAGATCAACCAGTTTCATACCATGCTCCTCCTCACGGTAGCCATGAATGTTGTTAACCCAGTTACAGCGGAAAACACACATTTCGTAGCTGTTGTAGTCCAATACCCAGATGTCTTGTATAACACCGAAATATGATTGTTGTACTGAGACAGGACTATGACCCACGACACCGACGTCATATAAGTTTTGATAAGCTTCAAGCTCTACACCACTGTTTTGATTCGTTGACTTCTGATCCTGACGTTCTGTGAAAAAGGTGAATCCGTTGACATCGTACCCCTCATAAGAAATTACATCCAGATTTGGTCCAAATGCAACTACTTTAATCAGTTCAGGCACATTCGTGGACTGATCGGACAACACTCTCTCTTTGAACCATCGGACAAATGTCCTATTCTGCTCATTTTGTCTGACGTCACTCATGTTTGGATATTGTGCTCTTAAAACACACAAGTGTTCATCAAAGTATGGTTCAACATCTTCAAGATGACTTAGCACAACTAAATGAGCTTTGTTAAGAGTGTCTATGTCAATTCTTTTCAGTTTCCTTCCAACCGTGCCAACACCCTTCAATCTGCCCTCGTGTCTAGAACGTGGAAGTCCAATGGTATCGACACCTTCTAGGTAATTGGTGCAGAAGTCTACAACTTCCTCTGTGATAGTGCCCTCTATAATACTACCCTCTGGGTGACGACGGTTCTTCATTTTCTTCTTCAGGACACCCATGTACCTTTCGAACGGATACATGTAGCGAAGGTACAAAGGACCACACATCAGAATCTCTCTTACAAGATGCACGAGGAGATGTATCATTATGTCGAAGAACGATGGAGGAAAATACATCTCCAGCTGGCACATTGTCACAATAAGATCCTTTTGTAATTTAGACAGAGTGTCCACATCAAGAACCTTAGACGAAATGGATTTGAGGAAGACACTGACGTTTGTGATTGTGTGTCTGACAGCATCCGGCAAGATCCCACGTAGTGCAATTGGCAAAAATTCTTGAAGTAGGACATGATAATCGTGAGATTTCATTCCTACTAATTTGAAATCTGTCATGGACACTAGGTTTCTTATGTTTGAGGAGTAACCTGATGGCACCTTGATGTTGTAAAGGGTACTGCATAGACTATGTTTCTCTTCTTTAGACAGAGTGTGACAGGCAGGAGGCAAGAATGTGCGTTTTCCACGTTCTTGCGGGCCAAGCTCTGTGCGTATGCCCAACTCAATTAAATCTTTTCTTCCTTTCAAATGATCCTTTGTCTTTCCTTTTATGTTCAAAAGGGTGCTAGTGAACTTTCACCCACGTTCTTCTCGACATGCATCCCATCGATACAATGTCTAACCTCCAGATGCTGCCAGTACTGTAGTTCCCAAAATATTGATTTCTTTTTCCAGACACTTTTTTCACCACTTTTGGTTGGCGGCCCGAAGTTGTTCACAATATTATCCAACTTTTTGTAAATCTCTGTACCTGTCAAAGGCGCGCCATGCTGTGATCAGTTTTCCCATCGAACTCTTTCGCCATCTTTCGATACTTATGTCCTTTTGGAAGCATTTTTCGGTGGCCCATATACACGGTTTTCCCACTATGTTTCAAGCGAATGCTACAAGTGTTTTCACCACAAATCGGACACGCCAACGCCCCCCCTTGATTGAATAGCCTGAAAGATTACCATAGGCGGGGAAATCATTGATTGTGCAGTACAACATAGCACGCAAATTGAAGTCCTCTTTACTGAATGAGTCGTAAACCGTAGCCCCTTCATTCCACAAGAGTTGTAGATCCTCTATCAAAGGTTGTAGGAATACGTCAATTTTGTTGCCCGGTTGCTTTGGACCAGATATTAACAAAGACAACAAGATGTGTCTTGGTTTCATGCATAACCACGGCGGTAGATTGTAAATAACCAAAAGCACAGGCCAGGTACTGTGTATGCTACTCAAAGTACCGTAAGGGTTCATCCCATCCGTGCACAAGCCTAGCCTTAGGTTTCTCGGTTCGTTACCAAACTCAGGAAATTTTACGTCTATGTTTCTCCACTGTGGTGCATCAGCGGGATGTCTCAATCTGCCATCCTTTTTCCTGTGAACTGAATGCCACCGAAGATTCTCTGCGTCTTTCTCAATGGAGAACAAACGTCTGAACCTTGGAATGATGGGCAGGTACCACAATACCTTAGCTGGTGAACCTTTCTTACTACCGCTGATGTGAGTTTGTTGTTTCTTATACCGTGACGCTCCACATGCTGAACAGCTTTCAGCAAATTCATCCGATTTCCAAAACAGCATGCAACCATTTGGACAAGCATGAATTTTCTGGTACCCCATACCCATTGGGCACATCATTTTTTTGGCTGAGTACGTAGTCGTTGGTAAAACGTTGTCCACCGGAAGAACGTATTTCAATAGTTCCAGGAGGTCAGTGAAACTTACGTCGCTCCAGCCATGTTTCGCTTTCAAGTTGAATAGCTTGAGGACGACACTCAACTTGCTTAACTTTGTAGGGTCACACCCGGGGTACAACGGTGTTTTGGATGAATCCAACAAATTTTCATGCTTGTCTGGCGTGTTAGAGTAATGTCGTTCCACATCTTCAAGCATAGTCTCAATGTCATCATCCCAGAAATCTGGCACAACGTTCGCTGTAACGTCTTCTGGATCACCAGCAACTGTATCATCTCCAAGTTCTGTTTCTGTGTTTGCCTGACCATTATCCCCTTCGTCAGGCTTAATAACATCGAACGCACTCTGACCATGCCATCGGATTATGTCTTGGAAATCTTTTGTAAAACCGCGGCGGATCAGATGTTCCTTAATTGTTTCAACGCCGCGATATCTCAGATTGTTTTGGCAGTCGATACACGGACAAAATATGTATCCCTTGTCTGTAGGTTTCAGATTGTTCGCCAACACCGTGCATAACTTATCAACTCCTTCTAAAAACTTGTCGTCCAAATTTCCGCTGTAAATCCACGAACGTTCCATCTCCTTCTAGCTATTTATATGAAGGCAGCCATTTCATACCGTCACCCGTGGCAGAGTCTTTACACTTTTGTATCTTATCAACCTAAATCCATCCATGAGTATTAAATCCCACCGGTGAACGTGTTTTTAATATGTAATTTATTGAAAATTTCGGCAGCATCTCCCTACAGTTCTTCAAATGCACGATATTATGATATTAATCAATAATATATGCATTCGAAGAACAATAAAGAGATACTGCTGAAATAATCAATAAAGTACAATTAAAACACATTCACACCCTAGGTGTGTGATTTAACAATCATGGACAGTCCCGACAGGGACTGCCGAAGATATACCTCTATTAGGTATATCTTGGGCGGATAACTATGTTTGGTAGTTTGTCAAATATTATATGTATATATATAAATCTTACCTCTGGTAGACGATTAGCCGATGCTAAGACGGTTGAGGTCGGAAGCCAAATAAAGTCGTAGTCCTGATGCATAAATGAAAAACGACAACATTAGAATTCATCAAAAAATCAAGGTTAAATGCTAGCTAAACCGCGGAAAAAAATCGACAGCATCTCCCCTATATTTCTAACGTCTCCAAATCAGTTTTATCAAAGTCAAATTTGCACGCACCATCTAGAACTAGTAACATACATAAACTTATCTTATTCTACTATATATGAAGTTTATTTATGACCTTCTCTGCAGTACTTCAGATTGAAGGACTGAAACTAGTCATTCTAGAACCATTAAAATACCGAAACTCATCTTATTCTTTCTGGTGGTTATAACAATAGCATTGTTGATTCCTGTCACAGATTGTGAATCAAACAGAGAGCATCTGGCATAGCAGATTGAGCAGTTGAAAATGAGCTATTTTCAGGAATCGGTAATATACTTGAACTTACTTTCTTTCCTGTGGCAGTTTTAAGTAGTAGCATTTTTAAAACTACACTATTATTTATTAATTGTAATACTAAATGCTAAGAATAAATAAATACAGCAGTTTACAGTTTGCTTTGCAAAATTACCGTTACTAAGCACCGAAGTGGGCAAGTAGTGTAGAAATCAGCCCACGAACTAGGTTGCAATTAACTGTGAATCTGGGCACAAATATATGAACAAGGTTAGAACATTTGCCATTACACTCTCAGGATTCGATAGAAACGAGGTTAGAACTTGCAATCGAAATGCATGTATATGAACAAAGTTAGAAAAAAACGACAATCAATCGATCGCATACCCAATACGCGATAGAGAGGTCGACGGTGAGACCAGTGGTAGATGGGTGGTGACCGGCGGCGATGGGAGTGACAAAGGTGGTGGGAGCGACGGCGGCGATGGCCGTTAGCAAGGTGACGGGAGAGAGGAGGCGATTTCAGTGAGGAAGATAGCGCGAAAGAAGAGTTACTGTAAGTACAGTGTGCAGAGTAAACGGGCAAATGTTGTAGTTAAAAGGACTTTAGATTACGGTTTACATGAAAACCGTAATGTAAAGTCACACTTTAAATGACGGTTCCTAAAGAACCGTAATCTAAAGTGTAACGAAATAAAAAAAAGCGCGAAAATTATTTGGCCTATGCTGGGTTTCGAACTCAAGATCGATGGTGTTGACTCATGTACCCACGGCCATTAAGCCATGAGTCTTATTCGATCAAACATATGTAACACATTAATATAAAGTTATTTTTAATCTAAAATACACTGATAAACGACGTCGTTAACTATAATTTAGATTACGCGCGGCGTCGAAAAAATCAAATAACACGGGAAATATTTGGCGTCAGGTGAAAACGACGTCGTTGACCATCAGTCGGAGGTAGGCGCGCCTTTTTTAGGACGGACTTTAGCTGACGGTTATTAGTAAAACCGTAATCTAAAGTCCGTTGACCGTAAAGCGCGCGTCAACACGGGACTTTAGATTACGGTTTCACTGATAACCGTCATCTAAAGTCCGTCCTAAAAAAGGCGCGCCTACCTCCGATCGATTATTGCTTACGGTTAATTCAATAAACGTCGTTAATTAACTCCGGCCTTCATATTAATTACGGTTTCTGTTAAAGCCGTGATTAAACCACCGTCATTAAAGGCTTCCGTTCCACCAGTGAACTCACTAGAATGTGAGAGAGTGTACGGGAGTAGTAACCTCCCGATAACGGTAGGAGAACCGAAACGAATAATCCACAAACCATAAGTAGTGGAAGAGTATAAGTAACCTCTATTAGAGGAACTAATCTTGGTGCAAGACATGAACCATGAGAGAAGTAAGGAATGATGAGGGATCTCCAAACCCCTTAGCAATTAGTCGACCCATTATGAGAGGACCCGACGATGTAAGTAATGTCCCGAACTTGAGAGTATTCGATATGTTGGGGAAACCCTTAAATCTGAGGATACTAGTCGATGGTAATTCCCTAAGCTAGTGGAGGTTATCAAGAGAGATACTCCTAGGCTGATCCATGAGATTGTAAGATACTCCAAGAGAGGAGTGTTGGGAATATGAGTAGTTCGGTAAGAACGAACATTTAAGTATTTGAGGAGCTAAGCGTATAGCCCTCGTATTGTAGGCCCGGTGGCAAGTCTTGTGTATGACTCCGCCCGGTGGCCAAAGTAATGAGTATCGAGTATTGGGTATGTATGAGTAAGGTAACGGGTATTGAGTAAGAAGCAAGTACGAGTATGTAATAAGTACCGAGTATTGAGTATGTATGAGTAAGTATTGAGTATCGAGTACATATGAGTAAGTAAGGAGTATTGAGTAGTGAGTATGCACAAGTATGGTAACGAGTATAGAGTGAGGATCGTGTACGAGTAAGGTATTGAACATGGAGTGATGAGTATGCAAGAGTAAGGAGTAGGTATGAGCAGAGTAGCGAATATCGAACACAGTACGAAGAGTAATGAATGAATAACAAATACGAATGGTTGACTATCGAACTGTCTTCCTTAGTAAGTATTGAACTTGTATGTGTATGTAGTATGTTGTTTGTATTGTTGTAGCATGAGTATGTATGTATGCATGTAAAATGAACTCCATGTATATCGACCAAAAGTAGTCGGCGTACCGCGGTTAGCACGCGGTATATGCGAATTTCATATGCAGCGTAAGCTGACCCCCTAGGGGAACGTTTTTAGTGTGCAGGTACTCGAAGCTGACCACCGTTCGCGAGAGTAGGACGGGGACTGCTATGTAAGCATGGGTAGTTGAATTATGGGATTTGTATTTGTAATGTATTGTGAATTGGATGTCCAACCTGAATCGGTAAATTAAGGATTGTAGTAAACTCGGTATAGTATTGTATTGGAGATGTATTTGAATTATGGTTTATTATGCAAGGGGAAGTATTGTATTGTGTAGAGCACTCGGTATGTTCATATTCATCAGACCGATAGTATGTAGTATTGTAACTCGCCTTGTTAGTCACATGGGTGACTAACGGCATTGTACACCCGCCGTTGAGCATGTATGTCCGCTGCGAAGGTAAGTATTTGTACAGTAATGACAGTATTAGCGGTAGGGGTGTTACACTCACGATTTAGAATTGGGTGCCATAGTCTTCGCATTGAAGATATGGCGACATCATTTGTATGGGGTAAGCGTGACAATCTATTCTGACCACAAGAGTTTAAAATACTTGTTCACTCAGAAGGAGTTGGACATGAGACAAAGAAGGTGGGTCGAGTTCTTAAACGACTACGACATCAATTTACAGTACAAGGAGGGTAAAGCAAATGTGGTAGCTGACGCATTGAGTCGCCGAGCACACTCTCTCCATTCGCTAGTCTCTCATTCTAGCTTGGTTGAAGAGGTGGGAGTGCTCAGAGGGACAGATCAGTATATGTTGGAGATCAGGTAGAAGCTTATTGATGGCACATTCGAGGGTCAGAAGTACGACTTCCGACTCCACGATGATGACCTGATTAGGCTTAATGGCCGATTATGTATTCCGAGGAGTAGCGCTGAGCTGAAGGAGCGCATACTGAGTGAATCCCATTGTTCTACGACTTCGATTCACCCCGGAGCTTCAAAAATGTACAAGGGTATGAAACGTTATTTTTGGTGGACAGGTATGAAAAAGGACGTGAATGATTATGTGTTGAGGTGTCTCACTTGTTAGAAGGTCAAGTTTGAGCACCGACGGCCTGGTGGTATGGTACAGCCAATGCCAGTGCCTGAGTGGAAGTTCCATGACATTTCTATGGACTTCATAGTAGGGCTTCCGCCTACTAGGGGAGGTCTGAATATGATTTGGGTTGTTGTTGACCGACTGGCCAAGGTGGCTAGATTCATACCGATGAAGGACACCTGGAAAGTGGCAAAGCTTGCAGAACTCTTCGACAGAGAGATTGTAAGACATCATGGGGTACCGAAAACAATTGTGTTTGACATGGATACCAGATTCCTCTCAAGGTACTAGAAATCCACACGGGAAGCGCTTGGTACCGAGCTGAAGCTAAGTACGGCGTTCCACCTGCAGACCGATGGTCAGAGTGAGCGCACCATCCAGACACTCGAGGATATGTTACGTGCATGTGCACTTGACTTCCAGACCAGCTGGATTGACAAGTTACATCTGATCGAGTTTAGCTACAACAACAGTTACCATGCTTTGATCAAGATGTCTCCCTTCCAGGCTTTGTACGGTAGACCATGCCGCACGCCATTATGCTGGGATGAGTCGAGTGAGACGGTCATCATAGGACCAGAGTATCTGGAGCAAGTACAGTCAGAAGTACGCCAGATCCGGGCTAATATGAAGGCAGCTCAGGATAGGCAGAAATCATACGCCGATGTGCACAGACGTGACCTGGAGTTTGCCGTGGGCGATCAGGTATTTCTTAGAGTATCCCCCATGAAGGGAGTGTTCGTTTGGCCAGAAAGGCAAGTTGAGCCCGAAATATGTGGGGCCTTATGTGTGACGGAGCGGATAGGCCCGGTAGCTTACAGGCTAGATTTACCTGCTGAGTTGGGCAAGGTACACGATGTATTTCATGTGTCCCGGTTGAAGAAAATATGTCTCATCCGTCTCATGTACTTCAGCCTGAAAGGCTAACCTTGGAGCCGACCATGCGATTAGTGGAGACTCCCGTACGGATTCTGGACACTAAGACTCGAGACACTCGCCATAAGTCTGTGAGACTGGTGAAAGTCCTCTGGTCTAACCACGACGTCGAGGAGGCCACCTGGGAGCTGGAAGATAAGATGAAGGCGAAGTACCCGTTGTTGTTTACTTCTTAGTGTTTGTGTGTATAGGGTACGGGCATACCCCTATTTAAGGGGGGTAGAGCCGTTTCGGTTATGTGTGTATGACATGTATTTAAATACATTGTCTATGTTATATACTATGTTATGTTGTTACGGACCTTGTGTCTTGTCTATGTTGTTTGTTACAGACCATTGAGTCTGAATGATGTGTTTGTTGTTTGGACCTTGTGTCTATGTTATGTAAGTGTGTTGTTAATGTTGCTATGGAAGTATTGTTTTATAAGTATTCCCCGTGTTCTAATATTAAATGTAACACCCTAATACGCACATGATACTAAATGTAATCGCAGCGGAATTAAATAACTAAACAGAACTAACGCTCGGTGCTACAACGCCGTCAACCACCCACGGGTTGACAAGGCAGAATAAATACAAATGTACCGGTCTGATGATCAGACTCCCGAGCGTAAAACGAAAACATAAATACATTATAGACATACGAGTGTTTACATATCCTTCACTGTATATAACATCACTGTAACTGCAACAACCAAAAGTATATAACGCCACAGGAGCACAGGCGCATCCCGGCCAACATCAAAAGTATACAAAAGGGATTACTTCCTAGGATCTAAAGCCACTCCTTCTTCTTCGATCCTCATCCGGCAGTATAAGAAATATGGATCCCCCCGAGGGGGTCAGCAACCCTGGCTGGTATGGCTAAACGCGCAGCCCATCGGCTTACCGGGATACGCGCAGCTAATGTCATGATAACATGGCATTTATTTACATACATAACATAACATAACATGGAGCATAGCATCAAATGGTGCACAGCTCATCATCACATACACAGTGGATCTTGGTTCCACAATAACAAACCACAAGGGTCAAATAACATAAGAGTCTAGAGAGTGATTCACCCTCATGTTAAGCTCGTTAAACACACTCATTACCGTTCTGTTAGGCGAACGAGTAACTTAAGTCACAGATGGTTCGGATTTAGTGACCCGAACACACCACACAAACACAGGTTCCCACTAAACCGATCATAAGTCAGAATAGGTAAGCTTTGGAAGAAGCTAACGGGAGATCGAACGCCAAATTATGGAGAACAATCTTAACAATATAAGAGTCGAATCTGATTCAGATATCTACTCTTAACTTACATGCATGACCGGATAACCGGATTCCTCACTTCCCAGTTAACACTTGTTAGAAGTTCATAGTGGAACTTAACAACCAACACACAATGGGTGGTAAGTCATGTTAGACACACACAAGGGAAATGAGTCACAACAACACATCACAATAATATGAACAACTGTAAACTCATTACATGTTTAAATCTTATAACGTTGTAAACACACAGAAAAACACACACACACAAACCGGTGAAACCGCGACAACAGACTGCAAGAAAACCATACCTCGGTCCTTGCCTCGACTGGTTTCCACCTTGAGAGAATCCAAACACATTAGTAACGTCGGTTAATTAACGCACTAGTCCATTATTAACATTATCTACTCACATTACTAGTTTATTTTTATTTTACACTTGTTACAACTTTTCATCCTTTTTAATTGCCTTTAAAACCCACCTAACATGTCTCACATAACCTTATAATATCATTACTAACCAACTACCATTTTTAGATAACAATTCCTATCTTAAAACAATAATTTTGGTCCATACAGTGGCCTGTCCGAACTTGTGTCCGAGCTTCCAAGTTCGGACACAAGCCGTGACTTTAGACAGAAATCAGACACATGTCCGAACTTGTGTCCGGACTTCGGAAGTTCGGACATGAGTCGAGGAAAATCCTAACCAGAAATCCATACGTCCGAACATGTGTCGGACTTCCCAAGTTCGGACACAGTTCGAGGATAATCCCTAAGAAATAAACAGGTGCGTCCGAACTTCCAAATTCGGACGGTAGTTCGGACACTACCTAAAATCCAGAAAACTGTAAGCGTAACAGGGCATGTCCGAGCTTCCAAGTTCGGACGGAAGTTCGGACGTGCCATTATACTCAATTTCTAAGCCTTTAAACACTTAACCAAATTCCTCCAAAGCCTCCTAATGCTTCCTAACAACATTTGGTACCCTTATATCCACATACAACATTCATGAACTCATTTTCTAATTCCTTAAGCCTTTACTTATTTCTTCACAAAATTCCTAACACTTACAACATTTTACACTAGGTTTCTAAATGGTGTTTCTCACCTATGATAACTACTACCCCAAAATGTTTTCTCCTTATCTTAACATCATCTCTTAAGCATTATTTCTCACAACCAACTCCTTATGTCACTCTTGAGGTTCTTTTCCAAGTTTACACTTTCTTCTTATTTACCAAAGTTTGCCTAAGTCTTTACCTAAGTCCCAAAATGCCTTTGGTACATACTAAAATCTCAAGCTCATGCCTAAGTCCTTGTTACATCCCAAATCACCTTAATGCATGTTTCTTACACAAGAACAACACTTAACCATTTTAAATACTCCTTAACTTATCAAACTCATTTTAACACTTAGAACTTCACATTTGTTACCCAAATTTCGACATAGGTTCTCCTAGAACATTACTAAACCAAAACACATTGTTTTTACCAATAAACAACCAAGAACACTAAAAATCCATCAAGCACTTATTATACACAAACTTCACTCACAAAGCACTACATCACAATATAGTCACAATTTAAATTGCATGGCACTTAGGCCCTTAAATGACATGGCTCTTAGGCCCTTAAGGTGCATAAATCATAAACACTGAATTTCCACAATATATTTGCCTTTAACCTGCAAATACACTCAACAACACATATGCCTTTTACTAAGCTCTTGAGAACACTTTACTAAGTCGTTCACCATTGGCTCTTTAGGTAGTTTAATAAGCATTTATAAGCTCATTTCTCCTAAGGCATTAAAACAACATTAGGTTAGTAGATTTACCTCTTTTGCAAAATAACTTCTTCCTTGTTTCCTTTAGAAAACCGATAGAGTACTTGATTCTTTGACAAGTTCTAAACAATATACACACATTATAATGAGTATTCAAGCTATAAGCTCCATCTCATTGTAAACCCTAGTTTTACATTGTTTCAAAACATTAATGTAGTTGTTTTACCTTGCTCTTTGAAGAGAGTTTGAATATCTAGCGAGAGAGGACTCCACCTAGTCCATGAAGAGTTGGAATGAAGCTAGAACAAAGTCACATAAAAAGCTCCTTCAATGTATATTTTCGGACATGACAAAAACAAGGAGGAAATGAAGTTTTTATTTGAGATTCCTTACCTAGAAGTCAAGGAGAGTAACAATATGTAGAAAAACAAGCTCAAGCTCCTTCAATGGAGAAACTCCATGGCACCGAAATGGTTGTCTTGGACTTTTGAGAAGATAGGAATGAAGAGCTTGATGAGAGGAAGAGATTGGTGGTGTTTGTTTTTTTTTGGACAAGTGAGCAAGGTTTTACAAGAGATCAAAGTGGGAGTTTCAATGGGGTGTGTGTATTACCGAGAGAACAGCAAGAAGAAGAGAAGAGAGGTGGGGGGAAACCGTGTGAGCAAGGAAAGAAATGAGAGAATGGGATAGAATTTGCTTTATGAAGATATTTATACTTTGTAAAGTAAAAAGGGTACTTAAGTAGTTTACTTATTTTCTTAACAAGCTAACAAGGGTGGTGTGTCACCAACCTTAAAAACCGGCCCCAAATAGTAGTAGGAGGGTAATATAGTCTTTATTTGTCAATTTAATTACTTATACAAACATATGTTACAAAATAGCTTATAAAAGTTACTATTCATAAAACAAGGCACATAGAAGTGAAATTTTGATTTCCCATTAATATAGACACCCAAATGTGATATTATATAGTAACACATATATATTTAAGAGTAATGATGGACATCTAGCCACTCAAAACTCATTTACAAGACAATTTTTCAAAAATGTGCTTTAAGACTCCTTAAAGCACATTTTGTGTTTAAACTTGTTTTCAAGCTTGGTTTTCTTTGGTAATTGATTTAATATGTTCATTAGTGTATAAATGAGGTCTTGGTAAGTTCATTAGGTCTTAACCAAGTTTATCCCAAGCTTAGAGCCATTTTGGCTCTTATTGACTTTAAAGCAATTTTGTGTTTCCTTTTGTTTAAATTTGTTTACTAATGTTTCTAAGACTCTTTTAGTCTTAATACACCATATTTAAGTGTTTAAACAATATATTAAGGTTGGGGTATTTCATTAAAGCTATGTGGGAAGTGTGAACTTTGGGGACAAATGAACACCCCTCTCGATAAACACGTAATAATCACTCACGTTAACAGAAAGTAAATACGTCTTACAGAAGGAAGAATGTCAACAATAACTCTCACTCGGGTGTCACCTGCCATTACTCGCCCATACGAATAACGAAGCAGAAACTAAACCAACAACAAATAACAACACTACAAACCGCTGTGACAACGAGATAACTCCTATACATCATACTAAGTCCATCTCCATAACGTCGTCAAGTGAGTGTCTACCCAAATCCCAAATAAATACAACCGTACCGTCATACATCCACAGACTGATATCGTTATAAAATAAATTTCATGTGCGGTAGTTAAAGTAAATCCTAACTACCCAGTTCCCGCACTTCAGCTTCAACGTAGATCAGCAACCTACAATGAGTGTAGTCTCAGCGATAGACGCTGAGTATGCCGGGCCTGGACCCTATTGGTCACTTGTCATTTTTAACCATCTTGATATTAGATTGGTTTCATGCTTTACCATTTTATAGATATAATTAATACTGTACAAACATGCTTAAATACATAACCATCCATCCAATCCAAACAGTCATTACAATACACAAACATCAATTGTATAATCGAACGTATCGAATAATACCGTACTGTACATAATCGCCTTGGCGAACATTTTCCACAATTAATGTTATTTGGCCTTCAAGGCCCCATCCATCCAAACCATGTTTATTAAATTATTTACAGTTGGGGTCATGTTAGGACAACCCGATCGACCTTACCAATGGACAGTAGTCCTCGTACACACAAAGGTGCTCATACACTTTGCCTTTTTAAAAGCGTCCATATTTGCCTTTTTAAAGGCGCCCATGTTATCACCATACCTGTCGATCTATCTAGGCTCGATCAGGTTAAACCAGAGTAAGCCCGATCCGGGTTAACTCAAGAGATCTCACGCGCGACCAGTAGCCAATGACTATCTGGATTAAGGTAAACCATCCACATTTATCCCCACTCCACTGTTGACTTAGTTAGTCAGTTAAACCGTTACAGTTTTAAATACGGAGAACTTCACTTATTGTTGGCTGCCCTATGGGTCTTACGCATGCCTAGAATCATTCTAGGTAGCATTCATGTTCGAGTCAAAGCTCTAGAGATCGACGATGTCGTATCTCATCCCTAAGTATTTTTCTTAGGTAGTATAACATATACAACCATATATTAAGTGGTTACATCCATTAACCACAATCAAGCACATTAAACGCATATGTGTTTTATATAAGTCGATCTATAGTCGACGTAGTATTAGTCCCGTAGGACGTTCGCGCATAATTAAATAATGCGGAAAGATAAGCATTTAACATCCCATAACACACATCCATACACACATACACACATGCATCACACTCGTTATACAACACACATATCCGAGCCCGAGGAAGTCCTCAGGACATCTTGGATCAGACCCCTTTACATACCTTACACCTTAGACCAAGGATGCAGTGTAGACCACTAAGCTTCTCGAGCGCGCACGTCTGAAAGGTGATCTAAAAATACGAAGAACGCTATATGTCAATCCTCATGACAAAGTGACTCGGTATTTCCGAATAACGTCAGTAACCCCAATATTTCATCCCCGAATTTCAACAGTTACTAGTTAAGATATCGTTATCCTCAAAACTCCTTACTCGTAGTATGTATTAATATTCGGTTTAACAAAGACGTCGGTTTTTATACGAACGTCGTAGTTAACGTTTTCAAATGTAGGATTTTTTTTCCTACCCGTAGTATTTTATAAGCGTTACGTTTACGTAAATTCGTTCGTTCACGTATATTTAATTCAACTGTTACTTCGCATGCATAGGTATGTGTTATAACCTATAGCTGCATGCATGGTTGCTGTTTATAACCTATGGTTGCATGCATTCCATGCAACGTTAATTTATTTGCATGGTATATTACTATTCTTTAATATACCTTATATTATACAACTTCTCCATTATGTAACAAGTTGTATTCATTTAAAACCTTATGACTTTATAGTATATAATTATACTAATAAGTTAACATTCATTATTACTATTGTATGGTTTGTAACCATAGTATATATATGCATTTATTTGCGCCAGCACATATATATATATATATATATATGTATTAATTTCTAATGAAATAAGAAACTTTATATTATGTACATGTTTATTCCTTATTCAAGGTTTATTTAACCATTCCAAAATCTTATATTAACCATAGTATTTTATGTCATTGTATACTATAGTTTATATCCTCATTTGATATATATATATATATATATATATATATATATATATATGTTTATGTATACATGCATGCGCTAGCACGCTAATTTATTTATAAGCTATACTTTTGACCCCATAATATTACTTAGTGTTACATATAGTATGACACTATATATGTCATTAAACTTTATAACATATAGTTTTGGTAATCATTATTATTACCGAAAATAGCTTATATGTTTAACACACTTATTCCTCCTTATACTTATAATTTCCATTAATTACATATACCCACATAACTTATACCATGTTATAAATATCTTCTTTTATAAGATCTAAACTAAAAAATATAATCTATAGTTTTACATAATTTCCTTTAAATTGCCGAATAGGCATGCATGTTATATTTCAATTCCTTTCAAATCCCATATTTTTTTGAATATTATAATTTCACCACAATTTTATAACATTCCATACTTATCATAGATTATAACATTTTAAATCATATAGTATGTATACTATATAGTTCAATATTTCCGAAAAATATCAAACAGACCCCTAGGTCCTGTTTTTTTTAACCCTTAACTTTCCATATTTATACTTTTACCACAAGTCTTATATTATTTTTACATAACATATGTTAATTATCCAAACCTTATAATATTTATAAATATAGTTTTTATATGTTATTTCCTTATTATTACCTAACAGACCCAAGTCTGTTTGGTATATTTCTTTTCCAGCAACCTTATTTCCATAATTACACAATAGCCACATATATTATAACAAGTTTTGTACATATAGGTTTATAGTATATGATTTAATATTATTATTCATATAACCTATAGCTTTAATAAGTTTAATTCCAAACAGCCCTTCTGTTTTTGAAATCCCTCTCTGCCCACCACCATTTTCCTTATTTACATTTTGACCCAATTTATATGATATACTTTCATATGTCAAAAACCATATATTATACACTTTTATCAATATAGCCTTATATATATAATTTCTAAAAATTCCCAAACTTTATATTTAGGATATAAATTATTATATTAACCGTACTAACCCATTTTTCGGTTATTTACACTCTATACCCCCAAAATTTCATAAATTCATTATTTGACCTCTAATGTTACTTAAAGTTCATAATTTAATTATTTATATCATAAATTTTGGTCAAGGCTTTTAACTTGGTCAATGTTGACCCAAGATACACTAGTTTGACTATAGGTTATGTATTTACGGTTTGACCATATTTTCTCAAAAATCATGAATTGACCCCCATTTTATAAAACTTGATAAAATTTATAAATAGCTCTTTTAACATATAGTTTCCGGTTTATTAATATTCAGCCTCTAAAATTTATTTAAATTGCAAATTGGCCCCAAATCCTTACGGTAATGATTATTATTGTTTTAAATTTATTTTTAACTTAATATAACAATTAAATAAAATGGCCTAAAATACTTGGCCTTATTACAATAATTAGCATAAAATAAAATTACATATAAATGTCATAGAAAACTATATTGGTTACGGTTAATTACATAGTTTTTCTTTAATGCTTTCTAAAATCATTTAATAATTCCTATGACATTATATGTCATCTAAACCTTATATTACCAACTAAAAATGTTATAAAACATTATAATACATAGTTAAGCTATTATAATTCCCATAACTCACGGCTTTATTTTATTAAGCTTCAATAACATAAAAACTATATAGTATACTAGGTTTAGTATACTTACAAAGTTTTCAAGCTAATCCAAGCCGCCAAAGTCGCCAAATGCTTCACGGCGGCTGATTTGGATAAAAATCCTTAAGTTAGTTTTAACATGAACTAACTATTAGCTTAGTTAACATAGCATTTTAAGGCTAGATTTTGCTCACTTTGACAAGTAATGTTTTGGACTTGGCTTCTGAAAATTTTTGTAGAATTTCCCAAGGTTAGAACAACCTTGCGCAGCATTTCTGCAAGAAAACAAGAATGTATTAGTCTTATAATATTAGGGTCATTAAAGTGTAGTTAAGCTCATTTAAGCATGACCATTACCTTAATTGTAGGCTTGAGTGGGGTAATCATGCCTGATTCCAAGAGCCAAAGAAGGTGTTAAATATCATCCAAAGCATAGTGTATAACTGGTGGAAATCAGTAAGGAATGAAGGTAATTTTTTTTTTACCGTAAATTGCTCAAAATGGGTCTCCATGGCTTGGATCTTGTACCACCTCAAGGCTTGAATATTATAGCTAAATGGACATGTAAAAATGGTGGAAATGAGCTAAGGAAAACAGTGAACCAAATCGGAACCAAGGTGGAAGAGGATAGCTAGTTTGGACATGGTCTTACCTTAGAGCTTATCAAGCTTTCTTCCCCTCCCTTTCTGATTTTTCAGCCGTATATACCCCCTCCTTCAAGCATGAACTGCCGCTGAATAATTGGATGGAGATGAGAACAACATACCCTGTAACACCCCCAAACACTGGCCTAGGAGTTAGGGGTATTACACGCCGCGTATTATTACATAATAACGCAAGGCTCTAATAAACGAACTTAAACAGATAGTCAAATAAGGCCCAAACGGAATACTTAAATAAAGTATAAAACAAGAGATGTTAAAACATCCCCAAAAGTCATTACAGAACCCACCAAACTAATATCAGAAGCGGAAACTAACAAAGGGCCCAAAGGCTCAAATCTAAATACAAAGTCTCAAGAGAAACTCAAAACAAAGCAACAAACTCCAGAAGCTGAGGGGAGACGATCCTCGCTAATCAATCTGCAAAAGCGTTAGAAGTAGGGGAATGAGCACACAACTATGCCCAGTAGATGACCAACTTCATCAACCAGCATGCTCAAAACATTTACAGAAAATTGACAAATCAGAAGGAGTCAAGAGAATCCACAAAATATCAGAAATCAGAAACAGAAGTCCAATCATTAAGGACTAAACAGAGCAGAAGTAGACAGAAGCAGAAAACAGAGTGGGACACTAGCTGATCACAGCATACAGACAGAACGAGCAACCAGCTCGTGAACAGAACGAGGAAACCTCACTCGTAAACAGAACAGGTGTAAACACCCGTGAACAGAACGGGGAACATCACCCGTGAACAGAAGGATCCTACATAGCGCGCTACGAGACAGCGTAACCAGCCATCCAAAGGCTCAGACACAGAGATAACTAGGTCCCAAAACAGAAGCTTAAATACAGATAAGCTATGTGCACCAAAGGCACCAGAAAGCTCATAGATAGCTTGGAAATCAGAAGGGGAATCCAACCCCGCAAACAGAAGTCAAAACGGAGCTCAAACGAGCAAGTTATGGTCAAAACAGTAGCCTGTCCGAACTTGTGTCCGGACATCAATGTTCGGACACAAGTCGAGACTCAGAAGGCAAAACCAGAGATGTCCGAACTTGTGTCCGGACTTCAAAGTTCGGACACAAGTCGAACCTTAAAACAGATGGAGAGTCAGAGGTGTCCGAACATCCAAGTTCGGACGGATGTTCGGACGTTCTTCGGAAAACAGAACGTGGAGAGTCCGAACTTGTGTCCGGACATCAATGTTCGGACACAAGTCGAAGCCAAAATCAGAGAATGCAGAAGGCTGTGTCCGAACTTCAAAGCTCGGACAGAAGTTCGGACACAGCGAAAACTTCAGAAAGTTTAAGCGCAGAAGGGCATGTCCGAACTTCAAAGTCGGACGGAAGTTCGGACATGCCGAAAATCAGAAACAGAGCGATTTCACACGAACAGAAGCACAAAACACTTCAAAACAATACATTTCAGAAAACAACCTTGGGGGTTTGTAAGCATTAAAACCATCAAACAGACAAATCGCAACCACAACAAGACAAAACATTAAACTCAGAACCGGAATGAAACTCCCCAAGGCGAACACACAAGTCGAATCCATAAGCCACCTACCTCGGATTAACAGCAGATGAGTCACAATCGGAACAGCAGAGAGCCCACAATCTAAACACCAGTCGACTTCCACGCAGACACCGCAACAGAGCAGACCAACAAAGCAATCCAATCCAGACACTGAATTCCCATAACAACGCAGAAGAGGACGTTCACAATCAGAAACCGATAACAACACCAATACTGAAACTGAAACGCAGAGCAGAATAGAACCCTCACCTAAAACTGTCACGGATTCGCAGAGCACGTCAACAGCAGTAGCAATCGACAGAGAACGTCGGGAAATCCACTGATTACAATCAGATAGCAGAGAAGGAAATTAGGGATTGGGAAGTTCTCCAAACTGATTTGCAAACTAATCAACGCAACACAAACCTGAATACGGAGAGAACAGCAAGACGATGAAGAAACCACAGCACTCGAATCTCCAACCAGTAGCACAATGGATCGATCAACAGAGAGGAAGATTGAGAGAGAGAAGAGAGAAGAGAGAAGGGTTTCCAACTGAGCGAGAAGAGAGCGTAAACGATCGTGAGAACGTGATTAGAAGTGAGGGTAATTAATGAGGGAAAAAGAAAATGAATTAAGTATTAACCTCACCAATTAATTGATAGAAAAAAAGACCTCCTCGCCCCCGGCTTCTTTAATAAGGACTTCCGTGTCCTAAATTCAGAATGAACCATCTTAATGAACCATAGTAACGAAAAAAATATAACCAAATCTTGGGTTATAACATCACCTCCCCCTTAAAAGAATTTCGTCCTCGAAATTAAAACATACCTACTGCTCGAAAAGGGCGGGAAACTTAGAACGCACATCACTTTCGACCTCCCAGGTCGCCTCTTCCTCTGACTGACCCGACCACTGCACCTTCACCAAGGGCATGGTCTTACTCCTGAGCTTACGAACATCTCGGGCTAGAATCCTCGAAGGAACTGCCTCAAACGTGAAGTCCTCCCTCAACTGAAGCGGACTGAAGTCGATCACATGAGATGGGTCCGGAATGTACTTCCTCAGCATCGAAACATGGAAAACACTGTGCACTGCTGCTAAAGACGGAGGCAGAGCCAAACGATAGGCAACCGGTCCGATCCTCTCTAGGATCTCAAAAGGACCCACAAAACGAGGGCTAAGCTTGCCTCTCTTCCCAAAACGAACGACTCCTCGCACAGGAGAAACCTTCAGATACACATGTCGCCCACCTCAAACTCTAGAGGTCGTCTCCTCTGATCGGCGTAACTCTTCTGACGACTCTGAGCCACAAGCAGACGCTCTCTGATAGACTGAATCTTGCCCACAGCATCCTGAACCAAGTCTGGACCAATCACAGCTCTCTCCTTCAGATCATCCCAACAGATGGGTGATCTGCACCTCCTGCCATACAAGGCCTCAAAGGGAGCCATCCCGATACTGGTCTGAAAGCTGTTATTGTACGCGAACTCTATCAGTGCCACGTGCTGATCCCAGCTGCCCCCAAAGTCGAGCACACATGCCCTGAGCATGTCCTCTAGGACCTGATTCGTCCTCTCTGTCTGCCCGTCTGACTGAGGATGGTAAGCTGAACTGAAAGACAACTTCGTCCCCAAAGCCTGATGCAAACTCTGCCAGAACCTGGACACAAACCTCGGATCTCTGTCAGACACAATCGAAGCCGGAACCCCATGCAGACGTACTATCTCATCAATGTACAACTGGGCTAAACGGTGCAAACTGAAAGTCTTCCTGACAGGCAAGAAGTGAGCGCTCTTCGTGAGCCGGTCCACAATGACCCAAACTGCATCGAAACCCCTCGGAGTCTTAGGCAGTCCCATAAAAAGTCCATACCGACGCTCTCCCACTTCCACTCCGGAACGGGAAGAGGCTGAAGCAAACCAGCTGGTCTCTGATGCTCGGCCTTGACCTGCTGACAGGTCCTACATCTGGATACAAAGTCGGAGATGTCCCTCTTCATATTGCTCCACCAGAAAGTCTCCCGCAGATCCCGGTACATCTTCACCCCTCCTGGGTGTACCGAGTAAGGAGCTCCATGGGCCTCCTGCATGATCTCACGCCTCAACGCATCGTCTGCCGGCACACAAACACGGCCTCTGAACCTCAGGCAGCCATCCTCTGAAACCCGGAACTCGGACTCCTGACCAGCAGAACTCTCTCTGATCTTACACAGACTGACATCAAGCTCCTGACTGGCCTTGATCCGGTCGATCAAGGTAGGCTGAACCTGCAGTGCTGCTAACATCCCAGACCTCTCTGGACGGACAACCCAGATACCCATGCGCTGCAACTCCTGAGCAGACCTCTCCACACCGGACAAGCACAAACAGTCCCAGACGGACCCCTCCTACTGAGCGCATCAGCAACCACATTCGCCCTACCCGGATGGTAGAGGATCTCTAAATCATAATCGTGCAACAACTCCAGCCATCTCCTCTGCCTCAAGTTCAACTCCTTCTGAGTGAACAGATACTTGAGGCTCTTATGGTCCGTATACACCTTGCACGCTGCCCCATACAAGTAGTGCCTCCAAATCTTCAACGCAAAGACCACCGCAGCCAGCTCCAGATCGTGGGTCGGATAGTTCTTCTCATATGGCTTAAGCTGACGAGAGCCATATGCAACTACCTTCCCCTGCTGCATCAGAACACATCCAAGTCCCCTATGGGACGCATCACAGAAAACCTCAAGACCCTCGGTCCCCTCCGGAAGAGTCAAGATCGGCGCAGTAGTCAACCTCTTCTTCAGCTCCAGAAAACACTGCTCACAGGCATCGCTCCACTCGAACTTCACTCCTTCTGCAGCAGACGAGTCAACGGAATCACCAACTTGGAGAAGCCCTCCACAAACTTACGATAGTAGCCCGCTAGTCCAAGGAAGCTACGAATATCTCCGACATTAGTAGGCCTGGCCCACTCAGTAATAGCTCGAATCTTCTCCGGGTCCACGGAGATACCATCCTTGGAGACCACATGTCCCAAGAATACCACCTGATCTAGCCAGAACTCGCACTTCTTCAGCTTCGCATACAACTCGTTCTCCCTCAGAGTCTGGAGAACGGTCCTCAAATGCTCCTCGTGCTCCTCAGCACTCTTGGAATACACCAAGATGTCATCGATGAAAACTACAACGAACTGGTCCAAAAACGGCTTGAAGACTCTGTTCATCATATCCATAAATACTGACGGCGCATTCGTCAACCCGAATGGCATCACTAGGAACTCGTAGTGTCCATAACGAGTCCTGAAAGCGGACTTAGGCACGTCATCTGCCTTAATCCTCAGCTGATGATATCCCGACCTCAGATCGATCTTCGAAAACACCTTAGCTCCTGCTAACTGGTCGAACAAGTCGTCTATGCGCGGGAGAGGATACCTATTCTTAATGGTAACCTTGTTGAGCTCCCTGTAGTCAATGCACAACCGCATACTACCGTCCTTCTTCTTTACAAATAGCACTGGCGCTCCCCAAGGCGACACACTCGGGCGAATGAAGCCCTTATCCAGCAGCTCCTGCAACTGGACCTTCAACTCCTTGAGCTCAGCAGGCGCCATCCGGTATGGGGCCTTCGAAATCGGCTGAGTCTCAGGTGCGAGCTCGATCGAGAACTCCACCTCTCTGACAGGGGGAAGCCCAGGTACATCATCCTGGAACACATCGGGGAAGTCTCTGACCACTGGAATCTCCTCCAACTTCGCATCCTTGCGAACCTCAGGGATGTAGCACAGATATCCCTGGCATCCCTTCCTCAGAAAACGGAACGCCTGCATCGCAGATATGACTGGCGGCGAGCACGGGAGTCCATTCCCTGCTACAACTAGACGGGGCTGACCCGGCTCCTCAAAAGTGACTCTCGAAGCAGCACAATCAATATGGGCATGGTGCGCAGCAAGCCAATCCATGCCCAGAATCACATCAAAAGAAGTCATCTCCATCGGGATGAGGTTAGCACACAGAGTCCTATCTCTGACTAACACAGGACTATCTTTGCAAACAGAATTCAACAGCATAGAAGAGTCCCTAACTAATGGACTATGCACACATAACTCAACACCCAGAGGCACAACAGGCAAACCGAGCTCACCCACTAACTCAGCAGAAATAAAAGAGTGGGTGGCTCCAGAGTCAAACAAACAGAAAACAGAACGAGATGACAGCTGGAGAATACCTGTGACAACTCTGTCAGTCGATCGGTCTCTCTCTCCAGCCATCGCGTACACTCTGGCCTGGCCCTGGGGCTTCTTCTGCTCACCCGGTCTCGATCCCTAGACCCAGATGTAGATCCTCCAGCTCCACCTCCAGAGCTACCTCTGCTCCTCTCAGCCTGAGGGCAATCAGCAATCCTATGCCATGGATCCACACTTGAAGCAGGCTCCAGACTTCCTGTAGCAGTCCTGGCCTCTATGAAACTTGCCACAGACCTGGCACTTCGGAGGGAGCTGATGAAGACGAACCACCTCTGTCTCGCGAACGGTCCCCAGAGCGGTCTCCAGTAGACTGCTTCTTCTGAGAAGCAGACTGATCCCTCCTATCACTGTCATCGGACCTCTGCTTCCTCTTCTGGTCCTTCCCTCCAGACTGGCGACCTCTCAAGTCGGCCTCTACCAGCAGGGCGACATCAGCAACGTCCCTGAAGGTCTTGTGACGCAGCGGCGTCACAGCAGATCGGATGTCCGGCCTCAGGCCACTCTCAAACTTCCTGGCCTTCCTATGCTCGTCAGGCTCAGGTGCAAACTTAGACAGGCTGATAAACTTGCGGACGTACTCCTCAACGCTCATGTCCCGGCCCTGGCGTAGCCGGTTATACTCCAGGATGCGCTGATCCTTGTAGACGTCGGGGTAGAACTGTTTGTTGAACTCCCCAGTGAACTGCTCCCACGTCCAAGGCTGTGGGAACTTCCCCATCACTGACCTCCACCACTCCTTGGCTTCGGCCTTGAACAGAAAGGTGGCGAAGTCGACCTTCTGCTCCTCCTCAGAGCCCATCACCCGAAGTAAATCCTCCACCTCTGACAACCAGTGGCTGGCCTCCTGGGGATCTCCTGCCCCATCGAACGATGGCGGCTTCAGCTTCATGAACTCCTGAAGCGCCTTCACATTCCTCCCTCCAGCATCTGCCCCAGCCGGGCCTGCTCCGCCAGCTGGTCCTCCTCCAGCTGGACCGCCCCCTGCAGCCATGGTCTGCATGAGCTGCGTCATGAATTGCTGAACAGCATCAGCAACATTCCCTGGAGGGTTATTCGCTCTCCTTGGCGGCATTCTGAAAGTCCAACAGCAGACAGTTAGACTCCGACACTAACACTGACATTTCTGACTGACTGGCTAACTTAAAATCCCAGCAGATTAGAACCCAGAGCTCTGATACCACTAAATGTAACACCCCCAAACACTGGCCTAGGAGTTAGGGGTATTACACGCCGCGTATTATTACATAATAACGCAAGGCTCTAATAAACGAACTTAAACAGATAGTCAAATAAGGCCCAAACGGAATACTTAAATAAAGTATAAAACAAGAGATGTTAAAACATCCCCAAAAGTCATTACAGAACCCACCAAACTAATATCAGAAGCGGAAACTAACAAAGAGGCCCAAAGGCTCAAATCAATACAAAGTCTCAAGAGAACTAAAACAAAGCAACAAACTCCAGAAGCTGAGGGGAGACGATCCTCGCTAATCAATCTGCAAAAGCGTTAGAAGTAGGGGAATGAGCACACAACTATGCCCAGTAGATGACCAACTTCATCAACCAGCATGCTCAAAACATTTACAGAATGACAAATCAGAAGGAGTCAAGAGAATCCACAAATATATCAGAAATCAGAAACAGAAGTCCAATCATTAAGGACTAAACAGAGCAGAAGTAGACAGAAGCAGAAAACAGAGTGGGACACTAGATCACAGCATACAGACAGAACGAGCAACCAGCTCGTGAACAGAACGAGGAAACCTCACTCGTAAACAGAACAGGTGTAAACACCCGTGAACAGAACGGGGAACATCACCCGTGAACAGAAGGATCCTACATAGCGCGCTACGAGACAGCGTAACCAGCCATCCAAAGGCTCAGACACAGAGATAACTAGGTCCCAAAACAGAAGCTTAAATACAGATAAGCATATGTGCACCAAAGGCACCAGAAAGCTCATAGATAGCTTGGAAATCAGAAGGGGAATCCAACCCCGCAAACAGAAGTCAAAACGGAGCTCAAACGAGCAAGTTATGGTCAAAACAGTAGCCTGTCCGAACTTGTGTCCGGACATCAATGTTCGGACACAAGTCGAGACTCAGAAGGCAAAACCAGACAGATGTCCGAACTTGTGTCCGGACTTCAAAGTTCGGACACAAGTCGAACCTTAAAACAGATGGAGAGTCAGAGGTGTCCGAACATCCAAGTTCGGACGGATGTTCGGACGTTCTTCGGAAAACAACGTGGAGAGTCCGAACTTGTGTCCGGACATCAATGTTCGGACACAAGTCGAAGCCAAAATCAGAGAATGCAGAAGGCTGTGTCCGAACTTCAAAGCTCGGACAGAAGTTCGGACACAGCGAAAACTTCAGAAAGTTTAAGCGCAGAAGGGCATGTCCGAACTTCAAAGTCGGACAGAAGTTCGGACATGCCGAAAAATACAGAGAACAGAGGCGATTTCACACAGAACAGAAGCATCAAAACACTGTCAAAACAATATAGGTTTTCAGAAAACAACCTTGGGGGTTTGTAAGCATTAAAACACCATCAAACAGACAAATCGCAACCACAATTGCAAGACAAAACACATTAAACTCAGAACGGAATGAAACTCCCCAAGGTCGAACACACAAGTCGAATCCATAAGCCACCTACCTCGGATTAACAGCAGATGAGTCACAATCGGAACAGCAGAGAGCCCACAATCTAAACACCAGTCGACTTCCACGCAGACACCGCAACAGAGCAGACCAACAAAGCAATCCAATCAGACACTGAATTCCCATAACAACGCAGAAGAGGACGTTCACAATCAGAAACCGATAACAACACCAATACTGAAACTGAAACGCAGAGCAGAATAGAACCCTCACCTAAAACTGTCCACGGCTTCGCAGAGCACGTCAACAGCAGTAGCAATCGACAGAGAACGTCGGGAAATCCACTGATTACAATCAGATAGCAGAGAAGGAAATTAGGGATTGGGAAGTTCTCCAAACTGATTTGCAAACTAATCAACGCAACACAAACCTGAATACGGAGAGAACAGCAAGACGAAGAAGAAACCACAGCACTCGAATCTCCAACCAGTAGCACAATGGATCGATCAACAGAGAGAAGATTGAGAGAGAGAAGAGAGAAGAGAGAAGGGTTTCCAACTGAGCGAGAAGAAGAGCGTAAACGATCGTGAGAACGTGATTAGAAGTGAGGGTAATTAATGAGGGAAAAAGAAATGAATTAAGTATTAACCTCACCAGATTAATTTGATAGACAAAAGACCTCCTCGCCCCCGGCTTCTTTAATAAGGACTTCCGTGTCCTAAATTCAGAATGAACCATCTTAATGAACCATAGTAACGAAATAAAATTATAACCAAATCTTGAGTTATAACATACCCCATCGGGAGGAGAAGAAAGAATGAAGAAAGTGGTCATAAGATTGTTGCAAGAGCTTACCTACAGCCAAAGCTATTGGTCCTTGAAGTTGGAATTCCCTCACGGTCAAGAACGAGCAGAAGGAAAGAGGAGTATAGGTGCTTACGGGTGGGAAGGGTAGAAAATGAAGGAAAGAAGAAAAGAAACTTATAAAAGGAATAAGTCTTATTCTTGGTCAATGGCTAGCATGCTTTTTCCTAGATATTTTAAGAGGTTTCCCTTCAGCTGAAGGAAGCTCTAAGGCTGCGTAAATAGGTAGTAGTAGTTGTTACCGAGGAAACAAATTTAATTTGCCATGATACATATGTTAAGCATGTCACATACATACTCATATTGTAGTATGCTATTCGGTGGCTTTCCTTCTGCAGGTGCTGAGAGCTTGGAAGAGGATAAGATTAATCATGCCAAACCAGGTGGAAGAAGGAGGCTACGGTGGGAAGACTAAGTAGAATTCATTTATGTCATAAAAGTGGTATTATCATCACTTTAATAAGGTAAACTTGATGAGTCATCTTTATTTGTTTAAGAAGCCGGCTACATATGCAGGAAAGAAGTCTCAGTTGACGGTAATGGTCAGATGGGGTGGGAAGATAAGTTTGATTTATTTAAAATGGTAAAAGAGAGTACTTAAGTTACTTAATAAAGTAGAAGTGGTGACTCATCTTTAATTGCAAATGGGAACGGTTATAGGCTGGGAAATAGGCCTGTACTGGCGGAAGTGATAACCAAGGGCAAAGATGACATGGTGACCATGGGCTAGTTTAGGAGATTTAATGTTATTTTGCACTATTTGGTTACTATTCATAAACCAATGCACATATTTCTGATTTTTGAAAAACTTTGAATTAGGCATTTTAATGTGGCACATTATGTCACATTAGTATATTTAAGGGTATTCAAGACCCTAAAATCAAATAAAAAACTCATTTTGGAGACAATATCACAAAAATGTGCTTTAAGGAAGCTTAGTGCACATTTTGTGTTCCAATGAGTTTCCGAGCTTGGTTTCCTTGGAAATGGTTTTAATATGTTCATTATCTCTTATAAGGCTCTGGTCAAAATTTCATGTCAAACGGAGTCCGTTTGGATATTTAATCACCCTAAAAGGTCAAAGGGTGCAATTCTTGCTTTCTCTTGAACATTGTTGTGTTTAATTTATTTTTAAGGCATGTTTAGGCCTTAATTTAATTAATTATGTTTAATCAATGTTTTATTAAGTAGGGGTATTTCAACAAAGTTCTTTTAAGGGGGGGGGTAGATTGAAATACCCCAAACCTTAGTATGTGGTTTAGACATTAAGATATGGTATAATAGGCTAAAAAGTGCCTTAGAAACATTAGTGAACAATTTAAACCACAGTAAACACAAATAAATACCTTAAAGTCGATATGGGTGAAAATGTGCTCTAAGCTTGGGATAAGCTTGGTTAAGACCTAATGAGCTTACCAAGACCTTATTTATATGTTAATGAAATATTAAACCAATTACCAAACAAAACCAAGCTTGAAAACAAGTTAAAACACAAAATGTGCTTTAAGGAGTCTTAAAGCACATTTTTGAAAAATTGTCTTGTAAATGAGTTTTGAATGGCTAAATGTCCATCATTACTTCTTAATTAACATGTGTACTACTTAGTATCACATTAGGAAGTCTAAATCAATGAGAAATCAAAAATTTCACAAATATGTGCCTTGTTTTGTGAATAGTAACCAAATTAAGCAAGTTTATAACTTAAGTCAACATAAGTGAGTTAATTGGTCAACAAAGACTAAAATCCCCCTTATTATATTATGGGGGCCGGTTTTTACATGGGTGAGTCACTCCCTCACTAGCTTAATAAGATAAGTAAAGAATGAAAAAGCAAGTTACTATTTACT
Source organism: Limonium bicolor (assembly GCA_023374045.1). Classification (NCBI taxonomy): domain Eukaryota; kingdom Viridiplantae; phylum Streptophyta; class Magnoliopsida; order Caryophyllales; family Plumbaginaceae; genus Limonium; species Limonium bicolor. Next base: position 140,576,972 of record CM041782.1, read on the forward strand.
TTAACATAAGTATCTCTTAAAACTTTACCTTCTTCACTTTCTTCATTTCCTTCATGTTCCCACCGTCTCCAACTTCATCTTCTCCCTCTCATTCACGGTTATGATACAGCACCACCATTCTTCATCTTCAACCTCTTGTAATTCCTAGCTCCATTTACCAAATCAAAAACTAAGACCACCATTCTTCTAGTCTCATCAAGCTCTTCAACCTTGTCTTCTCAAATATTCAAGACCACCATTTCGGTGCCATGGAGATCCACCATTGAAGGAGCTTGAGCTTATATTTTTATGCCTTGTTGATCACCCTTGCTTCAAGGTAAGGAAAAACCAAGAAAAACAACATTTCCTTCATGTTTTAGTGTTGACCGAAAATCACCTCTTCATGGTGTTTCTCTTGCTTTGTTCTAGCTTCATTCCAATCATTCAAGGGCTTGGTGGAGTCCTCTCTTGTTACTTGTTCAAACTCTCTTCCATTTACAAGGTAAAACAATCACCTTAATGTTTTAAGACAATATATAACCTAGGGTTTATAATGAGATTAAGCATGAAGCTTGAATACTCATTACATTGCTTGTATATTGATTAGAAACTTGACAAGCAAACCAAAGTCTGGCCGGTTTTAATCAAGGAAGAGCAAGGAGAAATTAAGTGAAAAACTTGTGAAGGAAAAGAGGTAAATGTACTAACTTGATGTAGTTTAATGTCTTAGGAGAAATGAGCTTATGATACTTGTTAAAAACTACCTAAGGAGCCAATGGTGAATGACTTAGTAAAATGTTCTCAAGGAGACTATTAAAGGGCATATGTGTTGTTGTATGTATTTGCAGGTCAAAGGCAAATATATTGTGGGAAATTTAGTGTTTATGGTTTATGTTATTTAAGGGCCTAAGAGCCATGTTATTTAAGGGCCTAAGTGCCAAGCAATTTAAATAATGCACTATATTGTGATGTAGTGTAAGTTTGGTGAAGTTGTGTATAAGAATGCTCTTGATGGATTTAAGTGTTCTTGAATGTTTAATGGTGAACACTTTGTGTTTTGGTGTAACAAGATGCTAGGAGAACCCATGTCAAAATTTAGATAATATATAAGAAGTCTTAGGTGTTTAAAATGAGCTTTGGTGAGTTAGGAAGCGTTTAGAATGATTAAGTGTTCTACTAGTGAAAGAAACATGCATTAAGGTATTCTAAGATGTAAAAAGGACTTAGGCAATGTTTTAGAGGATTTAGAATGCAAGTGAGTGTTTTGGGATACTTCAAGGTCATGGTAAGATTGTGTTTAGGACTTGTACAATGTTGGTGAACAAGGAAGAAGTGATGTGTTGCATGAAGGAGCTATAAACTTGTGGAGATATTCAAGGAGTTTGGTTAGGAAGAAAAGATGCTTGGGGGATGATGTTGTAATGGTGAGAAAACATTTGGGAATAGTGATAGTTATAGGTATAAAACACCACATAAAAACTTGGTGGAAAATATTGCATGTGCTAACCATTGAATAAGAATTTGTGTAATGTTGAGGAGGCTTTTGGTGAATGATTTAAGGAGTTTAAAGGATGTCTTAAGGGGTGTTTGAAGTGCCAAATGTGGTTAGAACATACTAGGGCACTATGAGGTGAAGTTTGGAGTTAAATGGGCAATTAAAAACAAGGGTCTGGAGCAGACCGACCTTGGGGACCGGACCTGCAAGGTCGGTCGAGCCCAGTTTACCCTGCGAGAAATGGTCTCTGGGATGGACCGACCATGGTGACCGGACTTGCAAGGTCGGTCGAGCATGAATTTTTAGTACGGATTAAGTCTTTGGAATAGACCGACCTTGGGACCGAACTTACAAGGTCGGTCATGCCTAAAATCTTTCTGTACGTAATTGGTCACGGGAATCGACCGATTCTTGGACCGACTTGCCAGATCGGTCAGTCCGTAAATTTTCAAAGGGGAAAACTCTCGGGAATAAAAAATCTCGGGATAGCCCGAACTTGCAAGGTCGGTCGAGTAGAATTTTCTACGGTAATATGTTCTGGAATGGACCGACCTTGTGTAAGGTCGGTCGGTAAGGTTGGTCGGACCAAAACTTGTAAAAAAAAAACAACAAAGTGGCTTAAGTAGTTAACCCTAGGGGTATAATGAGGTAATCAAGGTGAGTTTAAGCATAGGAACATGCCATAACAATCATGTAAAATGATTAGTAACCAGAAGTTAAATAAGTTAATTAACCGACATTATTAATTATTTTTAGGGACTACGCTTGGGCGGGTCACGTTCGCAGCAAGGACCAAGGTATGGTTTTCTTGCAGTCTGTTGCCTACCGGTTTACACCGGCTTGTGTGTTGTATGTTTTTCTGTGTGTTAGACCTTGTAAGATTAAGGCATGTAATGATTTTACAGTTGTTTAAGTTATTGTATCGGAAGATGTGTCTCATTTCCCTTGTGTGTGTGTGTGTGTCTAACACGACCTAAACACTTGCTTGTGAATTGTTGATTAAGTCCAACAATGGGACTTCTAACAAGTGCTAACCGGGGAAGTGAGGATCCGGTAGTTCCGGCCACGCGTGTGAGTATGGGAGTCGATGTCATCCGGTTCGATTCTCTTTGTATGTTAAGGTTGTCTTCTCTTTGGTCTTCAACCTTCACTTTAGCTTAACCAAGGCTATTTTACTGACTTACGTCGGGCCACATGGGCATACTATGTTTTGTTCGGTGTGCTTGGATCACTATATCCGACGCACCTTTGTGTTAAGTTATTCGTTCAATTTAATAGGACGGTAACGAGTTATGTAACGAGCTTAGCATGAGTTTGGCAACATTCTCTAGGCTCTCCATGGGATCTAATTGTGTTGGTTCGTTTCCTAAAAGGATTCGTTCTTGTATTATTGTGTGATGGTGTTGTTGTTAGCAATACTCTTGCTATGATATATATGTTGTATGTTAAAATGAATGCCATGTCATCATGACAATTAGTTTCGCGTATCCCGGAAGCCGATGGGCTACGCGTTAACCATACCAGCCAAGGTTTGCTGACCCCCTCGGGGCTCCATATTCTATATTTGCAGATGAGGATCGAAGAAGCGGAGTGGCTGTAGATCCTAGGTTGTAGAAATACTTTTGGTACCTTTTGGTTGGTAGGCCCGGGGTGCGCCTGTGCTCCCGTGGCGGTATATTTTGGATAATGAATACATTACAGTGATAGTTTACAGTGATGGTTGTAATAATACTCGGTATTGTATATTATGTATTTATGGTTTAGTTCTATGCTCGGGAGTCTGATCATCGGACCGGTGCACTTGTATTTATTCTGCCTTGTTAACCACGTGGTGGTTAACGGCGTTGTAGCACCGAATCGTTTCGTTATTGTTTAGTTGTTTATTTCCGCTGCGATTTTGGTAAGTTGTTAAGTACGTAGTAGGGGTGTTACATATTAACTACAACACTTATTTATAAACTCACATTCTAAATATTGGTAGTTAATGTTATAAGTGTATTTTATGTGGCTTATCTACTTCTAAGAAACTTAAGATTATTATCTAGATTAATTCCTAATCATAGTTTAATATAGTTTTACATCACAATCCTTTTAATGATTTTATCTTAAAACATTAAGTCATTATTCAATACTATATATGTATGAAATGATTAAATCTAGACTTATAAGTCCACTTCGCATTTAGATAAAAGTATTTCATTTACTTTATTATTGATTATATTATAGATCTATTTGTGTAACATTTTGTGAAATCTAATTACAAATTTTCCTAAGTGTTAACTTATTAATTACTTAACCCAATTATAGACTTACATTATGGTCGTTGACTAATACTATACATGTATTTTAATACGTTTATATAAATCTTAGAAATTCAAAGATAACTCTTTAAGTTTAATAATCATAATTTAATACCGCTTCATATAATATTCTTTTATTAGTATTATGTAGAGGTTTAGTTTATCTCATTAATTCCTTCATATTATATTTTCTATATGGTATTTTATTTCTTTTATTTATGTTTAGTATATATATATATACTAGGATTTGTTCAAGACATTCTTTATGTAGTTTTATTGCATTTAATTATTTATATTAACTTTTACACATATCTATATCCAATATATGGTTTATTAAATAAAGTATTTTCCTTAGTTCCAATTAGTATATTAACTTCAATTCTATATAGTTAATATAAATGAAGATTAATTTAATCCCTTGATTTAACCTAAGTTACTATTTAATTCCCTTTTATATATGTGTAAATATATATTTTTCCTTAGTTTTAATTAAGAATGTTAACTTCCATATTATATAATAATTAAATGTAGATCAGTTTAGTTCCTTGATTTAACATCAGTTTCTATTTTTATTTCTCTCATATAAGTATATATATATATATATAATTATATATATGTAAATAATTTTTTTACTTCACTTAAAAGTTAATTCCCAAAATATTTATAAACATACTGTTACTAAATGTTAGTTTAATCATTTCATTATTCCCCAGCCTAAAAAGTTTATTAATAAACTATACTTTAATTTTTGTTACATTAAAAACCATATATTATAAGTTATTCTTATGAAAAATTCATAAACATAATTTTAAACCCATTTACCATTGTCCAAAAATTCCCAAATTAAATATATAGTAGCTATAACATTTTAGACATATTATAAAAATTTTATTTCATAAAAATATCTTTTTTATTTAACCAAATAATCCATAATACCCGTAACTTGCAAAAATCATAACTTACGTTTAAAAACTCTAAAACCATATTAATTTACATCAAAATAAAGTAGATTTTATAAGGAATCTATGGTTAAAATTTCAAGTCAAAATACATTCGGGAAGGTCATTAAATAAATTCGACAAGTTAGGGTTTAATTCTGGAATTATTATAAAACTTAAACATTTAAAACTTCTGCGTTTTAATCTCGGCCGTCCGTCCCTATAAGTCACGATCGGACGGCCACTGAAACGTAAGTTCTTCAGAAATCCCAAATCGAATCCCGAGTACTAATGAAACACCCCTAATAATTAAAACACATGAAATTATGAATACGTGTGGTACGTTTAATTAACCGGTCACATTGATGTATAGTTGTACTACAACTTGTACCCTAAGATACTGAGGGACTTACACATGTCCGTGAATGTGATAGCAAGTTACATTATATTATAAGGATTGGTGCTCATCGTTTTGACATTAATCGATACAATTGAGGGAATTAAATTATTCCACGTTAGGATATTTGTACACGAAACAGAGTAGCGCATTATGCAAACTGAAGTAGAATGGATACTCGTTAGCACATAATAATTGTACTAATTAACATAGTTGCGAGAGTATAACATATGAGTAGTATTACTAGTTGCAAACATGTGCAAATAACATTATAACATAAATACTTGCACTCACCGGCTTATATCCCTTGATTTAGATGTTAAACTATTACCTAAGTACTAATTAATTCTACTATGAGACAATAAAGAAACAACCCCACTCTGTTGATTTCCGGAAATCCTGCAATTCCACTAACCCACATTTAAGTACCCACTCAGCCTGTTAATGACTCACCCAGCCTTTCATTGTCTGCATGCAAACTAGTGTTCCCTTTCCCTCTCGCGGGTGTGAGTCCTGATTACTAAACCCACGCAGTCTCTCATTTTCTTCCATCTGCTCCCCGATGCGCGCAGGTCTAGAGCAAGACCTTGAACTTCCCTCAACTGCTGGCTCATGGTAATACCTTTCTTCTCCCAATGCTGCTATTCAATTCTCCTATTGGTTCTGCATCGAAGATGCACCGTTATTGTCCATCAGTTCCTCACGTAGTCACCCGCAACTTAAGTCCTCTCAATTTCTCCTTGTGCATGTCTGGTAGGGGTTGTCCCAACTTCTGAAAGTCTGGAGCTAATTGATACAAACAGCAAGGTAAACCGGTAACCAACTCCCCTTCTCCGTTTCTTTATCTTCCTTGTCCGAAAACCTCCAGTTTCTGACTCACTCCCTCTCAATCTTTCATGCACAACCTTCTGGAAACCCCTGTGATGTGTGAGGATCTTCAAAGAACCCACGCCATTCCTCTTAAGATGCTAGCGCAAGGTAAACGCTTCTGTTTGCCTTTTTCTCTTCTGTTTTTTTTTCATTCTATATTTCTGATGTCCAATGTGTGTTGACATCCTCTCCTTGTTCAACCTTCTTTTTTGCATGCATGAGTTCCACTTGGAAACCGCCTCTGTCTTGCACCAAAAGAATAGCCCAGAACCAGATCCGGGACTGTCTTGAAATCGAATCCATGGTGAGACCACAAACTGTCAAGTTTCTTGCCTTAGTTCCTCTCTGTTTTAGAGCTTCTAAAGGCATCGTTGATCTGAAGTTCTTGGTTGTTCATACCGTTTTTGTAGAGCCTTGTTTTTTTTGGTGAATTCGGCAGCTAAGGCCTAAAAAAAAACCCAAGGAGTGATCCCCTCCAAGTAAGGTAAAGACCCACTGAAAACCTTGACATTATAGCTCTGGATATCAAAACCTGAAACGGACAGCAACTTACATTGGCACTTGGTTATGTCTAGGTGTGAAACATATCGAGCAGTACCGAGGGATAATCCTTGCAAGACAAGCCCTCAATACCCAGGTTGTAACCCTCAACTCTTGCTCAACTCATATCTCAAAAGTACTGAAAATGGTGCAAACTGCTATTTAGAAGTTATTGTCGAACACTCTAACAATGAGCTGGGGAAACCACCATGTGTTGCAGAATAATTATGATAACGAACTGGTAGTTTAACCATGTGTTCAATTGCTCAAACTCCCGCAAGAGAAATACTGATAGCATGTAAACTCAATCCAAGACAAACGAGCTAGTAGTGACTTAAAAAAAAATTAGACTGAGAAATGACAGTAGGGAAACTGACAGAATGAGTGGGATTTTCTTTCTGTGTTCCTAGCACCGAAAGAGTATGGCACAAATCAGAGATAGTAGCGAATGGATTCTGAAACATTTAGTAACCCATGCGTCAGCTACCTATGGGCTAATAACAAGTCAAGGTGGGCAAGAAAATTCTGTATGAATCAGGTAATGAACCGGTGCAGTAGGAAGTTTAAGTCCTGCAACTCACGTTTCTGCACAGTCTGTTTTCAGAAGTAATATGAATATGGTGTTGAGCTAATGACAAACTTAAAATCTGATGACACACTTACCTAAGTAGTAGACAAGCTGGTGGCGCTGGGGGGAAAACAAGTAGCACATTAAAAAGGGTAGTAGAAAGACTAGAATGCAAAAAACTTAATCTAACCTCAGTGTTACAGTTTTCAGTTTCAGGGCAATGAGAATTCAATAGCATTAACAATATTGTTTGGGTTGATCTGGAGTGGAAAACTTTGCTAAACAATTTGAGGGAAGTAGTGAGTCAGATCAATGAATAAACAGAAAGATAGAGAAGAAAAAAAACAGTCTTGGGAGACAGTTTTCAGATTCTACTTGCTCTTTGTATCAGTTTAAGGAAGTCCTGTGGAATTATCAACAATGTGGTGGGTCTGCTCTGAGGCTAAAACTGTACTAGATGCTTAACTAAATAGCTAGATAACTTAGGGGACACTCGAAATCAAAAATCGTGAACAAACTGTAGGACACAATAGAGGATATCAGTTGTGTTTTTTTTCCGTCAGTTTTACAATTCTTATTTCTCAGCTTAGTATAAGAAACTTCAGAAGCATAGGCCCCGTTGCCTCGAGTGATTTAAAACTATACTAAGACTCTTACTAAGGAGCTAAATAGTTGGGGATTTAGAAACCAAAGCAAGGAACTAAATACAAAGACCAAACAGAACCAGATCATATCTCAGTTTTTATCAGTTTTTGGTTAGTTTCAAGCTTTAGTTTTTGTAGTTTTATCCAGTCTGTGCGAGGGAGTCCTAAGGGGTGTAACCATGTCATTTTGGGGTTTGTCTCGAACTTAAGAGAAGGATCATACACTAAACTACGTGAGTTAGTAATGAGGTAGAAGTTAGAAGTCATGCCACTAAGTAGAAAAGAAAACAACAGAAAGAAATTTGCATCAGCTCATGATTTTGGTATACAGATTTCTGTTCTGTGTAAATAATTTGCAGGGACGTTGCGCTGTTTTGGGTTTGTGTCGAAGTTGTAAGCTCGGTAATACACCTAGCAAAGTGGGCAAACCAGGGGGGAATAGGACAGGAAATAGACTACCGAACAGAAAGTAAAATTTAAGTAAGACTACCAGTTGGGTTGCAGTTTTTATTTTCTGTCCAGTCCTGAATAACCTTGTACAGAAAGACTTGGAGCAATGGTGTTGAGTTGCCAATGAATCTAAAACACATCTAACATACCTTAGTAAGTTTATAAGTGCATTGGGTGAATTAGAAACTAGATTGAAGGGCAGAAACGTGAATAAACAGAAAAGAGAGAAAAGGGAGAACGTCAGTTTCTAATTTTTTTTTCAGTTGCATGAGTTTCTGAAACTGTGAGTCTCTGTATAACTCTATTACAGAGGAGCTATAATGGTTGTATTGAGTGATTCAGGTACCTAAAACTTACCTTATACACTCAAGCATGATATAAACACCTTGAGGGATGAATTGAAAACCAATTCGTAAATAAAGGCAAGGAACGGAATAGAGAACACCTGGTTGTAGGTTTCTGATTTTGACGCTTGCTTGAGGAATTATGCTCGCTGTATATTCATGTGCAGAGGGTTCGTGAGGGTTGCATTGGCTGTTAAAGAACCTGAAACACTCCCACTACACTTAAGTAAAGATGTAAACACTTTGAAGGAGATTAGAAATCAGGGTGATACACTGACATAAGAAGCAGAAAGAGGTGCACTAATTCAGTTTGTTTCAGAGTTTCATTAGTATGTTGTTCTGTGTAATTAGGTACAGAAACTACATAAGTGTTATACTGGGTTGAGAATGAACTTATAACATCCTTACTCCACCTAACTAAGTGTGTTAACCTTGGGGAAGATGGGAAGTCAAGATCCGTGAGCAAAGAAAAAGGGATGGAAGTAAGGATATCAAAATTGATATTTCAGTTTCGTTGTGGTTGTCTCAGTATAACTGTCACAATAGGTATAAGTGGGATTTCAATGGCTTGCTAACAAACTTAAGAGCTAGCTAATACACTTAAGGAGGTTTGTGAACACTTGGGAAGATAGGGAATGAAATACCCCGTAATTAAAAACAGTGATTAATTAGGCTAATTATATTTTTAAAGGCTTAATTACACTTAAATAAATATGAGGGAACAATTCCCGAAGAAAACGGACCTTTGAAATGGGTTAAAAGCATAAGCGAACCTTAAAGCGCGTTTTTCGAGGAAACCGGGAAAACGTGACTTTAAGCGGGTCAAATAGACTCGTAACAATTTTGGTCAACTAAATCTTCACTAATAAATATTAGTGGAACTTTAGAACCAATAAAATTAATTAAACGAGAAAATTCCGGAAAACGGGTTCCGGTTAGTAAAACTGTCAAAACCGGAAAGTTGTGGGGTGAGAATGCAAATAAAAAACTTAATGTGTCCATTTTGCAAATAAAAAAGTAAAAATGTGTGTGTGTGTGTGTGTGTAGGGGGAACCGATTTCCCTCCTCTCACTCACTCCCTTTATTATTTTGTAACTCACAAGAAGACAAAGAAATAAAGAAAGAAAAAGAGACTCTCTCTCCTCAGTTCCCCTCACCCTCTCACGTTGGCATCTCCCTCCTTCTCTATTCTTTCTTCTTCCCTGCGACACCCATGGAGAAAGGAGAAAACTCACTCAACTCTCACCTTCTCTCCTCTCTTTGAACACTCAAATCTTCTCCAAACTCAACAAAAATTATACCATTGGAACCCCCTTGCAAAGGAGAACATTTTCATCCTTCCAAAAATCGAAAACGACCACTTTCATTTCGGTGGGTATTCTCCATTTGAAGATTCAAGTCCACCATTAGAAGCACCTTCACCTCCTTATCATCTTGAGGTAAAAAGAATTTCGAAAATCCTTCATTTCTAGTTCTCATTGGCATTATAAGGAGTTTCAGTTTTTGAACTCTTGGTTCTTCTTGCTCCAGCCGATTTTGGCTTCTATTTTGGGCTAGGAATCTTGTTCTCTTGCTAGTCAAGAACTTCATTCATCCATTGGAAGGTAATACTCATTTCTAAACCCTAAAACATCTAGATTCTAGGGTTAGTGTAAAATGAATGCTAAATGGTTAGTGTGTATTGGTATGGTGTGAATGAAGAACAAAGAAGAAGGAAAGAAGGAAGGAGAAGGCAAGAAAGAAAGGAAAAAACTAGTAAGACAAGGTAATTGTGCTTACCTTGAACTAGTTTGGTATTGAGTAATGTAACCGTTTTTTTAGTAGTAAAATGAGTAATGTAATTGAGTAATGAGTAGTAGTAATGTAGTAGTGTAATGGGGAAGAGAATCAATAGTTTTTTGAACTTGTAAAGAATGCTTAAAAAGCTTGGGTAACCTTGGGTAGTATATGTATGTGTGCAGGAATTTTATTGTTGTTGTAGTAGTATTGAAATGTGAGCATAATGGCTTGAGTAAACAGGTTGTGAGAATATGAATATGTGAGCTGAAATAATGTGTGCAAAATGTTAAGAATATAGGGGAGACTATGTCAAATTTTGTCTAGGAATTTGAGGACTTAGTGGTCTAAGAAGAGGGAGTAACCTAGGTAGTGACTAGGTGTATTTGGAGAGGTTAAAATGAGTAGTTAAGTATCTTGAAACAGATTTGAAAAGGGTCTAGGTAAGGTAAGGAAATAGGATGTGAAGTAATGCATTTTGGATGCTAAGAGTAGCATTAGTTGAGGGAGTAATGAGACATAGAAGTTGAGTGAAAAATCTGTAGCATAAAAGGGAAGACAAATCTGTAGCATTAGAGCAATGGGAACAAGTATAAGTGTTGAAGAGAAGTGAGGAAAAATGTGTAAGTGTAACTAGGATTGAGTAATGGGTTTGGTGAATGAATTAAGGTATTTTAGGAGGCCTAAATGGCATAATATCATGTTGGACTACATGTAGGAATTGGAAGAGATGGGTAAGAAAGGGATTGAAAAACAAAGCCTGTAGCAGTGTTCTGCTACCGTCCGACCCAGAGCCTGGATCGGACCGTGGGTCGGACAAGGCTTAAGCAACGAGAATAAAACATTCTGGAACGGTCCAACCCAGGAGCCGTGAGTCGGACGTGGGTCGGACGGGCAAGAAAATTTCTGTTGTCGAAGTTTCTGACTTCGTCCGACCCAGAGGTTGAGTCGGACATGGGTCGGACGGAGCTTGGACGACAGAACCGAAACTTTCTGGAATGGTCCGACCTAGAGGTGTATGGGTCGGACGGAACAGTTCCGGGTCGGACGGGAAGAATTTCAGAGGACGAAAATCCACTGGAATGGTCCGACCCAGGGCTTGGGTCGGACGGTGGGTCGGACGACCCATAAAAAAAATGTTTTTATATGACTATAGTAATTATAAGTATGTGTATATATATATATATATGTATATATATATATATATATATATATGCCTACACACATGTATGCATATGTATGTAGTAATACACCACTAATGAAGGTAATAATGGTAAGAAAGTAAGTAAACGAGTAAGGAAACAAGTTTAAGAAGTAGTAAAGGAAAGGATGGTTTCGTAAACAAGTAAGAAATAACGAAGTAGTAAGTAAACAATGAAAGTAACAATGAAGGAGTAAGTTAGATCAATAATAGATCATTGATCATACTACTTCGTGTATGTATAGGAATCAAATAGTTGATCGTCAAAGGACCCGGTAGTATGAAAACAACGGTGTACGGTATGATTTCTTCATGCCCTGTATCCTAACTTGGTTACCCCGATTTGTGTGCTTATGTGATCACCAATAAGATAAATGCACGAATCGGACTTATATTGCACTTAACTGTGTTTGAACTATTTTGTTCTTGTTGTATCTTCTTGAACAATTAGTTTGTATAATTCATGAAATGAATGAATGAGAATGAAGTGTATGTGTACATGATGAGTACTTGTGTATTGTATTGATGTATGGAAAGAGTAATGACTTCTACTAATTCCTAACATTCTAACTCCTAACTTGAGTAATGAGTAAAATGGAATGAGTAGAAGTCCGATATAGTTTCGGCCACGCGTGAGGATAAGGAAACACAAGAGGTTGGATCCGAATCCTGGCTGTAATCTTTTCCATGGACCAATCCCCTTGAATGGGTAGCATCCTGGATTAGTGGGCCACCCTAAAGCCCGGTGGTGGGATGTAGTAATCCCTGCCCGGAGGTCATACCGACTTAACAGGAGTAAAGTATGTAAGAAGTAAGTATTGTATGTGTATTGGTCTTGACTATTGTAAGTCATTGACCGGGAGTAAAAGTATTGAACACCCGATTAACCCGGGTGTGTAATGAAGCTAACAACACCTTTGTATGAATTGGAGAAATGTATCTCCGTAGTGCGGTGAGTATCCGGTAAGTATAATTGGTTGACTTGAATTGTCTTCCTTGCGTGTATTGTATGTATGTATGCCTTGTGTATGGAATGTATAGAATTGTATTGTATAAAGAATGTATGTATGTATGTATGAATGAAACGAACCGCATGTACTCGACCAATTAGTTGGCGTACCCTCGCTAGCACGCGGGGTATGCGGTTATCATATGCAGCGTAAGCTGACCCCCTAGGGGGAATGTTTTTATTCTACAGGTACCCGCGAGGCGTGATGGTAGAGTAAGGACGGGATGTAATTCGTTTTGGAATAGTTAGTAGAATTGGAATAGTGTACCGAGTTGTACACGGTTAGGCCTTTTTGAGTAGCCGGTGTACCATGTGGTACACCTTTTTGGATAATGAATTCATGATGGGATAGTAAGGAGAGGATGTATAAACTCTTCATTTTGGGAAGTAGTCTTGGAATGTATTCATGTATTTCGGTATACTCGGTAATCAAAATGTAAGTAAGTATTTGGTATTGTAAAGTAAGTAGTATGTATTTGGTTTATTCTAATCGTCAGACCGATGCGGTAAGTAGTAGTAGCCTTGTTAACCTTCGACGGTTAACGGCGTTGTATCACCCGCCGGAGTAAGTAAGTATTCCGCTGCGAGTAAGGTAAGTATGGGAATGATTAGAGGATAATGGAAGGATTAGCGGTTGGGGTGTTACAAAAAGTGGTATCAGAGCAAAGTCTCGCTCTGATGATTAGAAATACCAAGTGTAGTGATTACCGAGTTAGGATTTCAACCGTTATAAACGGATACTTAGAAACCTAACTAGGAACTACCGTTGTTAACAACGGATACCCTTAACGTCTGCAAAGACGATACCATTGTTGAATCAAGACCATGAGGTCATAGTTTCACCGTATCTAATGTAATCCACACTTGTTCAGATGTCAGGACGAGGTCCAGGTCGTCCCAGAGGAGGGACTAATGACGGACCAAGCGCGCAGACGATAGCTGAAATCGTCGCCGCCACGGTAGCACAGATGCTACCGGATGTAATCACCGCTGTACAACAAACACAGCAAAACCAGCAACAGCAGCCCGACCCGCCTCAACCCCAAGAAACGAATTGGGTGAAGGCCGTCGCCGACCTTCGACCTCCATGCTTTAGAGGCGAGAGCGACCCAGCCAAGCTCGAGGCCTATCTCTCCGAGATGGAGACGGCCTTCGAGACACTTGAGACTCCCGCTGGAGTTTGAGTGAGGATAGCTGCGTATTACCTCAAAGACGCGGCTATGGACTGATGGAAGCTCATTAAGGCCGAGCACGTAGCTGACCCTGCATTCGGTTGGGAAGCATTCACCTCTCTCCTCCGATCAAAGTATTATCCCGAGCATGTCAAGACCAAGAAAAGGCTTGAGCTCGATGCTTTAAAAATGACCGAGAAGATGACGGTTGATGAATATTACCACACCTTCACCTCTCTTCTCAGACTTCTACCCGACCTTGGGTATACCGGTCAAGTCTTGGTCGACCGCTTCTACGGCGGATTGAGCCATCGACTCCGGTATGGCATGGGCTTCACACGGTTTACCTCCCTTCAGGTAAACATCATTGAACCCTTGAAAGCCATGAGAAATATGAATTAGTACCCCGTATGTAAATGTATAACCTAATGCCTAAGTAATTCAGGAGTGTTACCACGCTGCATCTCGAGTTGAGATCACATGCCAGCTAAGGGATGAGGAGCAAGCGCTGAAGCGCAAGGTGAGCGGCAAGGGTAACACCTCCGACGACCAAAACCAAGCCAGACCTTGGAAAGAAGAAGAAGGGGAAGCACTCCCACCAGAAGAACACCTCAGGGGACGGCGGTGCCCATGCTGAGAAGAGCAAGGTAGCTGAGCCATTACAGCTTGCCTACACCACACCAGTGGCAGCGAAGCCACTGAGGTCTCAGCCCTACAGAGGTAAGGAACCGAAACCGAATTAGCACACTTGTGAACTAGTATGTACATAGAGTATTGTAAGCATACCGAACCTTGGTAACTTGGAAGCTACAGGTTCTGGATTTGGCCAAGGCAAGAACCAATCTGATGGCCGCAGCTACATATGCCGTAACTACAACAAGGATCATCCCGGCACAGATTGCCAAGGAAGGGAGATCCGCTGCTACACTTGCCAGAAGCCGGGGCACCGTGCTAATGCATGCCAGAGAACTCTAAGCCCAAGGGTAACTATCAGGGCTACAAGCAGCGTGAGGCAAGGAAGCTGCATCTGGCGATGCTCATGCCCAGCATACCTCACAGGGACAGGGATCCCGAGGTCCGCAGAAGGGCGCACCGCAGAGGCAGCCGGCCTTACACATCATTGACCATGATGGGACTGGGACTAAGTCCGGCCCAGGTAACTACCGTAACCTTTAATCCTTGAAGAGCATGACTAAGTATTAAAGTAATTGTATGAATGGGAGCATGAATGCGTAAGTACTTGAAGTATGAAATTAAGCATGAGTAAGTAACATGGAAATACGTATTGAGCATGAAACGAATTAGTAAGCCTAGAACTCACTCTAGATGAAATTTACCACCTTAGGGAAATTCCTTATCTGCTACCCAATACCTTCGAACTCACCTCATGAAGAGACCGACATCGCCAATCACCACTTCAACAACGAACAGTGTCAGGTCATCCGCCCAGGTATGATTTTATTAAAAGGATACCTGACACCTGAAGCACAAGTTTCAATCATCCGACGATGCAACGAGTTAGGAATGGTCCAGGAGGATTTTATACACCCGAATCCCCGGTGGAGCTACAATGCTGAAGATGCTAAAATGAGGAAAGATGGGAAGGGAACCCTTATACCAGGACATACCGAACAACGCGAATAGGAGACGGAGCCACACCTCCAGCAATACCCCTTGAATTCCGAATGCTTGTCACTCAAGCTGTAGAAATTACGCAACAATGTGAAGATGAACCAATCCCTGCACTTGAAGCAGATCTATGTATCGTCAACTTCTATGAGAAAGAAGGACGACTTGGCTTACACCAAGATAAGGACGAGACAGCGGAATCTCTTGAACTAGGAGTGCCCGTAGTGTCTTGGTCCATTGGTGATGACGCCGTATTTTTGTATAGCGAGCAGAAGCGTGTGGACCTCGTAGAGAAATTGGTATTGAGATCAGGAGATGTCCTAATCATGGGTGGAAAATCAAGGTTGCTGTATCACGGGATCCAGAAGATCAAGTTGAATACGGCACCACCGGCAATAATCAATGCCACACACATGAAACCAGGACGCCTGAACCTTACCTTTAGAAAGTATTAATCTTGTAGTAGCATGTAATCCAGTAGTAACATGTATTAGAGACAGTATGTATGATGGTTGGTTATTCAATAAAAGCAGTGTTGGTTATTAAATTCCACTTGCGTTCCACCATCTTTACTTATAATCTCATGAATCAATAGGTTGCGGACTCGGTACCGAAGGTAACCTGAGTATCCTCACCGAAGAGCAAGCCGGCAAGAGCGGCACCATTCTAACGGGAACATTCCCAGTAAACGGCATCGAAGCCTCAGTACTATTCGACTCCGGCGCCTCTCACACCTTTGTATCGCCATCTTTCGCTACAAGGTTGGGGCTAGACGCAGATGAGCTACCAAATTTCTTGGTTACTCTCCCGTCGAAGGAGCGAGTAAAATGCACTAAGTATTACCACACCGCCACAATTCAATTAAAGGCGAAGCGTTTCCCATCTCCTTCGTTGATTCAACGGGTTGGGATTCGACTTAATAATTGGAATGAACTGGTTGGAGCGGCACAAGGGGAGAATCCTATGCGCCGAGCACCGATTGCTGCTCAAGAGTCCATCTAGGGTCACGGTTTCATACCGCTAGAGGCCAAGAGAGCCTTCAACTACAGTCATCTCTGCTATGGCAATGTACCGGGAACTCAGAAAGGGACATGAAGTGTATTTATGCCATGTGCAAAATCTGGAGAGAGATCCAGAATTCAGTGATGATGTGACCGTAGTCTCAGAATTCCCTGATGTATTTCCGAAAGAGCTATCTGGTATGCCACCACCGAGAGCAGTAGAGTTCGAAATCGACCTTGTACCTGGTACTGGTCCCATTGCTAGGGCACCATACCGTATGGCACCAGCAGAAATGACAGAGTTGAAAGAGCAACTACGTGACCTACTCGACAAAGGTTTATACGCCCGAGCGTATCACCCTGGGGAGCACCGGTCCTCTTTGTTAAGAAAAAGGACGGTAGTCTCCGCCTCTGCATCGACTACCGCGAATTGAATGCGGTCACTGTAAAGAACAAATATCCATTGCCACGCATCGACGACCTGTTCGATCAGTTGAAGGGAGCTTCGGTCTTTTCTAAGATTGATCTCCGATCCGGATATCATCAAATTGCTATCAAAGAGCAAGACATTGAGAAAACAACATTCCGAACAAGATATGGCCACTACGAATTCACGGTGATGCCATTCGGTTTGTCTAACGCACCAGCCAAATTCATGGACCTAATGAATCGGTTATTCAGTGATCAGCTGGACACTTCAGTAGTAGTATTTATTGATGACATCCTTGTGTACTCGAAGTCACCAGAAGAACATGAAAACCACTTGAGAAGAGTACTTGAGACACTGCACGAGAACCAGCTGTATGCGAAGTTCTCCAAATGCGAGTTTTGGCTAGATCAGGTATCATTCCTCGGTCATGTCATCTCGAGCGCGGGCATTTCAGTAGATCCATCCAAAATCGAAGCAGTGCGATCATGGCCTAGACTTAAGACTGTTACCGAAATCCGGAGCTTTCTTGGTTTAGCCGGTTATTACCGGAGGTTTGTAAAGGACTTTTCTAAAGTCGCTAAGCCCATGACGTCATTGATGAAGAAAGATGCACCATTTATGGACAAGCGAGTGCGAGGTATCCTTCCAGAGACTAAAGACTCATTGACCTCGGCGCCAATTCTCACACTTCTAGAGGGCACAGAGGGATTTGAGGTGTATTGTGATGCATCGGGCAAGGGCATGGGATGCGTACTCATGTAGCATGGCAAGGTTGTAGCATACGCCTCCCGCCAGCTGAAAAAGCATGAGGAGAATTACCCGACACATGATCTGGAGTTAGGAGCCATTGTCTTCGCCTTGAAGATATGGCGACACTATCTCTATGGGGTAAGCATCACCATCTACTCCGACCACAAAAGTTTGCAGTATGTATTTACCCAGAAAGAACTGAATCTAAGACAAAGAGGTGGATGGAGTTCCTATCAGATTACGACATCAACCTCCAGTATAAAGAAGGGAAGGCAAACGTTGTAGCCGACGCCCTGAGTCGTCGAGCACACTCGCTCCATTCGCTACTCGCTTCTTCTAGCTTGTTTGACGAGGTACGAGACGCTCAGTTGAGCGACCCTTACTTCACAGAGATCAGACAGAAAATCATAGAGGGTACCTTCGAGAACCGAAAGTACGACTTCAAATTGCATGAAGATGGTCTGATCCGATTGAATGGCAGATTATGCGTCCCCCGAAGCATGCTGAGCTAAGGGATCGCATTCTGTGAGAGTCACACTATTCGTCATTGCATGTCCATCCAGGAGCCTCTAAAATGTACAAAGACATGAAGAGATACTTCTGGTGGTCAGGAATGAAGTCCAACGTGACTGAGTATGTTCTGAGGTGTCTCACGTGCCAGAAAGTGAAGTTCGAGCACCGAAGACCGGGAGGGATGGTGCAATCCATGCCCATTCCAGAGTGGAAATTCCACGATATCTCTATGGATTTTTTGTTGTGGACTCCCACCTGCCAGGGGAGGACTCAACATGATCTGGGTAGTAGTCGATCGCCTCACCAAGGTTGCCCGATTCATACCAATGAAGGACACCTGGAAGGTGGCGAAGCTCGCGGAGCTATTCGACAAGGAGATCATTCGACACCACGGAGTCCCGAAACCATTGTATCTGACCGCGACACCAGATTTCTTTCGAGATACTGGAGAGCAACACGGGAAGCGCTTGGTACTGAATTGAAACTTAGCACCGCCTTCCATCCACAGACCGACGGTCAGACAGAAAGGACCATCCAAACACTAGAGGATTTGCTTAGGGCATGTGCCTTAGACTTCCAGGGGAGCTGGATTGAGAAGCTTCATCTTATCGAGTTTTCATATAATAATAGCTATCATGCTTCGATTAAGATGTCGCCGTTCCAAGCTTTGTATGGTAGACCTTGCCGTACCCGTTGTGTTGGGATGAGTCAAGTGAAGCGGTCATCATAGGACCGGAGTATTTGGAACAAGTACAAGCTGAAGTTCAGCAAATCCGAGCAAACATGAAGCAGCCAAGATAGACAGAAATCCTATGCGGATGTGCGACGACGTGACCTTGAGTTCGCCGTGGGCAACCAAGTGTTCTTGCGTGTCTCACCTATGAAGGGTGTCTTCCGATTTCGCCAGAAGGGCAAACTGAGCCTGAAATTCGTAGGCCCGTATACCATTACCGAGAGGATTGGAGCCATAGCTTATAGGCTAGCATTGCCTGAAGAATTGGGACGTGTTCATGATGTCTTTCATGTATCACAACTCAAGAAATACATAGCCGATCCCTCTCATGTATTAGAACCCGAACACTTATCCCTAGAGCCGACGATGAGATATGTCGAGACTCTATTGCGAATCCTTGATACAAAGACAAGAGACACTCGCCATAAATCTGTACGAATGGTGAAGGTCTTGTGGTCTAACCACGATGTCGAGGAAGCGACTTGGGAATTAGAAGACGCCATGAAGGCGAAGTACCCAATCTATTTGTAGACTAGATGTCTAGCATCCGTATAGTACGGAGGGTACGGGCGTACCCTTTTAAGGGGGGTAGAGCCTTTTGCTTTTGCATTGCTTCGGGTTAGCATTGCATGGTATGTATGTATAGTAATTGTATTTTGTTGGCACATGTAGTGCCAATTGTATTTCATTAGCACAAAGTAGTGCTAGTAGTATCCGGTATATAGCACGATGAGTACGGTATGTGTATGGTATGTGTGTAATGAGTAATGCATTTGTGTTGTACGGTATATGACACGAATGACATGTGAATGTATGGTGGAATGTGCGAACTGAAGGGTGTATTGTGTATGGTATTTGAATGGAGTATTGTGTATGAATTGAGTATTGTGTATGGCGATTGAACTGAGTATGGTGTATGGTATCTGAATTGTGTATGCTGGTAGTGTAAGAATTGTGACACCTTGTAAGGTGGTAGTAGAATACATTGTGGCAATTGGTTGCCAAATGAGTAGAATAGTAAACCGTAAACCTTGATCAACTTTGAGGGCAAAGTTCCTTAAGGGGGGTAGATTGAAATACCCCGTAAATAAAAACAGTGATTAATTAGGCTAATTATATTTTTAAAGGGCTTAATTACACATAAATAAATATGAGGGAACAATTCCCGAAGAAAACGGACCTTTGAAATGGTGTTTTATACACAATTTCAACCCCCCGAAGAGAGTCTCTACTAATAGGCTAGTTTGGTCAAGTAGCGAGGGTTCCCAGTTCGATTGGAACATTTCAGAGTACCAGGGACAGCTTAGTCATCTCTAGGGGCACTTTCGTAATTTTTCAAGGCTCCTAAGCCCCCTATAGGCTTTCTCTCTCCTCCAAATAAGGGTCAAATCAATTCAAAATACTTTGACATTTTAACCCATGATAGAGGATGACATTCTAAGCATAATGGCGTTGGAATTTTGATTTTTCGAATTTCCAATAATTTCTAGCAATTTCTGATTGAATCTGACGAAAATTGAATTTAAAATATTCCAATATCCAAAAATTCGATTCCACTTTAGAAAATTCAGAAATATCATTCTTTACCCATGTGTAAAATTTCATAATCAAATTCTTTTTGGAAGCCCTTGAGCTAAACGTCGGTAAATCTCGGTTTTTACAGATTTTTCTATCTTTAAGGAAGCCTATATAAGGAACCTTATCCCATGATCATCTGATAACCTCAAGAACCCTAGACTCTCAAAGAAGGCAGCCGTCTCTCTTTCCCCACGTTTTTGAACTCCAGAGCCACAATCAAACACCGAAATATCACCAAAATCAACACCAAAACATATTTTTCAACTCCCACAACATCATCAATCATCAAAACCCCACAAAACACCACCAAAACGTGAAGAACAGCAAGAACAACAACAACCAGAAGCTTGGTTTGAAATCCTCTCGGGTCTGCCATCAACGGAGCACTCGACGAATCCCGGTGTGAAAATCACCGTGAATCCGAAGGTAAAACAGGTAGAAATCCCACTTTCCTAACTCTCCATGGTATTATCTGTCTTGCCTCAAAATTTGGGCTCAAACTAACCCTCTACGCTTCTGTATTGCTGTTTGTTTAAGCTTCTGTCCAATAATTTGTTTACTAAGTTCCGTGCTTAATTCGAATTCAAATTGAGAACTTTCAATCACTAACGTCTTGTACATCTTTCTGGCTACACACCCATAAAATTTAAGCCAAAAACACCTTCGGGAAGAGCCTCAACGCCGCCGTCCGAGGGCGGTCCGCACCCACGGACGTCGTGTCCGGGTTCCGGACTCCCTGTCCGTAAGCCCGGACGCCCACGGACGGCGGCGGGATTTTTAAAAAAATTCAAAATTTAGGTTTTCTAATAATGTCTGGGCCCACGGACAGCCTGTCCGTGGCCCCGGACTTTGCAATTTTCTGTTTTCCTTTAATTTCGACTCTTCTGTATAATTAGGTTAACTGGGGTCCGTGGTCTCGGACATGGGGTCCGTGGCTACGGACGTAAGCAAAATTCTACCTAATTCTTCCTCCGAAACCCTAGTTTAGGTAGCTTTTAATTTCACTTTAATTTTCTGTCAAAAATGCTAAAAAAACAAAAAAACAGAAGCTCGCGCACTTAGGTTAAAACGACTCGTATAAGCCGTAATTAAACTAAGTAGAGTAAAATGACTTCTAGGGGTAATGAAAGTAATTTGAACCCTAAATAAGTCGAATATCAAGCCCCCCGAACCCGATCTCTCCTTTCCTAATTGATCTAGGTCAAAATAGGTGGCGACTCATAATAGGTTCCAGTGAGCTAGCTTAGGTTTTAATAATTATTGTTATATGACATAGTTATTAATCTTAGGTTTAAGTGGACCTAAAACCCGTTTAGATCATAATCTACTTTAATCAACATAGGATAGGTTTAAAATCGAGGCTCACAGACTGGCGACTCTGCTGGGGACAAATTCTTAACTTTAACCTGTTTAATTTTAAGAAATAGGGCTTAACTCGAAAAATTGTTTATTTATGGCTTTATTACTTTGTTTGTTTACTTTCGTGCGCACTTTAAATTTTTGCACCCCTGCATCATATGAGAGCGAGGGTCCACACAAACCAGTTTCACCCGGGACCCATCTAAGGTCCCTTGTCAGGGACTCACACCATTTTAGGTGATGTGAATAAGCGGGGGAAAAGAGGAGGATGTCGTCTAACCACATCCCCTTAATACCTGGGCCTTAGCCCCAAGCGTTTTCCTGGCAGTGTCCTTACCTAGCCCATTGTTTGGTCAGTCAAAGACCCGGCCGTAGACGCACACCTTCAGGTGATGTGAAAAAAGTGGGGAAGCCCAAAGAGAATAGCGTGCAAGCCCTATTCCTTTGTGGTGACCTGGGCCCAAGCCCCAAGCACCTCTCCGATCGATCCATACCTGGTTGAATTTAAGCATCTAGTGAGGACATGTTGAATTTGTGTGGGCCTTGTTTGCTTGTATGATCGGCCCATTACCTAGCCTAGAGGTTGATAGGAACTTCTCCTACATGGCGGCTCTACTTTGTTTGCGGCCCAGAGGTCCTGTTTGGTTTAATATGTGAGTCATTCGGGCTTCAGCCCAAAAGCTTAGACTTAGGTGATTTCTCTTCTGGCCCAATTTGAATTATCCAATTAGTTCTAGGCCCATAAAAAGGAAATCCACCTGAACTTGAAATAACTCACAAGGCCTGAAAATAAAATCTTTTTCGGCTTAGCAACCATCTTCTCTGGCCCAAAGAAAGTTAGGCCCATTTGTGATTTAGGGACCACTCCAGCCCATGTGCTTTGCTCTAGGCCCAAACACATTCCGGCCCAAGGGCTCATTCTAGTCTAGGCAGACTTCTTATTCGGGCCCTGGCCCAAAACCCTAGATCTAGGTGTCACCTCTCAGGCCCAATCAAAGCCATCTGTTTACATTTCAGTCCAAATTCCAGTTCATAGCCTGAGAGATACTTCAGCCCAAGCACCTCATTTTTTGGGTATCTGGGCCCACTTGATTTCAGCCTAAGCTTGTTTCGATATACCTTGTGAAGTGTCATTCTCACCTTAGTGTCTTTCAACCCACCTCCTCTTGTTAGCTAATAATGGACTTCTTGGAAACAGGCAAGCCCAAATCCAGATATGGCAGAAGGAGGAAATCCGATCAACACCGAGGCCCAGTTGGCCGCTGTGCTGCAAAGGTGCAAGGTCTTGGAGTCCATTGTCGAGGAATTGAGGAGTAAGGCTAATCTCCAAGAGACAAATCAGCACACTCTGGAAAAGCTTGTGGATGAAAATCTTAACCGTAGTTACATCGAGATTGACTCCGTTAGGGCCCAAGATCCTCAAACACGTGTGGGGAAGGATGTTCCTGACAACCAGCTAGCTGCAGAGGTCAAAAGGTTTTTAAAAGGATTGAGCGCATAGAGAAAACCAACAAACCAGCTGGCTTCGATTATTTCTCCACGGCGTCGTATCCCGAAGTTGATCTTCCCCTAAAGCTGAAGCTGCCAACACTCGCTTTGTACAAGGGTTCCTCGGATCCACAGATTCACTTGGCTATGTTCGACCGAGAAAATGTCCATCTTGGGGCTCAACGACATGCAAAAAGCCAAAGTTTTCGCACGCTATCTAGACGAGACTCCTCAGCGTTGGTATCTCACTCAGAAGATGAATACCAAACCTACGAGGAGGTTTGCGAGGCTTTCCTAAATCATTTCGAGTATGCTAAGAACCTCGAGGTCACCAGAATCGATCTGGCAGGAACTCGACAGAAAGACGATGAGTCCATGTCTGACTTCATTAAGCGTTGGAGGAGAAAGGCTGCAGCCATGCCTACCAGAATTGACGAACAGGAGCAAATTCGCATGATAATTGAGAACATGCGAAAACAACACAACCATGAGCTAAAATTTATGTATTTTCCGAGTTTGGACATGTTGATGGGACAAGTCGGTATTCTAGAGGAAGGATTCATAAGGAAGGGTCGGAGCTCGAATGCTCAAGAAACACCGGCAGTGGCTCCAAATCATCTAAGCCAGGACCAGAAAAGGCTTATCTTCAGCCAGTAGCTTGCACTCAATGCAGTTTCCCAAAGTGAATATGATTCAACGACCTAGAGCTCCGCATCAAAACTTTAGGACGGTACCCTTACCACGCCGAGACTCATCGCAAAGGGAATTCACCAACATTGGCCGAGCACCAAGTCAGGCGTTTGAGGAGCTTCAGAAGAGAAACCTGCTACAACCCCTGGCCCCTCGGCCAGGAACCACTCATTTGAGAAGGCATCTTAATCAATTCTGCCACTACCATCAGTTGCCTGGCCATTGTGCTGACAATTGCTGAGCATTGAAGCACAAGATTCAAGACCTCCTCGAGCAAGGAGTCCAATTTTTCTAAGTATGCAGATCGTTTTATTTATGTTTTCGTGTATCTTCAAATTTTTCTTAGTCAGTTTTTAGTCACCTCAGATTGTAATCTTTACGTTTCTTTCATGGGTCATAAAAAAATATTCCATTTTCACAATTCCTGTACAAACCATTTTCATTCATTAAAAAAAAACAAAATTTGTTTTTAAGGAAAAGGATCACGGAGTAATCATTTTCTGACTATGGAACAGAATGACTTGTCTTTTGTTTCTAAAAGGTGAACATGCGTTGCCAAGTACCACAACCTATCTCAAAGCATCCAAAATAACCCACGAAGCGGTTCCAAATCCACATCCGTTTAAGTGTTGTCATAAACCCCAGGTCAATGCTGGGGGCAATCTGAGTTCAGGATCATCATCTTTAATCTTTCGTTTAAGCGTGTGAACTAGTCTCTAAGTGAAATTCACGAGAGTGTCCTGAGCGGAAAAACCATGAGTGAACGAGCGTGTCATTTTTACACGACTCTGGTGAGACCACATTCAAGGTGAGGTAAACGGCATAACTCTGACCGAAGGAGATAATTTGTAAATTTACTCTTAGACCTGCGAAAAGTAACAAAGAACAGATACACAACTACCAGGGATGACGAAGCACCTAGGTACAGCACCACATAGCCAAAAGCTTGAACCCTGTCATTAAACCCTAGGCACCCCCGCTCAGCCATTCATATATCCCTTTTCGATATTATGAACTCCACAAAATAACCCAGCCAATGATGAATGTCCGACCCGGTGACCAAAAGAGGCGAGGAGCCCGACTCTCAGATAACATCTCATCAGTCCAAAGAAGCAATGCCGCTATCAGCATGACGAAGCGATCCGCAAATGGTCCCAGAGTGACACAGGATCAAAAGAGCTCACATCAAAACAGCTCTCGAGGCCCAAAACCGGGAAACACAAGAACCCCGAAGGCAAAGCCAAGAAAGGATAAAACAAAAGGCAAACCCGGAGTGCCTCGAAGAAATCCAAATGACGAAAAGGAAATGGTGTAAAGGACAACTTCAAAAGTCCAGGTCCAGAAGCTCGAAAACAATGTCAACATGAAGCAGCCAGACGACTTCAAGACAAGGAAGATGAATCTGAGAGAAGACGCAAGTTGCAGCTTTGGTCCCCATTTAAGCTCCACATACCTCAAATATCCTTCCATGACCCCATCGTCTTTCATCACACCCTATGGCCACGTTATAAGCTTTAAAGACTTCTGACTTGATAGTTGTGTGTCTAATCACGTGAAAGTAACAGATCAAATGCGTAAATCCATCAAATATCGAATTCAATGGTCTAGAAGTTATGATCATGGGCGAGAAATGAGTGCAAACACCAACCACGTCAAGTGTAGGTTAGGGAGCACCACATCAAAGCATAAGCCTTGACCCTGTGAGGGTGAGACTTGTTCGCATGTTTAATCAAAGAAAATACTGGGGGCAATCGATCGTCCCGATCGATTGCCATGAACTCTAGCTCAGATTGTCCTAAGGAAAAAATACTGGGGGCAATTGTTGGTTCCAACAATTGCCATGTCAACACCAATTAAAACCCAAAGCTCGAGCACCACCATCCCGCCACAGGCACACATAAGCCCTTACCACCACACACACACTCTCAAGCCCGTCATTGGCCTTACCTCCACAAAACATCAGGCCCGTCATAACCCTGACCTCCATCCAAAATCACAACCCAATCCCAGGTCTGTCACAAATCCTGAACACCGGAAAAAGCCTTCAGCACCACAACAAACACCACACACTTCCACCAATGACATGTTCATTTTTCAAGAAACAAGTTGCAGATATGGAATTTTTAGTCAGGAAATGATCATTTCACTTTCCTTTTTCAGCAGAGTCTTTCTCAAGCATTGCCATGTTTGACACATTTTTCAACAGTTTCTTGTTTTGGCAAGCTTCCAACAAACACTTTAGTTGCATTTTACAACTTTTGCATAACACCTCAACAATGCCAAGTTTGGCGCCTTTTCCAACAGTTCCTGTTTTGAACGAGTATCTTTCATATATTTTGATTGCATAAATTGCCATGTTTGGCACTCCGGTAATCATTTTTCATCATTTGCACGAGATCATTATCTTTCTAACTCATTTTTAGTTTGAGACCCAAAATCGGTGCAAGGCCCTGCAGATTCCTCATTCAGTACGAGACCTAGCATCTTCATTCAGTTCGAGACCTAGAATCGGTGTGAGTTCCAGGTTTTTCGTCATCCATTCAGTACGAGACTTCAGTTCGAGACCCATCTTATCATCAGTGCGAGACCCACCATCTTCATCAGTATGAGGCCCATCATTTTCTCTAGTACGAGACCTAATATCATCTTCAGTGCGAGACCAGTACGAGACCTAATATCATCTTCAGTGCGAGACCAGTACGAGACCTAGTATCATCTTCAGTGCGAGACCAGTACGAGACCTAGTATCATCTTCAGTGCGAGACCAGTACGAGACCTAGTATCATCTTCAGTGCGAGACAGGTACGAGACAGAGCGTGATCTAAGTTGGCGGGGCAGAGGCAATAAGTCCCCATCTTCATGTCAACTTCTTGGGAGAAACAACTAGTGGGCAGTGGCAATAAGTCCCCTGGTAATCTAGAAGTTATCCCAGCACCCCAGTTGGTGGCATAGGCAATAAGTCCCCATAGTATACCAACCAGGAGCATTGGAACGGGTTTCGGTCCCCAGAAGCATCCGAGCATCATCAGCATCATCAGCATCGTCAGCATCATCAGCGTCATCAGCATCGTCAGCGTCATTAGCATCACTAGCATTTCAGCATTCTTGCATTTGCATACCACCCAATTTTCACTTGTTAGGTTGTCAACGCCTTAGAATCGCTTGACATTATCTTATTTTCACATTTTAGGTAGTCAACGCCTTGGAATGGCTTGACATCATTTCATTCATTATAGGTAGTCAATGCCTTAGAATAGCTTGACATCGTATCATCCTCATAGGTAGTCAACGCCTTAGAATCGCTTGACATCCCTTCCACTTTACTCATAGGTAGTCAGCGCCTTAGAACAGCTCGACACAACTTGTTGGACTTCAATTGCATGTGGGGTCTTTTAAGATCCAAAATTTTGGGGGTATCACTCAAGCATCAACTAGCCTTCTCATTTCCATTACAAAGTCTAGTTGACGGGGGGCAATCTGTTATACCCAAAATTTCACCCCCCGGAAGAGAGTCTCTACTAATAGGGTAGTTTGTCAAGTAGCGAGGGTTCCCAGTTCGATTGGAACATTTCAGAGTACCAGGGACAGCTTAGTCATCTCCAGGGGCACTTTTGTAATTTTTCAAGGCTCCTAAGCCCCCTATAGGCTTTCTCTCTCCTCCAAATAAGGGTCAAATCAATTCAAAATACTTTGACATTTTAACCCATGATATAGGATGACATTCTAAGCATAATGGCTTTGGAATTTTGATTTTTCGACTTTCCAATAATTTTCTAGCAATTTCTGATTGAATCTGACGAGAAATTGAATTTAAAAATATTCCAATATCCAAAAAATTCGATTCCACTTTAGAAAATTCAGAAATATCATCCTTTACCCATGTGTAAAATTTCATAATCAAATCCTTTTGGAAGCCCTTGAGCTAAAACGTCGGTAAATCTCGGTTTTTACTGGATTTTTCTATCTTTAAGGAAGCCTATATAAGGAACCTTATCCCATGATCATCTGATAACCTCAAGAACCTAGACTCTCAAAGAAGGCAGCCGTCTCTCTTTCCCCACGTTTTTGAACTCCAGAGCCACAATCAAACACCGAAATATCCCCAAAATCAACACCAAAACATATTTTTCAACTCCCACAACATCATCAATCATCAAAACCCCACAAAAACACCACCAAAACGTGAAGAACAGCAAGAACAACCAACAACCAGAATCTTGGTTCGAAATCCTCTCGGGTCTGCCATCAACGGAGCACTCGACGAATCCCGTGTGAAGAATCACCGTGAATCCGAAGGTAAAACAGGTAGAAATCCCACTTTCCTAACTCTCCACGGTATTATCTGTCTTGCCTCAAAATTTGGGCTCAAACTAACCCCTCTACGCTTCTGTATTGCTAATTGTTTAAGCTTCTGTCCAATAACTTGTTTACTAAGTTCGTGCTTAATTCGAATTCAAATTGAGAACTTTCAATCACTAACGTCTTGTACATCTTTCAGGCTACACACCCATAAAATTTGAGCCAAAAACACCTTCGGGAAGAGCCTCAACGCCGCCGTCCGAGGGCGGTCCGCACCCACGGACGTCGTGTCCGGGGTCCCGGACTCCCTGTCCGTAAGCCCGGACGCCCACGGACGGCGGCGGAATTTTTAAAAAATTCAAAATTTAGGTTTTCTAATAATGTCCGGGCCCACGGACAGCCTGTCCGTGGCCCCGGACTTTGCAATTTTCTGTTTTCCTTTAATTTCGACTCTTCTGTATAATTAGGTTAACTGGGGTCCGTGGTCTCGGACATGGGGTC
Source organism: Limonium bicolor (assembly GCA_023374045.1). NCBI lineage: Eukaryota > Viridiplantae > Streptophyta > Magnoliopsida > Caryophyllales > Plumbaginaceae > Limonium > Limonium bicolor. The sequence continues at coordinate 140,605,626 of CM041782.1, forward strand.
CGTGGCTACGGACGTAAGCAAAATTCGACCTAATTCTGCCTCCGAAACCCTAGTTTAGATAGCTTTTAATTTCACTTTAATTTTCTGTCAAAAAATGCTAAAAAACACAAAAAACAGAAGCTCGCGCACTTAGGTTAAAACGACTCGTAATAAGCCGTAATTAAACTAAGTAGAGGAAAAACGACTTCTAGGGGTAATGAAAGTAATTTGAACCCTAAATAAGTCGAATACAAGCCCCCGAACCCTATCTCTCCTTTCCTAATTTGATCTAGGTCAAAATTAGGTGGCGACTCATAATAGGTTCCAGTGAGCTAGCTTAGGTTTTAATAATTATTGTTATATGACATAGTTATTAATATTAGGTTATAAGTGGACCTAAAACCCGTTTAGATCATAATCAACTTTAATCAACATAGGATAGGGTTTAAAATCGAGGCACAATGGGTTAAAAGCATAAGCGAACCTTAAAGTGCGTTTTTCGAGGAAACCGGGAAAACGTGACTTTAAGCGGGTCAAATAGACTCGTAACAATTATGGTCAACTAAATAGTCACTAATAAATATTAGTGGAACTTTAGAACCAATAAAATTAATTAAACGAGAAAATTCCGGAAAACGGGTTCTGGTTAGTAAAACTGTCAAAACCGGAAAGTTGTGGGGTGAGAATGCAAATAAACAAACTTAATGTGTCCACTTTGCAAATAAAAAAGTAACAATGTGTGTGTGTGTGTAGGGGGAACCGATTTCCCACCTCTCACTCACTCCCTTTATTATTTTGTAACTCACAAGAAGACAAAGAAATATAGAAAGAAAAAGAGACTCTCTCTCCTCACTTCCCCTCACTCTCTCACGTTGGCATCTCCCTCCTTCTCTATTCTTTCTTCTTCCCTGCGACACCCATGGAGAAAGGAGAAAACTCACTCAACTCTCACCTTCTCTCCTCTCTTTGAACACTCAAATCTTCTCCAAACTCAACAAAAATTATACCATTGGAACCCCCTTGCAAAGGAGAACATTTTCATCCTTCCAAAAATAAAAACGACCACTTTCATTTAGGTGGGTATTCTCCATTTGAAGATTCAAGTCCACCATTAGAAGCACCTTCACCTCCTTATCATCTTGAGGTAAAAAGAATTTCAAAAATCCTTCATTTCTAGCTCTCATTGGCATTATAAGGATTTTCAGTTTTTGAACTCTTGGTTCTTCTTGCTCCAGCCGATTTTGGCTTCTATTTTGGGCTAGGAATCTTGTTCTCTTGCTAGTCAAGAACTTCATTCATCCATTGGAAGGTAATACTCATTTCTAAACCCTAAAACATCTATATTCTAGGGTTAGTGTAAAATGAATGCTAAATGGTCAGTGTGTATTGGTATGGTGGTTGTAGCATTGTGTATTGTGTGAAGAAGAACAAAGAAGTAGGAAAGAAGGAAGGAGAAGGCAAGAAAGAAAGGAAAAACAAGTAAGACAAGGTAATTGTGCTTACCTTGAACTAGTTTGGTATTGAGTAATGTAACAGTTTTTTTGAGTAGTAAAATGAGTAATGTAATTGAGTAATGAGTAGTAGTAATGTAGTAGTGTAATGGGGAAGAGAATCAAACAGTTTTTGAACTTGTAAAGAATGCTTAAAAAGCTTGGGTAAACCTTGGGTAGTATATGTATGTGTGCAGGAATTTTATTGTTGTTGTAGTAGTATTGAAATGTGAGCATAATGGCTTAAGTAAACAGGTTGTGAGAATATGAATATGTGAGCTGAAATAATGTGTGGAGAATGTTAAAAATATAGGGAGACTATGTCAAATTTTGTCTAGGATTTGAGGACTTAGTGGTCTAAGAAGAGGGAGTAACCTAGGTAGTGACTAGGTGTATTTGGAGAGGTTAAAAATGAGTAGTTAAGTATCTTGAAACAGATTTGAAAAGGGTCTAGGTAAGATAAGGAAATAGAATGTGAAGTAATGCATTTTGGATGCTAAGAGCAGCATTAGTTGAGGGAGTAATGAGACATAGAAGTTGAGTGAAAAATCTGTAGCATAAAAGGGAAGACAAAATATGTAGCATTAGTGCAATGGGAACAAGTATAAGTGTTGAAGAGAAGTGAGGAAAAATGTGTAAGTGTAACTAGGATTGAGTAATGGTTTGGTGAATGAATTAAGGTATTTTAGGAGGCCTAAATGGCATAATATCATGTGGGACTACATGTAGGAAGATTGGGGAAGAGATGGGTAAGAAAGGGATTGAAAAACAAAGCCTGTAGTAGTGTTCTGCTACCGTCCGACCCAGAGCCTGGATCGGACCGTGGGTCGGACAAGGCTTAAGCAACGAGAATAAAACATTCTGGAACGGTCCGACCCAGGAGCCGTGAGTCGGACGTGGGTCGGACGGGCAAGAAAATTTCTGTTGTCGAAGTTTCTGACTTTGTCCGACCCAGAGGTTGAGTCGGACATGGGTCGGACGGAGCTTGGACGACAGAACCGAAACTTTTTGGAATGGTCCGATCCAGAGGTGTATGGGTCGGACGGAATAGTTCCGGGTCGGACGGGAAGAATTTCAGAGGACGAAAATCCACTGGAATGGTCCGACCCAGGGCTTGGGTCGGACGGTGGGTCCGACGACCCATAAAAAAAATGTTTTTATATGACTATAGTAATTATAAGTATGTGTATATATATATATATATATATATATATATATATATATGCACACGTATGCATATGTATATAATACACCACTAATGAAGGTAATAATGGTAAGAAAGTAAGTAAACGAGTAAGGAAACAAGTTTAAGAAGTAGTAAAGGAAAGGATGGTTTCGTAAACAAGTAAGAAAATAACGAAGTAGTAAGTAAACAATGAAAGTAACAATGAAGGAGTAAGTTAGATCAATAATAGATCATTGATCATACTACTTCGTGTATGTATAGGAATCAAATAGTTGATCGTCAAAGGACCCGGTAGTACGAAAACAACGGTGTACGGTATGATTTCTTCATGCCCTGTATCCTAACTTGGTTACCCCGATTTGTGTGCTTATGTGATCACCAATAAGATAAATGCACGAATCGGACTTATATTGCACTTAACTGTGTTTGAACTATTTTTTCTTGTTGTATCTTCTTGAACAATTAGTTTGTATAATTCATGAAATGAATGAATGAGAATGAAGTGTATGTGTACATGATGAGTACTTGTGTATTGTATTGATGTATGGAAAGGTAGTAATGACTTCTACTAATTCCTAACATTCTAACTCCTTACTTGAGTAATGAGTAAAATGGAATGAGTAGAAGTCCGATATAGTTTCGGCCACGCGTGAGGATAAGGAAACACAAGAGGTTGGATCCGAATCCTGGCTGTAATCTTTTCCATGGACCAATCCCCTTGAATGGGTAGCATCCTGGATTAGTGGGCCACCCTAAAGCCCGGTGGTGGGATGTAGTAATCCCTGCTCGGAGGTCATACCGACTTAACTGGAGTAAAGTATGTAAGAAGTAAGTATTGTATGTGTGGTCTTGACTATTGTAAGTCATTGACCGGGAGTAAAAGAGTATTGAACACCCGATTAACCCGGGTGTGTAATGAAGCTAACAACACCTTTGTATGAATTGGAGAAATGTATCTCCGTAGTGCGGTGAGTATCCGGTAAGTGTAATTGGTTGACTTGAATTGTCTTCCTTGCGTGTATTGTATGTATGTATGCCTTGTGTATGGAATTTATAGAATTGTATTGTATAAAGCATGTATGTATGTATGAATGAAACGAACCGCATGTACTCGACCAATTAGTTGGCGTACCCTCGCTAGCACGCGGGGTATGCGGTTATCATATGCAGCGTAAGCTGACCCCCTAGGGGGAATGTTTTTATTCTACAGGTACCCGCGAGGCGTGATGGTAGAGTAAGGACGGGATGTAATTCGTTTTGGAATAGTTAGTAGAATTGGAATAGTGTACCGAGTTGTACACGGCTAGGCCTTTTTGAGTAGCCGGTGTACCATGTGGTACACCTTTTTGGATAATGAATTCATGATGGGATAGTAAGGAGAGGATGTATAAACTCTTCATTTTTGGGAAGTAGTCTTGGAATGTAATTCATGTATTTCGGTATACTCGGTAATCAAAATGTAAGTAAGTATTTGGTATTGTAAAGTAAGTAGTATGTATTTGGTTTATTCTAATCATCACACCGATGCGGTAAGTAGTAGTAGCCTTGTTAACCTTGGACGGTTAACGGCGTTGTATCACCCGCCGGGAGTAAGTAAGTATTCCGCTGCGAGTAAGGTAAGTATGGGAATGATTAGAGGATAATGGAAGGATTAGCGGTTGGGGTGTTACAGGGAAGCAACTTAATGCAGTACAAAGGGAAACTAAGTGGGAGTGCTTGAGGCAGTGTTCAGTTTTTCTATGTTTTGATGTTTCAGCTTGTGTGTTTCAGCGGGGGCAACTTCCCAAGGTGCTAAGGGTGTAATGATGGTTTAATAATGCACCCAAATCATAGCTAATACCTTTATCTAAGTCGGTGAAACATTTCGAGAGGGTTAAACCTCAGTGGATACCTTAAATGTGGGGTTAAGTGAGATTCAACACTGAAACTATGTTGCAACTTTATAAGCTTGTGGGCTTTAGTATAGATGGGTCTCCAGTTGGTTAGTGGTGCTACATTAGGAAATGGGTTACAAATATAAAACCGTGCTAAGATGCCTAGTAACAGTGGTACAGTTTAGGCTGTTTGAAACTAAATTTTTGGTGAACTAAGAATGGGAAATACCGAGGTTAATGAGCATAGAACTGGAGAAGTATTCCTCAGTGTTGAGTATCAACAAACCGTAACCATTGGGTTGGTCTAAGAGGGATTAATAATATAAGGTCTAGAATTATAAACTGATCAATAAATCTAAACAATGCATACTTATAGGAATTCGAAAGGTAATTAGGACTAGTACTAGAAAATATGAGAGGATGATATTGGGACCAGTTCGTGGTACCTTAAATGTTACCGCTTGACTAAAACAATGGACCCAAACCAAACGGAGTAAGTAGGTCCAACGTAGGCAACTATAACGCTTAAGGCTAGGACATACATTATGAATAGAACTACGAACAATAATGCATGATCGAACGATCTAACCCACTCGAATAATTATTACAGGGGTGAATCCCACGAGCTGCAGGAACCTTTGTGCAAGTATCTGTGACAACTATTTCAAGGTATGGACATGTGTGGTTCGTATGTTGCTGTGTTACACGGCTTGTTTGCTGTGTGCCTTGTGTGAAAATGACCATAAGATCAAAGCATGAAATTTGGATTGCTTGTTTATCTTGCTTACATGATTGCTAAATCCTTGTTGCATACTATTTACGCGCACACAGTAGTTAGTCCCTTCTTGTTTATGGAACTTGAGATGAAACACGACGAACTACGCAAACAAAACAAAACAACTATACATAGAGAAAACTCCTCTCAAACTATAGAGGACTCCTAATGACACCCACCATGGTGTCGAGCTACTTTTGATAATGAACAATAATTACCAACTAGTGGAACATGAGAATAACCGGGAAGACAACAGCTCGGGCCGCGCGGTATGGATGATCGGGAGTTGGCATCTGCATCAGATCCTTCGACCGTCTATGGTGGAACATATTTTGGGGGTCCTGGGTGACCCCGCTTTCTCAGCACATCCTGGAGTCTAGAGGTGACTCCGCTTTCTCGACCCCTTGGCGTCAGGAATGGAGGATTGGCATTTGGTGGAGCGTTTATCCTGGAGTCTAGAGGCGACTCCGCTTTCTCGACGGATGACGCCAGGAATGGAGGAACTTGCTATGGAGGATACGTCCTCCAACATGCGGTGATAAGAGAATTCACAAGTAACCCTTAAAGAAACAAGGAAAGATTGGTACCTACATGATATGGTCACGGGATCTAAACTATATCCCCAGACCTGGTGCAAGGAAAGAGCAAGAAAATACACATTATGGGAACAAGAGAAAAGAAATAAAAACACACAACGCTCGAATGATCCCATAGTTAGGATCAGGAGTATAACATACCTATGCACACGTTTTATTATGTACATGAGTGTTGTTGCGATACTAGCAGCTTGTTGTGCTTGGTTGCGTGTTTAATGTGGCTATGACGCCAGCATGTTATGCTTGTTGCTTGTTGCTAATGCTTTGCTACCTTTGAGTGTGTATGAAACCATGATGTATTGTGGCCTGTTTTACTACTTTATTATAGCATGTAAATTGGCTTAATAATATTCGACCAAGTAGTCGTGTAGCCCGGTAACATACACACACGTTCATACTCAGCGTAGTTTGCTGAGTCCTTTACAACCCAACTTTTTTTCAGGTATTGTGCCGGACGATAACGGAGCATAGGCGGGATGGCTACCATGGGGGTAGTCCATCAGGACATGACTTTTAAGTTGTAGTAGTATGTGTAATATATGGGTTGTTACTAAACCCGAGATGTAATTCTTAGTTTATGATTTGGTAATTTTGTTGTTGTAACACCCCCCGAATATACATCTCACAATACGAACATCGTTTCTCGCGCCATATTACAAGTTAACCATGCAGCGGAATAAACTCCATCCGGTGTCACAGACGCCAACCACCCACGTGGTTGACACAACCATACTATCAACACCAAGTTACGGTCTGCATGACTGGAAACAGCCCTCAACCAAAACTCATATACAATACAAGATACAATTCCGAATACCGAGTGTCTACAACAACATTACCAAATCATAAACTGAAAATTACATCCCGGGTGTAGTAACAACCCATACATCAAGCATACTACTACAACTCAAGAATTATGCCCTGATGGACTACCCCCATGGTAGCCATCCCGCCTACGCTCCGATATCGTCCGGCTTAATACCTGTAAAAATTGGGTTGTAAAGGACTCAGCAAACTATGCTGAGTATGAACGTGTGTAGCCCGTATGTTGCCGGGCCACACGACAACTTGGTCGAATAATATTAAGTCAATTTACATGCTATAATAAAGTAGTAAAGCACACCACAATATATCATGATATCATACACACTTTAAGGTAGCATAGCAATATCAACAAACATCCAAGCATAACATGCTGGCATCATAGCACATCAAACACGCAACCAAGCACAACATGCTGCTAGTATAGCAACAACAATCATGTAAGTAATAAAACATGTGCATAGGTATGTTATACCCATGATCGTTACTATGGGATCATTCGAGCATTGTGTGTTTTCATTTCTTTTCTCTTGTTCCCTTAAAGTGTATTTTCTTTCTCTTTCCTTGCACCAGGTCTGGGGATATAGTTTAGATCCCGTGACCATCTCATATAGGTGCTAATCTTTCCTTGTTTCTTTAAGGGTTATTTGTGAATTCTCTTATCACCACCATTTGGAGAACGTCCTCTCCATAGCTAATCCTCCATTCCCGTATATCTCTCTCTCTCTCTGTTGTTTTTAAATGTTACTAGCCACTGCCCCGGATACCAAGGGTCCATCTCCCTATTCCTTTTCAATGTTACTAGCCTCTGCCCCGGATACAAAGGGTCCGTCTCCCTATTCCTTTTAATATTATTGGTCTCTACCCCGGATACAAAGGGTCCGTCTCCCTATTCCTTTAATATTATTGGTCTCTACCCCGGATACAAAGGGTCCGTCTCCCTATTCCTTTTAATATTATTGGTCTCTACCCCGGATACAAAGGGTCCGTCTCCGTATTCCTTTTAATATTATTGGTCTCTACCCCGGATACAAAGGGTCTGTCTCCCTATTCCTTCTAATATTATTGGTCTCTACCCCGGATACAAAGGGTCCGTCTCCCTATTCCTTTTAATATTGGTTGGTCTCTACCCCGGATACAAAGGGTCTGTCTCCCTATTCATTTTAATATTATTGGTCTTTACCCCGGATACAAAGGGTCCGTCTCCCTATTCATTTCTAACGGGTATTGACTTATCGTTATCATTGATAGTTCAACACCATAGTGGGTGTCATTAGAGGTCCTCTATAGTTAAGAGGAGTTATCCCTTTATGTAGTTCCTTTGTTTGTTTACGAAGTTCGTTGTGTTTCATCTCAAGGTTCATCAACGAGAAGGGACTACACTACTGTGTGCGCGCAAGCAATATGGACAATAATTGCAAGCGGGTAAGCAAGGAAAATAAGCAATCCATTCACATGCATTACGCTAGCTCATAACAGACAAATAAGCACGGTAAAACAAACATTTGTTTTCATGCATTAGTCTTGTGGTCATAGTCAAACAAGGCACACAGCACACAAGCCGTGTAACACGGCAACATACGAACCACACATGTCCATACCTGGATCAGAAGCAAGTGTCGTCTCACACACGGGTTCCCGGTTGGCATTCGTTACGACCCTGAGGTTTATTCCTTGAGAGGTTGAGCAGCTTGTACCCAAGATGATTTCGTGAAATCCTAGGAGTCTTGAGCTGATATTCCCACCAGATTGTTCCTGGCTCTAGTTGGTTTCTGGTTTGGTTTCCGACAGAAAATACTATGATTGTTTTCGAGTAGAATGTAGCTGACTGCAAGTGTGACTTCGGTGCACTCTTTGAAGCAGTATTCAGAGGGATTGACGCATGTGGTTGTGGCAGAGATTAACAGCCTTGGTCAAGGCATGCCAGACGCTAGCAAAATAAGTGAGGATGGAGCTAAGGAGTAATATGTGCATTCGGGAATGGGAATAGAAGACTGAATGCAGGAGTCTAATGAACTACTGGTGGGTGAAAGTTCCAACGAATCATTTGTGGGAGTTTGAAAAAAAACTACCTGATGCATGAAAGTTTTCGACAGAGCAGGAACTGGTTTGCATGTTGTGGTTTTTTATTATTTTTACTTGAGTCAAGGATGACACTGGTTATGCCCGTGGTCTCCAAGGAAGTGTCCCTTGTTTATTTTATTTTTTACAGAAAGACCAAGATCATCAGTTCATCCAATTACCGTGAACGACACCAGCAGGGACGGTACCACCTGTTTCTTTTCTTTTTGAAGTCCACAACAGCATCGCATTGCATGTGTTCTTCTAGCCTTTTTGTTATTTTTGTTTTTTTGGTTTTCTTTCTTATTCAGAGACGTTACAGTAATCAGCTGAGATGATAATGGATTATTGAGGGAACAATAGGTTAGTGGGGAAGCAATAGAATAGTGGGCTCAAGTTACCAGATAGTGTTTGCAGGATGAGAATTATAGAAGACAGAATGTTGTGGCCAGATGATTTCACGCCTGAGCAAGATTCAGGAGCAGGGATTTTGAGAATTAGACTGTTTTGTTTGCTTCTTTTTTTTGTAGTTACCATAGTAACCTTGCTACTTGTTTTAATTTGTGAGTATCTGCTACTGAATTCGAGCACATCTCAACCGGTTAAGGCATTCGGGAAGGTACGAGAGGTTCCGGGTTTGAATCCCGGCTAGAGCATGTTTGCTCTTTTCTTTTTTTTTTTTGTATCAGCTACTTAACATGTCTATTTTATATATGTGAATATATGATATATCGCATTATTAGTTATATACGCGACTATTTTATTTGTCCCGTAGTTAGTTATATACATATACGACTATTTTATTATGCCCCCGTTGTTGCTTATATATATAACGTTATGATGTTGTAACGTTATGTATATGTTTATACATATACATATATATCTATATACGTATGCGATTGTATTAATATGTCACGTTGTTATTTATGTACGTAACACCGGTTGTACATATATATACATAAATGTGTACATATATATGCGTGACTATATTAACGTTTTCGGATTAGAAGTGCGCACTCATATATATGAGTTTACGTTTACGACTATAATTCGTCCAAGGTATATAGGAGGTTCCTACAATGCATTGGGCGCACTAGTGGTATTTATTTTACACCCCGATATGTACATGCGATATAAGCATCCGTTTGCATCTATATTTTAAATACCATAACGTTTCATGGTAATTATTGCGCATAATTTAATTTAAACTTCACTAATTTAAAGTGGTAATTACTCGGGGTATTTCAGTCTACCCCCCTTAAAAGAACTTTCGTCCGAAGTTGTCTCAACCGAATGTGTACCTAACCACCCAACGAATCTTAGGGTTCTAATCCATTCAATCCTATCAATTCTAAGGTTCCAACATTCTCCTAACCTTCCATTCTACCACCAGTTATTTTCCAATCCAACCAACACACCTAAATGTATATATCACAAGTCCCAAGGGACATACATACACAATAGTTCACGTATACATCACCAAATACATCTCAAGTATTTAAAGCACACCAATGCAACAATCAACATACCACACCATAAACAACCAACATACAACATTCATTCATCGCATAGTGTACATTCAATACCATACACACACAATTCTGCACAGTTCATACCCACAGACCTACCAACCAACGTGTGGTTGTACAAATACACATAGTGAAAATGTCTCTCTAACCAGTTCTATTTCACCTCTGTGGCTAGCCCAAATACTCAATGATATTGTAATGTACCAGTAATACTCATATACTGTACTTATCAGCAATCAAATGAGCAAGTTCTTCATTCATAACCACAATGCATTCAACCCAATCCACACACATAGCATTCAACACAACACCACAGTACAGTAAAGCGCAGCGCGCCTACCCCCCTTAAAAATTAATTACGCCCTCGTAATCCTTATTGTATCATCTTAGAACCTTGGTTCAAGATTTCTAATCCTCATGGGGCATTCTTGTTTCTATGCCATTAGCTCACCTTATAATTCTATCAAATGTCTTGACCGCGTTAAGGGCTTAGTTTTTATCTCATGGGTACTTATCGGTTTCCATACCGATCCAAAACGGATTCGGATTTAGGCTCTCTAGGTCTAAAAATATTGGCTGATATGTCACTTGTTATTCAACTTGAAAATATGAAATGTGGTCCACTAGCTTCTGCTGTGCGACTCTGATTACCTTCAGGTTTAGTTTTCCCTCATTATACCTTTCAAGGTAGTGCTTGGCTTAGTTGTATAGAAGTAAAAGTCTCTAACCGATATAGGGTATTTTAATTTATTCACAGTCTTGGTGGGTTGTAGCTTGTCCATCCATTTACTCTAGAGGTCAGAAGATCATGCTTTTAGTGTGCTTTTAAGCGTCGGAGTTATCTTTCTAGCTACCATTTAGGTTTATATCCATATATGCTCCATAGTAATGATTTGGTGCTTCGTGTTTTTCAATGTTACAAACGTGCCGTTGCTACGACAACATGTTTGGTTTATACTACCGCTCATAGTTATATATAGGTAGCTAGTTGACTCTCTTAGCATTACTACTTATTTTTATCCCTTAATGTGTACAGTCAAGTTAGATCTTTCTTTGTCTTCACGTAACCTTTATTTTTTGTCGAATTATGGTCTCAACATGGCCGGTTTACCGAATTATACGTGTTACCAGTTTTTTTTGCGATTATATACCATTTAATATAGGATTTAGTTTTTTTTTTTTCTTATCCTTGTTATTATGTGTGTATCCAGCAGCCACTACTGACTGGCTCTGCTTAGTCATACGATCTAGTGTCATTATTATGTTCCACCAGGAACTAAAGTAATTGACTATTACCAAACATGTTACATATTGTATTTGATTGCGGTAGTATATATTTTATGTAGTAACCATTAGGTTGCTAGTAATATCACATCATTTCAAGTCTTTCCATATTGGAAATCTCAAATTTTGGAATCATGTACCCATGTGTTCATATGATCGTATCATCTAGTATCAACATCGCTTCCTTTACCCTTTACTAATTCAAGCTCATAAAATTTCACATCTATTGGTAGTTTATGTGTCCATTTGTTGGGGTTTTCGAAATCATCCAACATCGACGTGATCAGCGTAAGTGTTGGACTACCCCTTCACCTCAATTTGTGCTCAGTGTCACTTGACCTGGCTAGGGTCGAGTTCAACTTTGCACGTCTGATTTACACGATCAAACAATTATTCACATTTGAATTCTTATTCCATTCGTTTCTAGTCCTCTGGCAATCAATTCATTGACTAGTGTCACCCTCTAAGCCTGTAGATTAATCATTCAAATCCTCTAACTGTACAGATCTTCAGGTGTGTACACATATATATTTGTTCGTCCATGTATATATATATATACCCATGTGTTATAATCCTCTTGATTTATATTTATCCCCCATATAATTGTTCCCATAGGTTTATGATACCCTATTACATATATTTATATCCTCCTGATCTTCCAAGTTCTTCTTATAAACTGTATATATAAAATTCTCGTACCGTATGTACATATACATGTTCATTCACGTATACTTGTAGTCTCATAAATTTTTGTGTTCGCCAATGGGATATATGATTGTATACTTCCAAGTTTTCACATTATTACTCTTTCCTCGACATTTATCAATTATCTTAGCCCATCAATTGATTTTGGTAAGCATGTCTAGTGAGTATACCGATTATTGGAACTAGAGTTTTCAATGTCATGTTTTCACTGTATTAATTATTGATGCTTGTATCGGTTCTCTCATAGTCATAGTGAAATATAACAGACGATGTAAGGAGTTCATTTATTATAATCGAATTTTTCAGCCATCAGCGACATTGCTTGCTGGTATTCTAACAATTCCTCTTTTGGAATGTGTTCATCCATGATTGACACTTAACTTTTTGTTGTACCATTCTTCCCTTATTTGATCTTCATGATCATGATACTCGTTAAATATTTGAGGGTGTAACACCCCTACCGCTAATACCGTCATTACCGTACCATACTTACCTTCACAGCGGATATTACTTACTCAACGGCGGGTGTACAATGCCGTTAGTCACCCACGTGACTAACAAGGCGAGTTACAATACTACATACTATCGGTCTGATGAATATGAACGTACCGAGTGCTCTACACAATACATTACTTTCCCTTGCATACCAATCCATAATTCGTTACAACTCCAATACAATACTATACCGAGTATACTACAATCCCTACATTACCGATACAGTTTAGACATCCAAATTCATACTACATTTACACATATAATTCCCTTTACTCAACTACCCATGCTTATGTAGCAGTCCCCGTCCTACTCTCTCGAACGGTGAACGGCTTCGGTACCTGCACACTAAAAACGGTCCCCCGAGGGGGTCAGCTTACGCTACATATGAAATCCGCATATACCGCGTGCTAACCGCGGTACGCCGACTACTTTGGGTCGGATGTACATGGAGTTCATTTTACATGCATACATACATACTCATACTTCACAATACAATCAAAGATACCTACATAAATACACAAGTACAATACTTACTAAGGAAGACAATTCAATAGTCAACCATTCGTATTTGTTATACATTCATTACTCTTCGTACTGTGTTCAATATTCGTTACTCTACTCATGCTTACTCCTTACTCTTGCATACTCATCACTCCATGTTCAATACCTTACTCGTACACGATCCTTACTCTCTGCTCGTTACTATACTAGTGCATACTCACTACTCAATTCTCCATACTTACTCTTACATACTCAATACTCTATACCTACTCATACGTACTCAATACTCGGTACTCACTACATACTCATACTTGCTTCTTACTCGATACTCATTACTTTACTCATACATACGCAATACTCATTACTCATTACTTTGGTCTCTGGGCGGAGTCACACACAAGACTCGCCACCGGACCTACAATACGAGGGCTATACGCTTAGCTCCTCAAATACTCAATGTCCGTTCTTACCGGACTACTCAAATTCCCAACACTCTGCTCTCAGAGCACAATACAATCTCATGGATTAGCCTAGAAGTATCTCTCTTGATAACCTCCACCAGCTTAGGGAATTACTACCGACTAGTATCCTCAGATTTAAGGGTTTCCCCAACATATCGAATACTCTCATGTTCGGGACATACTTACATCAGTCGGGTCCTCTCATAATGGGTCGACTAATTGCTAAGGGGTTTGGAGATACCTCAATCATTCTTTACTACTCTCATAGTTCATGTTTGCACCAAGATTAGTTCCTCTAATATAGGTTACTTATGTACTTCCACTACTTTTGTTTGTGGATTATTCATTTCGTTTCTCCTACCGTTATCGGAAGGTTATTACTCTCGTACACTCTCTCACATTCTAGTGAGTTCATTGGTTTACGTTATCGTTTATTGGTTCGTTGGTTTAGTGCGTTGCTACGGTTCCATTAATTCACACATGACTCTCACTACGAGTCATTACACAATAAGACTCATCTATGAGTCGGTCTACGCACTAAGTAAAGCCACAAAATCAATCAAGAAGGTTAGCTCAATCAACATACAGCAAGACATATAATGAAAGGCAATAAACCGTTTTCATGCTTTAGTCTTGATTAGCCGGCATACAGCACACAAATCAACGTAACTCGGTTAGCATACGGGGCATGAGGAAATCATACCTTCCACCGGAGTTAGCTTTACACGTGTTCCCTTGTTCCTTGGTTCACACTCGTTCCACTGATAATGTTTCAACATTATTATTAATACTATACTCTTACGATACACAAATAATTACTACTCCCGTACTTAACCCGTTATCCCGGTGTACTTAATGTTCTTATACTCTCAACTTGCTTGGTTACTTTTACACTTGTTTTCATACTCATATACTTACTTTCTTACCTTTATTATTTCAATTGTAGTGTACTACTACATATATATGCATATATGTGTATAGGCGTATATATATACATATGATTATCATAATCATATAGTAAAAATTTTTTTTTTTTACTCGACCGGACTTGCGACTGACCTTGCAAGTCCGGTCCAATCCAGTAGCTACCAGTACAGGAATTTTCTGGCTCGACCGAACTTGCAAGTCCGGTCGTAAGTTCGGTCCATTCCAGTAGCTCGCATTACGGGAATTTTTCTGGCCGACCGAACTTGCAAGTCCGGTCGCAAGTTCGGTCCATTCCAGAAGGTTTCTGACGGGAGAATTTTCTGGTCCGACCGAACTTGCATGTCCGGTCGCAAGTCCGGTCGATTCCAGAAGGTTTCCCGTCTTTGTAAATCTGGGCTCGACCGAACTTGCAAGTCCGGTCGCAAGTCCGGTCCGGCCCAGTACTTCAGTTTTAAAATCTGTTTTAAGTCCTCTCTTTTACCCATTACTTCCCCAAGCTTCCTACATGTAATCCCACATTTTTAACACTACCTAGGCCCTCCAAATTGCCTTGGTTCATCCAACAATTCGTTACTCATCTCTAAATCCACATACATAATTTCTCCTCACTTCCTTTCAATTCTTACAATTGTTTTCTTTACTCTCATGCTATAGATTTTCATTTTAACCTTTACCATTCCATACTCCCTCTACCAATGCTACTCCTAGTATCCCAAATACATTTCCAAGCAAATACAATATCTATCCCCAAGTCCAACATTCCTTTACCAATTCTTGCACATTAAATTCTCCTAACTTCTCCAATGTATTCTTATACACTTTGCTACAGATTTTACACTTCTTATTCCTCATACTACAATTACCATTCCAATGGTCATTAAACATCTCTACTATCCCCAATACACACCTTGGTTCTCCCACTCACCAAGTCATTCTCAATACACAATTCCTACTAAATTTTCGCCATAGTTCACCTACTTTCCTTACTTCCTCAAATACACATCCTCTCATCAAATTCAACCTAAAGCTAGCCACACCCAACAAGGGTCCTACCAGCACATAAGGTTCATACAAAAATTCAATACACCAACATTTCTTCAACCACAATACCAATACACCATTACTTCCTCAAATAGCAATACTAATACACATACACCATTCATTTGGCTCTAAGGCCTACAAATCCACATACTTGCTCACAAGTTCTCAAACTTCCAATACTTCAATACTAAGTACAACAGTTTAGATTCTTTTATTTGTTTACCCATTCCCACTACACTAATGCATTAGATTAAGCATTGAGATAGGTTTTCCTTACCTTAAGATCACACTTCTTCCTTTGAGTCCTACTCCTCTCCTCTTCTTCATTCTCGGTCAAGTTGGTCAATGGGGTTACCCAACCCCAAGCCAACATTCAAAACACACAAATAAATACAATTAAACTCCTTAACCCATTGGATAACTTTAATTCAATGAAAGGCTTAAATGCCATTAGTTAGGGTTTTACCTTGGAGCTTCAAGAGAGGTTTTTAAGCCTTGAATACAAAGGAGGGTTCCTCCACCATTGGAGAGTTGAACCAAGCTCAAACAAAGAAGAGAACAAGGCATTAAAAGAAGCCAAAATCGGCCAAGGCATGGAAATGGAGAAAATGAGTTTTTCTCTTGAATCTTTTTACCTTAAGTGGAAGAGGAGGCTCCTAGCTTCAAGAATATGTGGTTTACTCTTCAAATGCCCAAAACCCATGGAGGTCAAACTCCTCCATTTGGAATTTTGAAAAGATAGAAATGTAGAGCTTGATGAGGGGAAGAAGAATATGCAATTTATTTTCGATTTGGGGCTTTATTGAAGCTAGAACATGGAGTATAAGTGGAGAAGCCATGGGAGCCATTTTGAGCTCTTCAAAATCGTCCCCAACAGAGGAAAGAGAAGAGAGGAATCAGGAGGGAGGGGGTTCTCACGCAGGAAAAGAGAGGAATGGGAGGAGAGAGAGGGAAAAGGTAAGTATTTGTTACTTTTTGCTTTATTTCTCTTGTCTTCTAGTGTGTGTGAGGGAGTAATATTTAATTGAGTGTGTGAGAGGGTATTAGTACCCTATAAAAACCGGCCCCCACTATACTGTTAAGCTGGAGCAGTTTCTCGTCTTTTACAGAAAATGCTCGTTATTTACCCGGTTTTGATACTACTCACTAACCGGGCCTGTTTCCGGAATTTTCTTGTTTCTTTATTTTTATTGGATATTAAGCTTCCATAAATGCTTAATAATTATTATTTAATGATTTATAATTTTTACGGGTCTGTTTGACCACTTAAAGTCACGTTTTCGGGTTTCCTCGAAAAATGTGCGCTAAAGCTCTTTTAGCGTTTTAATACATTTCTTGGATCCGTTTTCTTCGGGAATCATTCCCGTATACTAATTAGGCATGAATAAGCCTTATGAATCCTTACGATACTATAACCGAGGTCTCGTACCTCCTATGGTTATTTAACGCTCATTTTAGCGTTTTCCGCTTTCTAAGCGTTTTTCTCATTTCTGCTGCGCGACCCTGATAACTTGGGTTATTCGCCCTTCTTGTTATCTTGAACGTGTTACGCATCACCTTTTCCCTCTTATTGTGAGAATAAGGTTTATTGACCAAATGCGGTGTTCTCTTACCGTGCTCGAACTCGATGAGTTGTAGATTCATAACCAGCTCTCTGGCCATGTATATACATACTGTTGTGTTTGTAGTGATCATTCACTTGGTTTCTCCGACTTATTGTCGGTTGAGGTTAAGTCACTACTTAGTTGTAGTGCTTCCTCTGTTGTTAGTAGCTTCTGAATTACACTAGTTTCTCTGGTTCATTACAAGTGTTCTTTACTTGTATGACCTTGCATTTTCAATGCGTCGGTCCTTGTGACTTCCTTAAGTCTCCTTTCACTTTTATTCCAATGGAATTCACATCTTTTGATTGTTGGTGTGTTTCACACTCTTCGTGCTTCTTTGGCCTTAGGCCGCACGGTTTGTTTCTAAGCTTTTGCTTAGCTGGCTTATGCCATGTTCACTGGTGAAAGGAAGAATTTACTACTACTTACATTTTCCATATTCCTAGCTGTCCCACTAGATCATTAACTACACAAGTGCAATACCAAAACACTCAGTCCTACAGAGTGCAGAGGCGTAAACGCTTGGCGGTAACTCTCTTATGAGATCGCAATAGGACTGATCGTTACTCTTTCAGGTGGTGCTTCATCATTTGGTACAGACTTCTGGCTTGTTGCCCGGTCTGTCTACCATTTTGTATTAAAACTCCATAGTACTGGGTGATTATTCACGTATATTGGTCGCCTGTTGCGCACCATGCTCTTACTGATTCCACAATATTGGTTTACATGGCATCCACTGTTGCTAGCTTCAGCTCATGCATCTATACAATGGTTTCCCATGTATTTGGCAATACCGAATATGGTATTCCTTTATTTTTCTGAGCTCCCTGAGCATCATTGGTTTTATAACCGGTTACTCCTTGGTCGTCAACAATTGCTGTTGAAGCTTATTTCACATTGCTTGGCAATAGTTGTATGCTCAAGCTTGACTACACTAGTAGTCCTGAACGGAGGATATTTCTCGACAGTTACTGGCGGTATGCCCTTCTTGGGATCCATGTGTTCCACTCTTGTGGTCTCACATTATGAGGGGCGTCCTCATGCATCGGTTGTTACTCTTTTTTCGATGTCGTCCTAGACAACCTTCCATATGGTTCACAAAGGTTTTGCAACCGTTGGGTTGTTTGTGGTAATAGTTTCACGGCCTACTAGCCATACTGCCTAGAACTCTGCTCATCATAGGTTGTTCCAAATTGGTTGCTTCTCCATATACCGTAGAATGGCTTGGAGGTGATACTGGGCTCCATGATAAGATCGTCGCATCACGCTTCCGGTTGTTGGAGACCCTTTTTGTATCCTGGTATTGATCGATACCATTTATTTATTAGGGGTATCCCCTGTCAAGTGGGATCCCTTCGGTGTTCTAACCGTATGTTCGTTCCAATTATGGTGTTCTTACCACTATATTTTGTTCAACTGTGTTGACTTGATACCCTTTATGGATTGCTCCTGGGTAGTACTAGTTATATGGCAGCATCTGACTGACATTTATGAGTATGTTCGGTTTATTGTCCTACCTTGCGGTTCTGGATATGAGTTATCCGTTGAGGGTTATAGTGTCTCTCGTTCTTAGGGTAGATCACTGGTGTTTTTCCTTATGTTATAACGGATTTGATATCCCCTCCGGTGATGAATGGTATTTCTGGTACCTTATAACATCACCCTGTGTGTTTGTGGTAGTTGTTCTGGGAATTTCCATCCCACTCATTGCACACTGATGTGTCAACGTTAGGCATTTGCCTTACAGTGTTTAGACTGGGTATTCCCTCCAATTATCATGCTTTACTTAGATATCCTCGTGACATATCCAATGTCTTATCCCGTTGTTAGAGCTTGCACTTCTTGCACTTCAACTCTTACTCATCCTCCTGTAGTAGGTTCTTGACTCCTTAGCTGGTAAGCTTATCTGAGTTCCCTTTGCTCGTTCGAGGTATCCACTACTCTGGTTGGTGAATTTGCTTATGGTCCGTAGAACAGAGTTGACTACTTCCCGTGTTTCGTACACTACATGTATACATACGTGGGGTACCGTCTTGGCACGTTACCACTTACCTAACTACATGTCAGGCCCGCAAGCTCCTTCGGAGTGCGGTCGTCCCACATCCCGTATTTGGGTACACTCGTAGTGTTCGTCACACGCCTAGGTGAAGTATTCTATTGTCAACTCCTCTTGTATCATTCTATGATACTCACCGTATTTCCGTTAGTTTGGTTTAAAAAAATCCGAGGTTTAAAAGAAGGATTTGTGGTTTTGAAAGAAAATTTGGGTTTTGAAGTAACAGTTCGGTGTGAAAAGAAATTCTTTATGGCGTTGCCATGATTCAGGTCCTGACCAAGTTCAACTTCTCGCTGACCGGTATACTCTCAATACAATGGTCGGGCCGTTAGGCCTTTCCGAGGTTTCATTATTCAAATACTCAGGATTGGTGATCCTATCTTTGCTCCATTCGTCACAGCGGTACTTAGCAAGTATTTGCGGGTCGTTCATGGTCTTCCAACCGTCTTGTAGTTGCTGCACTTGCCCTAGGCAAGTGCGCGGGTAGGTTGTTTTTCGGTTAATGTATACCGGTGGCGGTATCGTCTCCATCCATAATTGGTGGTTTATCAGGTCTTCCCTCGATCTTTTGATCTTAGTGATCAATCTCCTGAGTTGTTCCTCAGTGTTCTTGACAGGGTTGTTGTCAATCCTGTGGTCTCACACCTTCACTGTGGTTAACGAGACTCGACTTATCCTTAGGAACCATGTTGTAGTCCTAGGGGTATATGCTTTATTATTACTTCCATTGTCACCTGAACTATGTCGTTCGGTTGTTGCAGCCTCTTGGCGTACAGGTTTGGTATTAATCCAACCTCGACTAGTTCCTTAGTCGGTTTGTACATTGTTGTTGGCATTATCAAATATTACAGTCCGTAGACTCTCTTGTCTAGGGTTCGCTACTCCATCTTCCTTGCTTCATTGCGCGATCACGTTTCTCTTCTTGTTGGCTACTCATGGTTCTCGCGACTGCGAAGCATGTCGCCCCATGGTGCCATAAATTCCATCATCTTTGTGTTTAGGATCTTCACTTCTCCGCCATTAAGTGCGGTCATCGTCATCCAACGGGAACCGTCTTTGGGACTTCCAGTTCTTGGACTCTACCGTAGGACAGGTTCTCCTTCTATCCAGGTTTACTTTCAACTGCCAGATAGGGTGTTACCCGAGTGTGAGTGGTCTTTCCATCTCTCTGGCGTTCTTCTCCCAACTTAATACTGTGGGTTACGGAGGGCGGGGTATGGTTGTTGTAGGTTTCCGGTTCACGTGGAAGTTCCTAACTAGCGTACCTCACACACTAACCCTCAACCCTTAGCCCTAAGCCTCTACTTCCTAACTCGGTATTTACCTAAACTCGGTATTTCATCCATCAGAGCGATACTTCGCTCTGATACCACTTTTTGTAACACCCCTACCGCTAATACCGTCATTACCGTACCATACTTACCTTCGTAGCGGATATTACTTACTCAACGGCGGGTGTACAATGCCGTTAGTCACCCACGTGACTAACAAGGCGAGTTACAATACTACATACTATCGGTCTGATGAATATGAACGTACCGAGTGCTCTACACAATACATTACTTTCCCTTGCATACCAATCCATAATTCGATACAACTCCAATACAATACTATACCGAGTATACTACAATCCGTACATTACCGATACAGTTTAGACATCCAAATTCATACTACGTTTACACATATAATTCCCTTTACTCAACTACCCATGCTTATGTAGCAGTCCCCGTCATACTCTCTCGAACGGTGAACGGCTTCGGTACCTGCACACTAAAAACGGTCCCCCGAGGGGGTCAGCTTACGCTGCATATGAAATCCGCATATACCGCGTGCTAACCGCGGTACGCCGACTACTTTGGGTCGGATGTACATGGAGTTCATTTTACATGCATACATACATACTCAAACTACACAATACAATCAAAGATACCTACATAAATACACAAGTACAATACTTACTAAGGAAGACAATTCAATAGTCAACCATTCGAATTTGTTATACATTCATTACTCTTCGTACTGTGTTCAATATTCGTTACTCTACTCATGCTTACTCCTTACTCTTGCATACTCATCACTCCATGTTCAATACCTTACTCGTACACGATCCTTACTCTGTGCTCGTTACTATACTAGTGCATACTCACTACTCAATTCTCCATACTTACTCTTACATACACAATACTCTATACCTACTCATACGTACTCAATACTTGCCAGAACATGATAGACAGACTAGCTGGCAAGTGGGTCGGGTTAGGTTGGTCTAAACAGAATTAACCAGTAAACTAAAGTATTACTGTAAGAAATTAAATAATCAGAAGTTTAGGTCAACAAATTACATGTGGTGTTAGGGTATTCACCATGGTATGGATTCCACCAATAATGTTAAAAAAAAATGATGAGTGGAGGAGAGAGGATATGAGAGGGGTTCTTAACTAAGACACTCTCTTTTTGGAGAACCTAGTTTAACAAGAGAGAGATTGTGAGAGAAGATAATAAAATAATATTTGTTGATAGGTGGAATCCACTTTTGTTATTGTGTATTCGGTGCGTGTCACATTTTACCAGAATCCAGCAAACCGAGTATTGTCTTTTTGTTTCTTTCAAGTTACGACCTCTTATCTCCAAATACCAGATAATTGAGAGTTTGAGAGTAGGTTTTGCCGGAAGAAGAAGAACAATGAAAGAATGTGATATGCGAGAATATTTTCTGGTATTAATCACGCATTTACAAGGCTAATACTAATGACTACTTTATACTATTATGGTATGGCACATGGCCCAATCGTACATGCAACTCTTCTGCTTGTGAATCAACTACAGAAACTAGCCCTAAATCATTGTTTGTACTCGTCGTGTTTGGCCCAAAACAATCAGCCGCACTTTCTGAATCCAGCAGATATAGCCCACCACGGCCCAGTACAATTCTCTCAATTTTCCCCGGTAAACGGCCCTGAGCAAAAAACAGTGATCAGCAGTAAAAATCAGGCTACAACCAAACTGCTTTGCCAACTTCTGGACTGATGCTAAATTGAACATAAAATCAGGTATGCACAGAATATCTCTCAGCCAAACATCACAAGAAATTCGAATGTCTCCTGTCATATTAACAACTCGCGGTCTTCCATCAGGGAGATTACAGACCGTTTGTATCCAAGATTTTTCCAGTTCTCAAACAAAGCATGGGCTCCAGACATGTGGTCCGTAGCCCCTGAATCCAAAACCCACTTTGCAGTATAATTATCCATGGTCTGTTTACTCAGAAAGCAAAGATTAAACATACTAGGCTGATAAATAGTACCTGAAAAATTGCAATAACTTGCATCTTCGGACTTCACAGACTGATTATTGCTAGCCTTGATCAAACCAGAAATCTGTTGCAGCTGACGTTGGGTAAAACCATCTTCAGAAATAGATTTATCATCAACAGATTGTTCGCAGCCTCCTACCAGATTAGCATAACTCTTTTTCTTCTTGGCAAGCACCTTGTCTCCACTGTGTAAAAGAAAACATTCTGCAACAATATGCCCATTGCGCTTACAGTGTGTGCACTTTTGTTTCTGATAACACTCCTCCACACTGTGACCCAATTTCTTGCAGTAAGAACAAGAGATTTTCTTTCTTTCAGACACTTCTCCTTTTCTGAAATTGGAATTCCTTGAACTCGCCCCTTCATTCACACCGACACCAAAAACTCCAGAATAAAAACTCATACCTTCGTCTTTTCGATTACGCCCTGCTCGCTGCTTTTCATCATGCATAACCAGAGAAAAGGCTTGCTCTAGGTCAGGCGTCGATTGCATCGCCAGAATCTGGCCTCTGATAGAGACAAATTCGAGATTTAAACCCATTAGAAATTGAATCAGCTTTTCTTCTTCTTTTTGTTGTTTCGTCTTCTCTTTAGCGTCGCAGGTACACCCACCGCATTCGCAAGACGGCCGAGGTCGCGCTAATTCCAATTTGCCCCATATCTGTTTGAGTTTGGTGAAATATTCAATCACCGAATCACCTCCTTGCCGCAACTCATGAAGATCTTGACGGAGCCCATGAATGGAAGCAAGATTCTCTTGTTTGAAACGCTTGCATAAAGTATCCCATACTTTCTTCGGATTCCCGAAGTACATCACGCTCTGTGCCAGCTTTGGGTCAATTGAATTCGTCAGCTAAGACACCACTAGCGAATTTGAGCGCTCCTAAGCCGAAAGACATATAGGATCGGACGCGCTGGGCTTCTTGATGCTTCCACTGATAACCCGTGCTTGTTCTTGGCCTTGAGAGCCATCAACATGCCCCATTTCCATCCTTGGAAACCGGCACCGCTAAACTTTGGGACCAAACTCACCCCTGGCTGCTCAGACGCGTGCACGTATAGAGGATCGTTTGGATCTATACTGGTTACGCTGGAGGAACTCTCCTTCTCCGGTTGTTCGACTTTCGTTCCGGTTACTTCGTCTGCCATCTCTATCGTAAAAATGAAGCAAATAAACAAGATTAATTTCTCTCCTGGAGCTCTGATAGCATAACAGATAACTGAGAGTTTGAGAGTAGGTTTTGCCGGAAGAAGAAGAACAATTAAAGAACGTGATATGCGAGAATATTTTCTGGTATTAATCACGCATTTACAAGGCTAATACTAATGACTACTTTATACTATTAGGGAGATAAAGAAATCCCGTGTAATCTGCACAATATTTTACTAGAGCATCTGAACTACTTTATCAATTACACATGTATACAATCAGTAACAAATAAGCTGCTTTGGACATATAAGGGGCTGCTAGTTAATTAAGAAAATAAACTATCCAGCCCAACACCAAATTCTGAAGCTTCATTCTGCCGTCATCCATTGACCAACCCCAATTTCATGACCAAATCCAAATCATTCAAATTCAACTTTTATTTTTCAGCTAAATGTGATTAGGATTGATAACCAATGTTCGATTTGGCATTATATGGTTTGGTATTAACCAAATGCAGATAGAGTTGTGTATATCAGTTTCCGTTCGATAACGACCAGTCAAATATTAATCTATATTTCCAAAAAGTGAAAACATTTGTCAATTTTGTACTCCCTCCGTCCCATCAGTGTCCACTTTACTATTTGAATTTGTCGTTTGATTTCAATATTTAACATGTAAGATAATATATTTTTATAAATCTATATATTATAATGGAATCCTTATATGAAAAACTATATATTGTATAATTTATTTATAAAAAATTATTTTATGTAACACCCCATCCAACATTAACACACTTACAACAAACTGCAGTGGAAAAACATACTTCATCACATTACTTAACTCATTGGTGTTACACGTCGTTAACCACCCACGTGGCTAACAAGGCTATTACATATACATTGTATCAGTCTGATGGACTAGATTCCCGAGCGACTACACATTGCTATCCCTTTTTCATTAACAACAAAACATACACATACCTTCAAACTGTACCGAGTATGCACAAACTAATGCCGATTACAATTTTGGTCTTACTACACCTACTGTACAAATACCTAAAATGATTACCCATGTACAAACGACTACCCCGTCCTACTCTCGAACGGCTTCCAGCTCCTTGTACCTGAAATAGGAAAAAGAAGAGAAAAGGGTGGCCCCCTAGGGGCTCAGCACCTTTGCTGGTATGGTAATCCCGCAGCCCGCATGCTAACGGGCCACGCATAACTAATTGTCGTCTTAGCATGCGGTTGATTATATTTGAATCATGCATGTAAATCATAAACACACAACACATAACATTCCACCTCAATGGGCTCAAAAATAGATAACACATCCTCACTTGATAAGTCACTCATGGTGTTCATTACCCCTAGAGTGTTTCTCCTCTAATGGAGCTATTTCCTTAATAGACGACACTCACCCATTATTCGGGTTATCCTTAAACGCCTCTTATCACAAACTGGGATTCATATCCATGATCCACATACTCCACATTTTACAACATATAACATACACTACATAACAACACTTTTCACGTTTCAACGTGCACATAACAACATCGCAATGGGAATTGCAGTACAACAACACACATAACATAACGGGAACGGTTCTCTTAGGAACCGACCCAAACATAGTTAATTCACTGGTGAGCCTAGAGAATGATGTCACCCTCATGGTAAACTCGTTATACAACACTCATTACCGTCCTAATAGTCGGACGAGTAACTTAAGTTAAGATGGTTCGGATATGGTGACCCGAACACACCACATAAACACACGTTCCCCCTAAACCGATCATAAGTCAGAATAGCTAAGCTTTGGAGTAAGCTAATGGGAGATCGTAACCCGTGAGGGAAACAACCATAACAGAGAGGAGGGTAAGGCTAAAAAGGATACCCACTCCCAAACAACGCGCGACCAGCCTAACCGGATTCCTCACCCCCGTTAGTACATATTTACTTGTAGATAACTAGTTAGAGCCCCACTATGGAGCCTATCACACCCACACACCAAGAAGGTATTTCGACTGGGTTAAACACACGAGGGAGGTCCATACATTCACACACAACATCACACAATTAACTCACGCATAGCCGTGGTTAGAACGTCCCATGGTCCGGGTCGTTAAATTCCAAATACCGATCTCTCATGTGATCCTAGACTCAGTTAGCTAAGTTTAACACTTTCGAGGTTAAATGGTATCGGAACTAGACACGCCACATATATGAATTACTGTAAATTCATTACATGTTTTATCTTACAACGTGGCAAACATACAGAAAAACACATTGGCATACAAGCCGGTGTAATCCGGTAGGACACAGGTTGCAAGAAAACCATACCTGTCACCGGGGTTTCACTCTAACGTGCCATCACATGTTCCTCGTAACATCTTTGAACAACTGGTAACATTACATTTATTATTTTATTAACATCGGGGTAACATGATTGTTTAAAGTCTAATGCTCATAACTTATCCCGTTAACTAGTTAAATAACTTCACATTTTAACTTGTTTTACTTTTACATTTTAATACAACTTTTCCCCCACTAAATTGTCATTATAACTCACTTAACATGTCCTTAACAATCTTATAACATCATTACTTAATAATCCCCATCATCCTATAACCTTAAACAATGTTTTTGGTCCATACAGCGCCTTGTCCGAACTTGTTCGGACTTCCCAAGTTCGGACACTGTTCGAGGCTCAAATGGGTGTAAATAGACGACTGTCCGAACATGCGTCCGAGCTTCCAAGTTCGGACGCTGTTCGAGGCCAAAACAGAATGTAGAGATAGGTGTGTCCGAACTTCCAAATTCGGACGGTAGTTCGGACACCGGTCGAAGTTCAGGTGACTTACGCGCAACAGGGCATGTCCGAGCGTCCATGTTCGGATGGTAGTTCGGACGTGCCCAAAACTCCATTTTATATACCTTAAACACTTACTCATTTCTTGCCTAAATGCTCAATACTCATAATACTTCCCCCTTAGGTTTATAGCATGTTCCCACACTATATTTAGCCCACCAAAAATACTTCATGTCCTTCCAAGAATTTTCTTCACAAGTTCAAACATCTTCCTTACCTAAACATCATTTCCTCCTTGTACATCAAACATTACCTAAACCTTAACAAACTCCTCCAAGACTTTAGTACATCCCAAAACACCCATTGGATTTCTAGAACTTCCAAGATAATGCCTAAATCCTTTTTGCCTTCTAAAACACCTTAATGCACATTTCTTTCCCTAGTAAAACACTTAACCATTCTCAACGCTTCCAAACTCACCAAAACTCTTTTTAAACACTTAGAACTTCTTATACATTATCTAAATTTGACATGGGTTCTTCTAGCACATTGCTATACCAAAGCACATAGCTTTCACCATTAGACATTCAAGAACACCTAAAATCCATCAAGAGTATTCTCACACACAAACACTTAGGTTTTCACCCTTTCACAACCAAAAACACTTAATCACTTAATACACATTCCTTACACACAAACATATTGTTTTTCCTTCTTTAACCATCCAAGACACTCATCTTCACAAAGAATGTTCTTTACACACATCTAAATCCTTAAACTACACTACATCACAATATAGTGCATAAACTTAAATTGCTTGACACTTAGGTCCTTAATAACATGGCTCATAGGCCCTTGAATGCATTAAACTTAAACACTGAATTTCCCACATATATATTGCCTTTAACCTGCAAATACACTCAACATCACATATGCCTTTTAATAATCTCCTTAAGAACAATTCACTAGCTCTTTTCCCATTGGCTCCTTAGGTATTTTATTAAGCAAATCAAGCTCATTTTTCCAAAGGCATAAATTACATTAGGTTAGCACATTTACCTCTTTTCTTCAAGATTTTACTTGAACACTCTTGTTCTTCCTTGTTTGGAAATCGGCAAGAGGACTTGGTTACTTGTCAATGTTCTAATCAATATACAAGTAAAACCAATGAGAATTCAAGCTTCATGCTTAAACTCATTTACAAACCCCAGGTTATATATATTGTCTTAACAATTAGGATAGTTGTTTTACCTTGGAATAAAAAGAGAGCTTGAATAAGCATCAAGAGAGGACTCCTCCTTGTCCTTTAAAGATAGAAATGGAGCTATGGAAAACAAGAGAAGACACCATTAATGGTGAATTTTCGGACATGTAATAAAAATGAAGGAGATGTTGTTTTCTTTGGTTTTTCCTTACCTTGAAGCAAAGGAGAATAACATGGCATGAAAATATGAGCTCAAGCTCCTTCAATGGTGAATCTCCATGGCACCAAAATGGAGTTCTTGAAGATTTGAAAAGATAGAAGTGTAGAGCTTAGTCTAACTAAGACAAATATGGTCTTAGAATTTGATTTGGAGCATGGAGTTGGATTTGGCAAGGAAATGAAGATGGAGAAGAGAGGTTACTATATCCCATCGTTTTTGAATAAGAGAGGAGAGGATGAAGACGGTGGGAACAAGGAGAAAAGAAGAGAATGAGGTGAGAGGTCTATCTTTGAAGATATTTATGTTATAAAGTAACTTTCTTCTTTTTACTTACTTTTCCTTCTTTTCTTGAATTGATTTGCAAATGGTGGTGACTCACCTTACAAAAACCGGCCCCCTTATATTACTTAGGGGTGTTTTGGTCTTTGTTGACCAATTAACTTACTTATATTGACTTATGTCATAAACTAGCATATTTTAGTTACTATTCACAAAAACAAGGCACATAGTTGTGAAATTTTGATTTCCCATTGATTTAGACTTCCGAATGTGATACTAAGTAGTACACATGTTAATTAAAGAGTAATGATGGACATTTATCCATTCAAAACTCATTTACAAGACATTTTTCAAAAATGTGCTTTAAGGCTCCTTAAAGCACATTTGTGTTTTAACTTGTTTTCAAGCTTGGTTTTCTTTAGTAATTGATTTAATATGTTCATTAACATATTATTAAGGTATAGATATGACCTTTAGTCTTATACAAATTTATCCCAAGCTTAGAGCACATTTTTGCCCATATTGACTTTAAGGTATTTATTTGTGTTTTATTTGGTTTAATTGTCTACCAAGGTTTCCTAAGGACTTAATTAGCCTTATTAAATCATAATTGAATATCACTAAGTCTTGGTAGGCTCTTTGGGTCCCAACCATGTTCACTCCAAGTTTAGAGCATGTTTTTGCTCAAACTGTATTTATGGTACTTTTTGTTTTCACCATGGTTTAAATCGTACACTGATGTTTCTAAGGCACTTTTTAGCCTTTAAATATTATAGTTTAGTATTTAAACAATATATCAAGGTTTGGGGTATTTCAATCTACCCCCCTTAAAAGAACTTCGTCCTCGAAGTTCACACTTCCCACACATCATTTGGCTTAGAACGCAGGAATCACTTGGAAATAAACTTCCATAACCAAACATACTTTACATCACACCCTCGGACTTAATGTTCGGGTAACATATTCACATCCATACATTACATAACATAACATACTCACATGATAACCTCGGACTCAATGGTCCGGGTATCTTAACAACATTTGCACATACATACAACCCTTAGACTCTTGGGTCTGGGTACCATAGCAACATTTAGACCCATAGGTCTTGATAACATAACAGCCTTTAGACACATAGGTCTATGTAACACAACATTTAGACTCATAGGTCTTAATAACATACACTTTTGGAACTCAAGGTCAAAATAATATTTATTACACATACCACACAACATGTTGTAGCATGTATAACAATCAAAAATATTTTTATATACACTGTGATCCCGCAGAACCCGGTCGCGATGGACACCTTCTGGTCCCCGTCCCTTTGGGAGATCAAAACAATCACTTAATCTTTAACATATACACTTCTCATGTCACCGGTCCGAAGACAAAGGCTCATGCGTCCTCGGCTCGTGAGCAAGTACTACAAAAATATTCTTTACTAGGTTAAGTATAAGAGAATCCTTTATTTCAAATGTTAACCGACTGTTTTGAAAACACCAATTGAAAATCCTTTTGAAAACACATACAACTCCAAGTCCAACTTATGCTTTTGCTTCTTTTCTTAGTGTGGTTATTTATGACCACTTATAGGGAGCTTTAAGAATCATCCAACCCTGATGTGATCAGCATCAGTGTTGAACTATCCTTCCACCCCAATTTGTGTTCGGCTTCCCTTGATCACATGCAAATCAAGTTCCACCTCCCACTTCATTTTCACGCATCAAATAATACACTCATTTCCAATTTTCTATCTTGTTGGTCATTCTAGTCATAATCATACATCTCCAAGGGATAGAACTCCGTCTATCAGTTATCTCCACTCACTTTAATCCTGTTACCTAGGGAATCTTATTCTCACTAGGTTCTATGTCGGTTCCATACCCTTTCATGAATCACTATATTACATATATACATATATTTTATCAAAATACAACACACAGTTTCACATTTAGTGTCATATGAACATATAATGTCGGGGTTTTAGTTCCCCGGGAGTTTCTCTACTCCCCACACTTGTACTATCACACACAACTGTTAACAAATAAACACACTTATCACAATGGCATTCGCATCTTCTGTGCGCAATTACCACAATTAAACCATGAATGAATGCGTATGTTTACGTGACACACATCACACCAATCATCAAACAAATTATTTTGTGCTATGCACAACATAAGTCACGTACACTTGTACGGTAATACACACTAAGTGGTTTTGCGCTCTACCCCCCTTAAAAGGGATTACACCCACGTAATCAATCACTTAATCATTGGTTTAAAAAGTTCTACCGTCGTGAAGTGTTTCAACTTCCATGCGGTCTATTATACAATGCATCTGATTAGAGGATCTTAACCATATTGGCGGTTTAGTTCCTAAATCAAGAATTCTCATTGGAGTTTGCTTTAACTCTTAACTGGTTTCGATTCTGGCCTGTGAGGCTTCTAGGCATTAATAATTAGCCATTCACTCATATTCGCTATTCACGTTGTACACTTGAATCACTGGTTCACTAGTTTCTACTGCGCAACTCTAATAACTGTAGAGCTTAGTTTGCCCCACTCGTTATTCTTACTGTATTGTACATCTCCCATTTATCACCTTTATCTTGGTAACAATGGTTTCTCAACCGACGCGTGGTATCTCTTACCGTTAGCGAACTCGGTGAGTTACAAAACTTTCCATCCACTTCTCTAATAACTTACTGCGTAAACTGCTACGTATTTCACAATGATTGACTTGTTCCCTTCCGACTTACTGTCGGTCGAGATTGAGCTGCTACCTAATGTGTAGCGCTCTCTTGGTTATTTCCAACATTTGGGGTATATTCCATACCGATATTTGGCAGTTAGTGCTACTGTAGTCACTTACTGTTAATCATGCCTCCACATTTGGTTTTGTACAAGTACTCTTTCATTGGTATGTCTTTGCATTTCCTATGCATCAGTCACTATGGCGTTATAAGCCGCTTTCTGTTTCCACCACAATTAACATTTCCCGAATCCTAGGTATCGCACTCGATCAATACTGCGCAAATGCAATACCAAAACACTCAGTCATACAGAGTGCAGAGGCGTAAACTCTTGGCAGTAAATCTCTTATGCGATTGCAATAGGAATTTACACTGTGTTTCACTGAGATTTTTATCTCATAGTACTAGCTACCGGCTTATTGCCCAGTCTGTTTATCATCACTTACCTTGCATCTCCACTGAGTTTAACTCATAACTGGTCTTTCTCATTGTATAACATCAACTTATATGGTATTCACAGTCATATTAGCTTCCACACATATACTTACATCATTAGTATTTTGGTTCGTCCTTCGCTTGGATGACTATTGAATGCTCCTTGAGCGTTGATCATCCGAGTCACAAGCCGGCGTTATTCAGCCCGGTGCTTCACATGCTACTAAACTTACTGTTTTCTCGCAACGACAACATGGTCAATCTCTAACATGTTTCTTGAACTTGGTTCACATAACGACCGCTGTTGCGGTCTCACAATATCGAGAGGTATCCCCACTCTTAATGCAGTGGTTCGTTCTCCACTCTATTCACTTATACAACATAAACTTCTACAATCAATCAAACTTACATAACACATTTTGCTTGTGGCTTATAAGCCTTAATGCCTCGAGCTCTGCTCATTGTAGGCTACTCATACACATTTACTTCCCTGTATATCATTACATGGTTTGGATATCATATTGAGCTCCATGACAAGGTCGTTGCATTATGTTTCCTTTCATGGGATGCCCCTTAGGATTGTCAGTCCGTCTCCTGACAACTTATGTCTAAACTGAAAATTAGCTCCAACTCTTGTGCTTCTGTCACGTTATCTCGTTCAACTATCGTTGATGCGAACACCCTTCAAGGATTGCTCCTGGGTGTTGTTAAGTTATGCCTTTACATCTGGTTCGCACTTATTGGTATATTCAGTTAGCCACGCCGTTTTGCGTTCTTGACTGGCTTATTATCTTCTTCCGTGAAGATCAACATCTCCTGGTAGTGTAGGTACTCATTCTGGGAGTTTCATCCCGTTCATTGCACATTAATGTGTCCACATTAAGCATTTGCCTCGTCATATACAGGCTGGGTCACCGTTCCAGCTATCATGTTTACCCCTCGGGATTCTTAAGACATATGTGATGTCTTTACATAACAGTTAGTGCACCTCGCACCTCCTGACTCTTAAACATTTCCTTGAAATGGATTCACTAATTCCTCTAGTCTCGTTAACTTAACTGAGTTCCTTTACTTTAGCCATTCTTGGTAATCCGTTGCTCTTGCTTGACTTTTACTGCTGACCGTAGTATGGAGTTGACTACTTCCCGTGTTCCGGACTCTACTCGTATACATATGTGGGGTACCATACTGATTCATTGCTACTTACCCAACTAACCCATAAGTAGGTCTGTCAGGCCCACAAGCTCCTATCGGAGTGCGGTCGTCCCACATTTCAGTTGGTACACTCGTAGTGTCCGTCACACGCCTAGGTGAAGTATTCTGTTGTCAACTCCCTTATATTGTCCTGTGACAATATGCATTCCGTGCTTCCCGAACTTAATCGAGGGAAAGTTTATCCACTGTTGTATCTTTATCAACTACCTTTGGGTTTACTGGTTTGGTTTAAAAGAAGGTTAGAAAGAAGTATTGGTTTGAAGGAAAATTTGGCTTTGAAAGAAAAGAGTTCGAAGTTTGAAAGAAATTTTTTCATGGTTTCACAACGTTTTCTTGCCTTAACCAAGTCTAGCTTTTGCTGACTGGTGTACTTCCATTACAGAGGTTAGGCTATCAAGCCCTTCCATGGTCATAATGATCTCATTTAACTTCATGGTACTTTACTAAGTACTTTGTATTTGTAACAATTTTCCCGAACAGCCCTGTTATAGCAGCACTTGCCATGACAAGTGCGCCATGCTAACTGGCTATCGGTTAATCACACACACCGGTTGCGGTATTGTTCTTACCCGCACTATTATCAGTGGCCTTGTTGGCCCTTACTCGACCTTACAGTCTTGACAATAACCCTCTGGGTAACTTCAACTTCTCACTGTCTTCACATGATAATCATTAACTAGGGTGTTTCCCATTCTGGGAGACCCCCTTTTCTTAGTATTGTTTCCTCTTCGTAGCCCGTTCCACCCATTTGTCGTGGTTACTGAGACTTGTCTCTTGTTTGGGTACTACGTTGTAGTTCCTTTGTCGGTTGGTATACCGTTGGCGACATTATGTAATAATCGTGGTCCCGTAGACGCTCGTCTCGGGTTTCATTACTTCACTTCTTGCCTGTTGCACGGTTGGTGCGTTGCAGCTGGTTGCTCTCGACTGTTCAGCATGTCGACCCAGGTTGCCGGAAATTCTATTCTCTTATACACAAAATTCTTCATCCTTCGCTATTAATGCGGTTAACATTGTTCAGATGGAAACCGTCTCCGGGATTCCCACTCTTCGGGATCTACCGTATGACTGGTTCTCCGTACTCACAGTGGTACTTAATAACAGCCAGATCGGGTATTCCCGAGTAAGAGAGGACTTTCATCTCTCTGGCGTTGTTTCCCCAAGTTATAAACAGGGACTGTGGAGGGCGGGAAGGACATAGCAGGTTTTCAGTGTTCACTGGTAATTCCCAACTAGCGTATCTCTCACGCTATCACTCAACCTTAACCCAAAGTACTAAAATCCTAACTCGGTACTTCCTAAGCTCGGTAATTCAGTCATCAGAGTGATACTTCGCTCTGATACCACTTTTTGTAACATCCCATCCAACATTAACACACTTACAACAAACTGCAGCGGAAAAACATACTTCATCACATTAACACACTTACCCTTAGAGTGTTTCTCCTCTAATGGAGCTATTTCCTTAATAGACGACACTCACCCATTATTCGGGTTATCCTTAAACGCCTCTTATCACAAACTGGGATTCATATCCATGATCCACATACTCCACATTTTACAACATATAACATACACTACATAACAACACTTTTCACGTTTCAACGTGCACATAACAACATCGCAATGGGAATTGCAGTACAACAACAACACATAACATAACGAGAACGGTTCTCTTAGGAACCGACCCAAACATAGTTAATTCACTGGTGAGCCTAGAGAATGATGTCACCCTCATGGTAAACTCGTTATACAACACTCATTACCGTCCTAATAGTCGGACGAGTAACTTAAGTTAAGATGGTTCGGATATGGTGACCCGAACACACCACATAAACACATGTCCCCCCAAAACCGATTATAAGTCAGAATAGCTAAGCTTTGGAGTAAGCTAATGGGAGATCGTAACCCGTGAGGGAAACAACCATAACAAAGAGGAGGGTAAGGCTAAAAAGGATACCCACTCCCAAACAACGCGCGACCGGCCTAACCGGATTCCTCACCCCCGTTAGTACATATTTACTTGTAGATAACTAGTTAGAGCCCCACTATGGAGCCTATCACACCCACACACCAAGAAGGTATTTCGACTGGGTTAAACACACGAGGGAGGTCCATACATTCACACACAACATCACACAATTAACTCACGCATAGCCGTGGTTAGAACGTCCCATGGTCCGGGTCGTTAAATTCCAAATACCGATCTCTCATGTGATCCTAGACTCAGTTAGCTAAGTTTAACACTTTCGAGGTTAAATGGTATCGGAACTAGACACGCCACATATATGAATTACTGTAAACTCATTACATGTTTTATCTTACAACGTGGCAAACATACAGAAAAAACACATTGGCATACAAGCCGGTGTAATCCGGTAGGACACAGGTTGCAAGAAAAACCATACCTGTCACCGGGGTTTCACTCTAACGTGCCATCACATGTTCCTTGTAACATCTTTGAACAACTGGTAACATTACATTTACTTTTATTAACATCGGGGTAACATGATTGTTTAAAGTCTAATGCTCATAACTTATCCCCGTTAACTAGTTAAATAACTTCACATTTTAACTTGTTTTACTTTTACATTTTAATACAACTTTTCCCCCAATAAATTGTCATTATAACTCACTTAACATGTCCTTAACAATCTTATAACATCATTACTTAATAATCCCCATCATCCTATAACCTTAAACAATGTTTTTGGACCATACAGCGCCTTGTCCGAACTTGTGTTCGGACTTCCCAAGTTCGGACACTGTTCGAGGCTCAAAGGGGTGTAAATAGACGACTGTCCGAACATGCGTCCGAGCTTCCCAAGTTCGGACGCTGTTCGAGGCCAAAACAGAATGTAGAGATAGGTGTGTCCGAACTTCCAAATTCGGACGGTAGTTCGGACACCGGTCGAAGTTCAGGTGACTTACGCGCAACAGGGCATGTCCGAGCGTCCATGTTCGGACGGTAGTTCGGACGTGCCCAAAACTCCATTTTCTATACCTTAAACACTTACTCATTTCTTGCCTAAATGCTCAATACTCATAATACTTCCCCCTTAGGTTTATAGCATGTTCCCACACTATATTTAGCCCACCAAAAATACTTCATGTCCTTCCAAGAATTTTCTTCACAAGTTCAAACATCTTCCTTACCTAAACATCATTTCCTCCTTGTACATCAAACATTACCTAAACCTTAACAAACTCCTCCAAGACTTTAGTACATCCAAAAACACCATTGGATTTCTAGAACTTCCAAGATAATGCTTAAATCCTTTTTGCCTTATAAAACACCTTAATGCACATTTCTTTCCTAGTAAAACACTTAACCATTCTCAACGCTTCCAAACTCACCAAAACTCTTTTTAAACACTTAGAACTTCTTATACATTATCTAAATTTGACATGGGTTCTTCTAGCACATTGCTATACCAAAGCACATAGCTTTCACCATTAGACATTCAAGAACACCTAAAATCCATCAAGAGTATTCTCACACACAAACACTTAGGTTTTCACCCTTTCATAACAAAAAACACTTAATCACTTAATACACATTCCTTACACACAAACATATTGTTTTCCTTCTTTAACCATCCAAGACACTCATCTTCACAAAGAATGTTCTTTACACACATCTAAATCCTTAAACTACACTACATCACAATATAGTGCATAAACTTAAATTGCTTGACACTTAGGTCCTTAAATAACATGGCTCATAGGCCCTTAAATGCATTAAACTTAAACACCGAATTTCCCACATATATATTGCCTTTAACCTGAAAATACACTCAACATCACATATGCCTTTTAATAATCTCCTTAAGAACAATTCACTAGCTCTTTTCCCATTGGCTCCTTAGGTATTTTATTAAGCAAATCAAGCTCATTTTTCCTAAGGCATAAATTACATTAGGTTAGCACATTTACCTCTTTTCTTCAAGATTTTTACTTGAACACTCTTGTTCTTCCTTGTTTGGAAATCGGCAAGAGGACTTGGTTACTTGTCAATGTTCTAATCAATATACAAGTAAAACCAATGAGCATTCAAGCTTCATGCTTAAACTCATTTACAAACCCTAGGTTATATATATTGTCTTTACACATTAGGATAGTTGTTTTACCTTGGAATAAAAAGAGAGCTTGAATAAGAATCAAGAGAGGACTCCTCCTTGTCCTTTAAAGATAGAAATGGAGCTATGGAAAACAAGAGATGACACCATTAATGGTGAATTTTCGGACATGTAATAAAAATGAAGGAGATGTTGTTTTCTTTGGTTTTTCCTTACCTTGAAGCAAAGGAGAATAACATGGCATGAAAATATGAGCTCAAGCTCCTTTAATGGTGAATCTCCATGGCACCAAAATGGAGTTCTTAAAGATTTGAAAAGATAGAAGTGTAGAGCTTGGTCTAACTAAGACAAATATGGTCTTAGAATTTGATTTGGAGCATGGAGTTGGATTTGGCAAGGAAATGAAGATGGAGAAGAGAGGTTACTATAGCCCATCGTTTTTGAAGAAGAGAGGAGAGGATGAAGATGGTGGGAACAAGGAGAAAAGAAGAGAATGAGGTGAGAGGTCTACCTTTGAAGATATTTATGTTATAAAGTAACTTTCTTCTTTTTACTTACTTTTCCTTCTTTTCTTGAATTGATTTGCAAATGGTGGTGACTCACCTTACAAAAACTGGCCCCCTTATATTACTTAG
Organism: Limonium bicolor; assembly: GCA_023374045.1. Taxonomy (NCBI): domain Eukaryota; kingdom Viridiplantae; phylum Streptophyta; class Magnoliopsida; order Caryophyllales; family Plumbaginaceae; genus Limonium; species Limonium bicolor. The sequence goes on from CM041782.1 coordinate 140,643,114, forward strand.
GGGTGTTTTGGTCTTTGTTGACCAATTAACTTACTTATATTGACTTATGTCATAAACTAGCATATTTTAGTTACTATTCACAAAAACAAGGCACATAGTTGTGAAATTTTGATTTCCCATTGATTTAGACTTCCGAATGTGATACTAAGTAGTACACATGTTAATTAAAGAGTAATGATGGACATTTAGCCATTCAAAACCCATTTACAAGACAATTTTTCAAAAATGTGCTTTAAGGCTCCTTAAAGCACATTTTGTGTTTTAACTTGTTTTCAAGCTTGGTTTTCTTTAGTAATTGATTTAATATGTTCATTAACATATTATTAAGGTATAGATATGACCTTTAGGTCTTATACAAATTTATCCCAAGCTTAGAGCACATTTTTGCCCATATTGACTTTAAGGTATTTATTTGTGTTTTATTTGGTTTAATTGTCTACCAAGGTTTCCTAAGGACTTAATTAGCCTTATTAAATCATAATTGAATATCACTAAGTCTTGGTAGGCTCTTTGGGTCCCAACCAAGTTCACTCCAAGTTTAGAGCATGTTTTTGCTCAAACTGTATTTATGGTACTTTATTGTTTTCACCATGGTTTAAATCGTACACTGATGTTTCTAAGGCACTTTTTAGCCTTTAAATATCATAGTTTAGTATTTAAACAATATATCAAGGTTTGGGGTATTTCATTTTATCTTATATGTTTAAAATTGAAGTGAAAAAGCGTGCTAAAAAGCAAGCAGGACACTTATGACGGGACGAAGTTAGTATTGGATAAAAAGTAAACACACACGTATCAAAGCTTCATAAATTAACCAGGGTGACGGTTTACGTATTTGCAGCAATGCGTGATGTGTTGGTGATTTTTTGAAAACTCCACATAATATTGATTAAGCGCAAAAGTTGAGTACAAAGTCTGAAAAGTCAGACACTTTCCAACAGCAACTTCTAGCATATGAAGCTAGATTATGAGCCACTAAATTTTCAGTACGCGGAATGTAAAACCATGCAATATCCCGAAAACCACGGAGATTAGCTAAAACGTCGTCGAGTATCCGAGTGGATTCACCATGCAATGACGTCGACGCAGAACCAGTGATATAGCGTATCATCTGTTGGCAATCTGAAATAACACGTGCCGTTGTGTAGCCCTCTGTTCGTGCATGGTCGAGGGCGAACTGCAACGCTAGACACTCGGCGGACGAAGGAAGAAAATTAGCAATGTAACCATGAATCCCCACCGAGAGGGGAGCAGAGTTGGAATGCACCACAAAACCCAATCCCAGATGACGAAAAGTATCAAGACTTGCATCAACGTAGATGTCCACATACCCAGAATGCAAACCCCTATGCCGCTGAAGAAGTGATGCATCCGAAAAGTGCCCCTGGGAAGAGGCAAGAAAGCTTTGACCTTGACACCATGCCCAGTCAAAAGGAAAGCAACCGTGAATGAGTCGACTGACAGCGTGCAAACCAGAGCTGCCAAAGGAAAACAAGAAGCCGAGAAAGTAATGCTGATGGCATGTGGGTGCATTGTGCAAGGAACCAATCCGAAAAGGCTGCGTCAGAGTCCAACTGAAGAGGAGGGGCAATGTCTAGGGACGGATAAATTTGCACGTGAGCAAACAGTGGAGCATTGTTTCCAGTTGCCCACATAAAAGACAAGATCAGATGGCCGAGATGGAAGAAATCGCCACAACTGCTTTGCCAATAAAGCACGGTTGAAAGAGATTAGGTCCCAGAAACCCAGGCCGCCCTCCTCATGAGAACGGCAAGCCTTCTCCCAAGAGCACCAATGAATTGACTTCTTTGATTCGGTTCTGGACCCCCAAAATGGGCAAACAGCTTGTGAAGCTGCTTTAAGAAAGTACGCGGTAAGGCCATAACTGACATGACGTAAGTGGGTATCGCCTGGAGAACAGACTTGATAAGCACAACACGACCAGCTTGTGACACTCGTTTAGTCCAGGAGTGAAGACACTTGTAAACCCTAACCTTCAAATATCGAAAAATTGCAGTGCGATTACGACCAATGTGACTGGGAAACCCTAAATAAACTCCCAAATTGGTAACCTGGTGTGCACCGAGGATCATGGAAATATCTTGACATAAGTGATGAGCAAGATGCTTGGGAAAGAGAAGTGTTGACTTCTCATTGTTGATACACTGCCCCAAAGCAGAAGAGAAATCCTGTAAAATATGGCTAAGAGCATGGGCGTTTGGGACAGTAGTAGAACCAAAAATCATACAGTGTCCGCAAACAAGAGATTAGTTATTTGCTGGGGAAGTCCTCTAACAGTAAACCCTTTATACATTCCAGTGTCAGAAGCGAGAGGGAGCGAAGAAGAAAGGACCTCCATGCAGCAAATAAACAGAAAAGGGGAAAGAGGGTCCCCCTGACTAAGACCACGGCCCGGTTGAAAGATAGCCCCCGGATAGCCACTAATAAGAACATCCATAGTGGTCGTGGAAAGACATTTAGATACAAGAGCAATCCAAGCTGGATGAAACCCCATACTGCGCAATACTGATAACAAAAGGACCACTCAACTCTATCAAAAGCCTTTGACATGTCCACCTTATAAGCAAAGAAACCCCGCTGGGTTGCCGAGGAAGTACGCAAGAGATGTAACAATTCATGTGCCAGTAAAACCTGATCTGTAATCATTCTGTCACCAACATAAGCACTCTGGTTCTCAGAGATAACATGGGGCATCACCGCCTTGTACAGAGTATATATACTCTTCTTCTTCTCTGTAAACAATCATCGATTATGTTCGTCAATAAACATTCAGTAATAAAACTTTCTTCTTCTCTATTCTCTCTCTCAGTCACGCACCATGCTTTGACATGGTATCAGAGCTTGCTTCCGCGACTAAGCTCATACGTTACAATGGCGGATGAACACATTGAGGAACATTCAACAGAAGAAAACCACGATGAAGTCCATCAAGAAAAACCAGAATCCACCATTCAAGAATTCCCTTCAAGCCAAGAATTCAACGACCCTCTCTACTTACATCCCTCTGACCAGCCCTCACTTTCTTTCGGAACCAAGTTCCAAGGGCAAGGATGTTTTGATCAATGGAAGAGGGCCGCTACGATTGTTCTCAAAGCCAAGAACAAATTTGGCCTCGTAAGTGGCTGCGTCGAAGAACCTGACATAGCGTCGGAGAGGTATCCCATGTGGGAACGCTGTAACCACACGGTTATAAGTTGGATTTTGAACTCTCTTGACAAAGAACTGGCAGATAGTGTGGTCTACTACAAAACCGCACACTGAATGTGGAGCACCCTTTGCAGACGATTCGACCTGAAGAGCGGATTAGATATCTACTCCATTCAGAAGGAGATCAACTCCCTTCAACAGCGTGAAAATTAGGCCAGTACGTATTTCACAAAATTAAGCAATCTTTGGGATCGATTGGATGCAAATAGAAGAAACCCTAGATGTCAATGTGGCTGTACCAACGGCGCGGCAAAGATAATCGAAGAAAACCTAAACGTTGACCATCTGATTAAATTTCTTGACGGTCTCAATGATTCTTTCCAAACTACAAAAGGCACTATCCTTCTCATGAATCCACTGCCCAACGTCGATTAGGCCTTCGCACTCATCTCTCAGAGCGAGAAGCAGAAATCCCTCTCAGGAAGTATATCTACCGAGATGGAAGACTTTGTGGCACTTGTCGGTAAAACTTCTTCAAACATAAAGAAATTTACTGGAAAATTCCCCAGTACAAGAAAATTTTCTTCGCCTAACAGCGGCGAGAAGAGGAATCAAGTGAAATGTAGTAATTGTGCCAAGCTCGGACATTCTCGCTCGGAATGCTGGTGGTTGGTGAGTTTCCCTGGACAAGATGGAAATCAATTTGTTTCGAACCAGTCACAGAACCAGCAACACAGTCAGCCTAGAGTCGCAGGACCTCTCCTTCAACAAGAATCGAAGCCCAACTCCTTATTGAACAACCGGTCCTCCCCAGTTCCAGGATTCACCAATGAACAAGTCGAGCAACTAGCAAAATACTTTGAGCAAAGAAACATCAATGGGAAGAACTCCTCTATTAAAGACTTTGGGTCTTTCTCTAGTAAAATCTCTGAAACTTGTTCTCTTCAATTGCAATTAGCTCACTGTGTGCCTGCGAATGACTTGAGTGTTGTGTGGTTTATTGACTCTGGCGCTTCTGATCATGTGACTGGAAATAGATCTATGATTATGGATATGCAACATCCTTTATTTAGAAAAAACATAATCTTACCTGATGGTCAGAAAAGAATAGTTTGCTATTGTTATCCCCAAAATCTTTACCCTCTTTTAAACATGAACAAGGTTTTTCTAGGGTTGGTGTGTGGCTAAGGGTAAAATTGTGCTTCTTCTGTTTGAAAATAGGGGCTTCAAGGTGGTAAGATATGAATTGCAATACCGTGAAAACTGAGACGGGTGGTATATTTGACATGAAATTATAATGGCATAGTGGTGAAGCGTATAGAGGAGGTACAAGAGGGTTGATGGTTCGAGGCTAATGACAAACAATTTTTGTAGTTTTCGCTTTCCTTTTTTGTAACACCCCATCCAACATTTACATACTTACAATAAACTGCAGCGGAAATACAAACCTCTTCACATTACTTAACTCGTTGGTGTTACACGCCGTTAGCCACCCACGTGGCTAACAAGGCTAATCCATATACATTGTACCGGTCTGATGGGCTAAATTCCCGAGCAACTATACATTATTATCCCTTTCCATTAACGACAACAACAACATACACCTTATCAACTATACCGAGTATTTTAAAACTGGTGCCGACAACAATATCGGTCTTACTACACCTACTGTATATATATACTTAAATGAATACCCATGTACAATGACTACCCCGTCCTACTCTCGAACGGCTTCCAGCTCTCTGTACCTGAAATAGGAAAAGAAGAGAAAGGGGGCCCCCAAGGGGCTCAGCACCTTTGCTGGTATGGTAATCCCACAGCCCACATGCTACGGGCCACGCACAACTACTTGTCGTCTTAGCATGCGGTTGATTATTTTTAAATCATACATGAAACTGTAAACACACAACACATTTATCATTCGCCTCCACGGGCTCAACAAACGGATAATATATCCTTACTTAATAAGTCACTCATGGTATTAATCATCCCTAGAGTGTTCCTCCTCGAATGGAGCTATTCCCTTAATAGACGACACATACCCTTAAATCGGGTTATCCTTAAACGCCTCTATCACAAACTGGGAATCATATCCATGATCCACACACTCCACATTATACAACCTACAACATACACTACAACACACTTAAAACACTTTGCACGTTTCCACGTGCACAACATAATACCGCAATAGATATTGCATCACAACACAAAATACATAACATAACGGGAATGGTTCTCTTAGGAACCGACCCAAACATTGTTTATACACTGGTGAGCCTAGAGAATGTTGCCAGTCTCATGATAGCTCGTTATCAATAACAACAACACTCATTACCGTCCTAATAGTTGGACGAGTACTTAAGTTAAGGCGGTTCGGGTTTGGAGGCCCGAACACACCACACAAACACATGTTCCCCCTAAACCGATCATAAGTCAGAATAGCTAAGCTTTGGAATAAGCTAATGGGAGATCATAACCCGTGAGGGAAACAACCATAACAAAGAGAAGGGTAAGGCTAGGAAGGATACCCTCTCCACAAACAACGAGCGACCGGCCTAACCGGATTCCTCACCACTGTTAGTACATACTTACTATTAAATATAGTTAAACCCATTATGGAGTCTATCACATCCATACAACATACAGTATTACAATGAGTTAAAACATACAAGAGAGGTCCTTACGTACACACACACAACATACATAATAACTCACGCATAGCCGTTTGGTTAAAACGTCATGGTTCGGGTCGTTTAATCCGAATACCGAACTCTCATGTGATCTAGACTCGTTAGCTAAGGTTTTAACACTTCGAGGTAAATGGTATCGGAGTTGAACATGCCACATAAATGAATTACTGTAAACTCGTTACATGTTTATTTACAACGTGGCAAACATACATAAAAAACACATTGGCATACAAGCCGGTGTAATCCGGTAGGACACAGGTTGCAAGAAAACCATACCGTCACCAGAGTCCACTTTATCTCATTCCACTTATGTCTCGAGAAATCCTCGAACAAATGATAAAGTACATATAATTTTATTATTCGGGGGGGGGAACATGATTGTTAATGTCTAATGATAGAACTCCCCCGTTAACTTAGGTACATAACTTCACTTTTTAACTTGTTTACTTTCACATTGTATTACAACTTTTCACCACTTAATTGTCATTAAAAACTCCTAACAGTCCTTAACCCCTCAAACATCATTAACCATCAAGTCCCCCATTACACATCATTCCCATACCTTAAACAATGTTTTTGGTCCATACAACACTTGTCCGAACTTGTGTCCGGACTTCCCAAGTTCGGACACAGCGCGACCCAATACTGAAACATACACACGTCCGAATGTGTCCGGACTTCCCAAGTTCGGACACAGTTCGCGAGTAAATCCCAGATAGGAAACAGTCACGTCGAACTTGTGTCGGAATTCCCAAGTTCGGACACAGTTCGAGAATGGGAAATCCTTTACCCAACAGAGCCTGTCCGACTTCCATGTCCGGACGGAAGTTCGGACACGGCAAAACATTCAATTTCCAAGTCTTTAAACACTTAACCAATTTCACCAAACTTCTCCTAAAGCCTCATAATGTTTCCTAACATCATTTGGCACATCAACACACCTTTAGCCATGTGCTAAACTCTTTAAATCACTCACCAAAACCATCTTATCATTCACAAATTTCTTACAAAATTCCTAGCACTTGGGATGTTTTCTCCTTAAGATTTTTAAGTGGTAGTTCACCAATAATGACCACTACACCATGGTGTTTCCTCTACACCTTAACATCATCTCTCAACTTCTTTTCTTACTAACTAAATCTCCTTTTTACAACTTCTTGAATTCTTTTCTCAAAACCTTACTTAAACATCACTTATTCCTTGGATATCAACATTACCTAAACCTTAAACAAATCCTCCAAGACTTAAATACATCCTCAAAACACACATTGAATTCCTAGAACTTCCAAGATAACACCTAAATCCTTGCATCACTCTAAATTACCTTAATACATGATTTCTTCTCAAGTAAACATTTATTCACTTTTAACACTTCCTAGTTCACCAAAACCATTTAAAACACTTAGAACTTCTTACACATTTTCCCAAATTTGGCCATAGCTTCTCTTGTATTTACTCACATCCAAACACTTAGGTTTTTACCTTATTTCATTCAAGAACACCTAAAATCCATCAAACACTTTTTATACACAAACTTCACACATTTAGCACTACATCACAATATAGTGCATAAGCTTAAATTGCTTGGCACTTAGGCCCTTAAATAACATGGCTCTTGGGCCCTTAAATTGCATAAACCTTAAACACTGAATTTCCCACATAAGTAATGCCTTTGACCTGCAAATACACCCAACAATACATATTCCTTTAATAAACTCCTTGAGAGCATTTTACTAGCTCATTTGCCATTGGCTCCTTAGGTATTTTATTAAGCAAATCAAGCTCATTTTCCTAAGGCATTTAAACTACATTGAGATAGCTTGTTTACCTCTTTTTCCTCACAAACTTCTTTCTTGTTTCCTTGTAAAACCGGTAAGGCATTTGGTTCCTTGCCAACTACTAAACATTATACAAACAACATAATGAGTATTCAAGCTTTAAGCTCCATCTCATTGTAAACCCTAGGTTTACATTATTTCAAAACATCAATGTAGTTGTTTTACCTTAATCTTTGAAGGGTGTTTGAATATCTATGAAGAGAGGACTCCACCTAGTCCTTGAAAGATTCAAATGGAGCTAGAACAAGGCAACACAAGGAGCTCCATCAATGAATATTTTCGGTCACACACAAAACATGGAGGAAACTTGATTTTTCTTTGAGATTCCTTACCTAGGAGCAAAGGAGATCAATAATATGTGGAAAGACAAGCTCAAGCTCCATCAATGGTGGAACTCCATGGCACCGAAATGGGGCTCTTGAAGTTTGAGAAGATAGGAATGAAGAGCTTGATGAGAGGAAGAGAATGGTGGTGTTTGTTTTTGATTTGGTTAAGTGAGTCATGAGATATTGACAATGGAAGATGGTGAAATGGTGGTGGTGCTGTAGCTTCACCGTGAGAACAGAGAGAAGAGAGGTAGAAGAAGAAGGAACCGTGTGAAATGAAGGGAGAAATGAGAGAAGTGAGTTTGGTTTGTTTTTGAAGATATTTATGACTTAAAGCAAATAGTAACTTATGAGTCATCCTTATTTACTTAATAAGGTAACATGTTTGGTGACTCAATACTACAAAAACCGGCCCCCTTTTAAGCCTAGGGGTAATATAGTCTTTATTGACTCATTTAATTACTTATAACATCATATGTTACAAACTAGCTTATAAAAATCACTATTCACTAAAACAAGGCACATAGAAGTGAAATTTTTGATTTCCCATTGATATAGCCACCCAAATGTGATACTATATAGTACACATGTTAATTAAAGGGTAATGAGGGACATTTAGCCATCAAAACTCATTTACAAGACAATTTTTCAAAAACGTGCTTTAAGACTCCTTAAAGCACTTTTTTGTGTTTTAACTTGTTTTCAAGCTTGGTTTTCTTTGGTAATTGATTTAATATGTTCATTAACATATTTATAAGGTATAGGTATGACCATTAGGTCTTATACAAATTTATCCCAAGCTTAGAGCACATTTTTGCTCATATTGACTTTAAGGTATTTTCTTGTGTTTTATTTGGTTTAATTGTCTACCAAGGTTTCCTAAGGACTTAATCAGCCTTATTAAATCATAATTGAATATTACTAAGTCTTGGTAGGCTCTTTGGGTCCTAACCAAGTTCACTCATAGCTTAGAGCATGTTTTTGCTCAAGCTGTATCTTAGCGTTTTATTGCATTTACTATGGTCTAAATTGTTCACTGATGTTACTAAGGCACTTTTTAGCCTTTACATACCATAGTTTGATATTTAAACCACATATCAAGGTTTGGGGTATTTCATTTTTAATTCTCTTTTCTCTTATTTCTAACTTTCAAAATTAGATTTTATTTGTAAAGTAAACATCCAAAAATACAAACAAAAAAAATGTTTTTTTCTTTTTTTATTGGTAGTTTATTTTCTTTAAAAAAATCTAGGAAAAAAAGAAAACTTTTGAAATCGTGATTTCAAGGAAAAAAACCAAAACAACAATCGTAATCTCATCCCATTTTTTGTTAGTTGTTTTACACTTTTTTTTTATTATCCTTTTCTTTATCCTTCTAGTAATCGGTTTATAGTTTTAAATATTCAAAATCCAAAAAAGAAAAGAAAATTGGTTGTTAAGATTTTTTGTTAGATGTTTCTTTTAGTTTCTACATTATTTTCATAGTACCTGGTTTTTTCTCCAAGCTTAATTTATTTTATTATTTAAAAAAAATCATATTCTTTTGGAACGAGAATGTTGAAAAACAAAAAAATAAAATAAAAAAGGAAACAAAATATTGTTGTTAGTATCTCTTTTGATTGTTTTCTACTTTTGGTTGATTTATTTTTTTTAGTTAGAGTTTAAAATATTGTTAACGTCTTACTTATTTTATCCCTTCTTTTAGGTAGAATTCTATATTTTTACATTTCGTTTTCTTTTTTCTCATGTTCTCGTTCCTTATTTTTCTCCTAACTAAGTTTGTTTAGTTTTACATTCAAAAGTTTGTTAAGTTTTCAAAATTCTCCAGTCTCTTACCTAAACCAGTCTCCTATATATAAAGAGTTCATATACAATGCAAAGGGGAGACACACACACGACCACGGCATTACTCTACATTGTCGACATTAGAAAGTCTTCCCGTAAATTACCACCAAGTCCCAGTAGTTACCGTCGATCCAGACATCAGTAACCTATCCCCTTCTGTTCTCCTTTGTCATTGTTCAACACATACACCCATAATGTTCATACACAGAGAGCTCATTATACAATATACACACACTTCTTTTCGAATCTTGTTGTAATATCATCATCATCGAGGCAACAGGGCCCTGATCACCGTTATTTTGCAAATCACCATATTCATTTTACATCTACATTACCTTCCTAACATCTCACGCTCGACACATCCATCTTCACGTCCTACTGGAAATCAAATAATCATTTTCTTCATCATAATACCAAACATCCGCACTCCCAATTGTGACGGCGACAATAACTCCAATGGTTCTGTCTTCATTTGAACCTCTTTGCGACCTTCGTCTTACTCCACCGTGCTATTATGAGTGCTAGTCTTCATCATCGTTACACCATCTTAATTTTCACAAACAAACTAGGAACCACCATAACAGCTGATGTCTTTCCCTGTTCCATTCACCTTCTTGTAAATCCTGCCATACATCAACCACCGTTGACCAGCAAAGCTCCATGTTCATCTTCGTCCCTGGCTGTTGCAGCCTCGTTAATCACCACTCATCATCGTTCATCATTAGCTTGAGAGTTTACGCCTACATGGAGCTGAATCTTTACAAGTTTTGATGTCTAAATCCTGCCTCGCACAGTGCAATTGTTATCATGAAGAGGCGTGGGTTCCTTCCATTGCAAGTCGATTTACAGATCACGAGCTTCGACATCCTGTACATGTTCTACGGTCTCATTTACCTGTTGTGACCCTGTGAGTTCCGTGAGAAGAGACATGGTGTAGTTCGTACAATACGCCTGGAAGGAGAACCAGATTAGACGAAGAGAATGGAGAAGCAAGCAGAAGTCGAGTGCCATAGAGCATCGTTATTTTCTTCCGGTCCAGCATTTTACCATCACGTCGTGCTCCTGATTGCATTTGGAGAGTCAAAAGCAAAACAAGAAGAGATTTAGGAACTGGAGAGGAAAAGAACGGAGAAGGTAATATGTTTTCAGTTCGCTGGGTGACATCAATACGTGGAGAAGGTAGGTTGCAATATTCATTTTATTTTTATATGCAGGTGTGCGCTAATGATTAATCCAATAGTAGTTGATTCTATTTTTTTTATTTCTTCTTTTGTTAGTTATTTCTCATTCGAAATTTTAACCATATCAAAGTCTTGCTTCATTCCTCTTAATTGTCGTATTTAAAACAAATATCAACATTATTTCTGGCTAGTCACATTTTGTGGGTTTTGCTCTAAATTAGATGTTAACTTTTGTTTAAACATTTAGTTTAATTAATTTAGGTTGTTTAGTCACTTTTTTTTTTATAGTTTTTGGTTGTTGTTACGGATTGAATTTATTTTTTTGATATGAGATGAAATGTTGCACCCTAGATTGTAGTTTGAAAGGCACATATACCATGGGTTAGTAAATTTTTTTTTCTTTAAATTGGTAATCGTTGTGTTTAAATATTTGGACAATTAGCACTTCCTCTCATAAATAGCATTATTTGGTAATTGGTAGACTATTTTGGTTAATCCTAGTTACATTATTAAAAGGGATAATATCATAAAACATTTAGTCTTAGAGTTTATATAGTAAAGAAAAAGTAATTTCAAAGGGGTAGTGAAGGAATCTGAACCCTTTAAAAATTACATACCAAGCCCCCGAACCCATAGTCCTGAAAATTGTAATAATATTTCCTTTCCAAGTTTAAAAGGTTAAAACTTAGGTGGCGACTCTATTTAGGTTCAAAACCAATGCCTACAGCGATGCTAGTTCTGTCAAACTCTGTGATGAATTAACTCTGCCTGATGTTTTGTTCGTTCCAACTTTTATGTTTAACTTGGTCTTAGTCAGTAAGTTAAGCCAACAATTGAATATGCTCATAATATTTACCAACAACCATTGCATTCTGCAGGATAAACATACCCAAACTGAAGCCAGGATAGGAACTCAGCATCATGGCCTATATTTCTTAGATGTTTTAGCTCTAGGTTCTTTCCTTCAAGGAACACGATGCTTACCCTCTACTGGTTTTGTTTCTAGATAGAATAGTGATGATAGCAATGTAATGAAAGAATTCTTGTTATGGCATAGTAAGCTAGGCCATATCCCTTCTAAGAAATTGTCAAGAATATACCTTGGGAGAAATCTCCCACATTTAAATGTAATCCCTTGTTCTGTCCGCTACAAAGCCAAAAGAAAAAGAATAAAATTCCCCACTTCTGAAACAAAAAGCATCATTCCTTTCCACATGATTCATGTGGATATTTGTGGACCTATGAGGGTTCAAACACAAGAAGATTATAGGTACTTCATCACTTTGTTGATGACTTTAGTAGATCCACTTGGATAAGGTTACTCAAACATAAATCATAAGGCATGAAAACGATAAAAGACTTTGTTCTTTTAGTAGAAAAACAATTCAACCAACAAATAAAAATAATCAGATCTGCCAATGCCAAGGAATTAGGTTCCTCTCAGGAGGGAATTGATTTCTTTAAAAAAACTGGTATCATACATCAAATAAGCTGCTCTCACACACCCCAACAAAACGGGATTGTCGAGCGAAAACAAGGACATTTAATGCAGATCACTAGATCTTTTCTCTTCCAATCTGGCCCACCTCCTGAACTTTGGGGTTATTCCTTAGAACATGCAACTTACATTAGTAACCGTATACCTACTACAGTTGTAGGAAATATTTCACCCTATGAAAAACTCTATGGGTATCCCCCTGATTATGACCAAATCAAGAACTTTGGCTGCTTGTGTTTTGTCACTAATGTCCAACCTAACAGAAGCAAACTAGACCCTAGGTCAGCTCCTTCCATTTACTTAGGAAATGCCAAAAACACAAAAGGATACAAAGTCCTCAATATAGAAACAGGAGAAATCAAACAGCCGTGATGTTGTTTTCTTTGAAAGCATTTACCCCATTAGAGATAAAAATTGGAGTGTATATGGCATGATAAACCTTCTAACACATTCTATAGTGACACCAGACAAGATCTACCTTTAGAAGCTGACTTCACAACAGATTACTCCCTACCTTCCTCCCACACTCATCAACAACATAAATATAACCAAATTCAAAAATAGAACCCTGTTAACAACACCACTGCAGCCCAGCTTACAACCGATAACACACAAACTAGCCCTGATCCTCAACTTCTTGAAAACCCACTCCATGGTACTGATCATGATACAGCTGTTCTCAGCGAAGAATATGATCAGACCAACTGCGAGGAACAGGATCAAACCAATTCACCCACTACATCTCACAATCTACACAGATCAACCAGATTGCACAAACCATCAGAAAAATACAAGGATTATGTCTGCGCAGCCCAAACTACCCAAGATTGTTTCTCCCATCACTGGTGGAACGGAAGTATTTAATGATGGTGAATTAATCACGGCTTTAACAGAAACTGTGATTAATAGGAAGGCCGGAATTAATTAACAACGTTTATTGAATTAACCGTAAGCAATAAATCGGAGGTAGGCGCGCCTTTTTTAGAACAGACTTTAGATGACGGTTATTAGTAAAACCGTAATCTAAAGTCCCGTGTTGACGCGCGCCTTACGGTCAATGGACTTTAGATTACAGTTTTACTAATAACCGTCATCTAAAGTCCCCGCCCACTGATGGTCAACGACGTCGTCTTGACCTGACACCAAATATTTCCCGCATTATTTGATTTTTTCGACGCCGCGCGTAATCTAAATTACAGTGAACGGCGTCGTCTTACCAGCTTATTTTAGATTAAAAAGAACTTTATACTAATGTGTTACATATGTTTGATCGAATAAGACTCATGGCATAATGGCCTTGGGTACATGAGTCAACACCATCGATCTTGAGTTTGAAACCCAGCAAAGGCAAAAAAAAATTCACGCTTTTTTAAATTTTGTTAGACTTTAGATTACGGTTCTTTAGGAACCGTCATTTAAAGTGTGACTTTAGATTACGGTTTACAAGAAAACCGTAATCTAAAGTCCTTTTAACTAGAACATTTGCCTGTTTACTCTGCACATTTACAGTCACTCTTCTTCTCTCTCGCGCTATCTTCCTTACTGAAATCGCCTCCTCTCTCTCTCGTCACCTTACTAACGGCCATCGCCGCCGTCGCTCCCACCACCTTTGTCACTCCCATCGCCACCGGTCACCACCCATCTACCACTAGTCTCACCGTCAATGTCTCTATCGTGTACTGGGTATGCGATCGATCGATTGTCGTTTTTTTCTAACTTTGTTCATATACATGCATTTCGATTGCAAGTTCTAACCTCGTTTCTATCGAATCCTGAGAGTGTAATGGCAAATGTTCTAACCTTGTTCATATATTTGTGCCCAGATTCACAGTTAATTACAACCTAGTTCGTGGGCTGATTTCTTCACTACTTGCCCACTTCGGTGCTTAGTAACGGTAATTTTGCAAACCAAAATGTAAAATGCTGTATTTATTTATTTTTAGCATTTAGTATTACAATTAATACATAGTAGTGTAGTTTTAAAATATAAAATTAGTTGAGAGTCTTTGGCTGTTTGCTAGATATATGTCTTAGCAGATTCGAAGTTGTGATTCTTGTTTGCTGCAGCTTGTTGCAGTTCATTGTGTATAAGTAATTTTGATGGTGCATGCGAATTTGACTTGATAAAACTGTTTTGGAGACGTTAGAAATCTAGGGGAGATGCTGTCGAATTTTTTCTGCGGTTTAGCTAGCATTTAACCTTGATTTTTGATGACTTCTAATGTTGTCGTTTTTCCTTTATGCATCAGGACTACGACTTTATTTTGGCTTCCGAGCTCAACCATCTTAGCATCGGCTAATCGTCTACTAGAGGTAAGATTTACATATATACATATAGTATTTGACAAACTACCAAACATAGTTATCCGCCCAAGAAATACTTAATAGAGGTATATCTTCGGCAGTCCCTGTCGAGATTGTACATGATTGTTAAATCTCACACCTAGGGTGTGAATGTGTTTTTAATATGTACTTTATATGAAATTAACAATCTTTCTTGCTTGTATATGACCATTATGAAATGCTTAATTTATTTCAAATTTTCATTCAATACTTGCAGGCATGGCTGATGAAGAGTTCGAGTTATTTTGCCGTGAGTTCGAAGATGAGCAGCAAGAGGTACCGGTTCCTTCTACCAGTGCCGCTACTGCTGGCCCATCTACATCTGCCGCAGCTGCTGCTGGCCCTTCTACAGCTCTCACTACCGCTGCTGGCCCTTCCATGAGTGCACCTTCTACGAGTGCTACTCAGAAACCTAGAGGTAGAGGTCTGACCCGCGGGCTGAAGTTGCAGAAACCAGGTGAGATCAGTCTTATCTGGGACAAGTATGGGAGGTATGGTGGGGGTAGCAGATCAGAGTTTGCTAGTATGCTAGGGACTCTGTCCAAATCACATTGCTGCATCAACCACAAATGGCCACAAGTCCCGAAAGAAGTTAAGGAGACCATCTGGAAGAAGGTGAAAGACCGATACAAGATCCCAGACGAAATGAAGAAGATTGTTCTTTCTGCGGTGGGCGGCAAAGCTAAATCATTCCGCCACTACTTGGTAGATAACTGGATCTCCAGGGTGCTCCCACGTGAGCCTCCGCCGTATGTCGTGTACAACGGCATGATCACTGAAGAGGAGTGGAAGGAGTTCGTTGAGCAGCACTCCACCCCCGAGTTCAGGGTATGTTGTGTGTACTCTTTTCTGAATTAATGCTCATAAAGATTTATCCCTGATTTTCTAATTAATTTTTTGTTGTACTGTCTTAATAGCAAAGACAAGAACAAGCACGACAAAACCGTGAAGCTAATCTCCACCCCCACACCATGGGACGAAGGGGATATATGGCAGCCTCGAGGGATGGAAAGAAGCTGGTTTACTGACGCAGAGGAACGAGGATGGCAATGAATGCCCGATCGAGGATGTCTCTGAGGCGAGGAGCGTGCAGATGTTCATACTGGGACGCCAGACAACGACCAGCAAAGGTTAGAGGATATTTCGTCATGTTGAGACGGAACAGCTGGCTAACCAAATTGTAAGTGTTTGAAATTAAGTAGCTGTAAAATAATTTACTTATATGGTCAAGTGTTTGTTGATCTTAAATTTAGTGCTAACTTCTTTGACAATTGGACAGTATGAAGCGGCACAGAGAGGAGAAGCAGACATACACGCTCCTCCTTCTCAAGACGACGCTCTCAATCAAGCGCTTGGGAAGAAGGATCACTAGTGGAAAAAATGTTTTTAACCACGGTTATTTTGCCTATATACCACGGTTAGGAACCGTGGTTTATGCTCGCGTCGTATATTCACAAATTGAGATAAACGACGGTTCATAACTGTGGTTTAAAGTGAGCGAAAAAACCACGGTTGTGAGTCGAAACCGTCGTTTAAGACCCCTTCTCCCGCGAACATGCACTGACTTTATACCACGGTTGTGAGTCTGAACCGTGGTATATAGTGCATTATAAATGACGGTTTTACTTAAAACCGTGGTATAAAGTCTATAGAAATCAACAATAAACCACGGTTATATGTAGAACCATGGTTTATAGTCTGCGATTTTTTTCCCAGTTCGCCGGCGCTTTAGCGCCGCCGTCTTCAATGTAATTTCTTAACAGAGAGCGCAAACAGAAGAGAATGAACAGGCCAGAACATGTATGTTACTTGTTTGTGTATTAGGGTTGCTAAATAATGAGTGAAGTTACATTATGTTCCTTGTTCGTCGGTAGGCTGCAAAATTACCGTGAAAGAGAATGAGAGAGGGCGAAGCGCCGGTTAGGGTTGCATAAAATTACTGTGAAAAACAAGAGGCACAGAGCATGTCATTGTTCGCTAGTGTGGGTTGCAAAAATTACCGTGAAAAACAAGAGGCGCAGAGCATGTCATTGTTCGCCGGCGATTTACAAAAATTACAGAGGCGTAGAGCATGTCCTTGTTCGCCGGTTAGGTTTGCAAAAATTACAGAGGCGCAACATGTGTTCCTTGTTTTCCAGTATGGCGAAGAGCATGCATGTTCACCGGTGGGTTAAAAAAATTACAGAGGCGCAGAAGAAGAAGAAGAAGGAGAAGAGTTGCAGAGTATCCTTGTTCGACAGTGTAGGTTGTAAAAGAGTGAGGAGAAAATATATATATAATTAGAGAAAGAGAAAGAGCCGCGTTAATTTTTGGTGAAAATTTGAATTCCCGCTTAGACTATATACCACAGTTCTAATAAGGAACCGTCATTTAAAGTTTTTTGACCATGACTAAAAACGACGGTTTTGACAAAACCGTGGTATATAGAAACCCTATATACGACAGTTCTCCAAGAACCGTGGTATATAACTAACCTATATACGACGGTTCCGGAAAAACCGTGGTATATGCGCTCTGGTATGCACCTTAAACAACGGTTTCTTTTAAAACCGTGGTTTATAAACTTTAAACCCTGGTTTTCCATTTAACCGTGGTTTAAACGCCATCATTAAAAACATTTTTTTCTACTAGTGGATCACCCGGGGCGTGTTAGAAGATTTGGGAGAGAAGTACGTCAGAAGCACGTATTCCCACCATCTGCTAGGAAGGGTCAGATGAGTGTTGCTGAAGTCGAGGCGATGGTAGATCGTAAGTTTGCTGCTGAGCGCCAAGCTAATGAGGAGATGATGGCTGAGCGCCGGGCTTTCGAGGAGAGGCTGCAGGAAGCGTTGAATTCGATTGCACATGCGACTACTCAGCAGCAGCATGATCCTCCTCGACCGTCTTCCTCGTCGAGTTTTGCTCCAGCCGCTGACCCGTACCCGTTTGCCAACATCCAGGTTAGCTTTGTTTAACTATTTTTCTCCTTAAATAAAGTCATTTAAATAGTATTAGATTGGACTCACTTATTTATTTCACATATTATCTATGTTTATTAAAGGAGCAAAAAAATGCCGTCTCCAAATACCAATAGATGGGCACCCTGTAGATGTGGCCTACGGGACGATGTTGCCATCAGGTCCACTCACGCTCATCAGTTTCGTACGTCTACCCCCATTCTACGCGCGTGTGACCTTGGACCTGATAATTGATGGATTTGAGCATGCATACCTTCCAATGGCGTTTGACCACAAATGCACGCTGATTGAAGCAAAGGGAGACATATTGCCCTGGCCAGCATGTTATATTGTTGTCACCGATGATGTAAGACTGTTTGACAACCATTTAGTATCTAATAAAATCCATTATTTAGCATTAAGTGTCTAATATAATCTATTATAGATCCTTGAGCTTCCTCGCCGCGTATCCCAGCCCAGAGAAGAAGAGGTCAGCGCGCCGGCGGATCCTGTCAAAAGTACAAGGGTATGTTCTAGATAAAAGTTTAATGTTACTATAATAATCAATTAGTAATTATCTTTACATTTATGCTTTATTGTTTGTGTGTGAAGGGTAAGAATCCATTATTTAGCATTAAGTGTCTAATATAATCCATTATAGATCCCTGAGCTTCCTCGCCGCATATCCCGGCCCAAAGAAGAAGAGGTCAGCGCGCCGGTGGATCCTGTTAGGAGTACAAGGGTATGTTCTAGATAAATGTTTAATGTTACTATAATAATCAATTAGTAATTATCTTTACATTTATGCTTTATTGTTTGTGTGTGAAGGGTAAGAATCCAGTGACTCGGGGTGCGAAAAGTAAGAATCCAGCGCCCGTCCGGGCTCGCACCAGGACTTCTAAGGCGCCTAGAAGTAAGTTCTCACTGCCAGAAAAACTTATAAAAGTCCTGGGGCCTTGTCAGATGAATCTCTACGACAAGATCATTTCGAAGTCACCTCACATTATCAACTTCATGGTGATGCTTCCAAAGTCGTTGTTTCACTACGATGAAGATATGACCACGGCGATCAACTTTGGGGACATCAGAGAGATGATGTGTGGAGATTACCTGAACATTAACATTATTCAAGCTTATCTAACGTAAGTGTTCTTTTCTCATATTATAAATACATATAGAATAATTATCTATGAAGTTGCATTGGCTAACTTTTGATAGTACATGTGATATAATAGAGGTCTACTTGAGAGATGTCATGAGAAGAACATCACCTCCATTACTGCGGTGTGCCCGGAGCGTTTATCGTTCGACTCAGTCAATAGGGACCCGGGGAGGTTTATGGAATACATGAGGCATTGCTTCAATGTTGCTGATGAACAGAATAAATTATTTATTCTAATGCCGTATCACCAAACGTGAGTTCTGATATAAAATTACATACTAATTAGCTAACTTTTTTACCTTCATTTCTCATTTCATTTTGTATTTGAAATTGTAGCCACCACTGGGCTTTGTTTATCTTCTGCACTACCACCGCTACTCTGCTCGTTCTAGATCCACTAGGATAGTGGACAGAATTCAACACTGAAGACTTAATCAAAACGTAAGATTTTATTACTATTTAATTGTTTGTAAGTTTTTTGACCCAAAATTAATGTTGTAACACCCCTACTCTATTCGGCTCCTAATCATCTTACTTAACAATATAATCGCAGCGGTAATCTCAACAATTGACTACTGGTCACCGTTCCTGCTCGCCCATACGAGTAATAACGTGCTTCCTGATAAGCTCTTAAATACGAAACATTTTCTCGCAGTGACAACAAGAGATAGATCTAAACTCCCAAAACCAATATAAAATACATTCACAGTGAGCTTTCTACGTATCCAAAACCTATACATGTTTCTAGGTTCGTATTTAAAATGCAACAGTGCATGTTTAAATAACTGTAATCAAACTACCCAGCGCGTCACTCTCTTTGCCGACACCGGAAGTTGCATACCTGCAAAAATGGTAGTTTGTGGTATGGAATCAGCCCCTGCTGAGTATGTTATTACCTGACTGTCGTGCACCCTCGGACCATTCAGTTATTTGGTCGAGAGTATGCAATTCGTTTCCATACAAATAGTTCAATGTTGAAACTGTAAAACAACAATATATATTGCAGTAATCTCAAATAACAAACAAGCCCCCGGCTTCACACATCGCATCGTAATAAACCACTGAAAGCGTTTGCAGCGCTTATATGAGTACAGAGACTCCATTCCAACAAACACTTAATATTTCATAATTGAGTTCAGCGACTCACTCGACCAGACACCCAACCACAATCCACACATGAGTACGGTGACTCGACACAACCAGTTCACAACACACAATATGAGCACAATGGCTCGTTCAAACAAATCCACCAACATACCACACATAACCACAAAGCACAACCAATGAACAACAAGGCGAAGTAACGAGAATTATAAACGAGTATGAACTCTCGTCTTTGGCATGCAAGCCCAAATAATGTTCGCCTAATGTACGAGTTAATATAGTCGTTCGTAATTGTTCAGTCATGTCTAATGACAACGTCTCGTTAGAACGACGTGTCTCTAAGTTACCCATCTCTTATGGCGGGTCACCCACGGCAATAGCCACTCCAGCGGTAGAGTCTCCGTCCTACGAACAATCTGTAGTTCGTTGGAAATTTATCCAGATACTTACGGCTACCACACGGTGTCCTAGTATCGTTAATGGATCACAGTTCACAGCAAGAGCCACATCCTTGATAAACTTATCTATACCATCGCATCGCTTTACTATTCTTTTTTTTCTAACACAGCGACCAAGGTCGTAGTCCAATCCTGAGTATGTCGACTCGGGATCCAGTGCTAGATACGAGAGCGGCGTTAAAGAGGCCAATGCTCCGTATATAAGTCTCAGATATTTTATATCTTATTATCCTAATGCTACAACGTTTTACTTACGTTCCTTATATTACACATATAAGATAGCATCATTGCCGCTAGTTCGTTTTATAATATGTTCATATATACGAACGGTACTGTTATCGCACAACAGTAATAATAAGGCAGCATTAATACACAACTCAAGCATATTAATTCACACAAGCAGACATTCAATCTTATCACAGATTTTCACACAATGTCTGAACTGAGGAAATCCTCAGAGACAATCAAGCCACATAAATAACATACCGTTCACCCTGAAAGTATTACGGTGGAGTATGAATCAGCAAGATCCTATGCTCCGTGCGTCGTCTCTAACAGTCTATACAATACATAATGCTACTGATTAGCACACTGTATAACAACACAAAATTCTACGGTACCCCGTACCGTCACTAATACCTCCCGGTTAACCCCCGTTATTAACTGTCAATGTTTGTCGGGTTTTAGGTTTAACTCGAGATTGGAAAAGTGTTATATTACAAGCGTAGTCTTGTCTCGTATATTAATATACTTTATAGTTGAGCTTTTGTTATCGCATGTAACCTAATGTATGTTTGTACATCATATAGTTTGTTTCTATATTGCATGTATGATTCTTGTCATACACCATACATTTCACCTTAGTATTTTTTTCTAAGGTTTGTTTCTCTCTTTTTTTTTTTCTTTTCCCAAATTCAATGTGGTAAACAATACTTTGCATTATCAATCCTTATTATCACATGTACAGTCCTAACATTCCATATCCAATGTTTGTAATTCTTTTCCCTTTATCATACGTCATTTTAATTGTGAAAATATATGGTCATTAAACCATATTATATTTTCCTCCACAACACATATTTATTTATGTGTATGTATTCATGGAACTATTTCTTATATGGCAATTCTTATAATATATATTCATTCTTTTTAATGAATACCTCTTATATTACAAATGTTATAATTCTTATAACATCAAAACCATATTATAAAGTTCATTCAAAAATATTAATATTTCCGAACAGCACCTATGTTCCTTAATTATTTACAAAATCCTCCACATAATTCATACCATGTTATATTATAGTTATATAACATATATTTTGACAACTATGTCATTAAAACAATTATAACTTATAGTTATATATTGTTAATAAATACCAAACAGCCCTTAAAACTCTCGGTATTAATTAATTCCCACCAAACTTCCATAATTTACAACTCAACCCCAAATTATATTTCCTTGTTACACTTATAGTATATACCTTATATTATAATCCTTATTCCTTAATATAATTATAACCTATGGTTATATTTTCTCAAAATAACCGAACAGGCCCCATGGTCTATTTAAATTATTTTTCCACCACTTAACTTTCTATATTCACCAATTTCCCCTCTTTATAACATATAGTTTTCTAATTCCATTAAAATCATATATTATACATATGTCCTTATAAAACCTTGTATATAATTCCAAAAATCACCAAACTATACCAAAAGGTTATAAACATTATTCCTAACCTTATACTTTCTCTAAATCTCGATTTTACCACATGTGTTACCCATTTGTAACAATATTATGAAATACCTTATATTATACTTATTTAATTCATATTAACTCCAAATTTAACCAAATCAATTCCTAAAAATTCCTAATAACCTAAGGTTTGTACTAAACTCCTTTTAGTACCCCCAAGTTTTCGGAAATCACAATACCACCCCAAGTCTTATAAATCTTTTACAATTTAATAAGTATCTTATTATAAGGTAGTATTTTAATTTCTAAAATTCTCCAAAGTTGGTCAAAGTCTCCTATATAGTCAACTTTGACCTCTAATACCAATTGGGACTCAAACTTTCGGTAATTACCAACAATACCCCATACTTTTCTATTTTTACAGTTTTGACCCAAAACTTTATAAAATGTTATAATTTTTATTAAATTTATTTAAAAAGCCTAAATTGCTCTAAATTAAGCCCACGGCTTTCTAAATTCCTAGTAATTACGAATTGGCCCCAATTTTAATTATAAGCATAAATAAAACTAAATAAGCTTATAAACTTAAATTAAAATGGCCTAATGACATGGCCTTATTACAATCTTGAACTTGCAAAATAAATTACACAATAAATGTCTCAAAATATAGCATGTATATTCGGCCTCACTTAGGTTTAATTATTTTTCCACATAATGTCATAATTTGACCATCATGTTAATTAAATCCCTTAAATGACTAGCTTAATTTATCTTAGCCATTTTTTTCCATTTTTAGGTCAATATGACCTATATATATATATATATTCACTCTCGGCCATATATATGTATATGCTTAAAAATTACAAAAACCATAAGTTTAAGGTGTTTATACCTTGATTAAGCCTTGTATGCTCTCGGCCACTTGTAGGAAAATCACCACTTGATTTAGACATGTTTAATACACAAAAACAAGATATGGTTACCCTCCAAGCTTGAGCTTAACCATAAGGGATAATTAATGTAAGATTTAAGGCAAAAATCACCTTAAAAATGCAAGGGAAGTTCTAGGTATTTTCGACCTGAACCAAACACACCACAAGGTGTTAGATCCACCATATTGACATAGGAAATAGTTAGATCTCGAAATACTACCTTGTTATTAGGTTTTACCTTGGAAAAATGCCTTAAAAGAGAGTATTTCTCTTGGATCTCGGTCACCCTTGCTCCAAATGGCTAACCAACAGATTCCACATGAAAAGGAGAAGAAGATGAGGCTATGACCAAAGTTTCACAGCCAAACTCGAAGGGAATCAAAAGTTATGAGCTTAAAGCACATTTTTACCTTAAAATGTAGATTTGAACAACCTTGGTCCCTCTACTGGTCTCAACCGAGTTTAGCTAGAACACTGAGAATAAGCCATAGGAATTGATGAGCCACGAAATTTAGGTGTTGGTAGTGAAGAGATGAAGAAAAAGGGCTAAAAATGACATTAAAACACTTACCTTAAGGACTTAAGAGCTAGGTTTGCCTTCCATGTTCAAGAGCAAGCTTTGAGAGCTTGAGAGGAAGGGAGGGCTTGGCTGGGATGGAGGAGATCGGAGGAGGAAGGAAGGAATGATTGAAAGAATTTGAAATAATGTAAAAGTAAGCTTAATTTTCAAAAAGTAATGTATTAGGTAGCATTATTGTCAATCAAGGAATTATTTTGCCTCCTCTCTTATTGCCAGCCGGCTGCCATGGTCCAAGTGGGTCAATTAGTTGACCATTGACCATGCTTGGTCAATATTGACTCATGCGGGCCCCACTTAGGGTTTTATTAATATTTTAATAATAAAAATTCGTAAATTTCTGGGATTAAATTCCTAATATGATATAATATGATTATATATCATATTTAAGGATAATTATAATTTTTTAAGCCCATTAAAAATCAATTTAAAAGGCAATCTCACAAAAACGTGCTTTAAGGAGTTTTAGCGCACATTTTTGTGTCACAGGGTGTTCCTGAGCTTAGTTCTCCTTGAGAATTGTTTTATTGTGTTCCTTACTTCATTATAATACCTAGGAATCCACTTGGGTCCTACTTGGGGTCATACAACTTCATGGTGTCTTAAAGCACATTTTTGGCTTTACCGATCTTAAGGCGTGTTTTGCCTTGTTGAGATCTTTTAGATTGTTCCCCAATAATATTTAGATGTTTAATAATCATCTTAGATCATTAATAGATCATTTAATTATATTTTAAAGATTAGGGGTATTTCAGTCTACCCCCCTTAAAAAGGCTTCGTCCCGAAGTCCTTAATCCTCTACAGTTCACCTAAGGAATCAAGTTCCACTAAGTAACCAAACAGTCCATTGCTAGGGAGTAACTCCCACTAGGTTCAAACCTAGTCTATACATACAGCATATATCAAATAGCCAACTCATGGTATAAACTCAATCATATCACATCACTAAGCAAGGTGCACATCAAATTCATCCACAAAAGTACTCAGCGGTACTATATATATATTCATCCAGGTACAAAACTCATAGTACACCGCACTAGACAAGGTGCAAAACCCATGGTACACAGCACTAGACAAGGTGCAAAACTCATAATACACAGCACTAGACAAGGTGCAAATCTCATAAAGTACTCAAAGGTGTTTGCAAGGGATACTCCACGCATCCCTATCTACATGTTAGTATCTCGCGAGGATACTCACACATCATTCCACATGTATGTGTGCACATATAGTTAACGTTGACAACTCACAGGGAAGCAGTCTTAAAGACCAGGACCTGACGATCCCCAACCCAACCAACGTCTACTACCCGCGGACACACCGGTTTGATCATAACGAAGGACACTGCGGTCCACGGCTCCTCGGGCAGTCACCTTATTTCCTTAGTCACCCACAGACACGCCGGTCTAATGACAAAGGGCTCTGCGGTCCACGGCTCTCTGGGTGATGTCACTCGCAGACACACCGGTCTAATGGCGAAGGACTCCACGGTCCACGGCTCTTCGAGTGACGCCTAAATTCCAATTTCCATTCATATCTGTGTCCACTTGTAGGAAGTTTCGAGAATCGTTCAACCCCGACGTGGTCAGCGTCAGTGTTGAACTATCTCTCACCTCAATTTGTGTTCGGTTTCCCTTGATCGGACCAGGATCAAGTTCAACTTCCCACGTCAAATTCAATCAATCAATTGTTTATTCACTTCTAATCTCGTTTCCTCTTCCCCCTTCCCTATTTACCACCTCGTATCCCATAGATACACAAGTCAACTAGTGTAATTAACCTAATCACCGGCATATAGGGTCATGTATCCTAACCACGTACCAAGTTCACTCGACTTATAATTATTCATACAATTCCTAGAGGTTTTACCTCCACTAGGCTATACATCGGTCTCATGCCGACTCACTCATCGCATTCCAATACTCGGTTTCATACCGAGTCACAATCATATGATATGGAGCTTTCTACTCCTTTTATTTGCCATCTCCCATCGAAGCTACCAGATAGACCTACTTGAACTCTCAACCGGAGATAACAAGTTAGGCGTTTATGTGTTTAGTGTTCGCAACGTTTGCATAAATAATCGGAATTAGGATAAGAACACTCTATCTGTTCTCCCTTTCCTATTCGCCATAACTAATGCGAACTAAAATATATTTATGTTCATACACATAATACATCACAATATTACCTCAAGTAACATAACACAATCGTAACACTTGTACTCCACGTACAATAATAGTGTTTGCTGCATGTGTACCATGCGCTACGTACTCCTACGTACGGTATATTTTAATCGCTCTACCCCCCTTAAAAATGATTACGCCCAAGTAATCTACGAATATATCATCGTGAAGTAATAAGTTCAAGATGTTCCATTCCAGTGGGATTATTCGTGCACTAATGTGTTACATATTTCATTACCCCTTTTTCCATAGGGTCGGGCTTTAGCCCCTCAGGTTATACCGCCTACCTCACTTAGGTGTATGTATATTCATATACGGTTTGATCGGAAGATGTAAACACATCATTTGTGTTCCTCAAGCCTGATAGGTATGTCAAACCTAAGCAATATGGGCCCACTCGCTCCGCAAGCAGTATGCCCAACTTCCTTATGGTTAGTTTACCCCTTGAAATACCCCAAACTTAGATATGGTGTTTAAATGATAAACTAAGATATAAGGAGGCTAAATAATGCCTTAGAAACATTAAGAAACATTTCTAATCAAAGAAAATATAAGGAAACACCAAAAGAGCAGTTTAGCAAAAACGTGCTCTAAGCTTGGAGAGATATGGGAGAGTACCCAAATATTGTTCCAAGAACCTTAGTAACATCCTAATGGTCATTTTAAATCAATTACCAAAGAAAACCAAGCTTGAAAACAAGTTAAACACAAAATGTGCTTTAAGGAGTCTTAAAGCACGTTTTGAAAAATTGTCTTGTAAATGAGTTTTGAATGGCTAAATGTCCATCATTACTCTCTAATTAATATGTGTACTATATAGTATCACATTTGGAGGTCTATTCAAGGGAAATCAAAAATTTCACAACAATGTGCCTTGTTTTGATGAATAGTGAATTTATTAAGTTAGTTTATAACATAAGTTTATCTAAGTGAGACATTTGGTCATAAGACTAAACTACCCTCATCACAAAAAGGGGGCCGGTTTCTTAAGGGGTGAGTCACCACCTTTATACTCATTAAGTGATTAAGGAAGCAAATAAGTCTTTTAAAGCCTAAGGTACTATTCACCTTTTTACATAATACTCACCTTTAGTGATTCTCTCTCCTCACTTCTTCATTCTTCCTTGTTCACACGGTTTTCTTGCTCTCTTTCTCTTCTCCATTCACGTAGAGCTCACCTCCATGCTAGCTCCATCTTCTCTTGCACACATCTTGCTCATTTAAGCTCCAAATCCAAAACAAAATAGATATCTCTTCTTAGTTAGCTCAAGCTCCCTTTCTATCTTCAAAACTTCAAGAGCTTCATTTTGGTGCCAAGTCAAACCACCATTAGAGGAGGAAATTCAAGTTTGGAGACTCCATTGGCATCTCCATTCTTAAGGTAAAGAAAGTGTAAGAAAATCTAGGTTTCCACCATTTTCTTCACTTGACCGAAAATATATACTCATGGGACTCCATGTTTATGCCTTGTTCTAGCTTGACTCTTCAAAGGAGAGAGGAGGTCCTTCTAGCTTCACATCCAAGTGTCTTGAGAAAACCAAGGTAAAACAATCACATTAATACCTAAAACAATAAACCTAGGGTTTGTTCCTTAGGGGTTAATGTGTTATCTAGTACTCATTGGAGTCATTGGATATTGGTTAGAACATTGGCAAGGAGAATCACATTGGTGACCGAGATTGAACAAAGAAAACCTAAGGAGAAAAGCTTTTAAGCTTGTGAGAAAACAAGGTAAATTACTTACCTTAAGGTATTTTGTTGTTTAAGGGAATGAGGTGTGACTATATGATGAGTTTAGTGTAGAGTTTATATTGGGAAGGTGCTATAAAACCTAGGAGAAACAATGTCTACTCTTGTGAACTTGTGACTAATGAGCAAATGAGAAAAGAGATAGTTTAAGAATATAAAGGTGAAGTACAAGAAGCATTTTATTTCAATGGGAGCCTTGTTGAGTGTATTCGCAGGTTGAAGGATATATATGTGGAAATTCAGTGGTTAAGATTATTGTCATTTAAGGGCCTAAGTGCCAAGCATTTGGAGTTTAGCACTATATGATGATGTGGTGTGATTTTGGTGCAAATTGGGTGTTAAGCTATTGTGATGAGAATTTGTGTGGTATTGGTTGTTTGGTGGAGAAAACCCATGTGTTAGGAGGTACTATATACTAGAGAACCTATGGCAAAATTTAAAGGAGAGTTTAAGTGTTTAAGATATCCTAAGGGAATTTAATGACTAAGGAAGTACTAGGAATGTTCTATAGGTTGTCTTGATGAAAAGGGTGAAGTTAAGGTATTATTTATGATGACTTAGGTAACACCATGGAAGGTTTAGGAATCAAGAGAATGTATTGGAGTATTTAGGACTTAGGCAAGTGTTGGTGCACATCTAGGAAGGAAATAATGTAATGATGATGGAAGTTTAATCTTGTTAAGGAACATTAAGAGAATGTTTAAAAGAGTTTAGATAGTGAGAGATGCTTGGGAGATGATGTTATAGTGGTGAAGGAAACATTTGGATAGTGGTTACATTAGGTATGAACCACCACAAAGAAACCTAGAGGAAAAAACATTACAAGTGTTGGCATTATTACAAGGAAAATGCATAATGACTAAGATGGATTTTGGTGGATGAATTAAGGTATTTTAAGGAGGGCTTAAGGTGTGTTTGAGGTGCCCAAATGAGGTTATAACATATGAGGATATGAGGAGAAGTTTGGAGTTGAAAAGGAATTTAGAAACAAGTTTTTGGAGCCGACCGGCCTTAGGACCGGACTTGCAAGGTCGGT
Source organism: Limonium bicolor (assembly GCA_023374045.1). Classification (NCBI taxonomy): domain Eukaryota; kingdom Viridiplantae; phylum Streptophyta; class Magnoliopsida; order Caryophyllales; family Plumbaginaceae; genus Limonium; species Limonium bicolor. The sequence goes on from CM041782.1 coordinate 140,671,845, forward strand.
CGGGCTCTGTTACACTACCGGAAAATGTTTCTGGAATCGACCGGACTTGGGGGACCGGACCTACAAGTCCGGTCGGGCTTGTTTTGTGAGAGGGGGAAATGTTTCTGGAATGGACCGGACATGGGACCGGACTTGTCAAGTCCGGTCGGCATGAATTTAGTACGGATTATAAGTCTCTGGAATCGACCGGACATAGGACCGGACATGTAAGTCCGGTCGGAGTGAATTTTCTAACGGTAAAAGGTACTGGAATGGACCGGACTTGCCAAGTCCGGTCGGTAAGTCCGGTCGAGCCTAAAAATAAAAAAAAAAAAGAAATTTCAATTTCTAAAAATGGTAATGGGTAAAGAGGTATGCCCTTGGAAGGGTAGTAATGATTGGGACCCTAAGAACTTAAGGAATTAAGTTAAGATTAAGTATAAGTTTTAATGTTTAAAGTTAAGTTTGTAAGATTAAGTGATAAAGACTAGAGAGGTTATTGAATGGAAGTCCTTAGGGACTAAGTGAGTTAAGTAAGGTGCAAATAACTAATAACCTGAAAATGAATGAATGTTTTAGGTTTGTGAATTGGGACCCCGAAGAAGGTTAAACAAACAACGATCGACGGTGAACGGTACAATCCTTTTCGTGACCTGCTTGCTAACGAGGTGTCCCTCGGCTTGTGTGCTATCTGTTTATTTGCTATGACTAAAACAAGATAAAGCATGCAACCGGTTATATTGTTCTCGTTGTGTTGTGTTACATTTACACTAACCCGCGAGGCTTGAGATTGTTACTAACCAAGTTTAGTACTTACTGAGTTAAGAATAAGAGTTAAGTTGATGGTTGTTGGTTAATGCCCGATAAGGCTTAGCTAGCACACGATGTTTAAGGTGTCTACTAACTGGAACTTGAGTGAGGAAACCCGGGACCGATCTCCGGTCATGCATGCTAAGTGGAAAGGGGGACGGTATCTGAATCAGATCCGCCCTCCGCTTAAGGACTTGTCTTCGGACTTGTAGCCTAGGGCCGGTTGCCGGCTCAGCTACGCTGGACTCCCGTCCAGAGTAGGTGGCATTAAGATGGTGCGGTGTGGATCACCTAAATCCCAGGTTCGAATTAAGCTACAACCAATCCCTTCCAGGAAAGGTTTGTGTACTGAGATTAAGATTAAGACTGAGATTGAGATTAAGATTAAGGTAAGGTAAGGAACTGAGATTAAGGAAATGAGGACTAAGGAGGGGGTTACTAACCCACTTGTTAAGGGAACGCTTGAGTCGTTCATTGCTTGTGAACTATATATGTTCATCTGTGGTTATTGTTATTGCACTTCATATCATGTTTGTGTATGTAATCAATTCCCATGCTATCGACAATTAGTCGTCATAGCCCCGTTAGCTTGGGGGCCATGAGAGGGTGTACCAGCATTCGTGCTGACCCCCTCGGGGGCTATTTTTACACTTGCAGGTAAGAGGCCCATGAGGACGCACTACGTAGAGTAGGAGCGGTTAGGCTTAGGAGGGGACTTTTAGTTTGAGTTCGGGTTGCGCCTGTGCACCCGACTGTTGATATTAAACTGTTGTAAGTTGAGACTATGTTTGAGATACTAGTACTCGGTTGGTCGTGGTATTATGAACGTTGACGTGTAAATTGGATAATTGTTTTTGGATAAGTATTGTAAGTATTTTAACCGGTATCTTCTAACGTTCAGACCGTGGCAAGGTTCAGGAGTTGTTTATTTCCGCTGCGACATATTCGATTAAGTGTTCAGATTGCGATAACAACGATAGGCTTTGGATGGGGTGTTACACCCCTCCTAGATAGTAGTTTTATGTCGATTTCAACTTCATGTGACGGTGTTTTCTACACGGTCTTCCATAATTATGGGAATGGAGTAATTTATTTGACTGTGTGGTATCGTTAGTCACACACGCTTATTATTTCGACTAACCATTCTATTCAATCCTCCTGAATTCTTTACATGCTCAAGGTATATTCCCATGAGTTCATGCCACCCTACCGAACTAACCTTTGGTATAAGTGTTGTCAAGCTATGCTCTAGCATCTAGTGCTTACATCAGTTGTCTCTAAAATATCAAGACGAGTCTGATATGCGCATCTAACTGGCGCTTCATAACTCCAAGTTATTTCCCTCTGGAATGAGTTCGTTCTTTGGGTACCTTGTAGGTCCGCTTTTGCTAGTGTGAACTCGTATCCCTCGTGTGTTGGTATTTTAGTGTCCGCATATATGGTTCATCCCTCTTCTCTATTAGGGGAATCCATTTGTTTATCTGATCTTCCACCTTCTGATTCTCACCTGCATAATCGGTTAACAGTTATTATAATGGTCGCTTGTTGCGCACCATGTACCAGTCGATTGGACGGTTATCCGCCGTTGCGGTTTGCACGGAGTATCTAATCTCCGGCTTAGAGTATCTCTTGTAATGCTCGCTTTTGCCCTTCGTCTGTTGTAAACATACAATACGACTATGGGTTTTAGCTTGGTATTCATTCTCTGTTCAAACCTAATTGGTACTAACATACTAACGTTTATGACTTGAGCATGTGGTTATTATTATTTAATGCGACATCATCGCGGCGCCCTCAGCGCGTGGTATAATTCTCTCTGTGCCCCCTTTTTGGGTAGCATCTATTATCACAAAGGTTTCTCTAATATAACTTCCTTAGATACCTCAATTCCTCTTTTCATTCATGAGTTCAATTTGCCATTACCATTAAATTGGCCTTAGTTTCCTCGTTTACTAAAATCCCCAAAACTTATGTTTAACTCCTCCACTGTGGAGTTGCGACCTTATGTCACTTTATTATCAAGCTATCCTTGATTTTTCCTAACCTTGCTAGTTTGACTGAGATCTCTCTCGTCATTACATGGTTTACCTAGTCAGGGTTCCATTCGCTGACTTAGACACAGAGTTGATTACCTCCTGGGTCCTACACCACTCGTTTACATGCATGGGGTACCATACTGATACATTACTACTTACCCAACTAACTTCATATAGTTTGTCAGGCCCACAAGCTCCTAGGAGTGCGGTCGTCCCATGTCTCGTTTAGTGCACTCGTAGCGTTCGTACCCGGTGATCATCGTACTCTTAGTCCCGGTAATTTAAGTTTAAGTGACTATGCTGCCAATTCTTAACCTTTGATGTCAGAATGGCCCTAATATTAGGTTCTATGGTTTCCTTTATTAATGTATATTTCCTTTACTTTCTCTAAGATAGGTGTTTGCGACTTATCGCCCTAATTCTGGTTTCCACATGCTCGTCATCTGGTTTTGTGAGTGGGGATCAGTAACTACCCGTTATCTCTCCCGTTCACTCCTAGGCTGTTAACGCCTTCAGACCTGAGTTTTCAGTATGCGGATTCCACCCAATCTATTGGGTTACACCATATGGTGTTTCCGGACTCCATGATAAAGGTTGACACCTCGGGTTTCCCCTGTCTTATGGTAGTCCCGTTAGTCTGATATTAATCAGTACTTGTGATTCATCACCCTTTTTCCCCTAGTTTTGGGTCACTTTGGTGGTACTAAGGTATCCCTCCTAGGCCTATGTCATACGATATTCAGACTCAATACTTATTCTGATAGTTAAATGACTGTTAATCTTGTTATTTAATTTATTCCTAGTTGGTTCTAATACTTTCTCCTGAGGTTACAATTGGATACCCACAACTTAGTGGTTTCCGCTAATCATTCCTCTTCATTGTGTAGTCCTTACTCTTATTCAACTCATATTTCCTCCATCCTCTTTGAGGTAACGGTATCTTCCGTCGCCAGGCAATTTTCACCCTTTTGTTTGTATCCACTGCCCTCCATACGGAGTCTAGCAGCATAATGGATCAACCACACCTCCGGTGTGTGTGGTGTGGGCATTACATCGGCCCCTTTTATTGCACGTTCACATCTGCTTATTAATTCTTATTTATTTATTATTATTATTATTATTATTTTTAAAGTCCCGTCTCGTATAGCTCACTCCTTGCCCTCTGGCAATGTTCAATGGTAGTGGTTTAACCACGAGTGCCGCACACTCACTGAATATGGTTATGCTGGTCCTGAAGACCCGTCACTCCCCATTGGTAATGATTGACGTTTAATGTCCATACCGGCACTGGGGTTAGACTTGAAGGCACTAATTGTTATTCTCATTTACTCCCCTTTTTAATATCCTACTAAATGGTGTATTACTTTCAGGTTAAGTGGTCAGACCGGCTAGGTCTTCCCGAGGTTTTATCGACCTCAAACCCAAGGGTTTCGTACCCCTGCCCTTAAGAAGGCTGTGTCCTGTTTTATTGCATTACGGACTTACATAAGATTTAGTGTTTATTGGTAACCGCCTGGACCACCACGTCCTTTAGGGTTAGTTTACTGTCGCTGCACTTGCTGTAGCAAGTGCGCAAGGTAGGTTGAATTTTAATGCTTTGGTTAATGTGGCACTTGCAGTGGCAAGTGCACCATGCAGACTGAGCCACCGGTACGGTGTGTCAGTGCAGTGCTATTCCCTAATCGGGTTCACATTCCAGTCAAAGGTTCTTGTTCAAATTTATATAGTCTCGCTCCCGTACTCGTTCTCACAAGTTTACCATGGTAGTTAGGTCGTACTTTCCTCACGAGGCGTTGCATGATAGCAACTTAGCGAGTTCTTGTTCCTACAGTTCTCATGATCCCTCCTCATGCACGTCGGGCCATCTTGAACCTTCAGTGTTGCATGGTTTTAGAGTTACTCGCTTCGGGTGAGACTTCTAAAGGTAATTCCTTCTGTATACTACATATCTCATAAGCTAATCATTATTTGTCATTTCTACCTCTTTTCCCCCAAGCGTACCATCGGTACTTTCCTGGATGTAAGACAGGGTCGCTTTGCTTATAGCAAGTTAGCCCCATTAGTCCTACAGGAAATTTTCTCCTCAACTCGGTCCCTTATTTCTCTCATCCTCGTATGGTAGACATTATGTCATTACCAGGACCCCCGGTCCTAAACATTACATCAAAACACAAAGTCTTATCTTCTATATTAACATAATCTTCTTAGCATCCACATCGGGTCTTTCCGATCAGGAGAGTTATCTCCGTGGTGTTCTCATTTCATTGCCTCACTAGATAGTACTCGAGATACGGGCTGCGGCGGGTGGGGTACCATTGCAAATTTCCCGGGATGCTCTCCCATCAAGTGCGAGTGGTTCATACCATCTTCGCGTTACTTGGGGTTGCTGGACCTTCACCACCTTCCGCTGCCCCGTGTTCTTCCTTAGTACTGTTACCCAGACCTCTCCCTGGCATAAGTCAAGAGGGCGGGTTAGACCTTTACTCGGTCGTTTAATATTGAAGTGCCTCTACGGCTATGGTGTGCAAGCTTTAGGCATTGCATCAACCCCGTAAGGTCACGTATCCTCACAACGTTTTCCCGTATTCCCAAAACCTATGCTCACTGTATAAATCCTACTATCTCTTGTCATCAGAGCGGTACTCCGCTCTGATACCACTTTTGTAACACCCCTACTCTATTCGGCTCCTAATCATCTTACTTAACAATATAATCGCAGCGGTAATCTCAACAATTGACTACTGGTCACCGTTCCTGCTCGCCCATACGAGTAATAACGTGCTTTCTGATAAGCTTTTTAATACGAAACATTTTCTCGCAGTGACAACAAGAGATAGATCTAAACTCCCAAAACCAATATAAAATACATTCACAGTGAGCTTTCTACGTATCCAAAACCTATACATGTTTCTAGGTTCGTATTTAAAATGCAACAGTGCATGTTTAAATAACTGTAATCAAACTACCCAGCGCGTCACTCTCTTTGCCGACACCGGAAGTTGCATACCTGCAAAAATGGTAGTTTGTGGTATGGAATCAGCCCCTGCTGAGTATGTTATTACCTGACTGTCGTGCACCCTCGGACCATTCAGTTATTTGGTCGAGAGTATGCAATTCGTTTCCATACAAATAGTTCAATGTTGAAACTGTAAAACAACAATATATATTGCAGTAATCTCAAATAACAAACAAGCCCCCGGCTTCACACATCGCATCGTAATAAACCACTGAAAGCGTTTGCAGCGCTTATATGAGTACAGAGACTCCATTCCAACAAACACTTAATATTTCATAATTGAGTTCAGCGACTCACTCGACCAGACACCCAACCACAATCCACACATGAGTACGGTGACTCGACACAACCAGTTCACAACACACAATATGAGCACAATGGCTCGTTCAAACAAATCCACCAACATACCACACATAACCACAAAGCACAACCAATGAACAACAAGGCGAAGTAACGAGAATTATAAACGAGTATGAACTCTCGTCTTTGGCATGCAAGCCCAAATAATGTTCGCCTAATGTACGAGTTAATATAGTCGTTCGTAATTGTTCAGTCATGTCTAATGACAACGTCTCGTTAGAACGACGTGTCTCTAAGTTACCCATCTCTTATGGCGGGTCACCCACGGCAATAGCCACTCCAGCGGTAGAGTCTCCGTCCTACGAACAATCTGTAGTTCGTTGGAAATTTATCCAGATACTTACGGCTACCACACGGTGTCCTAGTATAGTCAATGGAACACAGTTCACAGCAAGAGCCACATCCTTGATAAACTTATCTATACCATCGCATCGCTTTACTATTCTTTTTTTTTCTAACACAGCGGACCAAGGTCGTAGTCCAATCCTGAGTATGTCGACTCGGGATCCAGTGCTAGATACGAGAGCGGCATTAAAGAGGCCAATGCTCCGTATATAAGTCTCAGATATTTGATATATCTTATTATCCTAATGCTTGAACGTTTTACTTACGTTCCTTATATTACACATAAGATAGCATCATTGCCGCTAGTTCGTTTTATAATATGTTCATATATACGAACGGTACTGTTATCGCACAATAGTAATAATAAGGCAGCATTAATACACAACTCAAGCATATTAATTCACACAAGCAGACATTCAATCTTATCACAGATTTTCACACAATGTCTGAACTGAGGAAATCCTCAGAGACAATCAAGCCACATAAATAACATACCGTTCACCCTGAAAGTATTACGGTGGAGTATGAATCAGCAAGATCCTATGCTCCGTGCGTCGTCTCTAACAGTCTATACAATACATAATGCTACTGATTAGCACACTGTATAACAACACAAAATTCTACGGTACCCCGTACCGTCACTAATACCTCCCGGTTAACCCCCGTTATTAACTGTCAATGTTTGTCGGGTTTTAGGTTTAACTCGAGATTGGAAAAGTGTTATATTACAAGCGTAGTCTTGTCTCGTATATTAATATACTTTATAGTTGAGCTTTTGTTATCGCATGTAACCTAATGTATGTTTGTACATCATATAGTTTGTTTCTATATTGCATGTATGATTCTTGTCATACACCATACATTTCACCTTAGTATTGATTTTTCTAAGGTTTGTTTCTCTCTTTTTTTTTTCTTTTTCCCAAATTCAATGTGGTAAACAATACTTTGCATTATCAATCCTTATTATCACATGTACTGTAACACCCCAACCACCACCGTACACTTAACAACACATTGCAGTGGAAATTCAACTCATCACATTACTTATTCCAATGGTGTTACACGCCGTTAACCACCCACGTGGCTAATAAGGCTAATACATGTACTTTGTATCGGTCTGATGGACTAGACTCCCGAGCAACTACACGTTACATTTGCTTCCCTTAACAACAACCCATATACTTATTACAATCCAACCGTACCGAGTATTTACAAAAACTGCCGATAACAATTTCGGTCTTACTACGCCTACAATGCTTATGCCATTTAAATGGCTACCCATGTATAAACATCTACCCCGTCCTACTCTCGAACGGCTTCCAGCTCCTTGTACCTGAAATAGAAAAGGAGAGAAAGGGTGGCCCCCAAGGGGCTCAGCACCTTTGCTGGTATGGTAATCCCGCAGCCCACATGCTACCGGGCCACGCACAACTAATTGTCGTCTTAGCATGCAGTTGATTATATTTAAATCATGCATACAAGCCATAACCATACAACACATAACATTTCGCCTCAATGGGCTCAACCTATAACCAAAACATCCACACTTAACCAACCATCCAATGATTCCTTAAACCCTAGAGTGGCTCTCCTCTAAACGGAGCTACTTCCTTAACGAACGACGTGTACCCATCAATCGGGTTATCCTTAAACGCCTCTTGTCACAAACTGGGATTCATTTCCATGATCCACACATTCCATATCATACAACATATCTCATTTCTCACATAATAAACATAACAACACCTTTCTTGTTTCAACGTACATATGATGACATCGCATTCATTTAAAACATCGAATATATATTACCATATCATAGCAAGGGAATTTGCATAGCACCATAACATTACATAACACCACAACCTCGGTTCTCACAAGGAACCTTCCACCATAGTTAGTATACCATGAGAGCCTAGGGGTTTTTACCAATCCCATGTTAAGCTCGTTACCATCCTCGTTACCGTCCGGTTATGTAGAACAGTTAACTTATACCAAAGGTGTGTCGGATATAGTAATCCCAAGCACACCGAAATAACATACGTATGCCCCTATGGCCCGACGTGAGTCAGTAACTAGCTTTGGATAAGCTAAGGGAAGGTAGAAACCAAATTGGAATACCACCTATACATACCCAAGAGACCGAACCGGATATGATATCGACCCCCATCCATCACACGCGTGGCCGGAACAACCGGACTCCTCACTCCCCCAGTTAGCACTTGTTAGTGATCACACAATATTTTGTTAAGTCACATACAAGCAAACATTTAGGTCTTGTTAGACAACCAAGGGAAAGGAGTCATAACCTTACAACATCATAATGTATAACAACTGTAAACTCTTTTCATGCCTTAATCTTATAAGGTCGTAAACACTCAGAAAAACAACCAACACCCAAGCCGGTGTAAACCGGTAGGCAACAGACTGCAAGAAAACCATACCTGTCACCGGAGTCCACTTTACCACGTCCACTTATGTTCCTCGAGCAATTCTCGAACAACTGATAACATTGCATGTACTTTTATTAACATCGGGGTAACATGGTTGTTTAAAGTCTAATGCTTATAACCTTTCCCCGTTAACTTAGTGACATAACTCCGCATTTTAACTTATTTTATTTTTACACTTGTTATTACCTTCCATCCTTTTAATTGCCATTAAAACACCTAACTTGCCTTAATCAACCTCATTCCATCTTTACTAGGTAATTACCATTTTTAGGCATCATTTCCCAATTTAAAACATCATTTTTGGTCCATATAGTGGCCTGTCCGAACTTGTGTCCGAACCTCCAAGTTCGGACGCAAGCCGTGGCCTTAGACTGCAACCCATACACACGTCCGAACTTGTGTCCGGACTTACCAAGTTCGGACACAGTTCGAGAGAATACCTAGATTGAAATAGTGACGTCCGAACTTGTGTCCGGACTTACCAAGTTCGGACACAGTTCGAGAGTGGAATTTTCCTTGCCCAACAGAGCCTGTCCGAACTTCCATGTCCGGACGGAAGTTCGGACAAGGCATAATTCTCAGTTCTCAAGCCTTTAAACACTTAGATAGCTTTCTCCAAAGCCTCCAAAACTTATAGTTTATACTCCTTAAGTCCCTTAGTGATGATTCATGCCAATTCTAACCATTATACCAAGACATTTCTTCCACACAACATCATCATTCAAACATCCTTTCTTACATATCAAAACTCCTTATGTCATTCTTACAATTCCTTTCCCAAGCTTACACTTCCTCCTTAATTTTTTTCCAAGTGGTATTTCACCAATATTGACCACTATACCAAGGTGTTTCCTCTACACCTTAACATCATCTCTCAAACTTCTTTTCTTACTAACTAAACCTCCTTTTTCACATCCCACCTAAACATCACTTATTCCTTGAATATCAACATTATCTAAACCTTAATCAAACTCCTCCAAGACTTAAATACATTCTCAAAACACATATTGAATTCCTAAAATTTCCAAGACAATGCCTAAATCCTTGCATCCCTCTAAATCACCTTAATACATGCTTTCTTCTCAAGTAAACATTCATTCACCTTTAACACTCCCTAGTTCACCAAAACTTCCTTAAAACACTTAGAACTTCTCACACATCTTCCCAAATTTGGCCATAGCTTCTCTAGTATATACCCACATCCAAACACTTAGGTTTTTACCTTAATTCATTCAAGAACACCTAAGATCCATCAAGAACATTTTTACACACAAACTTCACATATTAAGCACTACATCACAATATAGTGCATAACTTAAATTGCTTGGCACTTAGGCCCTTAAATAACATGGCTCTTAGGCCCTTAAATTGCATAAACCTTAAACACTGAATTTCCCACATAAGTAATGCCTTTGACCTGCGAATACACCCAACAATACATATGCCCTTAATAAACTCCTTGAGAGCATTTTACTAGCTCATTTGCCATTGGCTCCTTAGGTATTTTATTAAGCAAATCAAGCTCATTTTCCTAAGGCATTTAAACTACATTGAGATAGTTTGTTTACCTCTTTTTCCTCACAAACTTCTTTCTTGTTTCCTTGTAAAACCGGTGGGGTGTTTAGTTGTTTGCCAACTTCTATACAATGTACAAATAATAGAATGAGTATCAAGCATTATGCTTCATCTCATTATAAACCCTAGTTACATATATTATCTTAAGGTATTAAAATGATTGTTTTACCTTGGAATGGAAAGAGAGCTTGAATATATATCAAGAGAGGACCACCAAGCCCTTGGAAGATTCAAATGAAGCTAAAACAAGCAAGGTAATGACACCATGGTGAGGTTAATTTTCGGCCATGTACTAAAAGGAGAGGAAACTTGATTTTTTTTGAGATTCCTTACCTAGAAGCAAAGGAGAACAATAATATGTGAAAAGGTGAGCTCAAGCTCCATCAATGGTGAATCTCCTTGGCACCAGAACTGAGTTCTTGAGGATTTGAAAAGGTAGAAGTGTAGAGCTTGCTCCAACTAGAAGAATGGTGGTCTTGGAATTGAATTTGGACCATGGAGCTAGGAGTTACAAGCATTCAAAGATGGAAAACAATGGTGGTGTTGGTGTTGCTGTATCAGCTCGTAAAAGAGCAAGAAGGAGGCTGGGGTCGTGTGAAATGAAGGAGGAAAGGAGAAATGAAGATAGAACTTGCTTTAACAAGATATTTGTATTAAAAGGTAACTTTCTCCTTTTTACCTTCCTACCCTTCCTTTCCTTAATTGCTTTTTACATGGTGGTGACTCACCTTCATAAAAACCGGCCACCATTTAGTTAGAAGGGTGTTTTGGTCTTTGTTGACCAACTTAATCACTTATAACATTATATGTTACAAACTAGCTTATAAAAATCACTATTCATCAAATCAAGGCACATAGAAGTGAAATTTTTGATTTCCCATTGATATAGCCACCCAAATGTGATACTATATAGTACACATGTTAATTAAAGAGTAATGATGGACATTTAGCCATTCAAAACTCATTTACAAGACAATTTTTCAAAAACGTGCTTTAAGACTTCTTAAAGCACATTTTGTGTTTTAACTTGTTTCCAAGCTTGGTTTTCTTTGGTAATTGATTTAATATGTTCATTAACATATAAATAAGGCATAGGTATGACCATTAGGTCCTATACACATTTATCCCAAGCTTAGAGCACATTTTTGCCCATATTGACCTTAAGGTATTTATTTGTGTTTTGTTTGGTTTCATTGTCTACCAAAGTTTCCTAAGGACTTAATTAGCCTTATAAAGTCATAATTAAACATTATCAAGTCTTGGTAGGCTCTTTGGGTCCTAACCAAGTTCACTCCAAGCTTAGAGCATGTTTTTGCTCAAACGTGTCTTAGTGTTTTATTGTGTTTTACCATGGTTTAAATGATTCATTTATGTTTCTAAGGCACTTTTTAGCCTTTAAATACCATAGTTTAACATTTACACAACATACTAAGGTTTGGGGTATTTCAATCTACCCCCCTTAAAAGAACTTCGTCCTCGAAGTTCACATTTCCTCGCATCATTGGATTAGAATACGGGAATTACTTATAGCCATAAAACTTCCATTACCAACCACCCTTTACACCCAACCTCGGACTTAATGGTCCGGGCAACATATCCACGTTACACATAAAATATCATACTCACATGGTAACCTCGGACTTAATGGTCCGGGTACCTTCACCACACTTGCACCTATACAATATCCCTCAGACTCTTAGGTCTGGGTGACATAACCACATTTAGACACATAGGTCTATGTCACAACACATTTAGACTCATAGGTCTTGATAGCATACACTTTAGGAGATCAAAGTCAAAATAACCTTTATCACACATACCAAACAACATGTCATAGCATGTATATCAAACAGAAATACCTTTTCCATCTCTCCATGGGTTCGAATCCCACGTTGAGTACATATACACAGTGATCCCGCAGAACCCGGTCGCGATGGACACTTTCTGGTCCCCGTTCCTTTGGGAGATCAAAACATTCACTTAATTTTTTAACATATGTACTTCTCATGTCACCGGTCCGAAGACAAAGGCTCATACGTCCTCAGCTCGTGAGCAAGTACTACAAAAATATTCTTTACTAAGTTAAGTATAAGAAGATCTTTTATTCAAAATATTAATCGATTGTTTGAAAACACCAATTAAAAATCCTTTTGAAACACCACACAACTCCAAGTCCAATTTATGCTCCTTGTATTTTCCTTAACATGGTTGTTTGTGACCACTTACAGGGAGCTTCAAGAGTCATCCAACCCTGATGTGATCAGCATCAGTGTTGAACTATCTTTCCACCCCAATTTGTGTTCGGCTTCCCTTGATCTCATGATAATCAAGTTTCACCTCCCACCTCATTTTCAACCAACAACTAATTCAAGCATGTACCATTTTCTATCTTTGAATCCTTCTAGTCATAATCATTACATCTCCAAGGGATAGAACTCCGTCTATCAATCATCACCCAAATCCAACTTAATTCAAGTTACCTAGGAATTTAATTCTCACTAGGTTCTATGTCGGTCTCATAACCCTTCATAAATCACAACATTGTATATATATACATATATCTTTTATCAAAATACAATACATGGTTTACATTTATGCACCGTCGGGGTTTTAGTTCCCCGGGAGTTTCTTTACTCCTTTCCATTTGTACTCTCACACACCACTGTTAACAAGATAAACACACTTCCCATAATGGTATTCGCATCTTCTGTGCGCATTTACCACAATTTAACCACAAATAAATGCGTATGTTTATATAACACACGCGCCAACCATCCTAACAATTTATTTTTGCAATGCACAACATAGTTCACGTACACTTGTACGGTAAAACACACTAAGCGGCTTTACGCTCTACCCCCCTTAAGAGGGATTACGCCCACGTAATCAATCAGTGAACATTAGCTTAAAATGTTCTGCCGTCGTGAAGTGTTTTGACTTCCACGCGGTCTATTACACAATGCGTTCTGGTTAGAGGATCTTAACCATATTAGTGGTTTAATCCCTAAACCAAGAATTCTTATTAGAGTTTATCTAACTCATAACCGGTTTCGGTCCTGGCCTGTGAGGCTTCTAGGCATTGATGACTAGCCATCCATTCATATTCACACTGTATATTTGGCATTTGCTGCATGGGCTCACTGGCCTCTGCTGCGCCATTCCGGTAATTATAGGGCTAGTTTGCCCCATTCGTTACTGTTAGTGTATTGTACATCTCCAATGTATTACCATTATCTTGGAAACAATGGTTTCTCAACCGACGCATGGTATCTCTTACCCTGAGCGAATTCGGTGAGTTTCACGATTTTCCATCCACTTCTCCAATAGCTTACCGCGTAAACTACTATGTAATTCACAATGATTGACTTACTTCTACCGACTTACTGTCGGTTGAGATTGAGCTACTACCTAATGTGTAGTGCTCTCTCAGTTATTTCCCACACCTGGGGTATATCTCATACCGACCTTTGGTATTTAGTGTTACTGTAGTTATTTACTGTTAATCATGTCTCCACCTTTGGTTTTGTACATGTATTCTTTCATTCCTGCGGCCTTGCATTACCTATGCATCGGCCATTATAACATTATTCCTCCACAATTACCATGCTTCTGATTCCTAGCTATCCCACTTGATCATTACTGCGCAAGTGCAATACCAAAACACTCAGTCATACAGAGTGCAGAGGCGTAAACTCTTGACAGTAAATCTCTCATGCGATTGCGATAGGAATTTACACTGTGTTTTCCGAAATTCTCACCACATAATACTTGTCACCGGCTTACTGCTCGGTTCGTTTGCTATCACTTACTGTTGTACCCCCACTGGGGTTAACTCATAACTCTGCTCACTCACCATTTTATCATCTAACCATACTCATACAACGGTCGCTTATTGCGCACCGTGTCCTTACTCATTATATAACATCAACTTATACTGCATCCGCTATTATATTAGCTTCCGCCATTACACTGGTTTATCTGGCCACTTATTTGGCTGATTTTTGAATATACTACTATTTTTCCCTTGAGCGTTGTTCGCTACACATTTAGCTTCACACACCTATGGTGATTGCTATCAACTTATCACACTTCCTGTCTACACAACTGGTACAAACATTTCCTTTCGTATTATTCTTATTCAAATCATCCTGGGGTAATAACAACGTGGTCCATCCTCCACATATTTCTTGAACTTGATTCACATAACTACCGCTCATGCGGTCTCACAATATCGAGAGGTATTCCCACTCTTAATGCAGTGGTTCGCTTACCACTATATTCACTTATTCCACATAAACTTCTACCATCAATCGAATTTATATAACATATCTTGTTCATGGCTTATAAGCCTTATTTGCCTTGAGCTGGGCTCATTGTAGGCTGTCCACACACATGTACTTCTCTGTACAATATTACATGTTTAGAGGTTTTAGTGGGCTCCATGACAAGGTCGTTGCATTCCGTTAGCCACGCCTTTTGCGTTCTTCACTGGTTATTATTTCTTCTGTAAAGATCAACAATTCCAGATAGCGTAGGTACTGATTCTGGGAGTTTCATCCCATTCATTGCACATTAATGTGTCCACATTAGGCATTTGCCTTTCCCTGCTTTCCCGCTATCATGTTTATCCCTGAGGATCCTTAAGACATATGCTATGTCTTTACTTAACAGTTTGTGCACTTCGCACTCTCCTAACTCTTAAACGTTTCCTTGAAAGGAATTCACTAATCCTTTTAATCTCGTTAACTTAACTGGGTTCCTTAACTTCAACCATTCATGGTAATCCTTAGCTCTGGATTGACTTATACTGCTGACCGTAGTACGGAGTCGACTACTTCCCGTGTTCTGGACTCTACTCGTATACATATATGGGGTATCATACTGATACATTACTACTTACCCAACTAACCTATAAGTAGGTCTGTCAGGCCCACATGCTCCTATCGGAGTGCGGTCGTCCCACTACACAGTTGGTACACTCGTAGTGTCCGTCACACGCCTAGGTGAAGTATTCTGTTGTCAACTCCCTTATATTGTCCCGTGACAATATTCATTCCTTGCTTCTCGAACTTAATCGAGGGAAAGTTTGTCCACTGTTGTATCTTTATCAACTGCCCTTGGTTTTACTGGTTTGGTGTAAAAGAAGGTTAGAAAGAAGTGTTGGTTTGAAAGAAAATCTGGTTTTGAAAAGAAAAAGGGTTTGAATAAGATTAGGTTTGAAAGAAAAATTTCCATGGTTTCACAACATCTTCTTACCTTAGCCAAGTCTAGCTTTTGCTGACTGGTGTCCTTACAATTACAGAGGTTAGGCTAGCAGGCCCTTCCACTGTTATGATGATCACAGTTAACTTTATGGTACTTCACCGAGTACTTTGTAGTGGTTATAAATTTTCCGAATAGCCCTGTTATAGCAGCACTTGCTATGGCAAGTGCGCCATGCTAACTGGCTATCGGTTCAACACATACCAGTTGTGGTATTGTTTTTATCCGCACTGTCATCAGTGGCCTTGTTGGCCCTCACTGATGTTACTGCCTTGATAAATACTCCTCTAGGTGACTTCTCACTGTTTCCACATGATAGTCATTAACTAGGGTGTTTCCCATTCTGGGAGGCCCCTTTTTCTTAGTATTGCATTCTCTTTGTAGCCCGTTCCACGTATTTGGGCACTACGTTGTAGTTCCCTTGTCGGTTGATATACCTTTGGTGTATTATTTATCAACTGTGGTCCCGTAGACACTCGTCTCGGGTTTTATTAATCCATTTCTTGCCTGTTGCGCGGTTGGTGCGTTGCAAGCTGGTTGTTCTCGACTGCTTAGCATGTCGACCCAGGTTGCTGGAAATTCTATTCTTCTATACACAAGATTCTTCACTCTTCGCTATTAAATGCGGTTAACATTGTTCAGATGGAGACCGTCTCCGGATTCCCAGTTTTCGGGATCTACCGTATGACAGGTTCTCCGTACCCTTAAAGGTACTTACTAACAGCCAGATCGGGTATTCCCGAGTAAGAGAGGACTTTCATCTCTCTGGCGTTGTTTCCTAAGTTATAAAACAGGGATTGTGGAGGGCGGGAAGGATACTGTAGGTTTCCAGTATTCACTGGTAGTTCCTTACTAGCGTATCTCTCACGCTATCACTCAACCCTTAACCCAAGGTACTTAAATCCTAACTCGGTACTTCCTAAGCTCGGTAATTCAGTCATCAGAGCGATACTTCGCTCTGATACCACTTTTTGTAACACCCCAACCACCACCGTACACTTAACAACACATTGCAGCGGAAATTCAACTCATCACATTACTTATTCCAATGGTGTTACACGCCGTTAACCACCCACGTGGCTAACAAGGCTAATACATGTACTTTGTATCGGTCTGATGGACTAGACTCCCGAGCAACTACACGTTACATTTGCTTCCCTTAACAACAACCCATATACTTATTACAATCCAACCGTACCGAGTATTTACAAACTAATGCCGATAACAATTTCGGTCTTACTACGCCTACAATGCTTATGCCATTTAAATGGCTACCCATGTATAAACATCTACCCCGTCCTACTCTCGAACGGCTTCCAGCTCCTTGTACCTGAAATAGAAAAGGAGAGAAAGGGTGGCCCCCAAGGGGCTCAGCACCTTTGCTGGTATGGTAATCCCGCAGCCCACATGCTACCGGGCCACGCACAACTAATTGTCGTCTTAGCATGCAGTTGATTATATTTAAATCATGCATACAAGCCATAACCATACAACACATAACATTTCGCCTCAATGGGCTCAACCTATAACCAAAACATCCACACTTAACCAACCATCCAATGATTCCTTAAACCCTAGAGTGGCTCTCCTCTAAACGGAGCTACTTCCTTAACGAACGACGTGTACCCATCAATCGGGTTATCCTTAAACGCCTCTTGTCACAAACTGGGATTCATTTCCATGATCCACACATTCCATATCATACAACATATCTCATTTCTCACATAATAAAACATAACAACACCTTTCTTGTTTCAACGTACATATGATGACATCGCATTCATTTAAAACATCGAATATATATATACCATATCATAGCAAGGGAATTTGAATAGCACCATAACATTACATAACACCACAACCTCGGTTCTCACAAGGAACCTTCCACCATAGTTAGTATACCATGAGAGCCTAGGGGTTTTTACCAATCCCATGTTAAGCTCGTTACCATCCTCGTTACCGTCCGGTTATGTAGAACAGTTAACTTATACCAAAGGTGTGTCGGATATAGTAATCCCAAGCACACCGAAATAACATACGTATGCCCCTATGGCCCGACGTGAGTCAGTAACTAGCTTTGGATAAGCTAAGGGAAGGTAGAAACCAAATTGGAATACCACCTATACATACACCAAGAGAGCCGAACCGGATATGATATCGACCCCATCCATCACACGCGTGGCCGGAACAACCGGACTCCTCACTCCCCCAGTTAGCACTTGTTAGTGATCACACAATATTTTGTTAAGTCACATACAACAAACATTTAGGTCTTGTTAGACAACCAAGGGAAAGGAGTCATAACCTTACAACATCATAATGTATAACAACTGTAAACTCTTTTCATGCCTTAATCTTATAAGGTCGTAAACACTCAGAAAAACAACCAACACCCAAGCCGGTGTAAACCGGTAGGCAACAGACTGCAAGAAAACCATACCTGTCACCGGAGTCCACTTTACCACGTCCACTTATGTTCCTCGAGCAATTCTCGAACAACTGATAACATTGCATGTACTTTTATTAACATCGGGGTAACATGGTTGTTTAAAGTCTAATGCTTATAACCTTTCCCCGTTAACTTAGTGACATAACTCCGCATTTTAACTTATTTTATTTTTACACTTGTTATTACCTTCCATCCTTTTAATTGCCATTAAACACACCTAACTTGCCTTAATCAACCTCATTCCATCTTTACTAGGTAATTACCATTTTTAGGCATCATTTCCCAATTTAAAACATCATTTTTGGTCCATATAGTGGCCTGTCCGAACTTGTGTCCGAACCTCCAAGTTCGGACGCAAGCCGTGGCCTTAGACTGCAACCCATACACACGTCCGAACTTGTGTCCGGACTACCAAGTTCGGACACAGTTCGAGAGAAATACCTAGATTGAAATAGTGACGTCTGAACTTGTGTCCGGACTTACCAAGTTCGGACACAGTTCGAGAGTGGAATTTTCCTTGCCCAACAGAGCCTGTCCGAACTTCCATGTCCGGACGGAAGTTCGGACAAGGCATAATTCTCAGTTCTCAAGCCTTTAAACACTTAGATAGCTTTCTCCAAAGCCTCCAAAACTTATAGTTTATACTCCTTAAGTCCCTTAGTGATGATTCATGCCAATTCTAACCATTATACCAAGACACTTCTTCCACACAACATCATCATTCAAACATCCTTTCTTACATATCAAACTCCTTATGTCATCTTACAATTCCTTTCCCAAGCTTACACTTCCTCCTTAATTTTTTTTCCAAGTGGTATTTCACCAATTTGACCACTATACCAAGGTGTTTCCTCTACACCTTAACATCATCTCTCAAACTTCTTTTCTTACTAACTAACTACCTCCTTTTTCACATCCCACCTAAACATCACTTATTCCTTGAATATCACATTATCTAAACCTTAATCAAACTCCTCCAACTTAAATACATTCTCAAAACACATATTGAATTCCTAAAATTTCCAAGACAATGCCTAAATCCTTGCATCCCTCTAAATCACCTTAATACATGCTTTCTTCTCAAGTAAACATTCATTCACCTTTAACACTCCCTAGTTCACCAAAACTTCCTTAAAACACTTAGAACTTCTCACACATCTTCCCAAATTTGGCCATAGCTTCTCTAGTATATACCCACATCCAAACATTAGGTTTTTACCTTAATTCATTCAAGAACACCTAAGATCCATCAAGAACATTTTTACACACAAACTTCACATATTAAGCACTACATCACAATATAGTGCATAACTTAAATTGCTTGGCACTTAGGCCCTTAAATAACATGGCTCTTAGGCCCTTAAATTGCATAAACCTTAAACACTGAATTTCCCACATAAGTAATGCCTTTGACCTGCGAATACACCCAACAATACATATGCCCTTAATAAACTCCTTGAGAGCATTTTACTAGCTCATTTGCCATTGGCTCCTTAGGTATTTTATTAAGCAAATCAAGCTCATTTTCCTAAGGCATTTAAACTACATTGAGATAGTTTGTTTACCTCTTTTTCCTCACAAACTTCTTTCTTGTTTCCTTGTAAAACCGGTGGGGTGTTTAGTTGTTTGCCAACTTCTATACAATGTACAAATAATAGAATGAGTACTCAAGCATTATGCTTCATCTCATTATAAACCCTAGTTACATATATTATCTTAAGGTATTAAAATGATTGTTTTACCTTGGAATGGAAAGAGAGCTTGAATATATATCAAGAGAGGACACCACCAAGCCCTTGGAAGATTCAAATGAAGCTAAAACAAGCAAGGTAATGACACCATGGTGAGGTTAATTTTCGGCCATGTACTAAAAGGAGAGGAAACTTGATTTTTCTTTGAGATTCCTTACCTAGAAGCAAAGGAGAACAATAATATGTGAAAAGGTGAGCTCAAGCTCCATCAATGGTGAATCTCCTTGGCACCAGAACTGAGTTCTTGAGGATTTGAAAAGGTAGAAGTGTAGAGCTTGCTCCAACTAGAAGAATGGTGGTCTTGGAATTGAATTTGGACCATGGAGCTAGGAGTTACAAGCATTCAAAGATGGAAAACAATGGTGGTGTTGGTGTTGCTGTATCAGCTCGTAAAAGAGAGCAAGAAGAGGCTGGGGTCGTGTGAAATGAAGGAGGAAAGGAGAAATGAAGATAGAACTTGCTTTAACAAGATATTTGTATTAAAAGGTAACTTTCTCCTTTTTACCTTCCTACCCTTCCTTTCCTTAATTGCTTTTTACATGGTGGTGACTCACCTTCATAAAAACCGGCCACCATTTAGTTAGAAGGGTGTTTTGGTCTTTGTTGACCAACTTAATCACTTATAACATTATATGTTACAAACTAGCTTATAAAAATCACTATTCATCAAATCAAGGCACATAGAAGTGAAATTTTTGATTTCCCATTGATATAGCCACCCAAATGTGATACTATATAGTACACATGTTAATTAAAGAGTAATGATGGACACTTAGCCATTCAAAACTCATTTACAAGACAATTTTTCAAAAACGTGCTTTAAGACTTCTTAAAGCACATTTTGTGTTTTAACTTGTTTCCAAGCTTGGTTTTCTTTGGTAATTGATTTAATATGTTCATTAACATATAAATAAGGCATAGGTATGACCATTAGGTCCTATACACATTATCCCAAGCTTAGAGCACATTTTTCCCATATTGACCTTAAGGTATTTATTTGTGTTTTGTTTGGTTTCATTGTCTACCAAGTTTCCTAAGGACTTAATTAGCCTTATAAAGTCATAATTAACATTATCAAGTCTTGGTAGGCTCTTTGGGTCCTAATCAAGTTCACTCCAAGCTTAGAGCATGTTTTTGCTCAAAGCGTGTCTTAGTGTTTTATTGTTTTTACCATGGTTTAAATGATTCATTTATGTTTCTAAGGCACTTTTTAGCCTTTAAATACCATAGTTTAACATTTACACAACATACTAAGGTTTGGGTATTTCATGTACAGTCCTAACATTCCATATCCAATGTTGTAATTCTTTTCCCTTTATCATACGTCATTTTAATTATGAAAATATATGGTCATTAAACCATATATATTTTCCTCCCCACAAATATTTATTTATGTGTATGTATTCATGGAACTATTCCTTATATGGCAATTCTTATAAATATATTCATTCTTTTAATGAATACCTCTTATATTACAAATGTTATATTCTTATAACATCAAAACCATATATAAAGTTCATTCAAAAATATTAATATTTCCGAACAGCACCTATGTTCCTTAATTATTTACAAAATCCTCCACATAATTTATACCATGTTATATTATAGTTATATAACATATATTTGACAACTATGTCATTAAAACAATTATAACTTATAGTTATATATTTTATAAATACCAAACAGCCCTTAACACTCTCGGTATTAATTAATTCCCACCAACTTCCATAATTTACAACTCAACCCCAAATATATTTCCTTGTTACACTTATAGTATATACCTATATTATAATCCTTATTCCTTATATTTATAACCTATGGTTATACTTTCTCAAAATACCGAACACAGACCCCATGGTCTATTTAAATTATTTTCCACCACTTAACTTTCTATATTCACCAATTTCCCCTCTTTATAAACATATAGTTTCTAATTCCATTAAAATCATAATATTAATATATGTCCTTATAAACCTTGTATATAATTCCAAAATCACCAAACTATACCAAAAGGTTATAAACATTATTCCTAACCTTATACTTTCTCTAAATCCCGATTTTACCACATGTGTTACCCATTTGTAACAATATTATGAAATACCTTATATTATCTTATTTAATTCATATTAAACTCCAAATTTAACCAAATCATTCCTAAAAATTCCTAATAACTAAGGTTTTGTACTAAACTCCTTTTAGTACCCCCAAGTTTTCGGAAATCACAATACCACCCCAAGTCTATAAATCTTTTACAATTTAATAAGTATCTTATTATAAGGTAGTATTTTAATTTCTAAAATTCTCCAAAGTTGGTCAAAGTCTCCTATATAGTCAACTTTGACTTCTAATACCAATGGGACTTAAACTTTGGTAATTACCAACAATACCCCATACTTTCTATTTTTACAGTTTTGACCCAAAACTTTATAAAATGTTATAATTTTTATTAAATTTATTTAAAAAGCCTAAATTGCTCTAAATTAAGCCCACGGCTTTCTAAATTCCTAGTAATTATGAATTGGCCCCAATTTTAATTATAAGCATAAATAAAACTAAATAAGCTTATAAACTTAAATTAAAATGGCCTAATGACATGGCCTTATTACAATCTTGAACTTGCAAAATAAATTACACAATAAATGTCTCAAAATATAGCATGTATATTCGGCCTCACTTAGGTTTAATTATTTTTCCACATAATGTCATAATTTGACCATCATGTTAATTAAATCCCTTAAATGACTAGCTTAATTTATCTTAGCCATTTTTTTCCATTTTTAGGTCAATATGACCTATATATATATATTCACTCTCGGCCATATATATGTATATGCTTAAAAATTACAAAAACCATAAGTTTAAGGTGTTTATACCTTGATTAAGCCTTGTATGCTCTCGGCCACTTGTAGGAAAAATCACCACTTGATTTAGACATGTTTAATACACAAAAACAAGATATGGTTACCCTCCAAGCTTGAGCTTAACCATAAGGGATAATTAATGTAAGATTTAAGGCAAAAATCACCTTAAAAATGCAAGGGAAGTTCTAGGTATTTTCGACCTGAACCAAACACACCACAAGGTGTTAGATCCACCATATTGACATAGGAAATAGTTAGATCTCGAAATGCTACCTTGTTATTAGGTTTTACCTTGGAAAAATGCCTTAAAAGAGAGTATTTCTCTTGGATCTCGGTCACCCTTGCTCCAAATGGCTAACCAACAGATTCCACATGAAAAGGAGAAGAAGGTGAGGCTATGACCAAAGTTTCACAGCCAAACTCGAAGGGAATCAAAAGTTATGAGCTTAAAGCACATTTTTACCTTAAAATGTAGATTTGAACAACCTTGGTCCCTCTACTGGTCTCAACGAGTTTAGCTATGGTTAAACCTTATAACACTGAGAATAAGCCATAGGAATTGATGAGCCACGAAATTTAGGTGTTGGTAGTGAAGAGATGAAGAAAAAGGGCTAAAAATGACATTAAAACATTACCTTAAGGACTTAAGAGCTAGGTTTGCCTTCCATGTTCAAGAGCAAGCTTTGAGAGCTTGAGAGGAAGGGAGGCTCGGGGGATGGAGGGATCGGAAGGAAGGAAGGAGGAAGGAAGGAATGATTGAAAGAATTTGAAATAATGTAAAAATAAGCTTAATTTTCAAAAAGTAATGTATTAGGTAGCATTATTGTCAATCAAGGAATTATTTTGCCTCCTCTCTTATTGCAAGCAGGCTGCCATGGTCCAAGTGGGTCAATAGTGACCATTGACCATGCTTGGTCAATATTGACTCATGCGGGCCCCACTTTACATGCTCAAGGTATATTCCTATGAGTTCATGCCACCCTACCGAACTAACCTTCGGTATAAGTTTGTCAAGCTATGCTCTAGCATCTAGTGGCTTACATCAGTTGTCCTAAAATATCATGATTTGATATGCGCATCTAACTGGCGCTTCATAACTCCAAGTTACTTCCTCTGGATGAGTTCGTTCTTTGGGTACCTTGTAGGTCCGCTTTTGCTAGTGTGAACTCGTATCCCTCTGTGTTGGTATTTTAGTGTCCGCATATATGGTTCATCCCTCTTCTCCATTAGGGGAATCCATTTGTTTATCTGATCTTCCACCTTCTGATTCTCACCTGCATAATCGGTTAACAGTTTATTTAATGGTCGCTTGTTGCACACCATGTACCAGTCGATTGGACGGTTATCCGCCGTTGCGGTTTGCACGGAGTATCTAATCTCCGGCTTAGAGATCTCTGTAATGCTCGCTTTTGCCCTTCGTCTGTTGTAAACATACAATACGACTATGGGTTTTATCTTGGTATTCATTCTCGTTCAAACCTAATTGGTACTAACATACTAACGTTTATGACTTGAGCATGTGGTTATTATTATTTAATGCGACATCATCGCGGCGCCCTCAGCGCGTGTATATTCTCTCTGTGCCCCCCCCCCTTTGGGTAGCATCTATTATCACAAAGGTTTCTCTAATATAACGTCCTTAGATACCTCATTCCTCTTTTCATTCATGAGTTCAATTTGCCATTACCATTAAATTGGCCTTAGTTTCCTCGTTTACTAAAATCCCCAAAACTTATGTTTAACTCCTCCACTGTGGAGTTGCGACCTATGTCACTTTATTATCAAGCTATCCTTGATTTTTCCTAACCTTGCTAGTTTGACTGAGATCTCTCTCGTCATTACATGGTTTACCTAGTCAGGGTTCCATTCGCTGACTTAGACACAGAGTTGATTACCCTCCTGGGTCCTACACCACTCTCGTTTACATGCATGGGGTACCATACTGATACATTACTACTTACCCAACTAACTTCATATAGTTTGTCAGGCCCACAAGCTCCTAGGAGTGCGGTCGTTCCATGTCTCGTTAGTGCACTCGTAGCGTTCGTACCGGTGATCGTCGTACTCTTAGTCCCGGTAATTTAAGTTAAGTGACTATGCTGCCAATTCTTAACCTTTGATGTCAGAATGGCCCTAATATTAGGTTCTATGGTTTCCTTTATTAATGTATATTTCCTTTACTTCTCTAAGATAGGTGTTTGCGACTTATCGCCCTAATTCTGGTTTCCACATGCTCGTCATCTGGTTATTTGTGAGTGGGGATCAGTAACTACCCGTTATCTCTCCCCGTTCACTCCTAGGCTGTTAACGCCTTCAGACCTGAGTTTTCAGTATGCGGATTCCACCCAATCTATTGGGTTACACCATGCTGGTGTTTCCGGCCTCCATGATAAAGGTTGACACCTCGGGTTTCCCCGTCTATGTGTAGTCCCGTTAGTCTGATATTAATCAGTACTTGTATTCATCACCCTTTTTCCCCTAGTTTTGGGTCACTTTGGTGGTACTAAGGTATCCCTCCGTAGGCCTATGTCATAACTATTCATAGACTCAATACTTATTCTGATAGTTTAAATGATTGTTAATCTTGTTATTTATTTATTCCTAGTTGGTTCTAATACTTCTCCTGAGGTTAAATTGGATACCCACAACTTAGTGTTTCGCTAATCATCTCCCTCTTCATTGGTAGTCCTTACTCTTATCAACTCATATTTCCTCTCCTCTTTGAGGTAACGGTATCTTCCGTCGCCAGGCATTTTCACCCTTTTGTTTGTATCCACTGCCCTCCATATGGAGTCTAGCATCATAATGGATCAACCACACCTCCGGTGTTTTGTTGTGGGCATTACCTCGGCCCCTTTTATTGCACGTTCACAATCTCTTATTAATTTCTTATTTATTATTTTTTTAAAGTCCCGTCTCGTATAGCTCACTCCTTGCCCTCTGGCAATGTTCAATGGTAGTGGTTTAACCACGAGTGCCGCGCACTCACTGAATATGGTTATGCTGGTCCTGAAGACCCGTCACTCCCCATTGGTAATGATTGACGTTTAATGTCCATACCGGCACTGGGGTTAGACTTGAAGGCACTAATTGTTATTCTCATTTACTCCCCTTTTAATATCCTACTAAATGGTGTATTACTTTCAGGTTAAGTGGTCAGACCGGCTAGGTCTTCCCGAGGTTTTATCGACCTCAAACCCAAGGGTTTCGTACCCCTGCCCTTGTGTGTGTCCTGTTTTATTGCATTACGGACTTACATAAGATTTAGTGTTTATTGGTAACCGCCTGGACCACCACGTCCTTTAGGGTTAGTTTACTGTCGCTGCACTTGCTGTAGCAAGTGCGCAAGGTAGGTTGAATTTTAATGCTTTGGTTAATGTGGCACTTGCAGTGGCAAGTGCACCATGCAGACTGAGCCACCGGTACGGTGTGTCAGTGCAGTGCTATTCCCTAATCGGGTTCACATTCCAGTCAAAGGTTCTTGTTCAAATTATATAGTCTCGCTCCCGTACTCGTTCTCACAAGTTTACCATGGTAGTTAGGTCGTACTTTCCTCACGAGGCGTTGCATGATAGCAACTTAGCGAGTTCTTGTTCCTACAGTTCTCATGATCCCTCCTCATGCACGTCGGGCCATCTTGAACCTTCAGTGTTGCATGGTTTTAGAGTTACTCGCTTCGGGTGAACTTCTAAAGGTAATTCCTTCTGTATACTACATATCTCATAAGCTAATCATTATTTGTCATTTCTACCTCTTTTCCCCCAAGCGTACCATCGGTACTTTCCTGGATGTAAGACAGGGTCGCTTTGCTTATAGCAAGTTAGCCCCATTAGTCCTACAGGAAAGTTTCTCCTCAACTCGGTCCCTTTTTCTCATCCTCGTATGGTAGACATTATGTCATTACCAGGACCCCCGGTCCTAAACATTACATCAAAACACAAAGTCTTATCTTCTATATTTAACATAATCTTCTTAGCATCCACATCGGGTCTTTCCGATCAGGAGAGTTATCTCCGTGGTGTTCCTCATTTCATTGCCTCACTAGATAGTACTCGAGATACGGGCTGCGGCGGGTGGGGTACCATTGCAAATTTCCCGGGATGCTCTCCCATCAAGTGCGAGTGGTTCATACCATCTTCGCGTTACTTGGGGTTGCTGGACCTTCACCACCTTCCGCTGCCCCGTGTTCTTCCTTAGTACTGTTACCCAGACCTCTCCCTGGCATAAGTCAAGAGGGCGGGTTAGACCTTTACTCGGTCGTTTAATATTGAAGTGCCTCTACGGCTATGGTGTGCAAGCTTTAGGCATTGCATCAACCCCGCAAGGTCACGTATCCTCACAACGTTTTCCCGTATTCCCAAAACCTATGCTCACTGTATAAATCCTACTATCTCTTGTCATCAGAGCGGTACTCCGCTCTGATACCACTTTTGTAACACCCCTACTCTATTCGGCTCCTAATCATCTTACTTAACAATATAATCGCAGCGGTAATCTCAACAATTGACTACTGGTCACCGTTCCTGCTCGCCCATACGAGTAATAACGTGCTTCCTGATAAGCTCTTAATACGAAACATTTTCTCGCAGTGACAACAAGAGATAGATCTAAACTCCCAAAACCAATATAAAATACATTCACAGTGAGCTTTCTACGTATCCAAAACCTATACATGTTTCTAGGTTCGTATTTAAAATGCAACAGTGCATGTTTAAATAACTGTAATCAAACTACCCAGCGCGTCACTCTCTTTGCCGACACCGGAAGTTGCATACCTGCAAAAATGGTAGTTTGTGGTATGGAATCAGCCCCTGCTGAGTATGTTATTACCTGACTGTCGTGCACCCTCGGACCATTCAGTTATTTGGTCGAGAGTATGCAATTCGTTTCCATACAAATAGTTCAATGTTGAAACTGTAAAACAACAATATATATTGCAGTAATCTCAAATAACAAACAAGCCCCCGGCTTCACACATCGCATCGTAATAAACCACTGAAAGCGTTTGCAGCGCTTATATGAGTACAGAGACTCCATTCCAACAAACACTTAATATTTCATAATTGAGTTCAGCGACTCACTCGACCAGACACCCAACCACAATCCACACATGAGTACGGTGACTCGACACAACCAGTTCACAACACACAATATGAGCACAATGGCTCGTTCAAACAAATCCAAACATACCACACATAACCACAAAGCACAACCAATGAACAACAAGGCGAACGAGAATTATAAACGAGTATGAACTCTCGTCTTTGGCATGCAAGCCCAAATAATGTTCGCCTAATGTACGAGTTAATATAGTCGTTCGTAATTGTTCAGTCATGTCTAATGACAACGTCTCGTTAGAACGACGTGTCTCTAAGTTACCCATCTCTTATGGCGGGTCACCCACGGCAATAGCCACTCCAGCGGTAGAGTCTCCGTCCTACGAACAATCTGTAGTTCGTTGGAAATTTATCCAGATACTTACGGCTACCACACGGTGTCCTAGTATCGTTAATGGATCACAGTTCACAGCAAGAGCCACATCCTTGATAAACTTATCTATACCATCGCATCGCTTTACTATTCTTTTTTTTCTAAACAGCAGACCAAGGTCGTAGTCCAATCCTGAGTATGTCGACTCGGGATCCAGTGCTAGATACGAGAGCGGCGTTAAAGAGGCCAATGCTCCGTATATAAGTCTCAGATATTTTATATATCTTACTATCCTAATGCTACAACGTTTTACTTACGTTCCTTATATTACACACATAAGATAGCATCATTGCCGCTAGTTCGTTTTATATTATGTTCATATATACGAACGGTACTGTTATCGCAACAGTAATAATAAGGCAGCATTAATACACAACTCAAGCATATTAATTCACACAAGCAGACATTCAATCTTATCACAGATTTTCACACAATGTCTGAACTGAGGAAATCCTCAGAGACAATCAAGCCACATAAATAACATACCGTTCACCCTGAAAGTATTACGGTGGAGTATGAATCAGCAAGATCCTATGCTCCGTGCGTCGTCTCTAACAGTCTATACAATACATAATGCTACTGATTAGCACACTGTATAACAACACAAAATTCTACGGTACCCCGTACCGTCACTAATACCTCCCGGTTAACCCCCGTTATTAACTGTCAATGTTTGTCGGGTTTTAGGTTTAACTCGAGATTGGAAAAGTGTTATATTACAAGCGTAGTCTTGTCTCGTATATTAATATACTTTATAGTTGAGCTTTTGTTATCGCATGTAACCTAATGTATGTTTGTACATCATATAGTTTGTTTCTATATTGCATGTATGATTCTTGTCATACACCATACATTTCACCTTAGTATTTATTTTTCTAAGGTTTGTTTCTCTCTTTTTTTTTCTTTTTCCCAAATTCAATGTGGTAAACAATACTTTGCATTATCAATCCTTATTATCACATGTACAGTCCTAACATTCCATATCCAATGTTTGTAATTCTTTTCCCTTTATCATACGTCATTTTAATTATGAAAATATATGGTCATTAAACCATATTATATTTTCCTCCACAACACATATTTATTTATGTGTATGTATTCATGGAACTATTCCTTATATGGCAATTCTTATAATATATATTCATTCTTTTTAATGAATACCTCTTATATTACAAATGTTATAATTCTTATAACATCAAAACCATATTATAAAGTTCATTCAAAAATATTAATATTTCCGAACAGCACCTATGTTCCTTAATTATTTACAAAATCCTCCACATAATTTATACCATGTTATATTATAGTTATATAACATATATTTTGACAACTATGTCATTAAAACAATTATAACTTATAGTTATATATTGTTAATAAATACCAAACAGCCCTTAACACTCTCGGTATTAATTAATTCCCACCAAACTTCCATAATTTACAACTCAACCCCAAATTATATTTCCTTGTTACACTTATAGTATATACCTTATATTATAATCCTTATTCCTTAATATAATTATAACCTATGGTTATATTTTCTCAAAATAACCGAACAGACCCCATGGTCTA
This sequence comes from Limonium bicolor, assembly GCA_023374045.1. Taxonomy (NCBI): domain Eukaryota; kingdom Viridiplantae; phylum Streptophyta; class Magnoliopsida; order Caryophyllales; family Plumbaginaceae; genus Limonium; species Limonium bicolor. The sequence continues at coordinate 140,701,798 of CM041782.1, forward strand.
TTTAAATTATTTTTCCACCACTTAACTTTCTATATTCACCAATTTCCCCTCTTTATAACATATAGTTTTCTAATTCCATTAAAATCATATATTATACATATGTCCTTATAAAACCTTGTATATAATTCCAAAAATCACCAAACTATACCAAAAGGTTATAAACATTATTCCTAACCTTATACTTTCTCTAAATCCCGATTTTTACCACATGTGTTACCCATTTGTAACAATATTATGAAATACCTTATATTTACTTATTTAATTCATATTAACTCCAAATTTAACCAAATCAATTCCTAAAAATTCCTAATAACCTAAGGTTTGTACTAAACTCCTTTTAGTACCCCCAAGTTTTCGGAAATCACAATACCACCCCAAGTCTTATAAATCTTTTACAATTTAATAAGTATCTTATTATAAGGTAGTATTTTAATTTCTAAAATTCTCCAAAGTTGGTCAAAGTCTCCTATATAGTCAACTTTGACTTCTAATACCAATTGGGACTCAAACTTTCGGTAATTACCAACAATACCCCATACTTTTCTATTTTTACAGTTTTGACCCAAAACTTTATAAAATGTTATAATTTTTATTAAATTTATTTAAAAAGCCTAAATTGCTCTAAATTAAGCCCACGGCTTTCTAAATTCCTAGTAATTACGAATTGGCCCCAATTTTAATTATAAGCATAAATAAAACTAAATAAGCTTATAAACTTAAATTAAAATGGCCTAATGACATGGCCTTATTACAATCTTGAACTTGCAAAATAAATTACACAATAAATGTCTCAAAATATAGCATGTATATTCGGCCTCACTTAGGTTTAATTATTTTTCCACATAATGTCATAATTTGACCATCATGTTAATTAAATCCCTTAAATGACTAGCTTAATTATCTTAGCCATTTTTTTCCATTTTTAGGTCAATATGACCTATATATATATATTCACTCTCGGCCATATATATGTATATGCTTAAAAATTACAAAAACCATAAGTTTAAGGTGTTTATACCTTGATTAAGCCTTGTATGCTCTCGGCCACTTGTAGGAAAAATCACCACTTGATTTAGACATGTTTAATACACAAAAACAAGATATGGTTACCCTCCAAGCTTGAGCTTAACCATAAGGGATAATTAATGTAAGATTTAAGGCAAAAATCACCTTAAAAATGCAAGGGAAGTTCTAGGTATTTTCGACCTGAACCAAACACACCACAAGGTGTTAGATCCACCATATTGACATAGGAAATAGTTAGATCTCGAAATAATACCTTGTTATTAGGTTTTACCTTGGAAAAATGCCTTAAAAGAGAGTATTTCTCTTGGATCTCGGTCACCCTTGCTCCAAATGGCTAACCAACAGATTCCACATGAAAAGGAGAAGAAGGTGAGGCTATGACCAAAGTTTCACAGCCAAACTCGAAGGGAATCAAAAGTTATGAGCTTAAAGCACATTTTTACCTTAAAATGTAGATTTGAACAACCTTGGTCCCTCTACTGGTCTCAACCGAGTTTAGCTCTTGTTATAACCTTATAAACTGATAATAAGCCATAGGAATTGATGACCACGAAATTTAGGTGTTGGTAGTGAAGAGATGAAGAAAAAGGGCTAAAAATGACATTAAAACACTTACCTTAAGGACTTAAGAGCTAGGTTTGCCTTCCATGTTCAAGAGCAAGCTTTGAGAGCTTGAGAGGAAGGGAGGGCTCGGCTGGGATGGAGGAGATCGGACAAGGAAGGAAGGAGGAAGGAAGGAATGATTGGAAGAATTTGAAATAATGTAAAAGTAAGCTTAATTTTCAAAAAGTAATGTATTAGGTAGCATTATTGTCAATCAAGGAATTATTTTGCCTCTCTCTTATTCCAGCCGGCTGCCATGGTCCAAGTGGGTCAATTAGTTGACCATTGACTGAGATCGTATCGAACTCGCACTCAGACTCAGATTGCAAAGAGAGCTCCAAGTATTGTATTGATGAAAAGCGTACCTTATTACATAACTTATGGTTCCTATTTATAGGCTCTTCTACAGTGTATAACCGTTTCTGTAGGCCTACATATTCTAGAATATTCTTAGTTATACAAGGCTTTTTATGTAACTTCACCCTTCTTTTTGAATAATTACTCTCAACCCTTCGGAGGGGGTTTTGCTTCGCTTCGGAGGCGAATGACTTTTAGTTCTTCGGAGAGGATCTTTGCTTTGCGTAGGAGGCGACTACTCCTCCGCAGTCTGTCTGTGGTATAGCTTCCTTGTCGTAAGAGTCCGTTCGTTGGAGTCGGAAGGGGGTTTGGTCGAGAGAGAGTTCCATCTGTTGTCTCCGTAGGCAGCATATACTTTGCTCAGCCATTTGATTACTCCGTGCGGTGGAACTCCACTTCATCAGTCCCACAAGATCTTTTCTTGTTCTGCAAGGAAAGATCTTTTCGTTGTTGCTCTTTCTTGTTTTTAAATTTTGGTGGCCCGCTCCGCTCCGTTCCCCCTAGTCCCACAAGACCTCTTTTCTTTTCGGAAAAAAGGGAAGGGGTCTTCGGAGTTGTGCTTTTGCTTTTGTAGATTTCCTACCGTTTGAGACTTTGCGGAGGCCTAGCAACGTGCCTCGCTGCAACCGCCGCCTCCTCGTCTTCTGTAACTATTTTCCTGACACATTTGCAGGAGTAGGCCATGATTACTTTGGGTAGAGCGCGCCCAATTTCCGCCTATTTAAACTCATTCTCTTCCCTCTCCCCTTTTTCTTATTCTTTCAAACTTTCGAACTCTGCTTTGATCCTCTCAAACTTTTGAACTTCCCTGTCTTCCTTGCTTCGTGTCTTTATCCTCTTGCGTTTTCTCTACACAGCAACCGTCCTCCTTCGTCTTCCCTGCCCTTTAACTTCCCGATTCTCGTTTTTGCGCTCCTTTTCCCTTCGCACTTTTCCCCTCTACTCGATCGTCCATACTCTGTCAACCTCTCTTGCTTGTAATGGCTCTGTCAAACCCAAGCTCCTCTGTCCCAGCACCGGCGGGGTCGACACTTTTCACCGACGGGGAAAAGTGCGTCGTCGAAGATCCTGCCGTTCCTTCTGAAGATATCTGTGGGGACTACCCTCGCCAGGGAACCGGCTCCAGCCTCACCGTGACAGACTTAAAGAAGCTCATGAAAGGCATACAAGTCCCACTGGGGTCGAAGATTCGTGTGCCGGAGCCGACGGCGCACCCTTTCAACTACTTTGGAGATGGTTTCGTGGTGTATCGGGAGCACCTTCACCGCGGTCTGCGCTTTCCCCCGCACCCCTTTGTCCTGGTTTCCTCTCCCGCGGCAGTGCACTCTTGCCCACCTGAACCCTAATGCTCTGGGTTGCTTGCACGCCTCTCTGTTTGTGCAGAGAACGATATTACTCCTGATGCGCGGGAGTTTGTTAACTTCTTCACCACCAGGGTGAATACTACTGCTACGGAGGAGGACATCTCTGTCTTGGCTGTTTCCGGGTACTCCTTTTTTAAACGCGTGAGCCCGGAGAGTGGCTGGTCCTCCAATTGGTTTGTTTTCTACCCTCCGAGGGGTACTTTTATCGGAGTCTCCCACATCGGAGACGTAGCTAAGGGGCAGCTTGCTTCTCCGCTACCTTCTTCCGCAAACCCGTCTCCGGTTGGAGACATACTCAAGAAGTTGAGCTCTTCGGCGCTCCACCCATCACCTTCTTTCTCTCCGAAGAGAGATTGAACAAAACTCGGGCGAAGATCGATCGTACGTATTCTCCTTGTGTTTCTCTTTCCTTTACTAGTTTCCGGCTAGTTTTCTTACTTCTTTTTTACCACAGCTTTTGCTCAAATGGGGGGGAAATTTTCCCTCCGCTACAACTGGGAGCTTGTTGATTATAGAGCTACCGAAGAGAAAAAAGGAGCCCCGCCTGCTCCTTCTGGTAGGAGTCCCACTGGTAGCAAGACTGCTGGCACTAAGAGGAAAGCCCCCGAGGGGCCCAAAAAAGTTGATCAGCGTAAAATTAAATTAGTACGAAAGGAAAAGCATGTTACCGAAACGGGTTCAACCGACCCCCCTGCTACTGTTCCTTCGGAAACAGGTACTTCCGTATCTACTCCTTCCTGTAGTCCGGGCAGAGTTAAGAAAGATGTGGATTTAACTCCCATATCGTCCCTCTTTCCTGACCTGCATGGCTTTTTTTGCGTAGACGAAGCTTTAACTCAAAATACCGATTCCATTTTTTCCACCGGTATACCTTTCCACAGCCTCTTTTGTCCTTCCCTTCGCTTATTTCTTGTTTTCCGTTTGATTACTTATGACTTTGTTTTTTGCAGCTCCTGCTCCGCCCTCCGCAGATCCTGAGCCCGAAAGGGAGCGCCGACCCGTGCGCGGTGTTACAATAAGAGAAGGTGGAGCCCCAAAGGCAAAAAAGACTCGCGAAGCTCCGCCCGGTAAAGGCAAGGGTATTGCCGAGGTTGGTGCGGAGGAAAAGTCTTCCTCGGATTCATCCGACGGCCCTTCTCTGGGGGCTCCTCCGTCCAGAGCCAGGAGCAAGCATGCGGAGGACAGATCTTCTCCTCCACCGCGGGCCGATCCGTCGGTCTACGGTCCTTCTCCGAAATTGGACTGGGGCTATCACCGAGGAAATCCGGTTCCTCGCATTCCCTTCGTCCGGGGAATGAGGTACAAGACCTTTTGGTCTACTGCTGCGAGGCAGCTAACAATGAAAATGGCATTTTCGCCCCAGGCTCCCATCCGACTCCCTTAAAGCAAAGACTTCGGGTTGGGGAGGGTAGTTCTGACGCCATTGTCCGCCATTCTCTTCCGGAGAACGTGGCTTTTGATCGCCTCTGGAGCGCTTTAACTCAGGTTTGTTTCCTTTGCATATCCCTTGTAAAACCTTCAGCTTTATTCTGATACTCTTGTCTTTTAGGCCATGGCGATGGCCCAATGCGTGGAGACCCAGTCTCAATACTCCTCCGAAGCTCTCCGTTACCATGGGGCCCGTGCGGAGAGATATAAGAAGGTTGCGGATGAAGAGAAGGCTAAGACTCAAGAGGCTTTGGCGCGAGCAGAGGCTCGATTTGAAGCCGAAAAGACCGCTCTCCGGGAGGAGATTCAAGAACTTGCCTCCGTCGATCAGGAGGATACTGTTAATAAGCTGCAGGCTTCTTTTGAAGATCAGAAGCGAGTGCTGGAAGAGGAAGCTGAAGACCTTCGGAGGGTCGCTGAAGAGATCCAGAAGTCCACCGAGGATCTTCGATCTTCTTTCGAATCTGAGCTGGAAAGAAAGAACCAGCTTCTGGAAGCAGCTGAGGCCAAACAAAATGGTCTCCAAGCCGATCTTGAATCGGAGAGGAAGAACCTGGCGGAGGCGCAAGCTAGTCTTGAATCGGAGAGGCAGAAGCTTGCGGAAGCCGCTCTTCGGATTGAAGAGCTTGAGGCGGAGGTGGAAGCTCAGAAGAAAAAGGCTTCCGGTAACTTTCATATCTTCGAAAGCCTCTTGTTTTCTTTGTTTTTTTTCTTTGCTAACCCGTTGTATTTTTTCGCAGAAAATCCAAGTCCTTCGTCGGAGGCTGCTCGAAGCTCCGACTTTTGGCTTAAAAAGGTGTCTGTACTTAAAGCGTAAATTACTTCGGAGTCGGAGAGAGATCGATACCGGAGCCTTACTCATTCCTACGAGAACCAGGTTGCAAAGCTGAAGGGGGCCCTCAAGGAGACACGATCGGAACTTCAAGCGGAGGACCGCTCTGTTTCAGGCCTTAAAGAGGCGCTCTCTTCTCAATGTCGCAAGTTTGCTGGAGAGAGCCAACGGATCGTGTCGGAGTTCTTCTCTGAGAGACAGCAATCTGTTGATGAAGCTCTTTATGAAAGCCTGGAGTTTGAAGCGCTTGCCCGTGCTACCGGATATCATGTGGAATTAGCAAGGTTTTCACGCCCTGCGGGGAATACATGTTTTGCCCCATCCTTTATGGGATCGGTTGCCGCGCGGGCTCGGAGTGACGCCGCCCTTTCTCCGGTAGGCGAGAAGGAAGACTCCGAAGGAAGCACCTCGACCCTCCAGAAGCGAACACATGAGTCCGAAAAGCTTGCGGAAGACCCTTCAGAGCCTGCAACATAAACTTTTTCCTTTTGCTTTAAAGCTTTGTTATAACTATTTGCTGCGGAGTATTCCATATTTGTAATTAACATTTTTCCTTTTATCATACCAACCAGACCTTTCGGGTATGACCGGAGCGACCGGTCTCCCGAAAGTTGGAGACTTTCATTAATGTAGAATTTTTAAGTTGCCTTTCATTTTTGTAGAGGGTCTCTTGTTTCAGTAACCTTTTAGTTACACTTTTCACTTTCACACTCTACCACTGTACACATGGTGAGATCGTCGATTTAACACTCTACCGACTTTGAGCCGGTGAGATCGTCGGATTAACACTCTACTGCCAGGACGCTGACAGTGAGATCGTCGAATGAATTACACTACCATCGTTGATGGTAGATCGTCGGATACAAATCACTCTACCATGGCCAATGGTGAGATCGTCGGATACATTCTTTGTCTTTCTTTTTTGAAAAAACCCTTTGTTTCTTGTTTTGTGACGGAGAGAAATTGCGATGTTTTTGTTTTGTCTGGAAACTTTATATATTATCATCGGCGGATAACATGCTTTGAAAACAAGATAACTGAGATCATGAAGCAAAATGCTTTATTGCCACTCTTTGCGCGTTTTTTACCAAGCGACTCTTTAACCTGCAGTTGAAAGAAGATATTAAACATAGAATTTCTTGAGACACTCCGCATGCCAGGAATGTGGCAGATCGTCTCCGTCCACATTTCGGAGCCTATAAGATGCTCGGTCAGTTTTAGCCTGAACAACATATGGGCCCTCCCACTGCGGTTGCAGCTTTGCCGGTTGTTTCACTTCTCGGAGCACCAAGTCACCTGCGGAGAAGGACCGTTCCCTTACCTTTTTATTGAAATGTCGTTCGATTCTCAACTTGTCTCTTTGATTTCTTAAGTCAGCGATCATCCGCCTTTCATCCAAGACGTCCAACTCATCTCGGATGCCCTCATCGTTTTCTTCTTCCTTGTACCCCTCAACTCTTTTTGATGGTATCATGATTTCCGCAGGTACTACCGCTTCCAGACCATATGTCAATCTGTAAGGGGTTTCTCCGGTTGGTCCCTTGACAGTCGTCCTATTAGACCATAGAACCTGTGGTAGAACCTCCGCCCACCTTCCTCTTTTTCCTTCCAACTTTCTTCTTAGAGCTTTCACGATTTGCCCATTGTATTTTCTACCTGGCCATTTGCTTGTGGATGAGCTACAGAGGCAAATCTCAGGCCAATCTTCCACTCTTCGCAGAAATCTCTAAAGCTCTTGCAATTGAACTGCGCACCGTTGTCCGTTATGATTACCCTCGGTATACCAAACCGACATACGACGTTCTTCCAAACAAACTCCTCTGTTTTTCGTGCAGTTATGTTTACCACCGGAAGAGCTTCTACCCACTTGGTGAAGTAATCTACCGCCACATACAAGTACTTATACCTTCCGGGGGAAGCCTCTGGAAATGGTCCGACAATATCTAATCCCCACTTCGCAAAGGGGATCGGAGAGGTAATAGATTTCATTTCCGCAGGTGGGTTTCCAACCCTTGGACCATGTAACTGGCATTGCATGCATTTTTTGACATAGTCTCCGCACATCTTCTGGATCGCCGGCCAGAAGTAGCCCATCCTTATATTTTATGCATTACTGCCCTTCCTCCTTGGTGGTTGCCGCATACCCCATTATGGACTTCGGTGACAAGCTCTAGCCCTTGACTTTCCGTCAAACACTTCAATGATGGTCTACCGAAAGATCGCTTATAGAGTTGGCCGTTTTCGAAAAAGAACGACGCTGCCCTTCTTTTTATCGTTTTGGCCTCTTTTTCGTCCTCTGGTAGTGTCCCCTCTTGGATATACCGGACAATGGGAGTCATCCATGATTCGCCCAAATTAGTCATCTCAACTACCATTGTCTCCGTTTCTTCTATACTTGGGAGCTTCCTTAGTTGTAGCTGAACTTCTTCCGGTATTCCCTCCGCTATACTTGCCAATTTAGCCAGTACATCGGCCTCGAGTTTTGGTCTCTGGATACGTGTCGGAGATTGCACTTCGTAAATCTTGCCCTTAGATCCTGTACCTTTATCAAGTAAAGTTTTAGTTTTTCCTCCTTTGTTTCAAAGATATTCTCACTTTGCCTTGCTACAAGCAAGGAATCAGATTGCACTTCCAGCTCCGTCACCCCCAGGGCACAGGCTATTTCCAGCCCGTGCACTAATGCCTCATATTCCGCTTCATTGTTCGTTATTTCGAATTCCAACCTTATTGAATGATTCATTTTCCTTCCATCAGGAGTCTGGATCACGATTCCAACCCCCGCACCAGTTTTACACCTAGCTCCATCCACCCACATCTTATACGGGACTTCTCGCTCTTCTTGACGGAAAAAACTTGCCTCGGTGATAAAATCAACCAGGGCTTGGGCTCTTATTGCTGTCCGGGGAACATAATGAATTTCAAATTGAGTCAGCTCCACCGTCCAAGTAATCATTCTTCCGGAGGCGTTTGGGTTATTGGCGATTTGCTTTAAGGGCCAATTAGTTCGGACGGTGATTCGGTGCGACTGGAAATACGGTCTCAGTTTCCTGGATGCAATCACAAGGGCGAACAAAACCTTCTCAATATTGGAATATCTTGTCTCCGCTGCAGTTAAGATCTTTCCAGTAAAATAGACTGGGATTTCTTTCTTTTCCTCTTCCATGATTAATACCGCGCGCTACTGCCCACTCTGAGACCGATAGGTATAAGAATAGATCCTGGCCTGGTGTCGGAACGCCGAGTTTGGGAAGTTCTTGAAGCATTTTCTTGATTTGCTCAAAGGCATCCATACACTCCGTATCCCACTGGAATTTTTTATTTTTGCGGAGGGTATTAAAAAATGGAATAGACTTTTCCTGGAGTTTGGAGCAAAATCTGCTTAAGGCAGTGAGTCTCCCATTCAAGGCTTGTAATGAGATCGTATCGAACTCGCACTCAGACTCAGATTGCAAAGAGGCTCCAAGTATTGTATTGATGAAAAGCGTACCTTATTACATAACTTATCGTTCCTATTTATAGGCTCTTCTACAGTGTATAACCGTTTCTGTAGGCCTACATCATTCTAGAATATTCTTAGTTATACAAGGCTTTTTATGTAACTTCACCCTTCTTTTGAATAATTACTCCAACCCTTCGGAGGGGGTTTTGCTTCGTTCGGAGGCGAATGATTTTAGTTTTAGGGAGGATCTTTGCTTTGCGTAGGAGGCGACTACTCCTCCGCAGTCTGTCTGTGGTATAGCTTCCTTGTCGTAAGAGTCCGTTCATTGGAGTCGGAAGGGGGTTTGGTCGGAGAGAGTTCCATCCGTTGTCTCCGTAGGCAGCATATACTCTTCGCTCAGCCATTTATTACTCCGTGTGGTGGAACTCCACTTCATTACCATGCTTGGTCAATATTGACTCATGCGGGCCCCACTTAGGGTTTTATTAATATTTTAATAATAAATTTGTAAAAATTCGTAAATTTCTGGGATTAGATTCCTAATATGTATATAATGATTATATATCATATTTAAGGATAATTATAATTTTTAAGCCATTAAAATCAATTTAAAGGCAATCTCACAAAAACGTGCTTTAAGGAGTTTTTGCGCACATTTTTTGTGTCAAGGGTGTTCCTGAGCTTAGTTCTCCTTGAGAATTGTTTTATTGTGTTCCTTACTTCATTATAATACCTAGGAATCCACTTGGGTCCTACTTGGGGTCATACAACCTTCATGGTGTCTTAAAGCACATTTTTGGCTTTACCGATCTTAAGGCGTGTTTTGCCTTGTTGAGATCTTTTAGATTGTTCCCCAATAAGATTTAGATGTTTAATAATCCTCTTAGATCATTAATAGATCATTTAATTATATTTTAAAGATTAGGGGTATTTCAAGTAAGTATTGAATTTGTATGTGCATGTAAGTATGGTTGTTGTATTGTTGTAGCATGAGTATGTATGTAAGCATGTAAATGAACTCCATGTATATTTGACCCAAAGTAGTCGATGTACCGCGGTTAGCACGCGGTATATGCGGAAGTCATATTCAGCGTAAGCTGACCACCTCGGGGGACCATTTTTAGTGTGCAGGTACCCGAAGCTGATCACCGTTAGAGAGAGTAGGACGGGGACTGCTGCGTAAGCATGGGTAGTTGTATAGTAGGGATTGGTACTCGTATTGTAATGCGAATTTGGAAGTTTAAACTGTATCGGTAATTTAAGGATTGTAGTATACTCGGTATAGTAATGTATTGGAGTTGTAATTGGGTTATGGATGAGTATGAAATGGAAAGTATTGTATTGTGTAGAGTACTCGGTATGTTCATATTCATCAGACCGATAGTATGTAGTATTGTAACCCGCCTTGTTAGTCACGTGGGTGACTAACGGCATTGTACACCCGCCGTTGAGTAAGTAATATCCGCTGCGAGGGTAAGTATTTGTACGGTAATGACGGTATTAGCGGTAGGGGTGTTACAATCTTGGTTGACCACAGATGGAGTGATTTACCGGGTTATAAGCTCTCTTGAGCGTTGGTCATTCATGGTGTGCAGTGTGCACTCACATTGATTGTTTTGATAATTATTGTCTTTCCGTGCTGAGCATTGGGTATAGGCTCTAGCTGTGTAGTTCTACTTGTATGTATATCACCGGGACATCCCCAGAAACTTCAAGGGTTTTTCTGGTCCCGTTCTATCATTGATAAATGAAGTTCTTGTTGAGAGGCTTGTTTCCACTCATAGATCTCATGACAAGGTTTACCATGTTGGTGTTTATACAATGGTTCACCACATGTTTGGGTGCATACGGAGTATGCTTACTCCTTAAGTCATAACGGTTTGGAAATCTCATTTCCTTATTCCATCGCCCCTTGGCAATATTTATATGCGTAGGCTTTTCTGTTATAATAGATGGAAGCCTTTCTAAGGGTTCGCATCTTCACCACATTGGTGGTCTTTAGCTAACGAGGGGTACCTTCCCTTGGGTTTCTCGTAGTGTCCAAGTGTGGACTAGGCCATTGTTGGCATTATAACGATTCCTATGCCTCTGTGTTATCATTTCTACAGAAGGCATGGAGGGTAATTAAAAGCTTGTCAACTGTATACTAGACTGATGTTCTAGTGACAGTGACCCTGAGTTGGTCATTACTCCAAGCCACTCAGGATGTTGGGTTTGAATTGATGGTCCAGTTGTTGATTTCTTGTCGTATGAGGCAATATCTCTTGCAAGTCTTGTTATCAAATGGTGTGGGTTTTGCAACCATTTAAGTTACATAACGTAGTCGGTTTATGGCTTTTAAGCCGAATTGCTGCGAGCTATGCTCTTTGCAAGCTGCTTATACATGTTTCCACTCCTTGTATACCCCATAGGTTGGAGGTATTACTAGGCTCCATGGCAAGTCGTGACATCACGCTTCCGTTCATAGGAGACCCTTTTTGGCATTCTGATGTTACTCAGTGCCCTTTTGTAATTTGGGGTATTTCCTGTTAAGTGAAATCCCTTCGGTGTCTTAACCGAGTGTGCATTCCAGCTCCGTGCTTTTATTATGATGCTTCATTCAACTGCTGTTAATCTAGACACCCTTCAAGGATTGCTCCTGGGTGTCGTTGGTTATGCCGTTACATCCGGCTAGTGTTTATGGTATGTTGTGCCTACTATACCGCCTTGTGGTATTATATTTGAGTTATCCCTTTTTGGGTCATAACGTCTCCCGTTCTTGGGTAGACTGTTTATACCTTCTCCTAGCGTTTAGACTAGGTTTAAAATTCTCCTCAATGATGGATTATACTTCATGGTAATTTTGTGATTGCTCTTGGGAGACTCTCTCCCGTTTATTGAGCATCGTGGTGTTCACGTTAGGCTTTTGCCTTACTGTGCTGGGCTGGATAATTGCTCCAGTTACCATGCATTTGCTTGAAGTCTTTAAGACATACCCGATGTCTATACTAGCTAGTCCGTGCTCTTTGCACTTTCTAGTTCTTATTCCTTATCTTCATATGGATTCTCTGAGTTCCTTTATACTTAATCGTCTGAGGTGTTTAGCTGTTCAGGTTTGAACTTACTGATGGTCCGTAGAACGGAGTTGACTATTCCCGTGTTTCGTGCACTACATGTATACATACGTGGGGTACCATGTTGATACGTTACCACTTACCCGACTATATGTCAGGCCCGCAAGCTCCTTCGGAGTGCGGTTGTCCCACATCCCGTATTTGGGTACACTCGTAGTGTTCGTCACACGCCTAGGTGAAGTATTCTATTGTCAAATCCTCTTGTATCATTGTATGATACTCACCGTAATGCTGTTGGTTTGGTTTTGAAATTCAAGGTTTTAAAAGAAGATTTGTGGTTGAAAGAAAACTTGGTTTTGAAAAATAACAATTCGGTGTTAGAAGAGGTTCTTCATGGCATAGCCATGTTCGAAATCTTGACCAAGTCCAGCTTCCCGCTGACTGGTGTATTCTTCGTACAATGGTCAGGCCGTCAGGCCTTTCCAAGGTTTGATTCCTCTAGCTTTCAGGATTTGTGATCCTATAGTTGTTCTTACTGCATGCCGTGGCAAGTGTGCGTGGTACTGTTGGTTTTTGGTTAGACCTATACCGGTATTGGTATGGTTTCCACTTGTATTTAATAGTCTTGTTGACTCTTCCCTTGATCTTATTGATCATCTACTTAGGTTAATTATCTCCTGAGTAACTTCTCAATAAGTTTGACATGGCTGTCGTTGATCAGGGTACTTCTCCAATCCTTGGAGGTACCCATTTATTTAGTTTTATGTTTTTCCTTGTTGCTCGTTCCCACTGGTTTACCGTGGTTGTTGAGCCCTAGCTTGTTTAGGCTCTACTCTTGTAGTCCTATCGGTTCATATCCCGTGGATATACTTGTGGCTGTGTAAGCTATGTTGACCAGGTTTTGTAACCTTAATGGCGTTATAGTTTTGGAGTTAACCATTCCTGACTATGTCCTTAGTCAGCTAGCGTACCGTTGGTGGTATTATCTAGCTATTACTGTTCCATAGACTTGTGTCTTGGGTCCCATTACTGTTCCTCATCCCGTGTCGTTGCACGCTTAGTGCTCCTTTTCCTGCTGCTGGTTGATTAGCCAGGTTCTGCGACTGCTAAGCACGTCGCCCCATGCTGTTGTAAGTTATAGCCTCCTTATGGTTGGAGTGTTCGTCTTACCGCTATTAAGTGCGGGTATTGTTGTTCAACCGAGATTCACCTCCAGGATTCCATTTATGGAATCTACTGTGTGTCGAGTTCTTTCCTCGTATAGGATTATCTCACTACTGTCAGATCGGGTTTTCCCGAGTATGAGAGGACTTTCCTTCTCTCGGCGTTCTTTCCCAAGTTATACAGTGGGTTTGCGGAGGGCGGTCTGGTATAGTAGGTATCCGGTACACACGGAGTTCCTATCTAGCATATCTCTAATGCTAACACTCAGCCCTTAGCCCTACCTTCTAATTCATTTCCTATTCCAAAACTCGGTATTCCAAAACTCGGTATTTCCAGTCATCAGAGCGATACTTCGCTCTGATACCACTTTTTGTAACACCCATACTATTAATACAATCATTACCGTCCAATCTCCTTACACATCAGATACACACAGCGGATACATACTTACATACAGTGGGTGATACAATGCCGTTAGTCCACCCACGTGACTAACAAGGCTACTACTTCTACATACAGCATCGGTCTGATGGACCGGAATATCCGAGTACTACACACTTACAATACATACTCCAATTACCAAATCAAATACTAGAACCTTCATCATACAATACTCCAAGTTCAATACAATATAATCCACATACCGAGTTTACTAGGTTCCAATCAAATACAATATTCTCCCAAGTTCATACATACTCACTAAGAGTCTACATCTACCCATTCCTCACAACTACTTACTTCCTAAGTACAAGGGTGTGCTAATTAGTACACCTCTACATTCTACTACTACTATCCAAATGTAGTCACCGGTCTCGTGCCTTGACATATCTTCGGGTACCTGCACACTAAACGTTCCCCCGAAGGGGTCAGCTTTCGCTGAACATAATAACTGCTAACCCCGCGTACTAGTGAGGGTACGCCGACCACTTGGTCGAATACATGCAGTCCAATTTCATTCAAACATACATGCATACATGCTCTTATATACAATACTATAATACTTACACAAGGGACACACGTATACACTCCAAAACATACCAAGAGGTTATACAAGTCCAACAATACTTACTTACCTTCTTCCGAAATACACATTCACGATACTGTACAATACATACTCATTACATACTCAATCCATACACAATACATATACAATGCCCAATACTTCGTTAGCTTCATTTGTCCACCCGGGTTAATCGGTGGAGATTACTCTTTTACTAATTCCACGGAACTTACGCATACATACTCATACTCATACATACTTACAGATCCATACTTACTTACTCTTACTCTTACTCATGTTAAGTCGTCGGGAACTCCGGCCCGGGGACTACTCCGTCCCACCACCGGGATTTACTTGACTCACCAATCCGGGATCGCGGATGCTACCCATTTAAGGGGTTTGCCGCGGACCAGCTTAAGAGTCAGGAATTGCAGCCAACCTCTTGTGACTCCGCATCCTCACGGTGGCCGAAACATATCGGACTTCTACTCATTCCAATTTACTCACTTAAGTTTAGGAGTTAGGTAGTTAGGAATTAGTAGAAGTCAAATCCAACCACATACACAAAACATTATTCATATACACATCTATACAAATACAATACAATATACAAGTACACTATAAGGTACAATTACACATCATCATCATTCATATATTTCATGAATTATACAAACTATTGTTCAAGACAAATATCGAGAACAATGTAACCAAGCACAGTAGTGCAATATAATCCGATTCAGCATTTATCTTATTAGGTGGTCAAATAAGCAACAAATCGGGGTAACCAGATTA
The DNA here is from genome assembly GCA_023374045.1 of Limonium bicolor. Taxonomy (NCBI): domain Eukaryota; kingdom Viridiplantae; phylum Streptophyta; class Magnoliopsida; order Caryophyllales; family Plumbaginaceae; genus Limonium; species Limonium bicolor. The sequence goes on from CM041782.1 coordinate 140,716,856, forward strand.
GGATACAGGGCATGAAGAATCATACCTTTCACCGTGACTTTGACTCACCGATTCCCTTCGGTGTTCAACTATTTGAATCCTATCACATACATACAGTGGATGGTTAATTATCCATAATTAACCTTACTTATTACTTTCCGAAAGTTTCCTAGTTTATACTTACTAACTCTTGTTACTTGCATACATTTACTTAAGTACTTACTTACAATTATTTTCTAAGCTTGTTATAGCCTTAATGACCATTAAACATCATTATTATGTCTTAAGCATCTTATACCATTACCCATCCTTACCCTACCTTAGATAGCTTTAGAACACATTCTGGAGGGTTTTTAGGGGTGTCCGGGTTAGTGTCCGGGTTTACAAACCGGACCATGGTGTTTGTTCAGTCTCGGTTGAAAATTAGGTGTGGTCCGGGTTTAGGGCTGGGTTACAAACCCGGACCATACACTGCTATTCCTCTCGGGTGAAAAATTTGGGTGGTCCGGGTTTGGGGATTGGTTTGCAAACCCGGACCATTCCTTTGAGATCTCGGGTGTATTTTTGGGGTGTCCGGTTAGTGTCTTGGTTTGCAAACCCGGACCATTCCTGTTATATAAACCTTCTGTCGAGTTTTCATGCATGCTAGTCCGGTTTGTGTTCTGGTTTGCAAACCCGGACTAGTTACGTATTGCAATATGTAAGTTTTTGAGTTTGTTTAAATTCCAAACTTCTACCAATCTCTCCCTAATATTTCTACATATAATCTAGCATGTTTTAACTTTGTTTAACGCATTTTAAACTAGCCTAAACCCATACTATAAGATTTGGTTACATAAACATCTTACTGTAATTTTTTCTCCTCTGTACAATTCCTACTTCTCCAAGAATGCTGACAGACCATTCCTCTTGCCTTCCCACGTAGCTACTTGGTTCTTCACCTAGCACAACTTAGTTAAACAACTTACATTGCTCCATTCTAGTTCTACTACTACATCTCTTCCTCCTGTTACAACCAAAGTGAAATCCCATATTTTCCTCTCTGCACATCTTCCTTTTCTTTCCTGTCAAACAGCACTAACATCCACTTATTCCTAACCAAAATTTGACAGGTTTCCCTACTTTCCTTAGTATTCTCACCACCCAATTTTGCTCACTTAACATAGTTCACAACCTGCCCATAATTCACACTTACTCACATCACATTCCAATACTTGCCACAAGCTTATACTCATACAACTTCTAATACTTACAACACTCTTAATATTCACACCCTCATATTCATTACTGTTTTCAAAAGCTTCAAACTACAATTACCATCCACATTAATATACCCATACTCTTCCTATGTTACGGTGATTTCTAAACCATTGCTACAGCAATGCATTAACATATACCAACATCAAAAACTGTACAGCGGCTCTTCCTTACCTTGAGCTCTTGATTCGTTTTCCTTTCTCTCTTCTCCTTTCTTGCTCCTCTTCCCTTCTTTGTTTCCTTGATTTATTTAGGCCAACTACAGCCACGTACAAGACACACACACACACATATACCGAATACTAGTAAGTTCCTAACATAGGTATTAAACCCTAGCTTGTGGAAAGCATTTACAACTTTTAGGAAGCCTTACCTTGAGCTTCTAAATGAAGTTTTGGGTAGTAAAATGACAAGACTCAACTCCTCTTTGAAATGCCAATATCGGCTGAGAATGGAATAGTGGTGCTATACGTGAGTTTTGACTTTTGCAAGGAACATGGAAAAGAGTAAAGCTTTGGTCTCTTTCTTACCTTAGAACATGGAGAAGAAGATAGATCTTCAAATGGTGCTATTCAAGCTCAAAAATGATTACACCCTCAAAAATAAAGTTGGAGGTTTTAGATTTTTGAAGGGTGTAGAATAATCTCCTAACGATACGAATCCACGGTATAATTTTCGTAGCATTTTGTGGTGGTGGTTTAGGCTTCACAATGGAGAGAAAGTGGCTGTTGTGAGGGATGGCTCAAATCGCCATTCCAGTCACACAGAAGGAGAGAGAAATAGAGAGGAAGAAGAAGATTGCAGTACGTGAGGTGTTTGTGAGAGAGGAGAGAGAATAAGTAAAGTAGTTACTTTTTGCTTTTAATTGTTTTGTGTCTTTACATATAAGGAAGGAATAAGGAAGAGGGGTATGGCTATTATCAGCCGGATACACACAGCTCATATGGGCTTTTAAATGTTATTGCAATAGTGGACACACTAATTTATTTTATTTACACTATCCCCCACAAACTTCCCGTTTTTGACGTTTTTACTATTTTCTCGTTTTATTGATTTTGTTGGCTCTAGACCTCACTAATGTTTATTAGTGACTATTTGGTTGACCAAAATTATTACGAGTCTATTTGACCCGCTTAAGTCACGTTTTCCCGGTTTCCTCGATAGACGCGCTTTAAGGTTCGTTTATGGTTTTAATCCATTTTATGGATCCGTTTTCTTCGGGGGTTGTTCCCCTTATTATTTAGGTCCTATTAATCCCTTAGAATCCATATCATACGCTAACCGAGGTCTCATACCTCCTATGGTTATTAACGCTTATTTAGCGTTTTTCGCTTTTCAAGCATTTCTTCATTTCTTTTGGATTTATTTTCCTTACTAATATTACTTAGGCGTTATTAGGCCCTTAAGTATGTATTAGATTAATTTTAATCCCTTTATTTAAGTTCGGGGATTTAAGATTTGATTCTTCTCTTGCCTCAGAAGGCTGAGACGTACAAGAATCATCTCCACAATTTGGTTAGAAGGGGGAGAGAGATCTCTAAGCTATCTTGGTCTTTTGTAAAGCTTCGATCATTCCTTGCTTCTCAGGGGTAGATGTTCTCGAAGAAGGTAATGTCTCGTGTTATCTTTAAATTTTTTTCTTTTAATGTTAGGACTTGTAACCTTTTATGTTGTTGGGGTTTCCGACATATATTCCAACTGAAGCTCTCGGTCTAGTTTCCTTTGTTTGGGTTTTACATTGGTCATGTAACAAAGGCAACCAAAGCTTTTGATCTCATTGAATTCGGGTTTCCTTTCGTAGAGTTTTTCGAAGGGGGTTAGGTTTGTTGATGGGTTTATTTGGCATTCTGTTTATCAAGTAAACTGCATGCTCTACATAGAAGTTCCAATATTGATCACTTATCCCTGACTGGAAGAGGAGAGCCTGGCAACGTTCATGATGTGGCCTTGTTTTCGTTCAACAACCCCGTTTTGTTGGGGGGTGTGGGAACAACTCATTTGATGAACGATGCCCTTTTTGGCAAAGAAATTCTGCTCCTTCTTGTGATTTTCCAGCTCCCGGGCATTGTCACTTCGAATAATCTTGATGCGTTTATTCATTGTGTTTGACTAAATTAATGAATGTTTTTATATGTTCCAGGCCTCGGATTTGAACCTTAGAAGTGTTATCCATGTTCCTCTAGTAAAGTCGTCAACGAGAAGTGAGAAAGTATCTATGGCCACCTAAAGTTGTGTCCTCATGGACCACAAACATCTACATGCAGGAGATCAAAGGGGTATGTTGTTTTAATCTCTGATATGGAAATTTTAATCGCTTCGCTTTGGCTTTATAGCAGATGGTGCATGGCAAGTGATTCTCTAGGTGTCTAGGAACATTAACACATATTTTTTTTCATTTTCCTAATGACATATGTCCTAGCCTGTGATGCCATAAAAGAAATCATTGGAAGAATCAACTCTTGAGAGTTGCACATCAGACACATCATGATTCAACACATAGACGCATCACTATATTCAGCACAACATCATACAGGGTATTCAGATTTGCAACATATAGACCATTAGTTTCTCTTGCAATCTGAACAGAATCCCCCTTCTAGAGTCCTGCATGATACAATTTTTTTCATGGATGTAATTGTCACTCTCAAATCTGAAATTAATCTAGATACAGATATCACATTAAACTGGAAAGATGGAACAAACAGAATATTCGTAGACAAGTTTTTGCCATCAATTGACATATTCCAACAGAGGTTACACATCTCTTATTACCATCAGGAAGCATGATATGTTTTTGGATTTCCAAATTCCAACATTCAGACAGCAGTTTTTGGTTTCCACTCACGTGTTCAGTTGCACCGGAGTCAAGATCCACAAACGTTCTAATTCATTCGTCATAGATTTACCATTTGATTGAACAAACAGGGAAAACAGTTAGGATAAGTATGAAATTACCTGAAAAATCCTCGAAACTTGGACTGATTGCGGTGGCACCATGTCCTTTTGCTGCTGGAGATAAGCGACCAGTTGTTGCAGTTGGTCATGGGCGAGTCCACGAACAGGCGATTCTTGAACTTCATCACCGCCTGCGCCAGTATCTGCAACGACTGAACCAATTTTTGCCTCCGGTTTCTTTCTTGCGGTGTCGGTGGGGAAACCGACTAACCACCAGCAGTCATTTCGACTGTGCCCTAATTTTCCACAGTTCGAGCATTTGATTGGGTCTTTCTTAACACCAGTGGTAGAACTAGCTTGATTTCTTTTTCCTTGGATCTTGAAACTCATTCCAGCGTTATTTTGCTTCTGCTTCCTAAAAGTATAGTTGGGTCCTCCTTTGACAGCTAAAGCGACGGACTTCTGCTCCAAGTCTTCTCTTGAGTCGGTATTTTCCCTCGTCTGCTCATCTTGAATTATGAGGGAAAAAATTTCCTCCAAATTGGGAATCTGGCTCATTGCGAGGATCTGCGCACGTAAGTGGGTATAAGTTTTGTTTAAACCCATCAGAAAGTGTATAGTTTCTTCTTCCTCTCTTAATTTCTTCTGGTTTTCGGTTGATTTAGCAGGAGCAATCATCAATTGGACGCGCCATCTCATACTGAGCCCAAATCTCGTGTGATTTCATAAAAAAATATGTGATAGAGTCTTGACCTTGTTTTAGGTTTACGATCTGGGATTTGAGGTGGTGGAGAGTCGCAACATTTTTCTTTTCAAATATTTTGCACAACCAGTCCCAGATTTTCTTGTGATCGCTGGTGTACATCACGCTACGGGCAATATTGGGTGAGAGAGAAGAAATCAACCATGTAACTACAAGAGACCGGGCGTGCTTCTAGGCTGCCATTCGAATAGTGTCGCCGCTTTCTGGTTGAGTAATCGTCCCGTCAATGAAGCCAATTTTATTTTTAGCCGTCAACGCTTCCTGCATCGACCATTTCCATCCCAAGAACCCTTCTCTAGAGAATTTCGGCGCAAGCGGTTATCCGGTCTGCTCTGTGTTGGCAACGTAGAGCGGGTCACTTGAATCAATGGTGGAGGTGGTGTTGACGGCGGGGATCTCCGGCTTCTTCCCCAGTGGATCCGTCATTTTCTTTATCGTGGAAAGAACTAGTGTGCTCTGGATACCATGAGAAAACCTTGCGAATTAGCAAGGGTGATTCTATTATTGATTGTGAAGAAAGGGAGGAATTAGATCCTCTAATACAGAGTACATATGCGTCTCTTAATATCAGTACTAAACTATGTATCAGTCTAGTACTTATATGAAGGAGATACGGTCAACATAAGACCAGGTGGACCGGTAACAAAATACAAGAAATAAACCTACATTACAAACTACAAACGTACAGAATATAGAACCTAGATACAAGTCTAATAAGATGTCCCAACACTATAAATAAGGTTCCTTGGGTTTGCTAGTAATGTCTCCGTCATACAAGCTGCTTAAAGATAGAAAACCACAGATAGAGATGGACTCCGGCAATAACAGCATTCATGGTAATCAAATCCCTGAACAAGCCCGATACACATATGCTGAACAAACCCATGATGATAAAGTAGACGAGGAAGAACTCCTCAGCAAACAAGCATTAAAAATAGCACGAGGAGTAGCTTTACCCATGGTTCTAAAAGCAGCCATGGAGCTCAAATGATTCGAGATCATCTCGGATACAGAGGTTTACCTCTCACCCCATGAAGTTGCTACTCAGATCCCAGGGTTGACTAACCCGAATGCTCCTGATATGCTGGATCGGATGATGCGTCTACTAGTCAGCTTTTCCATATTAAAATGCAGAATTGTTGATAAATTGGAAGATGATATCGAGGGGCAGCAGCATCTTCCTAAGGAAAGGTTTTATGGGTTGGGTCCACTTGCTAGGTATTTCATTACAAAGGATTTGGGGGGGTGGTTCATTAGGGCCTTTGTTTCTTCTTCACCATGACAAACTAGTATTGGAGAGTTGGTAATTACAATTAATGGTTGATTCTAATTATATCTAGCTAGTTAGTAGTAATAACTTAGTTTATATCATTATTCATGATGCTTTCTTCCTAGTTAAACATGGATCATTATCATTACATAGGTTTAATCTGAAGGATGCAGTAGTTAAAGGAGGGATTCCTTTCCTCCAAGCCCACGGAATGGCACCATTTGAGTACATGGGCAAGGATGATAGATACAACAATGTGTTTAATCAAGCAATGTCTAACCACACAGTGTTCCTTACCAATAGACTCCTTAAGACCTACAAAGGGTTTGAAGGGATTAAAATTTTAGTTGATGTTGGAGGAGGGACTGGCAAGACTCTTAGCATCATTACTGATGCGTATCCGGATATGAAAGGCATTAATTTTGATTTGCCTCACGTGTTGACTCATGATGTCCCTTCCTATTCAAGTAAGTGAAATTAATGGAATTGCTTGGTTAATCTAATTAAATATTATGAATACTTAACTAAAGATTGATGTTTATATTATGGTTGTGAGATTTATTTTTACTCTTATATGATTCAGGGGTTGAGCATGTTAGTGGCAATATGTTTGAAAATGTTCCATCTGGAGACGCTATTTTCATGAAAGTAAGAACAAGTTAAGTTATTATACTTACAAAGTAATTAACTTCATATTTCATTTAACTTTTTTAATACACAACAACAATACAAGCTTTATATATATTTACTTAAAAACAGTGGATATTGCATGACTGGTGCAATGACGATTGCTTGAAACTGCTGGAGAGCTCTTCCACCTACATCTGGGAAAGTGATAGTTGTGGAGTCAATTCTGCCACTTGAGCCTAGGGATGAAGTGGAGTCTCAGATCAGTTTTGAGCAAGATATGGCTATGATGACTGACAATGTGAGTGGCAGAGATAGAACCAAAGAGGAGTTTGAAAGTTTAGCGACCAGATCTGGGTTCTTGGGATTCAATGTCATCTGCTCTGCCTGCAACTCGTGCGTCATGGAGTTTTATAAAAAACCCATTTAATTGATAATAGACGCATGCCTTGGGTTACGTTATCAAAGAGCGTTAGCTATATTATTAACACAAAGTTGGTCAATATTTCTTCTAGCTCTTTCATTAATAATGTAACACCATGATTTTCTACCGACTATATATATTCTATACAACATCAACAAACTCACAACGAGAAAAAAACTAATCGAGACATTACCGCCACACCCACACTTGTGAATCCTTAAGCTAAAACTCTTGATCAAATCTCCATCATGAAGTGGAACGCTACCGGGGGTCGCGAGAAAACCATTCACCAAAGACAAGACTAGGAAACCAGCTACCGGTAGAAGACATATAAAGAGACGACCACACGTATTGAAATTACCTTCATACCGGTATAAATTAAAGGAGATGTCCTTACCGGAAGACTCTGGTTAGGTAAGATCAACTGTAAATAAAATAGGTGTGCAGATGTAAGTAGTCTTTTAAGTTATAGAAAGTTCTAGAAAATGGGCCCCCCAAGTTGTATAAGAAAACAATTCACCCCTGTGCCTATAAATCAGGGCCTTGGGCTATGTAAAAGGACACACTCACATTAATACAGTGGCAGTTTTTCATTCACTTGCTGTCTTGAGAGAGAAGTGAGATCTTAACCACTTCATTTGACGCCGTTTGTGGGAACGATCAGTCGAGAGACAACCACGATCCAATCCACAAAACACTTTTCTCCGATCATAGCACCACGAGTTAACAAAAGAAAAGGGAAAGGCAACCGGAGTGGAGGGAAGATCGTTTTCGAAGAAGGATCTTTGCGATCTAATGCAAGGCTTCACGCAGGATGTGAACGAGAAGATTGTTAAGAGCAATGAGAGGTTCCAACAAGAACTAATGGAGAGGGATCTTGATTATCCGAAAAAATGGACGAAATGGCGAGTGTGATCGAAAGCCTTAAAGCGAAAGACGCATCGAAGAGCGGCGAAGGAAGCATGAAGGAGAGATCACCAACGATTGCTGTGGCGGAGGAGGATCTCATTGATACGTCACTCTATCCCTTTACTGAGAATATTCGAAAGGAAAAACTTGCGCCATTCTTCGTCACCCCGGTGATAGATAAATACGATGGAACCGGAGATCCGGCTCAACACGTTAAGAAGTTCATCTTCACGATGAATACACAAGGGATTAGCTCACAAGCACTCTGTAACCTGTTTCCAGGAACTCTCACTAAGAGAGCCCTGAATTGTATTTCCTCCCGGAAACCGTAGTCCATCGTAGGCTTCAAGCAACTTACGGAGGAATTATAACTCTACTTTGCCGCAAGCAAGAAAATCCAGAAGGATACAATTGAGTTGATGTATGTTAAGCAAAAGAAAGGAGAATCGGTGAAAGAGTATAGCAACCATTTTCACAAACAGGTGGATGAGGTGGACGATGTAGATGAAAGAATACTAGTGAAGGCTTTCAGAAACGGGTTAGCTCATCCCAGGTTGGCCGGGAAAATTGCTACTATGGCACCGCAGACTCACGGAGAGTTAGCGGAAATGCTGCATGACTTCTTAAAACCCGAGATTGCAGAGAATAAAGCAAAAGATGTGGTTAATATCTTCAAGACTACTAATGAGAAGAAACCGGAAGGGGGAGGAGAGTCCAGTAGTGCCGGTTACGGTGAAACATCTGCCCCGAAATCTTGGGGGCAAGGTATAAGCCCAATGGAAAGGATCCAACCACATCTGTCTACACCGGAAATAAGCCAACGTATGGAGCAAAAGTCATCACTATCGCACCGAGACAATACGCAACGACAGTAAAAGAAGGCTATTTACCACCTCCTAGGAAGCCTGGCCCGGGGGAGAACCCGGTAGCGTACGGTGAATTTCATGGACACTATAATCACCGGACAACCGATTGCGCGACACTATCAAAAGAGTTGAACAGGATCGATGAGCAAATGAAGAGAGAAGAAAAGAAGAAGCAGGAAGCTTCTAGGCAACAGAAAAGTAACAATGACTACTAGAATCAATCTCGGACTAGTCGAAACGAAGGGAGCATGGCTGGACAGAGAGATGAATGTCACCCTAAGATAAAGCACAGTAAGTCCTTCGACTTTGGGGTCATAACCGGGCAATTTTCAGAAAAGGGACCATTTACCGTAAAAGAAAAGAAAAGGCATGTGCATGAGGTTCACGAGGAGTTGCCAGAAACAAAGATCTAGAAGAAAAATCCTCTACCACCGATTTATTTCACAGAGGAGGGTGAGGTAGGAGTGTACTTCCCCCACAATGACCCCCTTGTCATTCGGGCTCAAATCAATGATAGAATGGTAGGAAACATCCTGCTTTATAGCGGAGCAGGGGCAAACGTAATCTCTTTAGTAGCATTCCAAAAACTGGAAATCCCGGATGAAAAAGTCAAGCCGTTTACTACTACTTTTGGGGGGTTTATAGTGGGAATCACAACACAGGCCTCTAGAAGCGTGGATGTCACAATGACCCTGGGCCAGAAGGACAATCGAAGAACGGAAAAATAACTTTGTACATTATGCGAGATCTGTCGGGGTATGACATCTACTTGGGTAGACCGGGCATTAATGCCTTCAGGGCCGTCTGCAGCACTTACTATCTCAAACTCAAATACTTGACAAGGTCTGGAAAATTGGTGTCTATTCCCGGAAGTTAGAAAATGGCGAGTGTGCGAAGTACGGATCACTGCGGACTTCCCGGAACATGATGTGGTGAAGGAGGTTAGATCAGCCTAAGAATATGAAGAAGGGGAAATCAGAGCCCGAGCGCACAAGGAATGTTCAGAGAAGGCCATAGTACCGATAGATCTGCCAAAAGAGGTACCCCTAAAATCTGATCCTTCTAAAATTTTCAAAATTGGAAATGCTTTTCACCAAGATGAACAGACTCGCTTAATGAGATTTTTGGAAAAAAGAAGAGAAACATTTGCTTGGAGCCCAAGGGACATGCCCGGGGTAAACGCCAGCATTATCCAGCATAACCTGAACATGGACCCCAAGTTCCCGGCCATCAGACAGAGAAAAAGGATAATGGGAAGAGAAAGAGATGAGGTGGCCCGGACAGAGGTGGAGAAACTTCCTGAAGCTGGTTTTATTGGAAAAGTCTTTTATCCGAAACGGTTGTCAAATGTAGTGCTAGTCAAAAAAGCAAACAGGAAATGGAGAATGTGTGTGGATTTTACAGATCTAAATAAAGCCTGTCCTAAAGATTTTTATCCATTATCTTCCATAGACAAGCTGGTTGCGACAACAGCTCAAAGTAGTGTAATTAGTTTTTTAGATCGTTCTGTGAGTACAATCATATAATGATGAATGAGGGCGATCAGGAGAAAAAATGTTTTATCACTTCGACCGGTATCTTCTGTTACAAAGTCATGCCGTTCAGATTAAAAAATGTTGGGGCAACCTTTCAACGGATGATCGACGAGGTGTTCCGGGGGCAACTATCCTAGAACGTGGAGGCATATGTAGAAGACATAGTAGTAAGAAGTGATTCCGTAACCGAGCATATGAATGATCTCGAAGAAACCTTCAACACCTTGGATAAATATGAAATCAAATTAAACCCTGAAAAATGTGTCTTTGGAGTTACCCGGGGAAAGTTTCTGGGTTCCATAGTCGGGAAGAGGGGAATCGAGGTTGATCCGGAGAAAACCCATGTAGTCCTCAACCTTCTGCAGCAAAAAAATATCAAAGATGTGCAAGCCCTGAATGGAAGACTCACTGCTTTAAGTAGATTTTGCTCCAAACTTCAAGAAAAATCCATTCCGTTCTTTAACGTGCTCCGAAAGAATAAGCAATTCCGATGGGATACAAAATGTGCAGAAGATTTTGAGCAGATTAAAAAGATGCTTCGAGAGCTCCAAAAGCTTGGTGTTCCATCTTTGGGCCAAGTTTTGTTCCTATATCTGTCACTATCAGAGTGGGTTGTGGCAGCAGTTTTGGTGACGGAAGAAACATGGAAAGAAATCCCTGTTTACTACACTGGCAAAATTTTGACCTCCACAGAGACAAGGTACACGAACATTGAAAAGGTTTTATTTGCTCTTGTTATAGCTTCCAGGAAGCTGAGACCGTATTTTTAGTCGCATCAAATTACTGTCCGGACCAATTGGTCACTAAAGCAGATCACGAATAACCCAAAAACTTCTGGTAGGATGGAAAGCTGAACAGTCGAACTTACACAGTTCGAAAGCCATTATACTCCACGAACCGCGATACAAGCCCAGGCACTGGCATACTTCATTACCGAGACAAGCTTCTTCCATGAAGAGGAACGAGAAGTACCATACAAGATCTGGGTGGATGGGGCCCGGTGCAAAACTGGAGCAGGGGTTGGAGTTGTGGTCCAGACCCCCGATGAAAGGAAAATAAGCTATGCGGTAAGATTGGAGTTCGAAGTAACAAACAATGAAGCAAAATACGAAGCGTTGATACAGAGGTTGGAAATAGCCTTCACCCTAGGAGTATCAGGTTCTTCATACCCACAACAAACTATAAGTTTGGAATTGATCCCTTTTTATGTCTTTTTCAATAAATTGGTTATGATAAAAATTGCAGATTTGAAAGTACATTCTGATTCCTTGCTTGTAACAAGGCAAAGTGAGAACATCTTCGAGGCTAAGGAAGAAAAATTGAAGCACTACTTGACAAAAGTACAAAATCTAAGAGCAAAATTCTCAAAATGTAACCTCCGACACATACCAAGAGAGAAAAATTCTGAAGCTGATGTATTGGCTAAGTTGGCCAGCATAGCGGAAGGAATACCGGAGGAGGTCTTCTTGCAACTTAAAATCTCCTCCAGTATAGAGAATATAGACACAATGTCGGTAGAGGTGATTAGTCCGGAGAGATCATGGATGGCCCCGATCGTCCGATACATTCAGGAAGGGTTGCTTCCGAAAGATTCAAAAGAAGCCAGAACGGTAAAAAGAAGGGCAGCATCATTTTTCTTTGAAAATGATCAACTATACAAGCGATCTTTCGGAGGGCCATCATTAAAGTGCGTAACGGAGGAGCAGGGTTTAGAACTCCTTAACGAAGTACACAATGGAGTGTGTGGAAATCATCAGGGAGAAAGAATGCTAATGTATAAAATCTTAAGGATGGGCTAATTTTGGCCAACAATTCAGGAACTATGTAAGAAATATGTGAAAGAGTGCGTACAATGTCAGATACATGATCCAAAGATTGTAAACCTGCCCGCTGAAATGAAGTCTATTACCTCTCCGGTCCCTTTTACAAAATGGGGATTGGATATTGTTGGCCCGTTCCCAGAAGCTTCTCCCGAGAGGTATAAGTTTATGTATGTCGCAGTAGACTACTTCACCAAATGGGCAGAAGCTCTCCCTGTGGTAAATATAACTACGCGAAAAACGGAAGAATTTGTTTGGAAAAACATCTATGTCGGTTTGGCCTACCGAGAGTGATTATAACAGATAACGGTGCGCAGTTCAACTGCAAAAGCTTTCGGGATTTCTATGAGGAATGGAAGATCGACTTGAGGTTCGCATCTGTGGCACATCCGCAGGCAAATGGCCAGGTGGAGATCACTAACGGCCAGATCGTAAAGGCCTTGAAAAAAAGCTGGAAGGTAAAAAAGGAAAATGGGCGGAAATGTTACAACAAGTTTTATGGGCTAACAGAACAACTGTCAGGGGACCAACAGGGGAAACCCATACAGGTTAACGTATGGATTGGAGGCAGTGGTGCCTGCCAAAATTATGGTACCTTCAAAAAGGATTGAAGGATATGGTGAAAAATAAAATGACGATGGCATTCGCGGTGAGTAAGATTTCCTAGACGAAAGGCGAACGATTGCCGAACTAAAAAAACAAAATAATAAGCTAAGGGTTGAATGTTACTTCAACAAAAGGGTAAGGGAACGGTCTTTCATTCCTGGCAATTTGGTGCTCCGGGAAGTAAAGCAACCAGCGAAGTTACTTCCCCAATGGGAATGTCCATATGTTGTAGAAGCTAAGACGGCCCAGGCATCTTATAGGCTTCGAGATTTGGACGGAAGAAACTTACCTTACTCTTGGCACGCTGAATGTCTAAAAAAATTCTATGTGTAGCTATATGTTTTCAGGGTACAAGTTGATAAAGTCCATATGTGTGATTGACGTTTTTCAGAAAAAAGGAAACTCTTTGATACCACAAGTATTATCTCAAAAGCATATTCGATGATCTCACCATCAGTATGATGGTAGAGTGTATATTCAACGGTCTCACCATTGGTATGATGGTAGAGTGTATATCCGACGATCTCACCATCGGTTTGATGGTAGAGTGTTTGTATTAGACGATCTCACTATTAGTATGGTAGTAGAGTGTATATTCGACAATCTCACCACTGTTATGACGGTAGAGTGATAAATCGATGATCTCACCATCGGTACAATGGTAGAGTGTGTTAATAAACAATTCAATTACTGGATAAGAAACATTTCAAGGAACAAAACAATTATTTTTATTACAAAAAACTATCAACTTTCGGGAAAACCGGTCGCTCCGGACACGCCCGAAAGAACTGGATAGATTTCAAGAAAAACACACAAAAGTACTTGCCAAAATCTCTCCGGTATAAAAACATAACAAAAATTAAAGTTCTATGGTGCAGGCTGTTCGGGGTTTTTCTTGGTTGGGGTTGAAGTACTCCCCTCAGAGCCTTATTTCTTATCGGCAACCGAAGCAAGGGCTCCACCGGTAGTGACCTGGAAGTTAGCAGTTCCCAGGAAAAACGGAGCAAAACATGTGTTACCCTCAGGATGGGAGAATATACCAAGCTCTCCATGGTATCCGGTGGCGCGGGTGAGAGCCTCATACTCAAGGCTATCGTACAAGTCTTCGTCCAAAGGCTGCAGCTTGCGGGAGAAGAACTCCGACACAATCCGTTGGCACTCTCCACCAAATTTTCGGCACTGAGATGAGAGAACTTCCTTCAAGCTGGAAATGGCCCGGTCCTTCTCTTGGAGTTCTACCTGCACCCCCTTGAGTTTGGCAAGTTGACCCTCATAAGATATGGTAAGGCTGTGGTACCGATCTCGCTCAGACTCCGAAGTAATCATAAAAGCTTTTAGGCTAGCAACCTTTTTTTTTATCCAAAAGTCTGAATTTCCGGTAGTCTCCGGAGAAGGACTTGGCCTCTCTGCATAATTGAGAAATATGGTTAAGCAGGGTGTCACAAATAATGTAACCAAAAAAAGGAAAAGTATGGGGTTTACCGGTAAGCTCCTTCTTCTTTGCCTTGAGTTGTTCCTTAAGATCCCGGATGCGTAAAACTGCCTGGGCTAGCTCCTCCCCCTTCCCACGGAGTTCAATTTTAAGGTTATTCTTCTTAACCTCTGCTTCGTGTAGCATCTGACGTTTTTTGTCCAGCTCCGATTCAAACGACGTCCGGAGGTCCTCGGCAGTCTTTTTTGCTTCCGCAATTCACTCCCGGTAGACTCGCTTTTCGTCGTTGAAGGCAGCTTGTGCCCTGTTCATAGCATCTTCTTGGGCCACATACATCTCCTCCCGAATATCTTCGTGGAGTGAAATTTTCTAGTCTTCGAACTGAGCCTGGGCTTGTTCAAGCTCCGCCTTTACCAGCGCCTGCACCTCATTGACGACCTTCTCTCGAAAATCGTGAGAGAGATCCTTCTAGAGAACGGATTTCTCCTTGCAAATTGAGAATGAACCCTCCCAAGCTCCGCCTGGTATTTATCCGCCTGCTTCCGCAAGGCTTTTATCTTCTATAGCCGAGCAGATTTCATCTTCCTTTTGTGCATCACACTCAAATTCTTAAATAGCATTTTGTATTTCTCAACGTGCATCTCGGTTGAGTTGAGAGTTTGGGTAAAGTGTTGGGACTGGGTCTCCACACACTGGGCCATCGCAACAACCTAAAAAGCAACACAACATGTAAGAAACAAAAATGTCAAGGTTGGAATGGAAGAAACAAAAATATCAAACCTGTATCAAAGCTTGCCATAATCGATTAAAGCCTTCTTCTTCTGATATGGAGTGGCGGAGGACAGCATCAGCCCCCACTTCGCCGATTCAAAATTTCACCTTCAAAGGAGTAGGATGGGAAGAAGGGGAAAAAATGCCGTTGTCACTTCCCGCAAGTTTGGTCGCATCCTTCTAGAGGAACTTGTACTTCATCCCTTCCACATTTGGGATGCGGGGAATCGGGTTACCCCGGTGATATCACCAATCTCCCTTCGCAGAGACACAACAGAATGACGGGTTGCAGCGGGTTGGAGGAGAAGAGCGACCTCTTAACTTGTCTTGAGCATGCTTGCTCCTCTGTTCCGAGAAAGACAGCCTAGGTTGAGAAGAAGATCCGGCTCCGGGCCTTGGGGCCAAATCAGCAGGGTCACCGGAGGACTTGGAAGAAGAGCTTTCTTCTGTGCGTCCTTCCACCACACCCTTGCCCTTTTCGAGAGGAACTTTAGGTTTGCTCTTCCTCTCCGAGGTGCCACCTTCAATGACGGTCACACCCTTTGTAGGATGGCGAATCCGTTCCGGCTACGGATCTTGCGGAGCGGTAGAAATAGATATAAAGGAAAATAGACCAGTAAGAAATTAACAAAAAAAGTTCAGAAGAAACAGAAAAGGAAGACCGTAAAAGGGAATACCGGTGGAAAAAATGGAATCTGTATTTTGAGTTAACCCTTCTTCTACACAAAAATAGCTATGCAGATCAGGGAAGAGGAGCGATATGAGGGTTGAATCCACATCTTTTTTGGCCCCACTCGGGCTACAGACAGGGGTAGACACAGGAAGAGTACCTGTTTTGGTGGAGATGATAGCAAGGGGATCGGTGGGATTAGGAACGGTACCGGTAACAATTTCTCCCTTCTTCACCAACTTGAATTTTTGCCCCTCTGACCTCTTGTGTCCTTCGGGAGCTTTCCTTTTAGTTCCAGTGGGGCTTTGGACTTTGCCATCGGAAGTCGCAGATGGTGCGGTCTTTTTCTCATCAGTAGACTGGTAATTGACGAGTTCCCAGTTGTGCTGAAGAGATAATTTATCTCCTGAAAGCGTAAATTCTACGGTAAACAAAAATTCAGCGACAAGGGTAACAAAAGCGTAAAAATAGAAGTTGCGAAGAGGAACTTACGGCCAATATAGTTTCGGGTCGGGGCCATACTTTTCTCGGTCAAATAATGAGTAATGGGGTGCAACTTCAACGAACTCAATTTCTTAAGGACATCACCTGCCTCAGTTATTTCTTTCGGTGGGGGCATCAGGGCGACCAGTTGCCCTTGACAATATCTCCGATATGAGCGACCCCGATAAATCTACCGGGTGGTGGGTAAAAAACAAACCAGTTGGAAGACCAGCCGCCCTCCAGATTCACACGATTTAAAAAGGAATAACCGGACGTTGCGAGAATGGATATATCTTCCTCAGTAGCGGTGGAATTCACTCTGGTCATGAAAAAATTCACGAACTCCAGGGCGTCCGGGGTAATTTCACCGTCAGCACAAACGGCCAGGAAAGCGTGTAGACATCCTAGAGCGTTGGGATTAAGATGGGCAAGTGTACAGCGGCGGCGCGACAGAAATTTGAGAACTAAGGGGTGCGGATGAAGGCACAATCCGCGGTTAAAATGCTCTCAATACACCACAAACCCCAGCCCGAAGTGGTCGAAAGGATGAGTCATCGGCGATGGAACATGAATCTTTGTTCCCAGAGGGACTTGGATGCCCTTCATCACCGCCTTCACATCTACAACAGTGAGTCGTGACCCCGTGCCCTGGCGACATTCTTTGGTTGGGATCACACCATTGTCCTGAACACAGTCTTTTCCGTCAACAAGCACCGTGGGGTTGCCTGGCGTTGGGGCAGAAGAAGCAGGGCTTGAAGAATCCATGAAAATGGGTGTTGAAGAAGCGAAGCAAGCAGTAGAAAATAAAGCGGAAGCTTAGAGGAGAAGCGTAAGAACACAAAGCTTAAAATTCGAAAGTGAGAAAAGCGAGAGGGAATAAAAGATGTCGTGGATGGCCTTAAATAGGGCTGACAGAAGCGTGCTTCAGGAAAAAGCAATCATCACGGTTACAAACATGTTAGACTAGGGTATAGCTTCAGATGACAAGGAGGCATAACGGCTAGTAAAGGCAGGGCTACCGGGAGACCACAGTTAGGGAATACGAAAGACCTTTCCCTTTAAAAAATTCTTTCAAAAGGAAAGGTCTTGTGGGACTAGGAAGGACGGAACACAACAACAAAAGAAAAATAAAAAATTATAATTCGAAAAGATTTTCCCTTATGGCTAAGGAAGGATCTTGTGGGACTGATGAAGTGGAACGCTACCGGGGGTCACGAGAAAACCATCCACCGGAGACAAGACAAGGAAACCAGCTACCGGTAGAAGACATATAAAGAGACGACCACACGTATTGAAATTACCTTTGTACTGGTAGAAATTAAAGGAAATGTCCTTACCGGAAGACTCTGGTTAGGAAAGATCAAATGTAAATAAAATAGACGCGTAAATGTAAGTAGTCTTTTAAGTTATCAAAAAGTTCTAGAAGATGGGCCCCACAAGTTGTATAAGAAAACAGTTCACCCCCGTGCCTATAAATAAGGGTCTTGGGCAATGTAAAAGGACACACTCACATTAATACACTGGCAGTTATTCATTCACTTGCCGTCTTGAGAGAGAAGTGAGACTAGAATTAGTAACAAACTCTTAAATCGAAAACTAAAACAAGAACAAAAGGACTGAACCAAAACAAACAGCTTCCGGAACAAAGGTCTCCGGAGCTTCTACAATAAAACTTATAGAAGATTCTACTAAGCATTCGATACAACAAGTACAATAGCTAATGACGAATTAAGTCTAAGTCACCGCGCTTCCCAAATTCCATATTCTACCCAACAGTCATCAACTTGCAGTCACAAATCACCAATAACATAGAAAGGGACTGCGCAAATCAAATAAACTGAGCAAATCATTGCTCCACCCTGTAAAATATATTTTAGTTGGAGAAACGCTTAATACGATATAGCACACGGAAATAAAAGATAGTATATCACACTTGCTTTGCAATTACGAGTCAACCAACCAATCCATACTTGTATAAGGGAGGAAACACTTTCAACAAGCCACCCCGAGAGCTTTAACCAATGTATAGACAAACTAATGAGGCCACAACTTAATACACCAGAAGATACCCAACAAGTGGGGAAAAAAAGTCTGCACATTACCTTATGTCCATAATTCTTCACACCCTCAAAGCGATCTTTTGACCAATAGAAGTAGATCATAGTGCCTTAACTACAATAGAGTGACCGCAGCGCATGTTGTTATAATTCAGTGTATCAATGCATACAAGTGTCACTACTAAATAAACAATGATTTCTGAGGAAAAAGTCCTCGGAAACAGTCTAAATTTCATCGGAAACACCAATTTCTTAGAACTTTCCAAGAAAAAAATGTTGTCGTAAAGAAGCTTGTGGGAACATAATTTCAAACCAATTATGTATCCCTCAGGAATTTCTGAGGGAAATGTTCTTTGAATCATTTATTTCCGACAAATTTGACTACCACTTGATTTCCCGATGAATAACGAGTTTTACGAGGAACTTCTAGCGACAAGTCCTTGAAATTTTCCCAGGGAAAAGTCCTAGGAAAATTCCAAGAGATACAATCATTGGATTTTTCCTAGGTATACTGTTATTGAAACTTTCCAAGAGAATTTCTTCAGAAATTAGCATATCAATTCCAAGAAGATTTCCTTGGGCAGTCCTCGGAAAAGACAATAACCAGAAAAAATAAAAACCATCTCTTTGTATGTGCGACCCCGCCATCATCCACCAACCAATGTTACATTTCTTCCTCCCTAATACCATCTCGATCCTGGTAGCCAATGTCCCGCACATGGATACTGTGCTTGCGCCCACCCTCGTGCCTATCGGATTGATGTTGCGAACACCCACACCTTGAACTCTTGTCACCACCAGCTTCGCCATGGGTGCGGTGCACTTTGCGCCCAAGCTTAGCACCATAGTGCCTTCCTTTCCCACTGTGCACTCGCGCGCGCCTGTAGCACCCTGATTTTTCCTATCACTTATAGCTTCATTCTATCAACAAATTTGCAGCGGAAATAATTAAAATCCTATTGACTGCCATACTCAGTTGGGTGAGTACTAAGGCTATTACTAACTCCATGATACTCAAAACATACCTTATATTGATAAATAACATCTTTACATGATTCTGGTACAAAGTTACAAAAGGGGTCTTCCGGTAGAAAACTTCCGGAAGAACTCCAAACTCAACTATAATTCTTTCAGAACAAACTTCCTGAAGAAACCTATAGTTAGCCAAAATTATCAACTCTACTGTTACAACTCAAAATATTTTCTACTTTAAACGAAGTCATGACATTCCTTCCACCTCCCATAACCAAGCTTAATCAGCAACCTACAACCATAAATCCATGCAACAAACGGACTACACAAATCTGTTAAACTGAGTAAATCATCGTTTCACCATGTAAAATTCGTTTTGTTTGGAAACACTTTTAGCATGATATAACAATCATCATAATATTCAATTGAAGCACTTAGAAACCATAATATCTTCATACAATCAAGCAATAGAACTTTCCATGTACTCAAACAAAAAATAACCATAAACCATTTAATAATTCATATTACATAACTTAAATAATTATTATTCATTAGGTAATCATAAACCAAATAAATAACACTTCACTAGTCATATACCACAACTTGATATAATTAACACGATCATACCAAATATCAATACCACACAAAAGATAGAAGAAGTTTGACCGATATTCATAGAAGAGAGTTTTCATCAAACGTTACACCCGTGGGCACACCGGTCCAGAGACAAAAGGGCTTCAAGTCTCTTAGCCCCTTGGGTAATTATATAATCCAAATCCCACAGGCACACTAGTCATAAGACAAAAGACTTCTATGGTCCACGACCCTTTGGGTAACCATAATCCAAATCCCTTAGGCACACCGGTCATAAGACAAAGGAATTCCATGGTTTGCGGCTCTTTGGGTAACCAGTTCCACCTCACCTTATATTCTTTAGTTTGCAAACCCCCTAGAAAGTACTTTTGACCCAAAGAAGTAAATCATAGTGGCTTCACCGTAATTCATTGGTAGCGGCGCAAAATCAATGTAAGAATTTGTTCCAGTTTCCAAAGCTAGCTTCCTCTACCAAGTACAAACAACAACCACATCCAGAGACGACCCAAAACTTAGTTCACCAGTACACTTAAGCTATATACCAATCATTTAAACCATGCTCATAATCATAAGTAACCAGAACCACGTATTACCATATTCATAACTCTTCCAGAACAGAAGCGAACACTTCCCAAGGAGAATATAACATTTTACACCATAACATTTAGTAATACATATTCAACAACCATAAACCAAGCATACAAGTGAAGAACACAATAATTTTACCAACAATATACATATTCTGGGTGAACACAACAATTTACCTTAATACTTTACTTTACCAACTACAGAACAATTTTCCCAGCGTGTAGACTTGTACGTTAAAATAGAGCACTCTTCACACCAGCTCCACCTTCCTTCCTTGATTACTAGTTAACTCTCAGTTTGGATTGTTTCCTCGGTTTTGGAAAGGTACAATAACTATCTTGTAAAAGAGGAATGTAGAGACATGGGTTTATATAAAGGTTTAAGGTACAGTATACTGACAGTAATATATGTGGTAAATAGAGGATTACTTAATCGATAGGTAATTAAAGGCGGTTCCTTAATCCTAAGGTAATAAGAATGTAACACTATCACAAAAAGAGTAATCAGTTTAGGCATGTTGCATGTTTTGGTAGGCTAATGGTGAGGTGAACTATAGGAAGATGACAAGTGGTAAGGGCGGCGGTAAATGTGGCTCCTACCCAGTTACTCGAACATTTCTTCCGGAAAGTTTCTTCGGGAATACTTTATCTGGAACAAGACTCACCATTCTTCTAGAATATTTTCCATTTAATTTGTAGCAAGACACTCAAACCAACAACAACACATTTTTATACAGATTGGACACTAAGGCTAACTAGGATTTTCTCGGATACTACACACGCCTTTGAAAACCTTGGCTACCACAACTTCTACTAGATCCGGGATGGATTCCAGCAAAGTATTGTTCTCATTGTCTTGCCATGAAGGTCATCAAGAAGATTACAGTGATCTTTGCCTGTCTTTAGGAGCTTGTCCGTTAAGGACCTTGTAGCATCAAGGACCATGCGATTGGAGGATAATCTTGCGGTAATGGGAGAACAAGCCTTGTCATATTGCGATTCCATTGCAGCAATTCTATTGTCAAAGAATTCGGGGGGGGGGGGGGTGCTTGGTGCAGTCATTTCTCACGAGAAGAGAGTAAAGTTGAAACCTTTGATGTCGTAGCAGCCTCACGAATTTCTTGTTGATGATGAACTCGATCAAAACTCTAGTCGTCGATGATGATTTCAAACGCAACTCTGATACCAGTTTTGTCACACGAGAAAATACTCGTCATGCGAAAGTCATTAATCAATGATGATTAGCCGCCACAATCATATCGTCATGTGCTAGCCCTTTTTCCATATGGAAAATATGGATCCCATTTCTCTTCACGTGCATCTCTCATAAATCAAAGTTATGACATCATTAATGATGCTACATGATTAGTTGAAAGAACCGTACAAATTGTTCTCATCTTTTAAAAGCACCAACTTCCAAACATTGGTCCGGGAATGTTTCTTCACATAAACACCCCGATCACCCCTGAAAATAAAGTTTGTCTCAGGATGGTCCAGGTCTATTTTCTCGGATTGAAGCCCGGACCACCATTGAAATACACCACAATTGTTCGTCTGTCCTTCGTAATCCTTAAGCTCTTGTACACATTTCTAGAGTTTTTTTCTAGTGTTTTAACCTAGTTTAAGCATAAAACTACATGTGGGAATAATCTAAACGTTTAACACATTTTAATCAATAAGCGAATGAATTTAACATAATTCTCAAAAATGAATAAACAAATAAAACATATATTATATGTAAACTCTCCACTTATTGGTTACACCCACATGTAGTTATTTTTGGTTATATTAACTGTACATGTGAGCATACAAACCTCTATATATAAACATATAAAACTGTAATGTACAAAGCTGTATATTTTGTGTACAATAGAAATATACATGATTTCAATAGATAGTTCATTGTACAGATTTATCTTATGTGATTGATATGCATGTTTACATTAATTTAGATGTACAATAAATGTAACTAAGTCAAAAAATTAGATATTGAGATATTTGATGTGAAATAATTCGATTAAAAGGAATGATTAGATACTGAATCAAAGTTGATAAAATGACAACCGCTTCATTAGCTGTCAGATGGATTCAGTACGGTAGGGTTGGAAATTGATCACTCCTTCCTTCGCACAGTGCCTGGATTGATCACTCCTTCCTTCGCACAATTCACGTGTGGCGTTTGTTTTGGGATATGTTTGGAATGCTTTGTTTTTTTTTTATTATTATTGTTTAACATTTTCTTTTATTTTGAGGGATAAAGAATGAGATTATGTGACCCCTCTAATTTATTTTTATTTTCATCGGTAACTCCGCATACTTTGAATGATGACCAATATAGTTATTATAATTATTCGGTGACTGTTATTCAAAAAAAAAATTATTCGGTTACTTTTTTTGATAATTATGGCGGATAGCCGGTTTATTTAATGAGAAAGATCCTGTTTAAACAGCGGATCGTATACCGGGTCTCATTAAAACCTTCCCAAATAAAACCCCATCAGAAAAAGCTTGAGAAGGAAAAAGAGTACCCACCGAGTCCGATAACAAGCCTAATCAACCAACTATGAAGGATCAAAACATAAAAACGTTCCGATGTTCCTAATATATGAACATAACACCATGGCTAACCGTGCTCCTTCAGAAATTCCTACTGGGATGGATACCATGTAGATGACGTACATAATTCTTCAAATCTTTTTCACTAGTCAGAGTCTTCGATGCGATCAGGATGACGATGGGTATGGGTATTCTCCCATGGCTGTAGTGAGTTGGGAATGAAAAATTATTATTCGGTTACTGATAGATCTTCACCAAATAATTAATGGAGGTAGTTGATCGCCGTTTAGTGCTGATTCACATGTGTTTGCTTTGCACAAACAAACGGTGGTGAGGATAGTTGAAGTGATTTCTTTTGTATTATGCTTTAAGAGTGAATAGTTGTGTTGGATTAATCATTAATTTGTGTCGAGAAGACGATTATTTGAAATATGGTGTGGAGTTGTGATTAATTCTATATAATATCTTATTCCAAAAGATTTAAAGGTGGTCCGACAAAATAATGTGGTACTAGCTACTCTCTCCGTCCTGACTGTCCTATTTATTATTTGGATATGTCGTTTGACTTTAATTTTTAATATATAAAATAAATTAATTTTGAAAATTTAAATTTTGCATATGATTCCTTACATGATAAACTATATAATACAAAATTTAGTTTTATAAAATTATTTTACCTTATATGTTTAATATTGAGGTGGAAAAACGTGTCAAAAAGTAAACAGGACACTTATGACGGGACGGAGTAGTACTAAGTATTAGCCCATAGCACTGGGCACACTCTTGTATGTGTAGCTTTACTTATCCGAAATTATCCGCCACTAAACCTAGCTCACGTCTTTTCCTGGCATTGACTAAAGTCATTCAATAAAGTTAGAAATATAGATCCACTCTCTACATAAATTAAATCAACTTCCAACTACGAGATGTCCAAAAAACTATAAATAGGGTTCCTTGGGTTTGCTACAACTGTCTTCGTCATACAAGCCGCTGCTTAAAGATCCAGATAGAGATGGACTCTGGCAATACCGGCAGTTATGGTAACCAAGTCCCTGAACCAACCCAATACCCATATGCAGAACGAACCCATGATGAGAAAGTAGATGAGGAAGAAATCCTCAGCAAACAAGCATTACAAATAGCAAGAGGAGTAGCTTTCCCCATGGTTCTAAAAGCAGCCATGGAGCTCAACTTATTCGAGATCATCTCCGATACAGAGTTGTACCTCTCACCCCATGAAGTTGCTGGTCAGATCCCAGGGTTGATTAATCCGAATGCTCCTGATATGCTGGACCGGATGATGCGTCTGCTAGTGAGTTTCTCCATATTAAAATGTAGAATTGTTGATAAACTAGAAGATGATATTGAGGGTCAGCAGCAGCTTCGTAAGGAGAGAGTTTATGGGTTGGCTCCACTTGCTACGTATTTCATTACAAAGGATTTGGGTGGAAGTTCATTAGGGCCTTTGTTTCTTCTTCACCATGACAAACTAGTACTGGAGAGCTGGTAATTACAATATTAATGGTTCATTCTAATTATAGCTATTATATCATTATTCATGATGCTTTTATACCTAGTTAAACATTCATTATCATTATTACATAGGTTTAATCTGAAGGATGCAGTTGTTAAAGGAGGGATTCCTTTCATCAAAGCCCACGGAATGGCACCATTTGAGTACATGGGGAAGGATGATAGATACAACAATGTGTTTAATCAAGCAATGTCTAACCACACAACGTTCCTTACCAATAGACTCCTTAAGACCTACAAAGGGTTTGAAGGGATTAAAATTTTAGTTGATGTTGGAGGAGGGACTGGCAAGACTCTTAACATCATTACTGATGCGTATCCGGATATGAAAGGGATTAATTTTGATTTGCCTCACGTGTTGACTCATGATGTTCCTTCTTATTCAAGTAAGTGGAATTAATGGAATTGCTTGGTTAAATTAATTAATTATTATGAATACATGACTAAAGATTGATGTTTATATTGTGGTTGTGTGATTTATTTTTCTCTTATAATACAGGGGTTGAGCATGTTAGTGGCAATATGTTTGAAAATGTTCCATCTGGAGATGCTATTTTCATGAAAGTAAGAACAAGTTAAGTTATTATACTTACAAATTAATTAACTTCATATTTCAGTTTATTTTTAATACATAACAATAATACAAGCTATATATACAGTGGATATTGCATGACTGGTGCGATGACGATTGCTTGAAACTGCTTAAAAACTGTTGGAGAGCTCTTCCACCTACATCCGGGAAAGTGATAGTTGTGGAGTCAATTCTGCCACTTGAGCCTAGGGATGAAGTGGAGTCTCAGATAACTTTTGAGCAAGACATGGCTATGATAACTCACAATGTGAGTGGCAGAGAGAGGACTAAGGAGGAGTTTGAAAGCTTAGCGACCAGATCTGGGTTCTTAGGCTTCACTGTCATCTGCTCTGCCTGCAACTCGTGGGTCATGGAGTTCCATAAAAAACCTATATAATTGATAATAGATGTATGCCTTGGGCTAGGTTATCAAAGAGCATTAGCTATATTATTAATACAAAGTTGGTCAATATTTCTTCTAGCTCTTTCATTAATAATGTAACACCATGATTTTCTACCGACTATATATATTCTATACAACATCAACAAACTCATAGCAAAAATAAAACTAATCGGGACATTACCGCCATACCCACTCTTGTGAATCCTTAAGCAAAACTCTTGATCAAATATCCTTCATGAAGTGGAACGCTACCGGGGGTCGCGAGAAAACCATCCACCGGAGACAAGACAAGGAAACCAGCTACCTGTAGAAGACATATAAGAGACGACCACACGTATTGAAATTACCTTTATACCGGTAGAAATTAAAGGAGATGTCCTTACTGGAAGACTCTGGTTAGGAAAGATCAAATGTAAATAAAATAGGCGCGCAGATGTAAGTAGTCTTTTAAGTTATAGAAAGTTCTAGAAGATGGGCCCCACAAGTTGTATAAGAAAACAGTTCACCCCCGTGCCTATAAATAAGGGCATTGGGCAATGGAAAAGGACACACTCACATTAAAACACTGGCAGTTATTCATTCATTTGCTGTCTTGAGAGAGAAGTGAGATCTTAACCACTTCATTGGCGCCGTCTATGGGAACGATCAGTCGAGAGACAACCACGATCCAATCCACAAAACACTTTTCTCCGATCATGGCAACACGAGCTAACAAAGGAAAGGGAAAGACAACTGGAGTGGAGGGAAGCTCATTTTCGAAGGAGGATCTTCATGATCTGATGTGAGGCTTCGGCAGGATGTGAACAAGAAGATTGTTAAGAGCAACGAGAGGTTCCAACAGGAACTAAAGGAGAGGGATCTGGATTATCAGAAAAAATGGACGAAAATGGCGAGTGTGATCGAAAGCCTTAAAGCGAAAGATGCATCGAAGAGCGCCGAAGGAAGCATGATGGAGAGATCATCGGCGACTGTTGTGAAGGAGGAGGATCTCATTGATATGTCGCTCTATCCCCTTACTGAGACTATTCGAAAGGAAAAACTTCCGTCATTCTTCGTCGCCCCAGCGATAGAAAAATGTGACAGAACCGAAGATCCGGCTCAAAACATTAAGAAGTTCATCTTCGTGATGAATACACAAGGGATTAGCTCACACGCACTCTGCAACCTGTTTCCAGGAACTCTCACTAAGAGAGCCCTGAATTGGATTTCCTCCCGGAAACCGCAGTCCATCGCAAGCTTCAAGCAACTTACAAAGGAATTCCAAATCTACTTTGTAGCAAGCAAGAAAATCTGGGAGGATACAATTGAGTTGATGGATGTTAAGCAGAAGAAAGGAGAATCGGTGAAAGAGTACAGCGGCCGTTTTCACAAACAGGTGGCTGAGGTGGATGATGTAGATGAAAGAATACTAGTGAAGGCTTTCGGAAACGGGTTAGCTCATCCAAGGTTGGCCAGGAAAACTGCTACTAAGGCACCGCAGACTCACAGAGAGTTAGCGGAAATGCTACATGACTTCTTAAAATCCGAGATTGTCGAGAATAAAGCAAAAGAATTGGTTAATAGCTTCAAGACTACTAGTGAGAAGAAACCAGAAGAGGGAGGATAGTCCAGTAGTGCCGGTTACGGTGAAACATCTGCCCTGAAATCTTGGGGGGCAAGGTATCCCTATGGAAAGGATCCAACCACATCTGTCTACACCGGAAATAAGCCAACGTATGAAGCAAAAGTCATCACTATCGCACCGAGACAATACACAACTGCGATAAAATAAGGCTATTTACCACCTCCTAGAAAGCCGGGCCCGAGGGAGAGCCCAGTAACGTATTGTGAATTTCACGGACACTATAATCACCAGACAACCAATTGCGCGACACTATCAAAAGAGTTGAACAGGATCGATGAGCAAAGGAAGAGACAAGAAAAGTAGAAGCAGGAAGCTCCCAGGCAACAGAAAAGAAACAATGACTACTATAATCGATCTCGGACTAGTCGAAACGAAGGGAGCATGGCTGGATAGAGAGATGAATGTCACCCTGAGATAAACCACAGTAAGTCCTCCGACTTTGGGGTCATAATCGGGCTATTTTCAGAAAAGGGATCATTTACCGCAATAGAAAAGAAAAGGCATGTGCATGAGGTTCACGAGGAGCTTCCGGAAAGAAAGATCCAGAAGAAAGAGCCTCTATCACCGATTTAATTCATAGAGGAGGATGAATCAATGATAGGGTGGTAGGCAACATCCTGGTTGATAGCAGAGCAGGGGCAAACGTAATCTTTTTAGCAGCATTCCAGAAATTGGAAATCCCGGACGAAAAAGTCAAGCCGTTTACTACTACTTTCGGGGGATTCATAAGGGGAATCACAGCACAGGCCTCCGGAAGCGTGGATGTCACAATGACCCTGGGCCAGAATGACGATCGAAGAACAGAAAAAATAACTTTGTACATTATGTGAGATCTGTCGGGGTATAGCATCTACTTGGGTAGACCGGGCATTAATTCCTTCAGGGCCATCTGCAGCATTTACTATCTCAAACTCAAATACTCGACAAGGTCTGGAAAATTGGTGTCTATTCCCGGAAGTCAGAAAACGACGAGAGTGTGCGAAGTACGGATCACTAAGGACTTCCTTGAAGATGATGTGGTGAAGGAGGTTGGATCAGTCCAAGAATATGAAAGAAGGGAAAATCAGAGCTCGGGCGCACAAGGAAAGTTTAGAGAAGGCCATAGTACCGGTGGATCTGCCAAAAAAGGTAGCCCTAAAGTCTGATCCTTCTAAATTTTTCAAAATTGGAAATACTTTTCACCATGATGAACATACTCGCTTAATGAGATTTTTGGAAAAAAAGAAGAGAAACATTTGCTTGGAGCCCAAGGCACATGCTTGGGGTAGACGCCAGCATTATCCAGTATAACCTGAACATGGACCCCAAGTTCCCGACCATTAGACAGAGAAAAAGGATCATGGGAAGAGAAAGAGACGAGGTGGCCCGGACAGAGGTGGAGAAACTTCCAGAAGCTGGTTTTATTAGAAAAGTCTTTTATCCAAAATGGTTGTCAAATGTAGTGCTAGTCAAAAAACCAAACGGGAAATGGAGAATGTGTGTAAAATTTACAGATCTAAATAAAGCATGTCCTAAAGATTTTTATCCATTACCTTCCAAAGACAAGCTGGTTGCGACAACAACTCAAAGTAGTGTAATAAGTTTTTTAGATGCGTTCTCCGGGTAGAATCCAATAATGATGAATGAGGGTGATCAGGAGAAAACATGTTTTATCACTTTGACCGGTATCTTCTGTTACAAAGTCATGTCGTTCGGATTAAAAAATGCTGGGGCAACCTTTCAACGGATCATCGATGAGCTGTTCCGAGGGCAACTATCCCGGAACGTGGAGGCATATGTAGAAGACATAGTAGTAAGAAGTGATTCTGTAACCCAGCATATGAATGATCTCGAAGAAACCTTCAACACCTTGGATAAATACAAAATCAAATTAAACCCTAAAAAATGTACCTTCGGAGTTACCCGAGGAAAGTTTTTGGGTTTTATAGTCGGGAAGAGGGGAATCGAGGTTGATCTGGGGAGAAAACCCGGGCAATTCTCAACCTTCCGCAGCCGAAAAATATCAAAGATGTGCAAGCCCTGAATGGAAGACTCACTGCTTTAAGTAGATTTTGCTCCAAACTTCAAGAAAAATCCATTCCGTTCTTTAATGTGCTCCGAAAGAATAAGCAATTCCGATGGGATATAGAATGTGTAGAAGCTTTTGAGCAGATTTAAAAGATGCTCCGAGAGCTCCCAAAGCTAGGTGTTCCATCTCTGGGCCAACATTTGTTCCTATATCTGTCAGTATCAGAGTGGGTTGTGGCAGCAGTTTTGGTGACAGAAGAAACACGGAAAGAAATCTCTTTACTACACCGGCAAAATTTTGACCTCCACAGAAACAAGGTACACTAACATTGAAAAGGTTTTACTTGCTCTTGTTATAGCTTCCAGGAAGCTGAGACCGTATTTTCAGTCGCATCGAAACTAAAGCAGATCACGAATAACCCAAATGCCTCCGGTAGAATGGTAAGCTGGACAGTCAAACTTACATAGTTTTAAATCCACTACACTCCGTGAACCGCAATACAAGCCCACGCACTGGCACACTTCACTACCGAGACAAGCTTCTTCCACGAAGAGGAACGAGAAGTACCATACAAGATCAAGGTGGATGGGGCCTGGTGTAAAACTGGAGCAAGGGTTGGAGCTGTGGTTCAGACTCCCGATGAAAAGAAAATAAGCTATGCGGTAAGACTGGAGTTCGAAGTAACAAACAATGAAGTTAAATACGAAGCGTTGATACAGGGATTGGAAATAGCCTCTGCACTAGGAGTAACAGGAACTTCATACCCACAACAAACTATAAGTTTGGAATTCATCCCTTCTTATGTCTTTTTTAATAAATTGGTTATGATAAAAATGGCAGATTTGGAAGTACAATCCGATTCCTTGCTTGACATTGAAAAGATTTTACTTGCTCTTGTTATAGCTTCCAGGAAGCTGAGACCGTATTTTCAGTCGCATCGAAACTAAAGCAGATCACGAATAACCCAAATGCCTCCGGTAGAATGGTAAGCTGGACAGTCAAACTTACATAGTTTTAAATCCACTACACTCCGTGAACCGCAATACAAGCCCAGGCACTGGCACACTTCACTACCGAGACAAGCTTCTTCCACGAAGAGGAACGAGAAGTACCATACAAGATCAAGGTGGATGGGGCCTGGTGTAAAACTGGAGCAGGGGTTGGAGCTGTGGTTCAGACTCCCGATGAAAGGAAAATAAGCTATGCGGTAAGACTGGAGTTCGAAGTAACAAACAATGAAGTCAAATACGAAGTGTTGATACAGGGATTGGAAATAGCCTCTGCACTAGGAGTAACAGGAACTTCATACCCACAACAAACTATAAGTTTGGAATTCATCCCTTCTTATGTCTTTTTTAATAAATTGGTTATGATAAAAATTGCAGATTTGGAAGTACAATCCGATTCCTTGCTTGTAACAAGGCAAAGTGAGAACATCTTCGAGGCTAAGGAAGAAAAATTGAAGCACTATTTGACAAAAGTACAAAATCTAAGAGCAAAATTCTCAAAATGCAACCTCCGACACATACTAAGAGAGCAAATTTTGGAAGCTGATGTATTGGCTAAGATGGTCATCATAGCGGAAGGAATACCGGAGGAGGTCTTGTTGTAACATAAAAAATCCTCCAGTATAGAGAATATAGACACAATGTCGGTAGAGGTGATTAGTCCGGAGGGATCATGGATGGCCCCGATCGTCTGATACATTCGGGAAAGGTTGCTTCCGGAAGATTCAAAAGAAGCCAGAACGGTAAAAAGAAGGGCAACATCATTTTTCTTTGAAAATGATCAACTATACAAGCGATCTTTCGGAATGTCATCATTAAAGTGCGTAACAGCTGAGCATGGTTTAGAACTCATTAATGAAGTACACAATGGAGTGTGTGGAAATCATTAGGGAGAAAGAACGCTAATCTTAAGGATGGGCTATTTTTGGCCAACAATTCAGGAATTATGTAAGACATATGTGAAAAAGTGCGCACAATGTCAGATACATGGTCCAAAGATTGGAAACCCGCCTGCTGAAATGAAGTTTATTACCTCTCCGGTCCCTTTTGCAAATTAGGGATTGGATAGTGTTGGCCTGTTCTCGAAAGCTTCTCCCGAGAGTTATAAGTTTATGTATGTCACAGTAGACTACTTCACCAAATGGGCAGAAGCTCTGCCTGTGGTAAATATAGCTACGCGAAAAACGGAAGAATTTGTTTGGAAAAACATCATATGTCGGTTTGGCCTACCGAGAGTGATTATAACAGATAATAGTGTGTAGTTCAACTACAAAAGCTTTTGGGAATTCTGTGAGGAATGGAAGATCGACTTGTGGTTATTTCCAACTTAAAATCTTAACTAAACTTTTAACAGATTTTTATTGTCTAATAGATTTAATCCACCTCATTTTTTCCAAATTCTTAACGTAACTTCCTTTTCGTGACTAAAGCCCGATTGAGTTTTATATACTCCAGCCAAAATTTCTAGCTTGGTTATGTTTCCTACTACCCATTTTGGTTTTGATAAATTCTTAACCCAAGTTAGTTTTTTTTCTGTTGTTATCTTAGTGGGCAGGCTGATTTATCTAAGCCCGGCTGAATTTCAGCCCAAACCAATTTCTTTTCTATCCCCATTTGGGCCCGATTCAACTTTAGCCGAAATGAATTTACAAACCTTAACCACATTCAGTCTTAGATTAATTTATGCCTAACCCTTATTTAATTTTCTCAAATCACATTCTGACCCCACTTTTGGAAACTACCAAATCACCCTGGACTTACTAATTAATGGTGGCCATCGGGTCCGGTTCTACCCGGAACCGGCGGTTCTACCTGGAACCGATTGGAACCGGAACCGGCCGGGAACTGGTGGGAACCGGAACCGGAACCGAACCGCCTCAGCCGGTTCCGAATACGAATACATGTTTTGAGATTCGGGCCCGAACCGGGCCCGGAACCGGAACCGGAACCGCTTGGAACCGGCTGGAACCGCTTGGAACCGTCGTCGGATTCGGAACCGGGAACCGGAACCGCCCCGGAACCGGTTGAAGTTACCGTTGGAATCGGGCCAAAATGACGTCGTTTTGGGTCTCGGGCGCGCGCTCCTCTGAAGAAAATAGTCGTTAGATCCCAAGCACGCGCATTGCAATATGAAGGCCAACATCATGATTGGTATGAGATGAATGGGGATAACACCACTTAGGACTTCTATCTTCTAATATTTTAGAATGTATTAGTAATTTAGTATTACTTTCTTTACATGTAATCTTTTTTTTAAGACTTGCAAATTGAAATCATGTAACCTCTTAGTAGCTGTACTCTTTTTCCTTATTAAGGTTTTCTCAAAGGGTTTTTACCTAATAAGCTTTTAATGAGACAGTGAATCATATAATAAAATTCTCTTTGTTCCTTTTTTTTTGTAAATTCAATAAAATTTCCTAAGTCTTTGTTTCTTACACATTTAAGATTATAAACTTGAAGAATAACCTATCTAGGAGTAAAGTGGATGAAAAGAGCAACGTGTGCGCTCAAACGGATCTCAAATCGGAGCTAAACGAAGCAACTGGAGCCGATCGAATCTTTCCGGAACCGCTCCAGAACCGGTCGGAACCGATCAGAACCGGAACCGAAACCGGAACCGGCCGGAACCGTTTTTTTGACCGAATCCGAAGTGAATCCAGATTTCAGAACCGGAACCAGAACCAGAACCGCCCAGACCGGTTCCGAATACGAATACACATTTTCCGGAACCGTGGCCACCATTATTACTAATTCACAACTATCTTTTTGAAATTACCATTCCAGCCCTAAATTTTCTAGAAATTCTATTTTGCCCTTAAATTTTTTGTATTTACAATAGCGCCCATATTTTTCATATTTATACTTTGCCCCTGATTTTACCTTTAAATTCTAATTCAACTTAAATTACGATTTTACCTAACTAAATCTAGAAACCCTAAATTGCCATTTTTTCCCCAAACTAAAAACCTAATTTATTTTCCAGAATCTCTAATTCTCTATCCAGAAGCCTTAAATTGCCGATTTACTCCAAATTGAATTAAAACCCTAATTACACAAATTCAAAACTCTAACTCATAAATTCAGAACCCTAAATTTTCAATTAACAAAAATTTTCTACCGCGAACTTATATTTCCAGATTTTAATCTCCAATTTAATTATAAACCCTAATTTCAAATTTCAAACCCTAACTAAAACCCCAAATTTCCAGATTGCCCCCAATTTAATTAGACCCTGATTTCAAAACCCTAATTTAATCAACTTTGCCCCAAATTAGCTTTAACCCTAATCTCAAATTTTCAAATTCCAATTTCTCAAACTGCCGCAACCCTTATTTTCAATTTGCCCCCAGTTTAAAACCCTAATTTCAAAAATTCCTAAATAAATCCTAATTTCAAAATTCTAATTCACTCAAACAATCCCAAATTTTCGATTTGTTTAAAAAAAAATAAGCCCCCCAAACTAACCCTAGTTTTCGAAATTACATTTCTACCAAACCGTAGTTCTCAAATCAGTTATCCTAGCGACAAATATTTTCTTTTACAGAATCGAACTAAATCACATTTACATGTTCCTTAAATCTGCCGATTTTGACAGAGACAAAACAAAGCATGATTAACATTGACCCGTAATATTATTAAGGTTAAACTTTAACCTCTTCGAGATCCAAGAGCCGGTTTTTTTTTTGCTCTTAGATTTCGGCCATGTTCGAGAATAGCAAGTTGGTTAGGGTTTTGGTTTCAGATCTAGTAAATCGTAAAAATTTTGGGTCGATATTACATATACACTTACTCTTTCGGTTTGGGTTTTCTCTTGGTTCTTCCTTGTAGTTTTCGGATCTGGCCAAATATAACGAGACTTGTGTGGGTTCTCATATGTGAAACAAGAGAAGAATGAGAATTGGGTGGCGATGAGTAAAACCGATAGGAAACTCGGAAAGAAATCCGGGAGAAGGAAAATATTCTTACCTCTCTGTTTCGATTCAAAAAAAGGTGGAAATAATCCAGTCGTTCCCTTCAAATTTCGGGTCCACAACACTTGCGAGAAAACAAGGAAGAAGAGGAAGTAAGGCAGGGTTCGATTTCAATTTTGAATCTAGATAAGATCGAAAGAAAAACTGAAATTTCACCTACATTTGATGCGAACACAAGAAGAAGAGACCCGAGAGAGAGAGAGAGAGAGAGAGAGAGAGAGAGAGAGAGAGAGAGAGAGAGAGAGAGCCATTTCAGGTCGAGACTAGCAGAAGAAATAAGAAATTTTCCTTAATTCATAAGAGAGGATTGAGAAACTTAGAGGGGGAGGAGAAGAAGAAAACTTACTGATGAAGAGAGGATGGGCGGCGGCGCATCAAAAGAAGAAGGAAGAAGATAGAAAATAGGGTTAGGTTAGATTGGAGATTAGAGGTCAGGGTTGGGAAAGATTACCGTGGGTGATACGAGAAAGGAAGGAAGGGGATGAAGATGGCCGGCTCGTGATGGGCTGGCCTCTCTATTTTTTTAAATGGGCTACCGAATTCAAGAGAGGGAAGCGGGCCTGGTTGGCCCATCCGGTCAACTGGGCCAATTTTGACATAATTTGTTCTTCTAACTAGTTATTTTGACCTCTATTAATTGTTAGTTGTCAAATAAATTGTCAAGCTCATGTTTTATTTATTTGTATTGTTATTTCATGTAATAGTATATACTAAATGCTAATATAACTTTATCGCTTAATTTATCACTTAAATACTTTAATGTCATCATTTTATGTGATCACACGTATTACATTTTTCACCAATGTTATTCTTTGATTTCTCCCTTAATTCATGTTCGTAAGTTCATTATTTCATGTAATAATGAACATTGCATGTAATGTTACTTTCTTTTTATTTAATTTCCTTCTTTAATTATATTCTTCCACTTCATTATTTTATGTGAGGTTTATTAACTTCCTTAATTCTTATGTTTCGTTAATAAAATTAATTCCTCAAATGTATGAATCACTAACTCATCTCAATAACATCTTTAAACCTTAAATCAATAATCTAACTTAATTAATTATTTAATTAAACTTTATTTATTTAATAAATCTTAGGGATATTTCACAAAGCCCTTAGTGGTTGTTTAACAATGCACTGATCATCGCTCAATCCAAGAACCATCTTGGAGATAGTTGTGGCACTAGTGGAAAAAATGTTTTAAACCACGGTTATTTTGCTTATATACCACGGTTAGGAACCGTGGTTTATGCTCCCGTCGCATATAGAAAATTGTCTATATACCACAGTTGATAACCGTGGTATAAAAGTATACTATATACCACGGTTTGCTAAGACCGTCATTTAAGACCGTTTTTGGACGCGGTCCTCAACGATTTTAAACCACGGTTAAGGAGAGAACTGTGGTATAAAGTCCTTTTATATGACGGTTAAAGGTCAAAACCGTGGTTTATTATCTATAAAATCAACGAATAAACCACGGTTATACATATAACCGTGGTTTATAGTCTATGAAATTTTTTCAAAATCGCCGGCGATTTAGAAGCGCCGCTTCGCAGATATCAAACACAACACAGAAGAGAATGAAGAGGCTAGAACATGTGTGTTCCTTGTTTGCGATTTATGGTTGCAAAATAATGAGTGAAGAATGGCGTAGTATGTTCCTTGTTCGCGGTGGGTTGCGAAATTACCGTGAAGTTGAAGAGAATGAAGAACGGAGGCGTAGGTCATGTACCTTGTTCGCCGGTTATGTTGCGAAAATTACAGTGAGAATGAGTGAGTGAGGACGAGCATGTTCCTTGTTCGCAAGTGTAAGCTGCAAAAATTACCGAAAAACAAAAGAGAATGAGTGAGGAAGAGCATGTTCCTTGTTCGCGATTTAGGATTGCAAAAATTACCGTGAGCTAGTTGAAGAGAATGAAGAATAGTTGCAGAGCATGTTCGTCGGTTTGGGTTCCAAAATTATCGTGAGGTTGAAGAGAATGAAGAAAAGTTGTAGAGCTCGTCGGTTTGGGTTCCAAAATTACCGTGACATTGAAGAGAATGAAGAAGAAGTCGACATATATGAGAATAGAGAGAAAGCGCCGCGTTAAATTTCGGCCGAAAATTAAAATTCCTGCCTCGATTATATACCACGGTTGATCAAAAAACCGTGGTTTAATATAGCAAGATGTGCAATATAAATGACGGTTGCCTAGGAACCGTGGTATATAGGTACCCTATATACGACGGTTCTTGAAGAACCGTGGTATATTCACTCCGGCATGTACTATATACCACGGTTCCCCTACAAACCGTGGTATATAACTAACCTATATACGACGGTTCCGGAAAAACCGTGGTATATGCGCTCTGGTATGCACCTTAAACGACGATTTCTATTAAAACCGTGGTTTATAAACTTTAAACCATGGTTTTCCATTTAACCGTGGTTTAAACGCCGTCATTAAAAACATTTTTTCTACTAGTGTGGATCCAATCATGCTTAAGATCCAGAGGCGGTGACATGACATCATCTAGAGGTACAACATGAAGAATGATTTGTGTAATCTCGTGCAACATATGGTATATCATAAGTGGGTAAGACTGATAAGTGCAAAACATATAGACTTATTAGGGTTTAATCACCTTATAATTTGCAGCATTTTTAGTAATGTTTCTCACTTATCTTGGGTTTTTCCTATAATTATGTTGTTATATTAACTGATGTATTATATGTGTTAAAATGTAGGAAAAATACCAAATAAACACGTATTGTATAAAGGATTACAGAGAGGCACGTGAGAAGGCACGCGATTTGCCTTAACCAAGGCAACCGCCTCATTTTGGGCGGCCAAGGTAGCGGACATCACTAATAGGAGACCGCCTCATAACAGGCGGACAACTAAGGGAGCAACCGCTCCATACGAGGCGGACAAGAGACGAGAGAAAATATAGAGAGGAGACCGCTTCGTAACAGGCGGACAAGAGACAGAGGAGACCGCCTCATAACAGGCGGACAAGATAGAGAGGAGACCGCAAGAAATCTAGCGGACACGTATAAATGTCCAGGAAATCAACGGGTTATCTTCTTCGCCGACTCGCTCTGCAACTTGACGCAGTCGGCGCCTACCTGAAATTACTCACGCGTTGTTCCTGTCCCCTGCAATCAATGAGGCTGCAATCAACGAGCTCAATCAATGAGCTGCTGCTATGCCTCTTCTTCTTTCTCTATAAATATCACGCTCCATTTACCTTCTCCAGTGTCCTTCCAGAGGTTCCGTCTGTGGTTCCTGGAGTTCCAATTCACACCATCATTCCATCTTCGTACCACTACACTTTCACTCACTCGTTCATTCCATTTCTAATCTCCCGCTTCTCCATTTGTTTTCTTTTCATTTCATTAGTTTACATATACTCTGGGAATAATTATTATGTATCTGTATTAATTATGCAATATGTTTTACTGGTTTTAATTTTAATGAAGTTTGTTACGTTTAAAGGTTTTCTCGCATCTTTTTAATAAACCTCATGAATTTATTAAAATGCTTTACTAAGTCTGTTTTTGATTTCATCGGTTGGAAACAGATGGGTTAATTAAGCCGTAAAACTGGGGGAAACTTATTTTCATCGTTTAAGTTAGTACTCAGTTGCAAATGTAATCCCTCAACACTCCTCTGCCGTTTGCAGGCTTTTGCTTGAGTTTTCATCGGACCTTGCATTACAGGTAAACGAGTTCTTATGAGTTTTCATCGGACCTTAAGAAAATAACAGGAATCTTGCCAAACAATTATAATTAAACCAGTAGACCTAGCATGAAAGAGCAGATATTATATTAACAAGAACCAGAGTCCCGTTTAGTTTATCTGTTAATTTAGTCATTTTAATCTTTCCTTTTAATTTATAAAACAAGTCAATTAATCCCCCTCTTGTGACACGCTTAGGTACTATAATATGCACATTAGTCCCACGGTTCGACATCCGGTCGCTTACATTTTTACTATACTACCACGACCGGGATTTGTTTGCAGCCCGACGTTTATTTTGAGTTTTTCTTTTCTTTTAATTTTTCACCAGTTTAACCACTCACGATATAACGTCTGCAAAATGGCGCCGTTGCCGGGGACTAGATTTATTCTAGTTCCTAAGCCCCGGATTATTCACCTGTTTAATTATAAATATTTTGTTCTCTTATTTCTGTTAATATTATGTCTATAATATTTTGTTTATTGTTAATATTAATTATCTACTATATTATGTTAATATTAATTATCTAATAATCTGTTAATATTAATTAATTGGACACCTGACTTTGGACATTTGGACATCTGACTTCTGACATCTAACTTCTTACTCTTATTAACATTTAATTTCCATTGTCTCTAACATTTAATTTCCATTGTCTCTAACATTTAATTTCCATTGTCTCTAACATTTAATTTCCATTGTCTTTAACATTTAACTTCCATTGTCCCTAACATTTAATTTTATGTACAATTAACTACTAACTTATAATTTTATGTAATCTAACTACTAACTATTAATTTATGTCTACTAATGTTTAATTTGTTCATTCGATTATTTGTTATTGTTTCGTTTAAATAAAAAAAACGAAACAGGGGGCTGTCCGCGTGGACAACCGCCCCATTCTCATGCGGACGCCACTGAGTCGCTAACGCCTCTTTGTCCGCCTAATCTCCACGCGGACGCCACATAAACGCCTACCGCCTCCTGTCCGCCTCTCCCCTAAGCGGACGTCCAAGCGGACGTCCCTTACCTCTTAAAAAAAACGACGCGTTTTATGTAATCTGTTCTTCCCCAATTCTATTTTGCTCAAGCCCGATACAGAGAAGAACACAGTCGCGAATCGCCCTCCCCCTCAAATCAACACAACTTCCTCGTTTCTTCACCAAATCTTACAAGGTTAGTACCGAAATCTTCGTTTTTTTTTAATTCTCTACGTTTCTATAGCTTCAAATCTGTAAATGATGAACTACATTAGGAGAAATTAGGAGCTGAAGTTTCGAATCCCTAATTCACAAATTCGAAAATTTCGAACTTAATTTGCTAGATTTCCCTCGAATTTGTCCTCTATTAATCATAATATACATATACAAGGTTAAATCTTCACTTATTACACTTAGATTGGGTGTTTTTGATGAATTCTAAAATTGGTGAATGTTAGTTACGAAAATTCCTTGTTGAAACTAGCATTTTTCAGTTTTATTTTGCCTTGATTATTAAACGAATGAATATTATGATTATAGGTTGTTATTTATAAGATTTGATTGGTGACGGTATTAAAATACCTTGAATCTGACTGAATTTTTTGTGGAGAAACGAAGAATTTTAGGGGAGGTTCTGTCGAATTTTCGACAGAATTCTTGTTTATATTATTTTTATTTTTTGTTTATATTACATATTACTTGTTCTACATATTTCTATTTTTGTTAATTTACTTAGTTGTTTATGTAAAATATTAATGCTCTTTGATATTAATTTTTATGTTATTATTATTCTGTTTAATATTAAATATTAATTGTTATACTGTTAATATGTTTACCTTTAATTCCATATATTAGTATGCCTCCTCGTATGCGTGGTGGTCTATCTGGTTCTAGATCTGCTAGGGGCAACTGCCCCGGGGCATCATTCTTCTGCTCCTTTTCGTCATCCGGATCTTCGGGATGACGGGTTTATTTCGGCAGAAGCCCGAGCCTGGTTCGATCTAGGTAAGGACTTCATTATGGAGAGGAGATTTGCTCCTGAGGTACTAGAGGCTGCAGGGGTGGATACCCTGTTTGCCAGACATGGACTTTCTATGGTCCTGAAGATAGGTGCGGGAATCTTCTGTGAGGAGCTCGTGAGAGAGTTTTATGCGAATGCCCGGGCGGGCAATCTGAGCATCACCTCTTACGTGCGCCATCACCCTGTGGAGATCACACCCATCACATTCTCGACCATCCTACACATCCATATTGGTCCTGGAGATCACCGGGGGTTCACAGAGGATCTCATGCATATGTCGAAGACCCGGTGGCTTCAGGACGTAGGTCGGAGGATCCGACATAGAGGGGAGGAGGACAAGGAAGTCCTCCCTTTCGCGAGCTTCCCTACACTACAGCAGAGGCTTCTCTTGGACATCATAGCCCATCAGATTCGCCCCTCTGCAGCACACGATGCGTCTGATGAGGACTGCGCTCTACTTGACTATTTCCTCGCTCCTTTTCCGCCTGCTCAGCGCCTCTCCTTCAGCCACATTATGTTTGGCCAGCTCCACAAGGTGGTGTCCTACCTGAGGACAAAGAAGAAGAAGATCACTCCCATCTTTCCCTTCTTCATCTGGTACCACCTCTTCACTGTCCTTCCCACAGATGTCACACGAGCTGTAGAGCTCAGGACAGGAAAGCGCCCAGTCACACTGCAGACTGTGCGGAGCTGGGGCTTTATGCGCCTAGATGACGGTACTTGGGTCAGGGGTACAGTTGCTCGATCTTCCACTGCTTCATCCACAGCAGCAGGACCCTCTACGGGAGCTACACCTTCTACTGATCCCGACCACCCGTCCGCTGAGACTGCACAGGGAGAGGAGCCCTACGTGCCGACTACTGATGTGATGCAGACTCCAGCTCCTGTACCTTACTCGACAGATCTACAGAGTCAGCTGCAGGCATTCCATCAGATGCAGCAGCAGATGCATCAGCGCTTCGAGAGCTTTGAGCAGACTCAGCAGAGGATGCTGGCTGAGCAGTCACAGGTGACGCAGCGCTTGGATCGGAGTGACGAGTTGTATTCACGGGTGATACAGCGCTTAGACCAGGGTGACAGGTTACATGCACAGACCGCTCAGCTCCTAGAGCGTCTCCTCGCTCAGACAGGCCAAGGACCAGCACAGCCTCCACCACCACCGCAGTGATTTTTATTTTTGTTATCTTTATTTTTATTTATTATTACTCTGTTGTATACTAATATTTTGTAAGACTAATACTGTTTTAACCTTGTCAACTTTTGTTACATACAGGAAGGTAACAGTTTGGTTTACTTTATGTTTCTTTTTGTATATTATTATTTATGTTTTTCATACTATTATTTTCTTTTGGTGTCATTTGAGTTCTGCTGGCTATATATGATTTTCTTTTCAGAATAAATTCTATATCCAACATATAGCTGAACTCGCCTATGGGAGCAACCACAGTTGCTCTAGGAAATTCGATACCTTCGGTTGAACACTTGCGCGAACTTAAGTGTGAGGAACGTCTCACCCCTACCAAAGCTCTAAGTGTGAGGAAGGATACCTTCCTCAATCTACGATACAAGGGGAGTTTCAGTTCTTCCTTTATTTTATTAATGTTCAACCCGTATTTTTTAATCCTTTATGAGTCTGTCATAATTTGAAAGGTCATTTTCTTGATTTTAATTCTGAACAATGAGGACATTGCTCTTAAGTGTGAGGAAGGAGAGACCTTTCCCTGAAATTATGACAGTAGTTCGATAATGCCACACTCGCTTTCTGCTACTCTAAACTGCCTATAAAAAAATTGTAAAAATGAGATAAAATAATTGTAGAAGTGTCTAAAATTATGTCAAGTGACAACTGAAAGATGGTTTTATTTAAAGGAGTTTGTATAAAATTATTTTCCATCAAAATATTCTATTTTCACTCAAAATATGATAGATCTGCTGATTGTAAAAACCAATTTAGTTTAGCTTGGGATTATGGAAATATGTGGAAAGTCAAGGAAAGATAAGGATAAAGGCAAGGTACTCCACTGTTTATGAGTTTTTCTTACCAAAAACAGGCCTCGTCTATCCGGTTATTAAGTTCTTTGGGGTGCTTTAACACCTATCTACCTAAGGTCTCGTGACCTGGGATAGAAGACCCAACACCGCTACAAGGATAGAGAGAAAAGTCTGGGGTACAGAAAAATAATGCAATTCAAAAAAAATTATATAAAAAAAATGGCTTTGTATATACAATTTGCACATTCAAAAAAATGTAAATAATAAATTGCAATTTATATTTATAAACATGAGTATGTGGTGTTGAAAGGTATTGCGGAATAAGGCATTACTTCACACCCTTGTCATCCCGGGTTAGAGAATTAAAATTGGTTGATAATCCCAGGTTAATCTAACTTGTTTTCTGCAGTCTAGTTTTTCTATGTTTATTAAATTGTTCTTCTTTACTGTTTATAAAAACCTACTTCTAAGAGCAGAATTATTCTTTCAATTGTCACTTGTCTAAATTCCCTTCTACACTTATTTATTTAATTGTTTTATTATTTGGCTTAGAGATAAATTATTCCTTATTTGCTTGAGGACAAGCAAAAGTCAAGTGTGAGGAAGTGATAAGTGCAAAACTATAGACTTATTAGGGTTTAATCACCTTATAATTTGCAGCATTTTAGTAATGTTTCTCACTATATGGGTTTTTCCTATAATTATGTTGTTATATTAACTGATGTATTATATGTGTTAAAATGTAGGAAAAATACCAAATAAACACATATTGTATAAAGGATTAAGAGAGCACGTGAGAAGGCACGCGATTTGCCTTAACCAAGGCAACCGCCTCATTTTGGGCGGCCAAGGTAGCGGACATCACTAATAGGAGACCGCCTCATAACAGGGGACAACTAAGGGAGCAACCGCTCCATACGAGGCGGACAAGAGACGAGAAAATATAGAGAGGAGACCGCTTCGTAACAGGCGGACGAGACAGAGGAGACCGCTCATAACAGGCGGACAAGATAGAGAGGAGACCGCAAGAAATCTAGCGGACACGTATAAATGTCCAGGAAATCAAGGGTTATCTTCTTCGCCGACTCGCTCTGCAACTTGACGCAGTCGGCGCCTACCTGAAATACTCACGCGTTGTTCCTGTCCCCTGCAATCAATGAGGGCAATCAACGAGCTCAATCAATGAGCTGCTGCTATGCCTCTTCTTCTTTCTCTATAAATATCACGCTCCATTTACCTTCTCCAGTGTCCTTCCAGAGGTTCCCCGTGGTTCCTCCTGGAGTTCCAATTCACACCATCATTCCATCTTCGTACCACTACACTTTCACTCACTCGTTCATTCCATTTCTAATCTCCGCTCTCCATTTGTTTTCTTTTCATTTCATTAGTTTACATATACTCTGAGAAATTATTATGTATCTGTATTATTAG
Source organism: Limonium bicolor (assembly GCA_023374045.1). Lineage (NCBI taxonomy): Eukaryota > Viridiplantae > Streptophyta > Magnoliopsida > Caryophyllales > Plumbaginaceae > Limonium > Limonium bicolor. The sequence goes on from CM041782.1 coordinate 140,760,199, forward strand.
CAATATGTTTTACTGGTTTTTTTAATGAAGTTGTTACGTTTAAAGGTTTTCTAGCATCTTTTTAATAAACCTCATGAATTTATTAAAATGCTTTACTAAGTCTGTTTTTGATTTCATCGGTTGGAAACAGATGGGTTAATAAGCCGTAAAACTGGGGGAAACTTATTTTCATCGTTTAAGTTAGTACTCAGTTGCAAATGTAATCCCTCAACACTCTCTGCCGTTTGCAGGCTTTTGCTTGAGTTTTCATCGGACCTTGCATTACAGGTAAACGAGTTCTTATGAGTTTTCATCGGACCTTAAGAAAATAACAGGAATCTTGCCAAACAATTATAATTAAACCAGTAGACCTAGCATGAAAGAGCAGATATTATATTAACAAGAACCAGAGTCCCGTTTAGTTTATCTGTTAATTTAGTCATTTTAATCCTTTAATTTATAAAACAAGTCAATTAATCCCCCCTCTTGTGACACACTTAGGTACTATAATATGCACATTAGTCCCACGGTTCGACATCCGGTCGCTTACATTTTTACTATACTACCACGACCGGGATTTGTTTGCAGCCTGACGTTTATTTTGAGTTTTAATTCCTTTTCTTTTAATTTTTCACCAGTTTAACCACTCACGATATAACGTCTGCAAAGACGGATACGAATCTCCATTAGTAGAGGGTTGCATAATTCCTTTATTTCTTCGCATGTAAACCTCGGTTCTAGTCTTGGACAGGGTTGATCAGCCATGTGCTGAGGCAAAGCTAGCATCTGAAGTTGGATGATACTTGTACAACCAGAAGCTAATCACCTTTTTTCATGTTACTATTCGAGTATCCTTGACCAGTATGAGACATTGGTGAGGTAAAATGTGTGCAACAAAGAAACTGGCAAAATGGTACGGGAACTTGTAGCGAAAATGGTGAGTGTAAAGTGTCCAGCGAAAGTGGGTTCTATGCTGAGGGGCAGTTGGTCAGGTAGAGAAAACCGGAAAGATAAGTGGTGGTAAGAAATGGATAGTGCCACCAGATGTTCAATGTTCCAACTTAGAATTTGATCCAGATCAGCCAAATTAATAATCAAGAAATACCACAGAAAGAAAAGTAATCCTCACTTTATTATGGAGTTAAATGAAATAATAAAATATATGTCACGCTCCACTCACTCTAAAGTACCAATTTTGATGCACACAATAGAAGTCAATACGATAAATAAAAAGAATACACCTTTGTCAACATTGAGCATCCATAGTGCAAGACTGAATGAGGATAATGTTTCGTGTGGAAGAGCTTTGGTGAAAGTGTTTGCCAATTGTTGATCAGTGGCACAATGAGAGAGATCCACAGTATTCTTGCCAACTTGATTTTGAGAAAAGTGATGACGAATCTCAATATGTGTATTCATGAAATGTTGAACTGAATCCTTCGTCAGTGTAATACTGAAGAGAGTATCGTAGTAGATTGGTACATGAGACTAAGTAATACCATAGTTAGCCAATTGATATCGAAGGTAGAGAATGTGGGCGCATCAAGCAGTAGCAACGATATATACCGCTTCAATGTGGGAGAGTGCAATATGTGATTGCCTCTTAGAAGAACACCGGGCTTGAACTAACCAATTTGGGGCAGAACCAAAAATAAACTTTTTTTTACCAGTCTCGATCTGTGAAATCCCTTAAGAAGAAGGCAGATCTTACATGAAAAACCAAACCAAAGTTAGTAGAGTATGACTTCCTTTCATATGACAAGAACATCCAAACTTCATCAGCCGCCAGTTTGGAACTTTATTATCCTGAGAAGAGAAAACAGTTAGTGCAGCTTAGGGACCCATTGTTGTCTGGGACGTCTAAGATTGACTTAAAGCTGAGCATATTTAACAGTATTAGACTGAGCAAGTCGAGCATTTTTGCGTTGAAGCTTATGACATGAACAAATATGGTGACCATGTATATGACAGTAACTACACTCTACCCTTACATGTGAAGTAACATTCATAGCAGTAGTATATGAAGTTCGTGAATTAGAAACACTAGGATATCTTGTAGGATCAGCCCTTGTCTGTGAATTTTGTTTCTTGAGGTAAAACATTAAACATTGATGAAGTAGTGCCATAAAACCCTAGACCAACACGTCCTTGATTAGGTCGACCTACCATTTCATTAAGTTTAGCTTTTCCTTTATAACAAGAGGGATTTTCCAAAGTCATAATGTCTAATTTTCTACTAAGTGCATCACACTTCCTTTGTAGATCAAAATTTTCCTGACGTATGTACTCATTATCAGCTTTGAGATATTGAATTTCTTTTTATGCCCACTCAGGAATAGAACTCAGCTTAGTACTGACAGGTGTAGTAAACATGGATTGAACAACCTTAGTTGAGTTTAAGACTAACTAAGATGCCAACTCCTTATTTTGTTCTTTCAAAACAATCATCTCTTCTTGTAGTTTACTAATCACAATAAGAGACTCCGTGGTATGTTCATGTTTCGCTTCCAAATCCCTAATTTTTGAAAGAGCATCTTTCAACATATCAAAAACTTGTGATTTAGTAGAATATCATAAAAATCATTCAAGCTTTGATAACTTACCTGATCCCTTATGAGGGATTGAAGTACCTTATCTCCAGCCATCAAACACATAGTCTCATCATATTTTGCAGTGTCAGTATGAGACCGATAGATTGTAGTTATACAAAAATGTGCTTCATTGCTATCTTTGCCATCTGATTCATCATCATCCTTACCCCACACAGAAGTTTCCATGCGTGACTCACATCCTTAATGTTGTGCAGATCTCGATGGTAAAGGCCAATCCTTTATCAAATGTCCTGTTTTGTGACCTCGAAAATATTCATACTTGCTGGTATAATACACACGTCTAGACTCTCCACCTTGATAACCTTTTCGACTAAGAATGCACTTTAGTCCTTGTGCTATCATAGTTATCTCATTCTCCATGTCATCATCATAGTCCCAGTCTGACATTTCCACAGATTGCTTTGCCATGAGTGCGAGATCCTTGTGCACCACTACATTTTGTTCATTCATCTTGCTTTCATGAACTATCAGATCTGAACACAATTCTTCAAACGACATAGATGATAATTCTTTCATTTTCTCAAGAAGTGAGGTATAGTTAAGCCAATCCTTGGTTAGTAAATCAAGAAATCTATCATTAATAGTCTCATTAGAAAGAGTTACCCCAACCGTTTTGAGTTCCATAAGCACTTGATTGAACCTTTCCACCGTCAGTGCTAGACTCATGCCCTCTGACATCTTGAAGTTGTTAAACTCTCGTTGAAACTGTTTCTCCTTAGCTTTGCGGATTGATACTGTTCCTTGATAAGCAATCTTCAAAAAGTCCCATACTCCTTTTTCCGTTCTTATACCCAAGACCCTTCCTTAATCTTTGTCGGATAAGGAGGAGACAAGAATGCGAAGAGCTTGTTTATTTTTGCTTAAGAGATTTTCATCGACTTCTGTCCATTGATCCTCAGGTTTGGTCTATCTCTCACCTCCAACAACGACAGTAGGTTTGTAATCACCTTGCATCACCACCTTCCAAACCTTGTAATCTACGGACATGAACTGAGCTTCCATCTATTCACACCACTTGGGATAATTGAATTTCGTCAACCTTGGTGCTTTTACATAATACGAACTCATCTTTCACGATCTACCCAGAAGTGTTAACCTCTATATTGGGTAAACCTACTCTAATACCACTTGTAAGTTCGTAAAGTATAAAATCAGAAGCCTCAGTACGAGTCTGACAAAGAGCAGAAACGAGAAACGAGACAAAAAGTGTTTTAAAAGAAAAACTCCGCTACCAATCTTATTATTGATAACTTGAAAACTCCTTTCCTGATCTGTTCAACACTTTGAACAGTCACTCTCACGTCTAATTCTAGACAAAACATTGATTACTATCAACAAATATCTTCTCTCTCAAAGACTATATTTTTACGGTAGAAGCTCTACCCTTTTTGTTGTTTTTACTGTACATTTATACTACCTTGGAGGCAGATAACAACCTCCTTAATATCTATAAAAAATATTTATCTAAAACTAATATAAATACAAAATACAAGATCCTAAAATATCTCTATACTGTTTCCTAGTATAATGCTCGCGCCTCTGATTTTGCTCCTTCTAATTATTGAGTAAATATTTTGTTAAGATCTTCTAAAGGCTGATTGTAGAGGTTGTTGAGATAATATAGGCAAGCCTTGGTCTGGTAATTTTGCCACGTCAAAAACCTTCAGTAAATATACATTTACACAACTAAATTTACTGAACTTCCCATATGTATTCTATTTATTGTATACCAGCTTTTGCTATTTTTTTCTCTAGTGCTTATTATTACCTCCCTTTTGTTAACAGGTAGGAGGAGGAGATGGAAAGCAGTGTATGTAAGCCTACGATTTCACTTGTTGTTTTATACTCAAGATGATGGCATTCGATCTACCGTGAGGCAGGGCCGCGTAGTGATTGGTATGGGCATGCTGGTTTGGCAGTCCCAGTCAGCTGCTGACTGGATTGTTTTGCTAAATGGGCCGCCTTTTTACTATAATAACTTTAAATGATTGTAACTTTTAATATATAAGTCCAAACTGAAAAAAAATTAAATCATTGTTCATCTAAATTCAAGCTCTTTAAAACTAGACCAGACATGGATATGTTTTGACAACTTTAAAAAAAATTATATTTACATGTAAACGAAAATACTCTAAATCATAATATAATTCATTAATTTTGATATTATGATTCATTAAAATTGATATTATGATTCAACTAATAAGTGATGAATTAGATAACAAACTTCAGAAAAAATTCCTTATTTTTTTGTAGTGTATTATTATTATTGTATAGTGTATTTTAAAACTTATATGGCGAATCATGTATTTTTCTTACGTACCAAATATTGTTTTGTATTGTATTATTGTTTAAAAATTTTATTATTACATGTATATGATGATACACTAAAATCATAATATGACTCATTAGTTTTGAAATGATAATTCATTAAAATGAATATTATGATTCATTAATTAATAAGTGGTAAATTAGATAACAAACTTCGGAACTGATAAAAATCATTTTTGTTTTGTAGTGTATTATTATTATTATTATTGTATGTTGTATTTTAAACATTATATAGTTAATTGTGTATTTTTCATACATACCAAATATTGTTTTGTATTGTGTTATTGCGTAAAAGTATTTTATTTTATATGTTTGCAATGATACATTAAAATAAAGATATGATTCATTAATTTTGATATTATGATTCATTAAAATTGATATTACGATTTATTAACTAATAAGTGGTGAATTAGATAACAAACTTCGGAATCGATAAAATTATTATTGTTTTGTAATGTATTATTTTTGTTTTGTGGTGTATTATTACCATTATTATTATTTATATGATGTGTTTTAAGTCAGGTGGTTGATCATATCTTCTTGACATAGCAATTTTAAAATAAGTATGGTTGATATCTACATATATACATGTAAATAATATAGAATTTTAAAGTTGTCAAAATATATCCATGTTTGGTCTTGTTTTGAAGAGCTTGAATTTAGATGAACAATGATATAATTTTTTTTATTTTAGACTTATATTTTAAAATTTACAATCAATTAAAGTTAATATAATAAAAAGACATTCCAATCAATAAAATAATCCAATCAACAGCTGACTGGACTGCCAGGAGAGAGTACACCTAATGTGGCTTGGCGGCAGCGTCGCTGGTCTGTTCGATAACTATCATCATTATTATTTTTGTTATTACTCCCTCCGTCCTGAATTGACCGTCTTGTTTGCTTTATGACACGTTTTTCCACTTCAATATTAAACATATAAGATAAAATAATTTTATAAAACTAAATTTTGTGTTATATAGTTTATCATGTAGGGAATCATATGCAAAACTTAAATTTTCAAAATTAATTTATCTTATATGTTAAAAATTAAAATCAAACAACATGTCCAAATAGTAAACAAGATAGTCAATTCAGGACGGAGGGAGTACTATACAACAGACCACACCTATAGTCAACTGCACTGTTTACTTGACGGCAAACTCGAACACACGGACGTTCCGTGCAAAAATATGGTGCGAGCTGCTGATTTGGCAGTCCCAGTCTGTAACACCCCAACTCAATCCAGATGTGGTCTCGCAACTTAACAGTATATATATAAACATGTCACAGCGGAATTCTTTACAATCCAGGACCTTGCCACGGTCTGACTACAGAATATACCGAACATTAGTGCATTACAACCTTAACCAAATACATATCCCTCTTACAACCCCCTCACGTCCTATACATCTTACTAGCTCAAATTGCCATACGAGTGTACATGCACAACTCGTAGGCCACACTTAACCCGTGACACTTGTACCCCTTCTTACTCTCGCGACGGCCGCCTCCTGGTGTACCTGTGTAGTAAAAACAGCCCCCAAAGGGGGTCAGCACGAATGCTGGTACGATCCCCTCATGGCCCCCAAGCTAACGTGGCTACGACGACTAATTGTCGATAGCATGGAGGTTGATTAGATGCACAATATAATAGTAAGTGCAGTAAACAACAACTCAGATATGAACACTCAAGTTCATACACAATGAACGACTTAAATGCGTTCCCTTAATTAGAGAGTTAATAATTTAACTCCTTAAGTAATGTTCCCTCTTAATCTTAGTCCAACCTTATCTCACCTCAATCTTAGTCTTATCTTAATCTTAGAAACAACCATCCTTTAATAAGGAGTGGATGTCACTTATCTTAATCTTAATTATACAAACCATCCTTTAAAGAGGAATGGTTGCAACTCATCTTAACCTTACCTTAATCTTAAACTTAACAATACAAACCATCCTTTAAAAAGGAATGGTTGCAACTTATCTTAACCTTACCTTAATCTCAATCTTAACTTAATCTCAGTATACAAACCGTTCCTGGAGGGGAATGGTTGTAGCTTAATTCGAACCTGGGATTTAGGTGATCCCACCGCACCATCTTAATGCCACCTACTCTGGACGGGAGTCCAGCGCAGCTGAGCCGGCAACCGGCCCTAGGCTACAAGTCCGAAGACAAGTCCTTAAGCGGAGGGCGGATCTGATTCAGATACCGTCCCCCTTTTTCCTTAGCATGCATGACCGGAGATCGGTCCCGGGTTTCCTCACTCAAGTTCCAGTTAGTAGTAATCTCAAGACCATATTTGTTGGTTAACCTCTTTCGGTTCATATCGTCCCTTATTAGGGAGCGTTCCTTAGTCTCACTCAATTCCTTACTAAATATTGGTTAGTAAGTTCTCACGGTATGTTGTGTTAGTTTTCAAACATCACACAACAAAACAATAAATATAATATATTCCGGTTGCATGCTTTATCTTGTTTAGTGAGCACACAAAACAAATAGCACACAAGCCGAGGGACACCTCGTTAGCAAGCAGGTCACAAGAGAACTGTACCGTTCACCGTTGGCCGTTCAGTTGCTTAATCTCTTCCGGAGTCCAATTCCAAGTCCTAAAACATTCATTCAGTTTTAGGTTGTTAATCACTTAACTCAATTCAACTTACTTAACTTACTTAACCCTTAATGATCCCCACCTAACATCTCTTAAGTCTTACAACTTAATCTTACGAACTTAATCTTAAACCTTTAAGTTTATTCTTAACTTAATCCCTTAGGTCTTTATACCACTAATCATCATTGCCCCCTTAATGGGGGTACCATTAATACCACTAAACTCTCTTAGGGTTTCTTTCTTTTTTTTTTATGGTCCGACCGACCCACCGACCGACCCACCCCTGGGTAGGTCGGCTGCAGAGAACATCCACTTCACAGTTTCAGCCCGACCGACCCAGACTGGGGTCGGTCCCCTGGGTAGGTCGGCTGCAGAAACTTCCCATACATTGTCAAACTTTCTCCAAATTTTTCCTTAAGCCTCCTAATATGTTCTAACATCATTTGGCACATCAAACCCACCTTATGACCTCCACCAAACTCATTAAAACAACTTCCAAAGATCTTCTCAAACTTTTACTCAATTCTTGCAAAAACTCCTAACACTTGTTAGTTAATCCCTTTTCTTTCCAACATGTACATTTTGTCTAAAACTTCAACTAACCAAAGTGTTTCTTTTCTACCCATATAACTCCTCCTTAACATCATTGCACTCCATCTTTGCTTGTTAAACCTTCCAAGGTTATCTTGCATGTCCATGCACAATTTCTCTTCTTTTCACTTGTTACTCATCACTCTTAAACTCTTAAGCTTGCTTATACATTTCTTTCAATTATCTTAATACCTTGACATTGTTCTTCATTTACCTCAACCATGCAACACCCTCCTTAGACATTTCCACTTCTCTTATGCAACTTACGCACCATTCTCATGATCATACCCTCTTATACGTTTCTAGTCATTTCCTTGACGACTTACAACATCCTCCTACCATTTTCACTTCCATCACCCAAGTCCACACATTACCATTCAACTAAACCTTACTAGTCCACCACTAACATCATCACACTTACACAAGGTTCTCAAAACTCTCATTGTCTTACTCTCTAGTTCATACCTAAATCTCCTTAAGGCATTATACACCTTTCCTTAAAACTTATGCACAAGTCTTACATTCCTCATGCCATGACTTTGGTGCGTTCAATGCACCCATCTAAACTCTAATTTCCTCATAGGCATCTCTAGGTCATTCTAAACCTCAAGGATTCCTTAGTTAACTCATTTCCACTCAAATTCCTCATGGCGACTCCTAGTAAATCCTAGGTCCTATTAATTCACCACCATCACCTAAACACTTATTTTCTACTCAAATTTCGCCATAGCTCCTCTAGTATATTATCATGCCCAAACACATTATTTTTCCTCATTCAACCATCTCACACACATCAAGTTCTTCTCATCATATCTCATCACCCAAACCAACTCATTCACAACAAACTCAATATTGCAATAATCTTAAATTGCATAGCACTAAGGCTCTTAAATGACATGGCTCTTAGGCCCTTAAATGACTTAAACTTAAACACTGAATTTCCCACATATAAAAGCTTTCAACCTGCAAATACACCCATCAATCTCATAGTAATTATAATGCTCTTAAAATCCATCTTAAACTTATATTACTAACTCATTCCCATTGGCTCCTTAGTCACAAGTTCACAAGGTCGTTTAAACTCTTTTTCCTAGGTTATACAACCCATTACCTAATGTAAGCCCTAGGCTACATTGGTACCCATATAAAACTCATTCCTTAATCTTAAACCACCATTAGGTAAGCAATTTACCTTGTTTTCTCAAGCTTATCTTAACCTCCTCCTTAGACCTTCTTCTTGCATGGATCTCGGCCACCACTTAAACTTCCTTTGCCAATGTTCTAACCAATATTCAATGACTCACATGAGTACTAAACAATACACTAACCTCAAGGAATGAAACCCTAGGTTAGAAATGTGTTCTAAGGCATAAAAGTGGATGATTACCTTTGAAGTCTCAAGATAGACTTTGGCATTGAATGAAATAGTACCTCCACTAGTCCTTGGTGAATAAATCAAGCTATAAAAAGGCATAAAAACAAGGCCCCATGAGTAGTAATTTTCGGCCATGTAAGGAAGTGATGGAAACTTGGTTTTTCTTACATTTTCTTTACCTTAAGAGAATGGAGAAGCTAATGAGCTCTTCAAACTTGATTTTCCTCCATAAATGGAGTTTTCTCATGTTACCAAACTTGAGCTTTGAAAGATTTGAAAAGATAGAAAGATAGGTCTTGGCCTAACTAAGAGAAATCTATACTTAGTTTTTGATTTGGAGCAAGGATGAACATTTGGTGGGAAAGAAAGGTGAGGCAACAATGGGGCTGTTTGGGAACATTTTAGAACAGAGAGAATAAGAATAAAACCGTGGAAGAAGAAGGGAAATGAAGAAGAGAGGAGAGAGGTAAGCTAAAGAAGATATTTATCTTATAAAAGGGTGAATAGTGAACTTACTACTTTTCCTCTCATTTCCTTTAATGTGCTGGCTACTAATGGTGAGTCACCATTAAAAACCGTCCCCCCCTTGGTATACAAGATACATAAGGCCTTGTTTGGCCATTTGGCTAGTTAAAGTTGACTTAAGTCAAAACTAGCACTATTTGAGCACTATTCACTAATTAGTGCACATATTCGGGAAATTTTTGGTTTCTCATTGATTTAGGCTTCCTAATGTGATACTAATTAGTACACATGTTGATTAAAGAGTAATGATGGACATTTAGCCACTCAAAACTCAATTCTAAGACAATTTCTCAAAAATGTGCTTTAAGACTTCTTAAAGCGCATTTTGTGTTTTAACTTGTTTTCAAGCTTAGTTTTCTTTGCTAATTGATTTAAAATGTCCATTAGCATATTAATAAAGTCTTATAATGGTATTTGGGTGCTAATCAAAGTCACTCCAAGCTTAGAGCACGTTTTTGCCCTGATTGCCCTTAAGGCACTTTCTTGTGTTTTCCTTGGTTTAAATTGTCTACCAATCTTTCTAAGGCATATTCTAGCCTTACTACATCATAATTTGATGTTTACTTAGCATACTTAGGTTTGGGGTATTTCAATCTACCCCCCTTAAAAGAACTTTGTCCCCAAAGTTCCCATGCATCTTATCTTATTAGAATACATGTCTTACCTCATTCCTTAGATCATATAGATCATACTTATGTATACTTAATCTCATTGGATCATTAGATCCGCCATATTCTTATACTTAAATATCACACAACATGCTTAAGCATGTATATCACTCAAAATTCTTTTTGTTTCTTTTGATGATTGAAACATTCCATAATTTCCAACGTATTCTCCCATGTCACCGGTCCGTAGACAATGGCTCATTCGTCCTCGTCACCATGGGCCAGAATACAAAACACTCTGCTCTCCCCATGTCACCGGTCCGAAGACAAAGGCTCGTGCGTCCTCGACTTCATGGGCGAGACTCAGTAAAAAGGTAATCCTTTTTACGAGGTCATGTGAGGAATAACTCCTCTAGTTAAAAATACAATCAACTCCAATGTCATTTTATCCTAAGGCCTCTATCCATAGTGTGATTTAATTCTGACCACTGGTAGGGAGTTTCAAGAATCATCCAACCCTGATGTGATCAGCATCAGTGTCGAACTATCCTTCCACTCCAATTTGTGTTCGGTTTCCCTTGATCCCTAGAAAATCAAGTTCCACCTCCCACGTCATTTTCAAACATCAGATAATTCACTCATGTCCAATTTTTTATCTTTTTAGTTCTTCTAATCATAATCAATACATCTCCAAAGTGTGGACTCAGTCCATCGACATACCCAATTCGTCTCTTAGTAATTACCCCAAGACTTAAATTCCTACTAAGTTCTATAACTGTCCCATACCAATTCTCACCATCTTATATCTCATAGAATTACAATTTCCTTCCTCATACTCATATCAAATGATATCTCATAGTGTTATCTTATTCTTATCTCACACCTAGTCTCATATCGACTCATACCTCATATATTCCTTATTTCTTAAGTCTCCTTAATCCTCTTCCTTAATTCTCTTAACTTGTACTCACACCGGAGTTAACAAGATAGGTACTTAATATGTATGGTATTCACATCTTCTGTGTGCAATAACCATGATTTATCTCAAAATGTTTATGTAAAACATATTCTCAAATTATTTTGTGCCATGCACACCGTAGTTTATGTACTCAGTACACAAACATACGCTAAGCGGTTTTCGCTCTACCCCCCTTAAAATGGATTACGCCCACGTAATCTGCATTATATCATCCTTGAACATAAGTTCAAGATGTCTAATTCTCACCAAGCATTCTAGCTTCCACGTCATCTATGTTACTTATAATTCGATCAGAAATGACTTAGTCTCTGCATCGAGGATTCTTAACGGTACTTATACCATATTCTTAACTTAGTTTAGTCTAATCTCAAAGGTAGTGATCTGCTAGCTTCCGCTGCACCACTCTGATGTTTTTAGGCTTAACTACCTCACTTATCTTTTTACAGTATTGTATATCTTTCTGCCTCTTTACAGTTTAGGAATATTAGTCTCTCAGTGGACACGTGTTATCTTTTATATACACGGCCTTAATGAGTTGTAACTCGTCTATCCATTCTCCTTGAAGATCTTATGTTCATACTCTTAGTGTTTTCTTGAATGTCTAAATTGTTCTCCCCAACTGACCTTTGGTCTGAGGATGATTCTTAATCTGAAACTACTGTTTAGTGCATATCGCGCTTTACAGTCTTAATCCCTTACATCTTAAGACATGTCCAATGTCTATACTTAACAATCTGTGCTCTTCGCACTTCATAGTCCTTAATTATCTGTTCTTTGGTTCCTCTGTGTTGCTGGTTCAACTGAATTCTTCTCTTCGACTGTTTGTGGTAGTAGCTGCTCTTGTCTGATCTTGCGTCGTTGTCGGTGGTATGGAGTCGACTACTTCCCGTGTTCCTTACACTACTCGTCTACATGCATGGGGTACCTTACTGGTACATTACTACTTACCCAACTAACTCATAAATGAGCGTGTCAGGCCTGCAAGCCCCTGTGGGGTGCAGTCGTCCCACGTCTCCTTTTAGTAAACTCATAGTGTCCGTCACACGTTTAGCTATTGCTAATTATGAAGTATTCTGTTTTCGATCTCCTCTTTCATCGTTCCATAATAACATTTATTGTTCTTCTTGAAGTTAATCAAGGGAAGTCCATTTACTGTGTTCTTGGGTATTGTATGCTCTAGCTCTTTTTATATCCCGTACTGATTCGGTCTCTTAATAATTAAGGTCTCTTTCCGTAGAGCCTCTTATCTTGTTTCTCATATTTATGCTACTAGGAATGCACTTCCAGTTCCTTAAGGAATGGGTAGTGTGCTTCCTGTGAAATCTTACCTAACCAGGTCCAGACTACTGGCATCAATGCTCAGTTCGTCTACCATCTTATTTCCTTACTTATACTGGTCTTTACTTATAAATCTAATTGCCTCAGTGTCAACATTTGACGGCTCATACCTAACGGTCGCTTTACCGCGCACCATGACTTAATCCACCTTTCTAACTATTGTACTCACGACCACTACTACCGTGGTAGTTGGCTCTTACTATGTTGCCCATTGATGGTGCAACCTCTTACTCATTTATCCTAATGTCTTACCTTATAATCAATCCCTTCTTGGTGTAAACACACTGGGAGTTCTCTCATTCCGGTATTGGCGGTTGTCGTACCGTGTTGTAAAATAGTTGACTCTTGATATGAAGATGTTATGCTCCAATCTCAGATTCGTAAGTAGGCTAATTTCTTTCGCTTTATTTCATCCTTAGTGATGTTATCTACCATGTAGTTTAACTGGTTACTGAAGAAGTCATTCACTGAATCACAAGCTCTTCTGAGCATTGATTAATTGACGTGCCATAATGTGCAGTCACAATGTTTATCTCTGACCATTATTAATTCTTACATCCTGGGTGTTGGGATATGGGGTCTATCTGTGCAACCTTCCTTATTACTCAAGTGTATCTGGTATGTTCTAATGTAATCTCAGGGTTCATAGTTTCCATTTTCTAAATAAAGTGTATTTTATCTCTAATATGTGAAAGCCCTTTTGAGGGGTTCATTCCCACTCATGGCCTCACAACAAGGAGAGGTATCCCCACCCTAAAAGGCATGGTTCGTTCTCCGCTCCTGTCCTTAGCATTATCTCAATATTCTCATTGGTAATGTTCTTCCCAATCTAAGTTATAGGTTTGGTAACCGTTGATATCTACAAATTGTACTCCCTTCGTGGCTTAAACAAGCTCTCTTATAACTTACCGCGCCTCGGGCTCTGATGTGGTTAACATCTTTGGCTCGTAGGCTCTTAATGCTTAATGTCTCAGTTCATTATTTGTACTCTTACTCATCTGCAGGTCATCCCTATAAGATCCTGGTTCTTTGAGCACTATTCACTGTTAGGTTACATACTAAATGTAGTATCGGGTTTCATGATAAGTTGCTGCATCCTGCTTCCTGCTAGGGAAGTTGTTCAGGTGATCTGAGGTTACTTAATGTCTTTGACAATGCTGTCATTTTACTAGACTTATGTCTTTTAATAATTAAGGTTCAGTTCGTATTAGGCGTTTGCCTTAAGGTGTCCAAGTTGGATATCATCCTATCGTCTTATACTTCCATCTCAACGCTTCGTTCAACTTCTGTTGATTACGCCACCCTTTGATGATCAATCGTACTTGGGTGTTAATGAGTTAAACAAACAGTGTTAATTGTCATTCATCAGTTGTTCGGCTCGACTATGCCCGCTCTGTGGGGGTAGTCTTCTGAGCTTTCCTCCGTGGGATTCGTACGTCCTTAACCCTTGGTAGGTTATATCTTAAGTTTATTTCCTTTATCTTTGCTTTCTGGGCTTCCCAACATCTTCATTGTAGAATGTTTGTTATTGGTATTCTTAGTGTTCAAACTGGGAGTTTCATCCCATCCCTGTTGGGAGTCGTTCTGTCGACCGCCTTTATTGTATCTCTTGATACATTCCGTGTATGTTGTTACTTACGTAGTGTTTTTGCTCGAATTATTGAGCGATCTCTTAGGTTCCTCTTTGAGATCCGGGTTTGGTGTTCTTACCGCACTGTCGGTTGCTGTTGTCGTAGTACGTTGTACTGTTGCTAACATCCATATGGTCTAATATTATGTCCAAGTTCCGCTCCTGGCTGACTGGTGTGTCATCTCATCTCATCATGGTTAGACCGTCGGGCCTTTCCAAGGTCTTATTTTTCTGTTCTCGTGGATTTATAATCCGGTATTAATATGCGTTTCAACTGTAGCGTTCTCCTATTTCGCCTTGATGGCTTTTCGTGTGGCTTAACCGTGGTAGCACTTGCTATGGCAAGTGCGCCATGCAGGATGGGTTATTGGTACAAGGTACATCGGTAGTGACACTTCCTTCTAATTCCCATGTAATTGGTAGTCCTCAGGACTCCTTCGATAATCTCTTATCTTGGATAATCGCCCATCCGGCAGTTTCCTTGTTGTTTGACAGTACTGTCATCTACCAGGGCGTTCCTCTTTCTGAGGGAACCCCTTAATATCTTCTTATGTCTTAATCCTCGCTCCTGTCTCCACACATTCTGTTGTGGTTATTAAGTAATAATTCTCCTTTAGGCACTACATCGTAGTCCTATTTTGGTATACAATTTGTATGGGTTTCTACCGTCGTCTGCATTATGTCGGCCAGGTCTTGTAACCTTCCTCGTAATATGGGGTTTGGAGTTCCCGTTTCTAACTGGACTTTCCAGTAATCTCAATCCTCATGCTTGGTATTATCCTGCTGTTATGCTCCTTCGGACCACTGTCCGGTACTCATGTCGCTTCCCTTTTCCTTTCTATTGCACCCGTAGTGCTTTCCTTATCATTGGTATTGCGGGTTATTTTGACTGCGTAGCATGTCGACCCATGTTGCCGGTAATTACCGTTCCCTCACTGATAGTATTCCATAGGTAGCGCCTATTTCTCTGTTGCGCTCCATCGAAAACCTCCAAGTTCTCCGTAACTATTGTGCAGCAAGACGTTTCTCGTATTGCTTACTGTTAGCTAACTGCCAGATCGGGTCTCCCCGAGTAAGAGAAGGCTTTCTTCTCTTTGGCGTTTGTTCCACATATTCAGGGTTGGGAATGTGGAGGGCGGGTCTAGGTACTATGGATGTCCGGTAAGCACCGGGAAGTCCTGACTAACGCACCTCTCACTATATCTCTCAACCCTTAACCCATAACTCAATCTCAACCTCAATATTCTCCTAAGTTCGGTATTTCTTGTCTTCAGAGCGTAACTACGCTCTGATACCACTTTTTGTAACACCCCAACTCAATCCAGATGTGGTCTCGCAACTTAACAGTATATATATAAACATGTCACAGCGGAATTCTTTACAATCCAGGACCTTGCCACGGTCTGACTACAGAATATACCGAACATTAGTGCATTACAACCTTAACCAAATACATATCCCTCTTACAACCCCCTCACGTCCTATACATCTTACTAGCTCAAATTGCCATACGAGTGTACATGCACAACTCGTAGGCCACACTTAACCCGTGACACTTGTACCCCTTCTTACTCTCGCGACGGCCGCCTCCTGGTGTACATGTGTAGTAAAAACAGCCCCCAAAGGGGGTCAGCATGAATGCTGGTACGATCCCCTCATGGCCCCCAAGCTAACGTGGCTACGACGACTAATTGTCGATAGCATGGAGGTTGATTAGATGCACAATATAATAGTAAGTGCAGTAAACAACAACTCAGATATGAACACTCAAGTTCACACACAATGAACGACTTAAATGCGTTCCCTTAATTAGAGAGTTAATTATTTAACTCCTAAAGTAATGTTCCCTCTTAATCTTAGTCCAACCTTATCTCACCTCAATCTTAGTCTTATCTTAATCTTAGAAACAACCATCCTTTAATAAGGAGTGGATGTCACTTATCTTAATCTTAATTATACAAACCATCCTTTAAAGAGGAATGGTTGCAACTCATCTTAACCTTACCTTAATCTTAAACTTAACAATACAAACCATCCTTTAAAAAGGAATGATTGCAACTTATCTTAACCTTACCTTAATCTCAATCTTAACTTAATCTCAGTATACAAACCGTTCCTGGAGGGGAATGGTTGTAGCTTAATTCAAACCTGGGATTTAGGTGATCCCACCGCACCATCTTAATGCCACCTACTCTGGACGGGAGTCCAGCGCAGCTGAGCCGGCAACCGGCCCTAGGCTACAAGTCCGAAGACAAGTCCTTAACCGGAGGGCGGATTTGATTCAGATACCGTCCCCCTTTTTCCTTAGCATGCATGACCGGAGATCGGTCCCGGGTTTCCTCACTCAAGTTCCAGTTAGTAGTAATCTCAAGACCATATTTGTTGGTTAACCTCTTTCGGTTCATATCGTCCCTTATTAGGGAGCGTTCCTTAGTCTCACTCAATTCCTTACTAAACATTGGTTAGTAAGTTCTCACGGTATGTTGTGTTAGTTTTCAAACATCACACAACAAACAATAAATATAATATATTCCGGTTGCATGCTTTATCTTGTTTAGTGAGCACACAAAACAAATAGCACACAAGCCGAGGGACACCTCGTTAGCAAGCAGGTCACAAGAGAACTGTACCGTTCACCGTTGGCCGTTCAGTTGCTTAATCTCTTCCGGAGTCCAATTCCAAGTCCTAAAACATTCATTCAGTTTTAGGTTGTTAATCACTTAACTCAATTCAACTTACTTATCTTACTTAACTTACTTAACCCTTAATGATCCCCACCTAACATCTCTTAAGTCTTACAACTTAATCTTACGAACTTAATCTTAAACCTTTAAGTTTATTCTTAACTTAATCCCTTAGGTCTTTATACCACTAATCATCATTGCCCCCTTAATGGGGGTACCATTAATACCACTAAACTCTCTTAGGGTTTCTTTCTTCTTTTTTTTTATTGTCCGACCGACCCACCGACCGACCCACCCCCTGGGTAGGTCGGCTGCAGAGAACATCCAACTTCACAGTTTCAGCCCGACCGACCCAGACTGGGGTCGGTCCCCTGGGTAGGTCGGCTGCAGAAACTTCCCATACATTGTCAAACTTTCTCCAAATTTTTCCTTAAGCCTCCTAATGTGTTCTAACATCATTTGGCACATCAAACCCACCTTATAACCTCCACCAAACTCATTAAAACAACTTCCAAAGATCTTCTCAAACTTTTACTCAATTCTTGCAAAAACTCCTAACACTTGTTAGTTAATCCTTTTTCTTTCCAACATGTACATTTTGTCTAAAACTTCAACTAACCCAAGTGTTTCTTTTCTACCCATATAACTCCTCCTTAACATCATTGCACTCCATCTTTGCTTGTTAAACCTTCCAAGGTTATCTTGCATGTCCATGCACAATTTCTCTTCTTTTCACTTGTTACTCATCACTCTTAAACTCTTAAGCTTGCTTATACATTTCTTTCAATTATCTTAATACCTTGACATTGTTCTTCATTTACCTTAACCATGCAACACCCTCCTTAGACATTTCCACTTCTCTTATGCAACTTACGCACCATTCTCATGATCATACCCTCTTATACGTTTCTAGTCATTTTCCTTGACGACTTACAACATCCTCCTACCATTTTCACTTCCATCACCCAAGTCCACACATTACCATTAAACTAAACCTTACTAGTCCACCACTAACATCATCACACTTACACAAGGTTCTCAAAACTCTCATTGTCTTACTCTCTAGTTCATACCTAAATCTCCTTAAGGCATTATACACCTTTCCTTAAAACTTATGCACAAGTCTTACATTCCTCATACCATGACTTTGGTGCGTTCAATGCACCCATCTAAACTCTAATTTCCTCATAGGCATCTCTAGGTCATTCTAAACCTCAAGGATTCCTTAGTTAACTCATTTCCACTCAAATTCCTCACGGCGATTCCTAGTAAATCCTAGGTCCTATTAATTCACCACCATCACCTAAACACTTATTTTCTACTCAAATTTCGCCATAGCTCCTCTAGTATATTATCATGCCCAAACACATTATTTTTCCTCATTCAACCATCTCACACACATCAAGTTCTTCTCATCATATCTCATCACCCAAACCAACTCATTCACAACAAACTCAATATATTGCAATAATCTTAAATTGCATAGCACTAAGGCTCTTAAATGACATGGCTCTTAGGCCCTTTAATGACTTAAACTTAAACACTGAATTTCCCACATATAAAAGCTTTCAACCTGCAAATACACCCATCAATCTCATAGTAATTATAATGCTCTTAAAATCCATCTTAAACTTATATTACTAACTCATTCCCATTGGCTCCTTAGTCACAAGTTCACAAGGTCGTTTAAACTCTTTTTCCTAGGTTATACAACCCATTACCTAATGTAAGCCCTAGGCTACATGGGTACCCATATAAAGCTCATTCCTTAATCTTAAACCACCATTAGGTAAGCAATTTACCTTGTTTTCTCAAGCTTATCTTAACCTCCTCCTTAGACCTT